>JAQPPZ010017067.1:1200000-1810000 GCA_028583015.1 Wollemia nobilis
TTCTACTCCTAGAAAGCATTATTCTTTACCTTTATCCTCTTTCCTTCTTATCTGATCCTTCTGATTCCTCTGACTATTTCTTTCCATATCCATGTTCCTATCCATGTCTACATTCCTATCCATGTTCCTATTCTTGTTCCTGTTCATATCCATGTTCCTATTCTTGTTTCTATTCATACTTGTTTTTGGAATGTCTGCTCTACACCACTTTGTTGTGTGACCATCATTATTGCACTTATAACACTTAATGTTATTATTCCTTGGAGGTGCAAATGTCTTAGGATTTCTCCTAGTGAAGCCATATCCTCTTCTATCATGAACCCTGCAATTCATTGCCTTGTGACCAAACTGATTACATGAGTAGCAATACCCATGGAAAAGTTATATGTTCCCATATTCCTATATTTCATGTGTCCTACACTATGAAGCCATGTGCCCAAACCTGTGACATGAAAAACATCTTCCATTGAAGTTTCCTTGTCTTGACCTCATTGGTCTCTTAGTCTCTCTTGACCTATTCTGATTGTTGTTCCATATGTATCTTCTTTGTGCATTGTTCCTATCTTTGTTGAACTCTCTATTGTCCAACTCATCCTCAGATGTCTCACTTTCTTTTACACTATCTTCTTCTGAAGTATCTTCATCTAAAGTTTCTTCTCCTCCAAAACTTGAGGTTGACTCTTCTTCTTATTTCTTTTGAGCTTGTTCAAAACCAAGACCTATTTTGTTTGTTGACCTTCTTTGTACCTTGATCATCTTATCCACAATATTTGAGCTATTTTTGAACCCTTTTATCTTGAATTTGGAGTCTTCTAAATATTCTCTTAGTAGTGCCACTTCTTGTGCTAACTTTTCACATTCTAAGATCTTTGCTTCTAACTTATCCTTGAACCTTTTTGCCTTAGCCTTTGATTTTTCTAAATCCTCTATAAGCAATCTTCTCTCTTCATCACATTCTTGAAACTGAAACTCAAGTTTAGAGTTTTGCTTTCTTACCTTCTTTACTATTTCAAGAGCATAAATAAGTTCTCCCTTGAGATCATATCCATCCTTTTCTGAATATTCCTCTATTTTTTTACCTTTGTCCACATCTTTATTTTCTATTGGCTTATCTTCTATAGGATCATCTTTTCCTTCTTCTAGTGCCATTAGAATATTCTCTTCTAGTCCTTCAAGTGTATCTTCATATTCATCATCACTGAAACTATAACCATCCCTTGTACAACTATCTTCAAGATGTCCAAAGTTACCACATCTAAAACACTTGAGAATTACTGGAGTCCTTTTCTTAACTTGTTCTTTTTCTTCAATCATAAATAGGACTTCATCTCTATCATTGTCTGAAAAACTAGCATCACTATCACTTGAGTACTTACTTGCCTTATCCGCATAGTAGCTCCTCTTTTGTCTTTGAAAGAACTTCTTTCCTTGTCTGCTTTGTCCATCCTTGCTTTTCTTCTGGTGCCTATATCTTTTTGATTCCCTGTTCCTGTGATCCTATTTTTCTTCACCATTGTTATTCTTAGCTTCTTGACAATCTGTTGCAAAATATCCATACTTTCCACAATTGAAACATTTAATAGATTTTAGATCTCTGGATCTTCTATAATCCTTATCTCTTCTACCATAATTAGCTTCTTCATCACTGGATGACTCATTGCTTGATTCTGACTTCTTACCCTTTGTCTTTTTGATTGCTTTGAATGTTGCTTCCTTCTAGGGAATAGGATATTTTGTTCTTATCTCAAATGTTGTGAGCATACCAAGAAACATATCTCTTGTCAAAGTATCACCATCTATTGACACTTCTATAGCAGAAACCTTTTCACTGAATATTTTTGGAAGAGTTCTTAAGACTTTATCACAAACATCTGATTCATCAATCTTCATTCCAAGTCCTTGCATATCATTAACAACCTCATCAATTCGAAGTAGATAAGTACTAATATTTTCTTCATCCTTCATTCTTAATGCTTCAAATTGTCCTTTGAGATTTTGTATCTTTGCTTTCTTGACACTTTTATCTCCTTCATATATATTTTGTAATTTATCCCACATTTCTTTTGTAGTTTGACAATGCATAACTTTCATAGACTCTGTTCTATGCAAACCTCTCAAAAGTGCATTCATTGCTTTTGAATTGTAATGTTGTAGGAGCTTACCTTCCTTATCTGTAGGAGGATTAATTAAAGGATCGTATCCAAATTCAACTGCTTCCCAAATTTCATTGCCAAGTGCCATCAGGTAAATCTTCATCATCATACTCCAATATATATAGTCACTTCCATAAAATACTGGTGCTGAATTATCTGAGGACACATTCTTAGAATCCATTGTGTTCTTGTTAGCTTTTCCTTCAAGTTGTTAAACTCTTCTGAAGGAACCCGCTCTGATACCAATTGAAGAACACAAGCTTATACTGAGAGGGGGGTGAACAGTATAAGACCACTTTTTACTTTTCTTTCCAAATCAATATTATGCAATGTATAGATAGCAATATCAACAATAGTAATCAAAGCAATGCATAAATCACCACACACAATAGAGACACCACAATTTACGTGGTTCACCCAATGTGGGCTACTCCACGGAGAAAATATTTCACTAAAATTTTCTCAATCAATCTCTTGGGAATCCTTTCCCTATTACAATGTTTATGGACCTCTATCCAAAGGAGACACCAATCCCCTAAATCAAGTTTCATGGATCTCTATCCATAGGAGAACTCCTTCTCCTCTACTCTAGTTGGTGATCCTCTAGAAGACTACTGCCTCCACTACACTGGCTTGTGGATCTCTCTCCACTGAAGACTCTTATCCCCACTTAGAAGACCTATCCTCACTACCCTAGCTAATGGATCTCTATCCACTAGAGACTACTATCCTCTCTACTCTATCACCTCCAAAGCTCTATCTCAAATATACACTAAACATAGTCCTTCGATCTAGCACAAATCTTCTCAATATCTATCTCTAGTCTGGCACAAACCTATCCTCAAATATACACCAAAATCTACTCTCAAATCTGCACTAAACATAGTCCTTCGATCTAGCACAAATCTATCCTTGATCTCTATCCTCAAGCCTTAACTCAAGGCTTGAATCAACTCTACTAGATCTACCCCAAACCTTAACTCAAGGTTTGAACAAATCAATCAACTCTGCTCTCAAGTCTTCTCAAAGACTTATCTCAAATCTACCTTGTAAGCTTCCACAAAATCTCACACTAATCTATCCACAAGTCCTCTCTAGAACTTGCTCAAATCTGCTCTACAAGTCCTCTCTAGAACTTGCTCAAATCTACTCTACAAGTCCTCTCTAGAACTTGCTCAAATATCTCTACAAGTCCTCTCTAGAACTTCTCAATAAGTCCTCTCAAGAACTTATCCAAATCTATATTGTAAGCTTCCACAAAAGCTCACACAAAATCAGTCCACAAGTCTCCTCAAAGACTTACCTCAAATCTGCTCAACAAGTCCACACAGAACTTGTCCAATCTCATAGAAACATAAAGAGAATTGTTAGAGACTCAATATGTTCTATACTTAATCACAATGCTCAATTACTTTCAATCACTCTCTTAGAAACATAAGGAGAATTGTTAGAGACTCAATATGCTTCAAATACAACTCAATGCTCAATCACTTTCTCAACTCAATTCAGAATATAGAATAGTTTGTTTTATGGAACTTGAACAATCACTTCACACATCCACTTGACTAGGCTCAACCAACTCTACTCAACCAATCACTCAATGAAACAACCCTTTCTCACAAACCCTAGTCCAAGCATATAAACACCAACTCAAAATATTTCCAACAATGCTCAACAATAAATCTCACATAACAATGATACTCATGATCTTTTCAAACCCTAGTTCAAGTTCTTTGCTCAACAACTCACTTCAACAACAATGCTTATAAAACAATCTTCACATAGCAATGATACTCAAACCCTAATTCAAGTTCTTCACTCAACCAATGGCTTCAACAACAATGCTTATAAAACAAGGTTTTAACAACAATTCTTTATTCCAGAAAACCTTGAAGCATTAACTCAACACACTCAATAGGAAACCCTAATCAAGTCCTTTTCACTCCAAACTTATTTTCCAGAAAACCAATCAATCAACTCAACTATGGAAGAATGTGCTCATACCTTTTTCTTGATGATGAAGGGATCTCATAAATCTGCCACAACCACAAACACTTCTATGCCAAACTCAAAGAGGTTAGATGATAAATCTTTCTCACAATTTAATGCAAAAACTCAATTACACCTTATCACTCCACCTTTCAAAACAACCATCAACATACATAAAATATTTATCCAATAACACCTTATAATCTCCCAATTAAAATAAATTTAACATCCACCAAAATTAACTCAAAACCTCTTTAATCAGATTTAATAGCAAAAAGAACTTTGGCAAAAATCAAATCCACTTTCCTTATAACTCCAATAACATAAATCAATTATCAATAAAACAACCTTTCATAAACCCTTATAACTCCAAATAACATAAATCAATTATCAATCAAACAACCTTTCATAAACCCTTATAACTCCAAATAACACCTTAAGAAAACATTAGGCAAATAAAATTTTAATTAAAAATACCTTTGCCACTAATGGGATTCGAACCCACAATCTTGCCTCCTCAAGCGCTCTAGTCATGGGCTTGACCACCGCGTGTGCTAGACACATGCTTGGAACACTAAGAGCACCTCGTGCTCTTTCTTCCAAGCCTAGCGCTCAAAATGAGTGCATGCCAAAAGGCTTTCCCCTTGGTGCTCAAGACGAACATGCCAACTAACCTCCACGTGAATCGATCATGGTCACTTCCACTCCCAATGCTCTTGTGAAATATGCACTGCCAATGGACCACCCTATCCAATGGGAGTGAGGCCTTAAGCCCTCCCTTTTCATCTTTTCCCTGGTGCTAAAAGACAACACATGAATTTGTCTTCTTCCTCAACGATTTGCATGAATTACTCTTTCTCTTGGTCGCATAAAATATTAATCGATGAAGGTAAGTTTTAATGTCCTTTGGCATGGTATTTATACATGAGTTCCACCTTTTGCCATAGACGTCGGTGCTCCACTAAGTTTGATGATGTCGGTGCTTTTTAAAACCTTTTATAATTTATAAATTATTTAAATTCTAAAAGAATTTAAATTTTATAAATTATATTTATAAACCTTTGACTTTAATAAAAATTAAAGCCTTCCTTGAGATAAAATTTAAACCTTTATTTGTACTCCATTGATTTGATGAAAATTATTCTGCCACCATGGTTTTAATAAAAACCTTAATTCTGCCATCAAGATGTCTAAACAAAAACCCTTATAGAATAATATTTTGATAACTTTTCTTCAACTCTTCGCATTGCTCCTGGTGTTAATGATGGTGTACTCCATGGTATTAATGATAACTTCATGTGTTCACTTTGGCATCAATGACAACTTTTCACCTTGACATCAATGACAACTAAATGAGCTCAAAATGTCCAACAAGTATTTGCTATAGTCATTGAACCAATTGTAGAGTCAATACTTATGCAAAATAATTTGGGTGAGAGGAGAGGAAAAATGATGTCTACTTTGCAAGAATTTGACTTAGAGATTCACCCTATAAAAATTGGTCAATGACAAGGGCTATCTCAAATTTTGGCTAAGATTGATCATAGGATTTTGTAGCTCTAAAATTCTCGCACTCCTTTCCTTCAGGCTAATGGATCCATGCCTCGAAGGGGAATGGGAGAATAGTAGGTCTACACCTCGAAGAGAGACACTTGAGTTCATGTCTTCTTTGGTGATTTTTTGATGAATTGTTTAGGGTTCACCAGGAAACATTTCTTGGTAGTTTCCATGCCTAGGTTTGGAGTTTGTTTGATGTGTTCCTTTTAAGTTCTCACAATCACCTAGTTTTGGCCAATGCAACTAAACTATGCTAAATGCAATTCAATTTTCAATGAATACAACAGATAGTAGTAAACAGAGGAAAATCTAATGCAAATGCTTAATTATGAAGGAATTTGATACTCTTACTCGGTCTGAAAGTCTGATGAAGATTCTGTTTCTTGTTGTAGGCAAGATCGTATGTTGCAGGTCAAGATCGTATGTTGCAGGTCAAGATCGTACGTACGATCCATGATCGTACCCATCGATCAGTGATCGACAGATCCGATCATAGCAAAAACCTATAGTTTCATAAGTACAGTGTAGAAAATAGAAAAATGCAGTATGCTATAGACTCTATTGAACAGAGATTAGATCATACAAGACTCATTGAATGCGGTACTAAAAGGAATTAACATGTATATGCCTTGAACTATGTGAAGTATGCAATTGAATACGAATTGGTGAACTCCAAGAATGATGATATGAAAATACTATTCTATATGAGATAACAAATGATAAATGTGATATAAAAATGCAAATTGGAAGCTACAGGGATGCAAACCAGAGCTTGGAGTTACCCCCAAGTGACCTATAAGCAAGATCATAACCAGAGTGAGATCATATCTATGATTGTAGGATCGTATGCTACCAAGGTGAGATCGTATCTACAATCATCGATCATATCCTCATGCACCCAAGATCGTACCTTCGATCCTACAAAAAATAACAAAATAACAAGGGCTAATGTAAAAATTAAGTGACTAAAATATGGAATTATATCGATGAGTTAGGAGGAATTCGAGGGGGAATGCCTGATTAAATAGGCTAAACCAACAGGTGAAATTAGGCTAAAAACAAAATAGGTTGTAACTTCTTCCAAGCTGGGATTGATCGATGGATCTGATCCCGTAACTGTCGCATAGTTGGATAGGTAAGGATAAAAAGTATTATAACTTGTTTGTCACTTTGCAAAACTGAGATTTTTCTATTTTGGGACAAGATCATACGTATGATCTGAGAGATCATATGTACGATCGGAGAGATCATAATATGATCTCATCCATTTGGACCCGATCTCGCCAGGAAAGCATGAAAATTGAGGCAGCTAGTTAGGAAGTTGTTTGATTTAATTTTTGAATATTTTTTGACTTTAATGCAAATTATTATGGGTCAATTTTAGGGTGTTACATTTTCCCCCTCTTTAGCGCATTTTTGAAAAAAATGTGTTAAAGAAGAGAACGACACACTTTACGAGAAAGCCAAAATTTATTGCAAATTTTTTTAGATTTTGAGGTTTTTATTGCAAGTTGTTTTAAGTGTGATACCCCCTTCGAGTTTTTACGCCAAATCCTTCGTTTGGAGAAAAACTCAAAATTTTTGTTTTTAAGGGTAAAATAAAAATAGAAAAGTAGAATTAAAACTTAATTCATTTGTTATTTGTCATTTGCTATTTTGGAGCTCTGGAGAAAACTATGGCAGACATTCCCCATCATGCCGATTTGGTTAGAGCAGGAGACGGAGCTCTCAGGGTAAGTGTTTTTCACTCTTTTAGCTTAGATTTTTCATGTTTTTTGCTTTAATTTTATTTAAATTTGGATTTTTAGGGCACGACTACCATCACGCAGCCCTAATTGCAAGATCATAATGATCTTGCAAGATCATATCGATTTCACGATATCATATTGTTTGATATCGATGAAATCGATCCGATCAAGGTCAATATCGATCAATTTTGATGATATCGAAGAATACGATATCACAAAAATCGATACGATTTTGCACATTTTGATATGATTTTGACCTTTTTGATACGATTAGCTGATTTTTAAATCTGATCACTAATTTAATTTTTGTTGCTTTGTTTTATTGACAGATACCAGAGCTGAAGAACCAGGAGTGGAGATATGCTAATCTCCAGGCTGATTTGGGTGCTCTCTCGGTTGATGAGAGAACTTGCTTAGAGGTAGTGGGACTGAGACATGTGGTAGAAATACCACAAATTCTAGTGGACCTGAGATTGCTTACAACTCTCACAGAGAGATGGTACCCAGAGTCTTCATGCTTTCGACTACCGATAGGGGAGATGACCCCTACACTAGAGGACATCTAGAGGATTCTTAGGGTGCCTATCAGGGGCATGTTTATAGTGGCATCTGGAAACAAAGGCCAAGCACTAAGGAGGTTGATGGGAGACCCTAGATTCGATCTGAAGAAGGGTGGGGTCAGCATAGATAGGCTCAGGGAGACAGAGGGAGTTTCCCATTTGATAGTTTTATTGAGTGGTATCATGGGAGGCCTTGTATTATGCCACCTCAATGGATGCCACCTACCATGGACCTTAGTAGAGGTGATCTATGATATGTGAGATCAGAGTACATGGTTTTCCTAGGGCCCATTCCTTCTCTATAGGCTATACAAATTTCTACATTGGGTAGTCTACAAGGGGGGTAAGGGACTAGTCCTGACATCTTTCCTACAGGTATGGTGTTGGGAGCACATAGCTATCTGATGACCTATAGGTCTTCCTTTGGCTCGAGCGAGAGATGACCAACCTAGGGTGGAGGAGGATAGACTGAGGATATTCTACTAGCCTATATAGAGAGGGCATCAAGGATGGGTTAGCCTTGATGTTGCGAGGTGACTCATTGATGAGTTACTGGTTGAGGATATCAGGTGGAGGTCCTAGAGGGAGATACCAAGGTGGGGAGAGGATGCTTTTGAGTTGGCTCGCATCAGGTGAACCATTTGGCTATGGATGGACCAAGGGGAGCTGGAGCTACACCGCATGGATCGGGTGATGCACTAGTTTGGGTTGCAGTAGGACATTCCATGGTATAGGAATGTCACTTACTCTAGGGTGACATGGGATCACACTACTATTAGTGGTGCTCCCAACATGGCTAAGTTTTTGGACCCTAAGCTAGATGATGAGGTACTACCCACGATAGAGGGGGATGATGTTAGGGTTATAGATAGGTACCGATAGTGGTACACCCACATTCACCCTACTCGATTGACTGCATCGAGGAGTGCAGTGTAGTAGTAGTTGAGTGGGTTTTTAGATAATGATGTACAACTAGCCAGTAATAGTAGTCTGAGACATAGGTATCCTCTAGGAGAGAGGGTCCTCATACTAGGGGTGGACATCGGATTGAGGACATCTAGGTCAGGGAGGGCTGCTGGGATAGGGGAGATGTCCAAGGAGGAGAGGAGAGCCTCTTCTCAATGGATGAGGGATGACAAGATGGAGGAGGAGCATGTAGCATCTCCTCAATAGGAGTTTATACCTAACTTGCTCAAGAAGGGCATCATGATAGAGGAGGTAGGGGAGAGCAGTGATATGGTGGCTCTACGGGTGGAGCATGAGTCTTAGTGTAAAAAATTGAGGATCAGAGGGATTGAGGAATGAGACAGGATGCAAGTCTGAGAGTGAGGATTTAGACTCTAGAGGTAGAGCTCAAGAGGGGATTAGGGCACTACTTCTTAGGAGGATCAAGGAGGAGTCGATTAGGGGAGGAGCTAGTAAATAAATTTTACCGACTTTATACTTTATGGTGATACCTAATAGAGGTAGGCTATGCCTCCTAGGATTCACGTTATTATTGGAGTCATCATCTCGCTCTACTACTAGGGTGACTTCACTAGGAGGGTAGTAGGAGGGTTCTCACCACCACCACCCCCTAGTAGAGGATGATGATGAGCTCTAGAGGCTCGAGAGGAGTTTAGGGTGTGGATTACTAACACTATATTTTTGTACTATATCCTTAGTGACTGAGTATGCCAATTTTTAAGGATTGTGGCATACCAATCCGACTCTATTTTGTATATAGACTTTTCATATATATATATATTGATCTTCTTGTTCTATGTGACTTTGTATGATTTGATTGCATTTGATTGTATGATGTTTAAATTTCTTATAATCATGCTTTTGATTTTTAAATATTTTGATCATGCTTAAAATGAAAGAAAATAATTTGAATTTTGTAGATATGTTTTTGAAAAGATGTTTTTGTATGATGATGGAATTAATAGATTAGCAATGTTCCTCGAAGGATGTTGTGTTGTTATATGATCGTTGATGGAGATCAATGCTCGCTAGGTCATGAAGTGAATCCTGTTGTGAGGAATTTTGTATTGCTAATAATAGAAAAGTTTTTGTGGGGCTCAAGAGTAATCTTGAGGCTTACGATGATTAAAGAAGATGTTTGATTTTGTTTTTGAGAAAATTTGATTTTTAAGAAATATTTTGATAAGGATTATTGTTTATGAAAATAATGTGATTTAAGCATGAAAAATTGGGAAGGATGACTTGCGCTAGGCATAGAATTCCTAGTGTGAAAATTTTGAGGACAATAGTTACTAGGAATTATACCATCATCGTGAAGTCAAAAATGCAATGCATGATAATATGAAATTGTTTATTCTTAAAATATAAATTGATATGAAGCAAATCATCGTATCACATATTTAAGAAGATTGAGAAATATGAAATGTTTTAGACCTAAAAATTGAGAAAGATGACTTGCGCTAGGCATAGAATTCCTAGTGTGAAAATTGAGAAGAATAATTACTAGGAATTATACCATCATCGCGAAGTCATGATGCAATGCATGATAAATGATTTTGGACTACAAGTTCTTTTGGAATAAGTTATTTTTGGATATTTTGAAAATTTTGAAATATCTATGTAATAATGATAAACTAATGTTGTCCAACAAATTTCAAAGAAATATTTTAACTTATTTCTAAGACAAAATCAAATTTATCAAGAACCAGTGTGTGATAAGTGAGTTCATTATCCATCTTGATTTGACACAATGATACAAAATCTCTCAAGGATCAAATGTGTGTGCTTGTGAAATTGATTTACCGATTTTGAGTGAGGTAGTGATACAAGCAAACTTTTATGAACCAATGTGTGTGCAAGTGAAATGTTCATTAACCATGATTTTGTGCATGCCATTGTACCGAACTACTATGTAAGTCAAGTTACCAAAAGCTAGCTAATCCACAAGCGGACATTGGTCTATACAAAATAAGGTCGCTAATGTGACAGACATATCACCACGCGAAAGGGATTACCCAAGGCCAAGCGGGTTGGGCACAAACCACCTGTTATGGGGCTTACCTCATGGCTTTCAAATAACTGAGGAATTCTAGGGATTCAAGCTCACTACCCCCTTCTTTTCTTCTGATTTTTGGAGTAGGGATTCTTGTCCATTTTTGAACAAGGGGATTTTATTGCTTTTTCTTTTCTTTTCTTTTTCTTTTCTTTTCTTTTTCTTTTTTTTTTCTTTTCTTTTTTTTCTCTTTTTCGGGATACTTGCCCAGATTAGACGTAGAGCAAGGGATTTTATTCGGGTAGGGGGGAGCTTGTCCTTTTGCCAATTCTCAGTATTCTAGACCATGCACATAATAGGATAGCAAGGGAAACTTTTCGCTTAAGGAACTAAGACTACTATGTAGTATCCTTTTTGAATTTGCAACAAATCATTTTTAAGATGTGAGAATGTGTTCTTGGTTCAAGAAGTAGCAAGATCATTTCCCAAAACTCAAAATTTTATTTAGTGAAGTAATAGTGCTTTTCGATACAAGAGAGATTTATAATCAAAGTGATGAAATCAAAATTATTAAAGATGTAAATTAAGTGCATGGTTCAAGATAACTTTTGAATTTTATCTGAAATACAATAAAATATAACTTGAATTTTGGAAAACAACACACACTGATGCAAAGAATAAGAGTTTAACAATTTGAAATATTTTTGGAAATTTTCATGTTTTCTTGATTTTTTTGGTGTTTTGATAATATGAGAATTGCAAACTAAATGATGAAGAAGTTATTTACAAGTATGTACAGAAATGGAATTTTTGTTTTATGCATAATATCTTTTGAGATGCATGATATTCATTGGCTCCTTAAGATATTTTCCCTCCAAGGTAGCCAAGCGATATGCACCTGATCCAAATTTAGCAGTGATGACAAATGGTCCAAGCCAATTAGGTTGAAATTTACCTTTTAAATATTTTCTAGCATTTGTATTTTTTTATTTTCTTTGAGTACTAAATCACCAATTTCAAAAGATCGACTATGAACTTTCTTGGCATATGATCTTTTGAGTTTGTCTTGGTAGGAGCGAAGATGCTCTAGAGCATGAATACACTTTTCATCTAGAAGTTCCAACTGACTTAGTCTGCCAACATGATATTCATCCCCTACTTCAACATCTTGAAGTAGGAGAGCTAGAGAAGGAACTTCTAACTCAAATGGAAAAACTGCTTCAGCACCATAAACCAAGACAAAAGGTGAGGCACCTGTAGGAGTACGAACACTAGTTCGATAGGCCCACAAGGTAGGATATAATTGCATATGCCAGTCACGACCTGATTTATTAACCAATATTTTTAGGATTTTGATTAAGGTTTTATTAGAAGCTTCAGCCTGGCCATTTCCTTGTGGATAATAAGGAGTAGACCATCGATGTTGAATTTTATATTTTTGACATAATTTCTTAACATCTTTGTTCTTAAAGCATGTTCCATTATCAGAGATGAGATTTGATGGAATTCCAAATCTACATATGATTTGATTAAAGATGAATTTAGACACTTGAAATCCTATGCAAGAAGCCAATGGCATAGCTTCTACCCACTTTGTAAAATACTTTATTGTTGTTATGATAAATTTATGACCATCAGAAGAAATAGGATTAATTTTACCAATAATGTCTAAACCCCATTTAGAGAAGGGCCAAGGAGATGATATAGCTTGGAGTTCCTGAGTAGGAGCGTGAACAAGGTTTGCATGTCTTTGACACTTGTCACAATGATGCACATAATCATTAGCATCCTTTTCCATGGAAGGCCAAAAATATCCCATTCGAAGGAGTTTCTTAGCAATGGCACTTCCACTAAAGTGTCCTCCATAAGATCCATCATGGGCTTCACTTAAGGCTTTCTTAGACTCTTCTAGATTGAGACATCTTAATAGGATACCTTCAAAAGATATTTTGTATAAGGTATTACCAACAATTACAAAGTGAACAACTCGCTTACGTAATAGCCTATGTTGGTTTCTATCTAATCCTTCTGGGAAGGTTCCATTTTGGAGAAAATTAAAGATATCTATATACCAAGGTTCTAGGGTTGTTTCATTAATCAGAAACACATCTAATGGTTCTAGACATGACTTAGAAGAAGCTGGCTCTTGGAGTTGGTGAATAATGATAGTAGCATACTCATCATCCAACTCCAAAGGTAACAAAGAGGTAGCAACAACCATGGCATCAACAACATGGTTGCTAGTGTGAGGGATGGCTTCTAAAGTTACTTTCTCAAATAATGAAATAAGCTTAAGAACATACTCCTTATAAGGATGGAGTTTCTCATATCGTGTCTGATAAACTTCATTAATTTGATTTATCACAAGCTGAGAATCTCCAAAGACTAATAAAACTTTAATTTTTAAGGCTAAAGTAGCTCGTAACCCAAGGATTAGAGCCTCATACTCTACAGTATTATTAGTACAAGAAAATTATAATTTGAAATACAAAGGAATAAGGTGCTTTTGTGGAGATATTAATATAATACCGGCACCTGCACCACTCATGCATCTAGCTCCATCAAAATACAAAGACCATGACTCAGACAGATCTTCTTCTAAGTTAAGGCATTCATCAAGAAATTCTATAGTTATAGGATGAGTAGACTCTAAAGGTGCAACAACTAATTGATCAGCTATAACTTGGCCTTTAATAGATTTTTGGCCGATAAATGTAAGTTCAAACTCACTTAGAGCAAGAACCCACTTAGTTGTGTGCCCTGACAAGTAAGGTCTACTCATCAAGTACCTTAATGGATCAGACTTAGCAATAACAAATGTTTTTTGACTGAGCATATAATGATGCAACTTTTGCATAGAAAACACAACTACCAAACAAAGCTTTTCTAATGGAGTATAATGGGTTTCATAACTTATTAATGTTCTACTTATATAATATGTGGCTCATTCTTTCTTTTCATCATCAATTTGAGCCAACATAGCTCCAAGTGCAAGTTCCAAAGTAGAAATATATAAAATAAAAGGACAATCAGGTCTAGGAGGAACAAGCACTGGAGGAGTAAGAAGATATTATTTAAGACTCTCAAAAGCTTCTTGACATTCCTTATCCCATTGGAAGGGGATGTTTTTCTTAAGTAATTTAAGGAAAGGTCCTGTTTTATCTGCCAACTTATCAATGAAGTGATGGATAGACTGTAATTTACCTTGTAAACTTCTTAATTCTGATATATTTTTAGGTGGTGGCATATCAAGGATAGCCTTAATTTTAAGGGGATCTATTTCTATACCATGCATAGAAACAATAACCCCTAACAATTTTCCTGATTTAACTCCAAATACACATTTGTCTGGATTTAAGTGAATCATATATTCTCTTAATCTATCAAACACTTTTCTTAAATCATTGATATGCTCTTCTTCCTTAGTTGAATGAGCTATAATATCATCTACATAATCATGTAGAATATCATACATCATATCATGAAAGATATATGTCATAGCTCTTTGATATGTTGCTCCTGCATTCTTTAAACCAAAGGGCATTACTTTCCAACAAAAGGTACCCCAAGGTGTAATAAAAGTTGTTTTGGGTTGGTCTTCAAGAGCTATTCTGATTTGGTTGTATCCTGAAAAACCATCCATGAGGGATAACATCCCACTCCTAGCTATAAAATCTATGATTTGATCCATATTAGGGAGAGGAAAATCATCCTTAGGGCATGCATCATTAATGTCTCTAAAATCAGTACAAACCCTAACTTTAGTGGCTTCTTTTTTGGCTACTGGAACAACATTTGATATCCATTCAACATAATCAATAGCTTGGATAAAAACTACATTCAAAAGTTTTTCTAACTCATTTTTAACTAGCAGTGCTACTTTGGGATGCATTTTTCTAAGCTTTTGCTTTACAGGTTTTGCATCAGGGTGCACTACTAGATGGTGCATGACCACAGAAGGATCTAGGCCTAGCATATCTACATATGTCCAAGCAAAAACATCAGCATACTCTGTGAGAAATGCTATATATTCTTTCTATCTTTCTTCACTTAATTCTGCTCCAATTTTGACCATGCGAGGGTTTTCTTCTGTTCCAATGTTAACTTGTAAAATATTTTCTACCATAATATTTAATTCTCTTTCAAAATTGGGTGGTGCGGGTGACACACCCATTTCTTGTAATTCCTCTAAGGTTAATTTTGCTAACTCTTCTTGAGGGGTAGTTGCTTCAACATGGGCTATAGATGGTATAGACCCATCAAAGAAGAATTTATTCTTTAAAACTTCATCAAGAGAAATATCATGAAATATATCTCCCTCTAAATATTCATCTAGTTCAACAATCATGTCTGGGTATGCTATTGATAACATATTACAAGAATATATCCTTCTACTTGGTTTAAAAAATTCTTTATGTGCTAAATATTCTTGATATGTTACAAGTTGATCATCATCCTCAAATGGGAATGGTTGGGTTTTTGTAGGAATGTAACCAATACCACATCGGGCAGGCCATTCCTCAACTTCTAAAGGTTCTTGTATTCCATTTTCAAGAGGTCCTAAACCTTTACCTCTATAACCCATGTCACACATCATTTGTTTTGATTTTATATATCCATTAGAAAAGTAACATTTAGCAAAACCATTTTGATCAATTGTGACACTCACAATATTAATTTTACCATAATCATACCCTACGTAGACAAAGGCACAACTCCCAACATGATAAATACTTCCCAAATTTCATGGCAAGCCCATCGTTCGGGGAGATGGCGGTAATTTGGCTAACACTAGGGAATCTTGAGTGGCAAAATTATTATGTTCTGAAGTTGTGAGTATTGAAGATAAATCCGGTAATACTTCATCCGAAGTAGGATATGAAGTAGAAGGACTATCTTCTTTAGTTGTAGATTTAGATGGTGTAGTTTTAGATGATGAAGGTGGACTAGGATGTGTTGAAGACATAGCAGGAAAAAATGGGACTCCTATTGGTTCTGCCATAGCACACATGTCAAATGGTCTAGGATCACCATGGATAGTAACTAGTTGATTTTTAAACTCAAACTTAACACATTGATGTAATGTAGAGGGTACCACTCTCATTGCATTGATCCAAGGTTCAACCTAAAAGTATGTTATACGATGTAGGACAATGTACAACAAACACGGTCGTATCCAAAATCCTTGGACCAACTTGCAATGGAATCGACAATACTCCACATGTTTCTTGAGTTTCATCATTAAATGCTTTAATAATCATTTCAGTTCTTTTTAAATCTTCATTTCTAAATCCAAATATTTGGAAAAAGTCATATGTGCATATGTTTAATGATGATCCATTATCAATTAAAACTCTTTTGACACCTACATCCCCAATTAATGTTGTGATGTATAGAGGATTATCTCTATACATGCTTTGAGGAGGAATATCCTTATCTAAAAAATCTATGTAATTTGTTCCATGAGAGATTACAACATTAACCACAACATCGGGTTCTATATTTTGTGGTACCATCATTTTACTTAAGGTACTCATTAATTCTTCTCTATGGATGGATGAAGTTCTCAAAAGATCCAAAAGAGAAATTCTAGCTGTGATATTTGCCAATTGTTCATTAATGTCATAAGG
The DNA here is from genome assembly GCA_028583015.1 of Wollemia nobilis. Lineage (NCBI taxonomy): Eukaryota > Viridiplantae > Streptophyta > Pinopsida > Araucariales > Araucariaceae > Wollemia > Wollemia nobilis. Next base: position 1,216,597 of record JAQPPZ010017067.1, read on the forward strand.
AGGTTTCTGTTGTGAATTTGATATATTATTTCCTTTTGTAGGTACTTTTAACACAAATGGAGTTGATTTCTCATTTTGAGTTTGAGTTTGTGGTTGAGAATTTTGATTTTGGGCTTGTTGTCTAGTGATGGCTCCAATAGTACCCACAACATTATTGTTTCACAAATAACCAAAATGAGGTCTAGCATTTTTTGCTTGTTCATTTGTAAGCATTTGTTGAGATGAGGGTCGAATGGTCATTCTCCTAGGGAATGGTTCTTCTGGAACTAATAAATATGTAATGGGAGTAATTCGATCTGACTCATCTTCAGAACTATTTGAGGTGATGTCTAGTTCACTTCCTGTTTCACTTTCTGTATTAGTTCTGGTATCTTTTGAAGATGAATATTGAAAATATTGTATTGGTCTAGTTGTGACTACAGATAAAGTAGGTACATAGGAGGTTTGCAAATCTTGTTGTGGTAAAAAGTTACTAATGGTTCCCACATACCGAGTTGGAGGAGGAACATTATGATGTTCTACTTGATTTACTACCTCTTTACCATGTTTGGGTAAAGGATGTTGAAAAATATCTAGGTTTTGATTTGCATTTTGAGTTGGTTGTTTTTGGGTATTATTTTGAGTATTATTGTTTGCAGGAAATTGTTGTACTTCCATTTTACCTTTATCAATCAAATCTTGTATCATATGCTTCAACCTTTTACAAGAATTGGTAGAATGTCCATCCACTTGGTGAAAATTACAATGTAAATCAGCCCTATATCTAGCTGCAGTGGTATCTGGTTGTCTTACCTCAGGTAACCGTATCAAACCTTGTTCCAATAATTGAGGTAAAATCATAGTTAAGGGTTGATTTAATCTTGTGAATTCTCTTGGTGGCTTATCAGGGATTTTCAATACAAATTTCTTTACAATTTTGGCAAGGTTAACATTTGAGGTGTTTCTGCTATCAGTAACTCCATCACCTACTACTTGTTTATTCTTATATTGGTTTTTAGAAGTTTTGTCCTCATATTTCTTCTTAAATTGTCCTCTTCTAATGAGGGCATCTTCTACCCTCCTAGCTAGATCAATGGCTTGATCAAAGGAGGTTACTATAGCAGTAGAAAGTGTTAGAATTTTGATACTAGACATGCAAAGCATTACTAAAATATCAAGAACTGATTGATTATTCCATGGGATCAACTTTGTATAAATAGCAAAGTTGATCAATGTGAGCCATTGGATTACAACAACTCAACAAATCTGAACTAGTCTAAACTGAGAGTTCACCTGACTCATGGAAGAGTGGTAACTCAAGTAAGACTATCCTAGTAGAACTTAAGAGAACAAATATTTATTCTAACACCCCCCTTAAGTGATACTAGGGGTGAATGTAACAACAGGAGATGAGTCCCGAACAACAAGGCCTGATGAGGTACTCATGTACAATGAACTCTTATAGAAGAGATGGTAAAAAAAAATTAAGAAGAAGAAGAAGAAGAGGCATGTCTTCGGATGGCGAAGATTGTCCTCTATTAACACCCAAAAAAAATGAGTCCCGACAATATGGCCTTATTAGGTACTCATGTACAATGTACTTATATAGGATAGATGGTGAAAAAACCACATGGGAAAAACCATCTTCCAAAAAAAAAAAAAAACAATAAGAAGAAGAGAGAGGTGAAAGCCTCTTTGAACCCTTCTAATGCATTTGCCTAACCCCAAGTTTCTCTCGCAACTGAATGTAACACGGAGAAGGAAAGGATTTGGTGAAGATGTCTGCAATTTGATTTTCTGTGGGAATGTACTCAAAGTTTAGATCCCCTTGTTGAATATGTTGTCGAATGAAGTGCATGTGAATCTCAATGTGCTTGGTGCACTGATGTTCAACTGGATTATGGGCAATATGAATTGTGCTCTGATTGTCACACCAAAGGGTAATAGGTTGGTTATGGAAAAAACCAAATTCCCTTAGTATCTGATGAAGCCAAAGAGCTTCTTGACTGGCTAAAACTGCTGCCCTGTATTCTGCCTCTATGGATGATAAAGCTACTGCCTATTGTTTTTTGCATGACCAAGCAATAGGTGAAGAACCAAGACAAAAAACATAGCCAGAGGTGGAACATCTATCTTCAACTGAACCTGCCCAATCAGAATCTGTGTAACCATTGATATCCATGGATCCACCCTCATATAAGAGCCCAAAGTGAGTAGTTCCTTGCAAGTAGCGGAGGATTCTCTTTGCTGCTTGCCAATGGCTGAAATGAGGTTGATGTGAGAATCTAGATATTAAGCCAACAACATATGAAATATCTGGGTGAGTATGAGTGAGGTATAATAGACTTCCTACAAGTTGTCTGTAGAGAGTAGCATCACATAGAGGGGACTTGCAGGAAGTACTTAGAGTGACTCCAGACTGAAAAGGTGTGGAAGAAGGCTTGCAATCAGTCATCTTAAACCGCTGAAGAAGGTCTAGAGTATATTTCTGTTGACATAATGAAATTCCTGCATCTGTTTGAGTTATCTAAAACCCAAGGAAGTAATGGGCTAAACCCAGATCAACCATCTCAAATTTCTCGAAAAGGGAGTCTTTGATAGTTTGGATGTGAGAAATGGCACTACCAGTGAGTAGTAGATCATCAACATAGAGAACAAGTATGGTGATGTTTTCTTCATCCCTCCAAATGTAGACTGTTGCATCAGACTCACAATGAGAAAACCCTGAGGATAGAAGGAAGGAGTCCATTTTTTCATACCAAGCTCTAGGAGCCTATTTGAGACCATAGAGAGATTTCCTTAGTCTACAAACAAGGGAGGAGTCTTGAATAAATCTAGCAGGTTGTTCCATGAATATTTCCTCCTTTAAGTCACCATGCAAGAAAGCACTTTTAACATCCATTTGAAAAACTGGCCATTTTTGGGAAGCAACAAGTGCAAGAACCAGCCTAACAGAATCCATTTTTGCAACTGGTGCAAAGGTTTCAGAATAATCAATGCCTTCAATTTGTGAAAAACCTTTAGCTACCAAGCGAGCTTTGTGTTTGTCAATTTCTCCATTAGGTCCATACTTAGTTCTGTAAATCCATTTACAATGAACCAATTTCCTTCCTTTAGGTAGAGGGACTAGATCCCAAGTTTTGTTTTTGATTAAGGAAGAAAATTCATTCTCCATGGCATCATCCCATTCTTTTATACCATTTGCTTCTTTGAAGGATTGAGGATCTATTGAAATGGACTGATAGACAAGACCAGAACCCATGGAGTTGCTTAATCTGGATGATGGAAGATTTTGGATGTAAGGAGTGGCTTCTTGAACTATGGTGCGGGCCCATTTTGGCATTGTGGAAGGAGTCATGGGTGTGGTAGGACTTTGAGGAGGAGTTTGAATTATGGGATCCTCATTTTGGTCATCTATCTCAAGGATGGTATCTTCACTATATTGGGGCTCAAATATTGGAGATGGCTCGAGATAATTATTGTTGGAAGATGATTGAGGATCTTTATAAGGGAATGTTTCATCAAATTGAACATTTCTGTGAAAAAATACCTCATGAGTTGTGGGATCAAGGAGCCTGTAGGCTTTCATTTCCTCACAATAACCAACAAAGATAAGTTGCTTGCTCTTTTTGTCTAGAGCCTTCCTCTTTTTCTTTGGGATGTGTGCCCAAGCAGTACACCCAAAAACTTTAAAAAAGGAGACATCAGGTTTGGAGCCAGTCCATGCTTCTTCGGGAGTCAAATGGCCAAGAGCTTTATGAGGTGTGTGGTTTTGAATATAATTTGCACAGTTAATAGCTTCAGCCCAAAAAATTGCTGGAAGATCTCTTGAGTGGAGCATACAGTTTGCCATTTCTTTCAAAGATCTATTTTTCCTTTCTGCAATGCCATTTTGTTGTGGATTATGGGAGACTGAATGTTGATGAATTATGCCATGAGTTGATAGGAATATGGAGAACTCATTACTGAAGTATTCCCCCCATTATCTGTACGAATTTGCTTGATTTTGCAATTGGCTTGATTTTCAACTAAGGCCTTGAATATTTTGAAGTGGGATAGCACATCACTTTTGTATTTTAGAAAGTAGACCCAAGTTCTTCTTGAAAAATCATCAATGAAGGTTAAGGCATATTTTTCTCCTTTGAAAGAAGGCTCTGGGAAGACCATCAAGTCACTATGGATTAACTCTAGAGGGGATGAGGCCTTTTGAGAACTACTTGGGTGAAAAGGATCTTGATGTTGTTTTCCAAGAGCACATCCAGGACATACTCCATCAATAGAAGAGACTTTTGGTAACCCTGTTACCATTTCATGAGTATTCAACTCTTTTAGATAGTTATAATTGAGATGTCCAAACCTTTCATGCCAAATTTTGCTTTCAAGATCTCCATGTGCAACAAAACAGGAGGCTCCATCTGAATTTTTGAATCCATTGAAGTGAAATAGGTGAGTGTTATGATCAATATCTCCTTTTGCTATGAGAGAGTGTGGTTCTTGAAATTCTCTTATTTCAACCCTTGTTGGTGAAAATAGAATTGTTTTACCCTTTGAAGAAGTACAAATATGATAGATGGATAGGATATTTGTAGCTATATTTGGGACATAGAGAACATTATTGATATACCCACCATCAATGGATATGTCACCTTTTCCTTTGACAGGGATAAAGGATGAGTCACCAACTTCTATGCTACAAGTTGAGCTTGAGGAGATTGAAGAGAATGACTCATGTGAAGAAGTCATATGATGAGTTGCCCCTGAATCTAGAACCCAATATTTTGATGAAGTTTTTATATTTTTGCCTTGAACATTTAAGGCTTTTCCTATCTGCTTCTTGATGTCTATTTTTTGATCCTTTATTGCTGCCTCTAGTTGTTGTAGTCTTTTCCAACATTTGTTCACAGAATGTCCATCCTTTTTGCAATGTGTACAAGTTATAGGGCCTCTTTATTTCTTTTTGAATTTTTCTTTAGTGGAGGTGGATGCTACTAATGCTTTTGAGGAAGAGGGAGAGATCTCATATTTTGCAAGTTTTTTTTTCCTCTCTAGTTAGCCTATCACAAAACTCCTCTAAAGAGGGCATTTTAAAACTTGTACCAAGTGCATCTTTTGTAGACAAAAAGGTGGTAGAAAAAATTTGAAACACTCCATTTAACTTAGAAAGAATAAGATAGATGCATTCTTCTTCTATTTTATTCTTGCCACTACCTTTTAGTTGAGTGAGGACTTCTTTAAATTTGGTGAGAAAGTCAACAATATTGCTGAAGTCTTCAGGAGATAATGTTGTTAACTCTGCCTCTAGCTGCATTGACCTTATTTGATCCACTTTACCAAACAAGTTCTTTAGTTTTTCCCAACTTTCAAATGGGGTTTTACATTCTGAAATGTGAAACCATAAGCTTTCATTTACATTTGTGCTTATAATACCCATTGTTTCATACATCTTCCCTTTATGAACAAATATTTCATATTCTTTTTCAAATTCAGGTTGCTTCTCTTCTAGCAAGTGTGTGAGCCCTTTTTGAGAAATGAGATTTAATATTTTTGGTTTCCATGTATGATAGTTATGAGGGGTGAGTGGGTCAATTGTATTCATTTTGCAAAAATAATATTGCAGTGAACCAATTATTCCCCCCTTTAACTGCAAGAAGCTTTAGAGAAGACAATGATGCACCTTCCTTCAATTAGAGTAGTGTGGAGCAAGAATTCCTTTTGAAACAAGGTAGCAGAAGCTAGACCTTTATACCAAACTCTTCAATTTACCCGCCCTTACGAGAGGGAAACTATAAGTAAATTTAGGAGAGTGATACATGGAACATAGGCAAGGGGAAGGAAGAATAATCTGCTAGACCTTTATACCTAAACTTCTTAATGACCCGCCCTGACGTGAGGGAGACTATAGGTCAATGAGGAGATCGATACATGGAACATAGGCGATTATTTTGAAGATATGGGCCAAATTTTGGTGCCTTTCTTGATTATGTTTGTTTGCTTTGGAGTGAATTCTGAATTGTATTGCAATTACAACATGTATGAAATGCTCCAGGAATGAGGTGCAAGCATCAAACATCAAATGTCCAAGAGAGTGGGTCCATAACCAATGCAACAATCTGTGCTAAGTATCACCTTCAAGAAGTAATGCAGTAGTAGTAATGCAAAAATATAAGTGCAACATTAACTAGTGCAACAATAGGAAATAGTGCAACATAAGTAGAGACTGCAAGTCAGTAAGTTGTGACACATGAAGAAGCCCCCCTTTGTTTGAATCCTTTAAGAGTAGGTGCAATATTCAGCACCACCATAAACAACCCCCCAAAAAAAAATTTATTGATGATTTTTACAAGGAGAGTCTCACTTAAAATACCTTTGAAATAGGCAGAGAGTAGTGAGAGAAGCTTCTTTCTAAAAAAACTATTACAATGTTTCCTTGTAGAGGACTTATAGAGTTTGATGTGAGCTCATTACAAAATTTGAGCTCACTTACATCAACTAGCACCTTAATGCAGTAATAATAACCAACCTTGCCCACCCTTCGTAGTTGCTTAAAGAAAAAAACTACCCTCGAACTTGGTTTCTACCACGTAAATCCCTTGCTTCAATGTGACATTGGCATCAGTAGAGTAAACATTTACCTTCTCTCAGTTACAGGTTGTAGATGGTGTTATTACGCTCGTAAAAAAATATGTAGCTTCAAGGTGAGCATAGCGCCATGGATCTGCATTAAAGATAAATGAGCTCTACACTCGAGGTGAACTGCATTGATAGATGTCTCTCATGAGCTTCGAAGTGACAAGGCTTGAAGTGAGCTACACACTCGAGGGTGCTACGTTGATAGACATATCTCATGAGCTTCGATGTGGCAAGGCTTGAAGTGAGGTCCACGCTCGAGGGCTCTACATCAAAAAATAATGAGGAGATGCTACGAATGAGCAGATGGTGCTCAGTGAAACACAAAGATATCACGAGCAATGTCGATGCTTCTCTAACTGGATGCTCCACTTTTCTCTGACTATCATAGATCTGATGCGACATCGAGATATTGCGAAGGAGGTGGAAGACATCCGTTGTATGGATGCCAAGCTGGTGGGTGGGCTAAGATAGAAAATATTCAACACTATAGTCTTGAATACGTGGAACACAAGGGCACCAAATAAGATTTTAGGGTGCACGTGTAACACAAGGGCACCAAGGATTGGATAGCAACAAGAGGGCGCCAAATAAGATAAGAGCGCCAAACAAGGTAATGCATCATGATCTTCAAAAAAAGGGTTTTCCAGATTGAAGGGCACTGAGCTATCTACCAAGAAAAAATGATTGTGTTTCCTTGCTAAGAGAACAGAGTCGAGTGCAGAGCTGACTGGCTAAAATTCTTTAGTGCCAAGGTGATCGAACATTCACGTAGTTTGCAAGGAAGAGAAACAATGCACCTTTGCTTTGTTCGAAGAGTACCTATGGGAGAAACGTTATATCAAATAAAAAATCGAGTTGGCAGCCTCGAGTGGAGAGTGTCTTGTCATGGGTGCTTGATTTAAAAAAGAAGTAGAAGATTTGTTTGAATGGCCTGCGTAGACTTTAAAACATGCTTTAAAGTAAATGAAGCATGTGCTTGCATGAATTTATACCATAAGGTATATATCCAACCTTATATAAAAAATATCTTTTAAAATGAGAAATAAGGCTTGAAAAAGTCAGTAGTGTTTCACAAAATTACAGTCATGCAATGAGATATACGCAGAAGGGAATTTCAAACACTTTTCAACAAAATAAAATAAGTTTTTTTTGTTGAAAAAAAAGTGACTTATGAATAAAAAGTATGACTACTTTAACTCTAAGCAAGCTTTTGTAGTAAAAAAAAATTATCCAAAGAAGGTGAACCAGCTCTATGAAAACTGAATGCAAGCAAAATCTAGCCTAGCTCTAGTACCATGTTAGAATTTTGATACTAGACATGCAAAGCATTACTAAAAGATCAAGAACTGATTGATTTATTCCATGGGATCAACTTTGTATAAATAGCAAAGTTGATCAATGAGAGCCATTGGATTACAACAACTCAACAAATATGAACTAGTCTAAACTGAGAGTTCACCTGACTCATGGAAGAGTGGTAACTCAAGTAAGACTATCCTAGTAGAACTTAAGAGAACAAATATTTATTCTAACAGAAAGAGCATAACATAGTTGTTCTTGCAAATTACCAATGACTATGTCCAACATCTCACGGTGAGGTAATGCAAAATGTAATTTTCCTAAGAGTTGTCTCCACTTAGTCAAAAATTTAGAAAAACTCTCATATTTACCTTGTTTTAAATTGTATAAATCTTTAATGGTCACATGCCTCTCTATATATGCACTAAATTGGTGGACAAACATTTATGTTGTCTCTTCAAAGTTCCTTAAATAATTTTTAGGCAGGTGATAATACCATTCTAGAGCCATGCCTCCAAGACTTTTAGGGAATATTTTTAGTAACAACAAGTCATCATAAGAGATATCATGACATGCTATATTAAACATGTGAAGATGCTCAATAGGATCTTCGGTTCCTTTATATATCGGGAGGACATGCATAGGGAAATTTTTTAGATATGGTTGGGCAACCACAATAGGATCCAAGGGTTGGCTACACATCTCTCTATAACTATATGAAGGATGGTAGGGATCCATTTGATCTAGTCATGAAGCCAATTGTTTGACCATGTATTCTAGGCCTTATGGTTGTCCACAAAATTGATTTTGTTGCACCATGTTACTGTGTATTTGATGATAAGTTGGTATTGTTGTGTAAGTATTTCTAGTTGAAATACTATTGTGCAAAGTGTTGGTAGGAAGGGTGTTATGAAGATGATATGGGATTGTATTTTGTTGAATTTTTTGTTGATGATGATTGGTATTTTGCATTTTTTTAGCTTTTTGTTGGTTTGATATTTGTTGATTAAGATATTGAGAGAATATGGAAGAAAATAGTTGTTTTTATTGTTTAGTATTTGTTTTGTGGTTTCTAGTAGCAATTTTAGATGATTGTGCCATTGGTTTTTGAACATTTTGATTTAAAGGTATCATGTTTTGATTATATGGTCCCACTTGATCATTATCTTGGTCTGTTGGATTTATGTATGATAGTGGATTTGTATGTATCTGAAAAGCAGATGCCAAGGCTGATTCCATAGCCCCTTCTCCTAAATTATCTATTTGTACTGCTTGATTGAACTCTTCTATGTTGCTCTTTATAAATTGGGTAAAATATTCAATAGACTTGAAATTAACATTTTCTTTCTAATCTAATGTAGGTTTGTCAGGATTTTCTATTTCATCTTATCCATTATCACATTCATCTTGTTCTGAAGGTAAATCATCTTCAATAAGTACCCTATAATCAAGGTTTTCTTGGTCTTGTTCATCAGACTCTATTTTTTTACCGTTTCTCAAAACTTTAGGCATTTTGGTTTTAGGATTTTTATCTTGCAGATATATATGCTATATATATGCTTAAATTCTTGGGGTATATATGTTATATATATACCTAAATAAATAAATATGCAAATATGTAAATATATATTATATATATTTTTTTGGTTTTTTATGTTTTGAAATAAAGCAAAAAATAAAAATTATAATATCCCAAATATTATACTTTAATCTTCCTGAAAGAGTGTATATATATCATTAATGAAACTGGATGTTGGCTTTCAAGAACTTGAAAAATGGGCTATGGTGATATTATAAACTTTAGAGTCATAAACATAAAAGTATATTTCATGATAATATTCACGATAATGGACGATAGTCTTCTCCTATTGTCCAAGACTATTTCTTGATCTTCTACGTGTGCTAAAAATCGGTGTACTATTATAGCATTTTCAAGGTAATCATCAAAGGTATAAACAGTTGAAGAGATGCTTACTCTTTTATCTGTCAACCACCTCTCACACACCCTTTGAATATCATAGTAGCGAGAAGCATTTTTAGGATCCAGGATTATAATTCTTGGTTCATTGGTTTTTATGATGTCTAATCTTCTCTAAAGTTTAGTACACTGTTCTTGAGATGGGAGACATGAGTTTTCAACTATTTGAGAAATTTACCACGTAGATAATAATATCCTAATATTTATGTGTACAAATATTCTTATGTTGTAGTCTAACATTTATGAAATTTACTTAAAATGTGTAAATTTGACTAATGATCTTGTTTGGTTTTCATTTTTGTTTTTATATTTTTTTTGTAATTTTTATGTTTTTTTGTGTTTTATAAATAAAAAATATGCCTATGTTTTTCATGTCAGGTTCACCAAAGAATGTAGCTCTAAAATTCTTGCACTCCTTTCCTTCAGGCTAATGGATATGTGCCTTGAAGTGGACTGGTAGAATAGTAGGTCTACACCTCGAAGAGAGACACTTGAGTTCGTGTCTTCTTTGGTGAATTTTTGATGAATTGTTTAGGGTTCACCAAGAAACATTTCTTGGTAGTTTCCATGCCTAGGTTTGGATTTTTTTTGGTGTTTTCTTTTTAATTTCTTGTAATCACCTAGTTTTGGCCAATACAACTAAACTATGCTAAATGCAATCAATCTTCAATTAATGCAACAAACAATAGCAAATAGAGGAAAATCTAATGCAAATGCTTAATTATGGAGGAATTTGATACTCTTACTCGGTTTGAAAGTCTTATGAAGATTTTATTTCTTGTTTTAGGCAATATCGTATGTTGTAAGGTCAAGATCATATGTTGAAAGGTCAATATCATACATACGATCTATGATTGTATCTGCCGATCAGTGATAGACATACCCAATCATAGTAGAAACCTGTAGTTTCATAAGTACAATGCAAAAAACAAAAAAAATGTAGTATGCTACAAACTCTATTGAACAGATATTAGATCATACATGACTCATTGAATGTGGTACTAAAAGGAATTAACATGTATATACCTTGAACTATGTGAAGTATGTGATTGAATGCAAATTGGTGAACTCCAAGAATGATGATATGCAAATATTGTTCTATATGAGATAATAAATGATAAATATGATGTAAATATGTAAATTGGAAGCTACAAGGATGCAAACCAAAGCTTGGAGTTACCCCCAAGAAACCTGTAGGTAAGATCATAATTCTAATGTGAGATCGTATCTACGATTGCAGGATCATATGCTACTAGGGCGAGATCGTACATATAATCACTGATTGTATCCTCATGCGCCCAAGATCATACCTCTGATCCTGTAGAAAAATATCAAAATAATAATGGCTAATGCAAAAATTAAATGACTAAAATGCAGAATTATATCGATGAGTTAGGAGAAATTCGAGGGAGGAATACCTGATTAAATAGGATAAACCAACAGGTGAAATTTGGCTAAAAAACAAAATGGGTTGTAACTTCTTCCAAGATGGGACTGATCGGTGGATCTAATTCTGTAATCATCACACAGTTGGATAGGCAAGGAAAAAAAGTGTTATAACTTGTTTTTTACTTTGCAAAATTGGGTTTTTTTTGCTTTGGGACAAGAACGTACGTACGATCTCAATGATCGTATTACGATCTCGTCGATTTGGACCTGATCTCACCAAGATAGTACGCAAATTGAGGCAGCTAGTTAGGAAGTTGTTTGATTTAATTTTTAAATTTTTTTGACTTTAATGCAAATTATTATGGGTCAATTTTAGGGTGTTACATATTTCATGCCAACAATATTTTGTGGAGAAAATAATAAGTGATTAATGGTATAAATATATTTATTATTTCTTGCATGGTGATTACCCCAACCATTTAAGTGTTATACAAAGGATATCACTTCATTTTAAGAGCACAAAGTTTATGATTAAATATGGTATCTTGAATAGGAAAAATCATGAAGGCATTTACTTGAGATGTTTAACCAGGAATGAGGTTGTTGAAGTTATTGAATATTTCTATAGAAGAAATGGAATTGGACATGGTTCAAGGAATGCCATAACACATCAAATCTTAAGGGTGGGATATTATTGGTCTAATGTCTTTAAATATTCTCATACACATTCTAGGTCATGGCATATATGCCAAGTCTCTACCAATAGATAAAGGAACACTTCCATGCATTTGCAACCAGTCTTTGAAGCTCACCCATTTTCTCAATGGGGATTATATTTCATAGGAGCCTTAAACCCTCATTCTTCAACCAACTACAATTACATCCTAACTACCTCAAACTATTGCACTCATTGGACTAAATCTCAAGCCATAAATAACTACACCATAGAAATAGTTATTCAATGTCTTGAAAAGCATAGTTTTACTATATTTGTAATACCATATGCTTTAGTTAGTGATAATGGTTCCACTTTCTCTTCAATTAATTTTTTTGAGTGGGCCTATGATAATAAAGTAACTCCAAAATTATCTTCAAATTACTATCCCTAAGGGAATGGTCTAGTTAATTCTAGTAATAAGAACTTGCTAACCATAATCAAGAAAATTTTAGAGAACCCTAGAGACTGGCACAACAAACTAAAGTATGCTTTGTGGGAAAATAGGATAAGGTTAAAGTATTCCATAGGAAAATATCCCTACCACTTAGTATATGTTCAATATCCCATTCTCCCTACCAACTTGAAGATTTTGACATTGTAGTTTATGCAATATTTCCTAGAGAAGGAGGATAAAATTGAAGCAAGGCTAACAAAATTGATGAGCCTAGATGAGAAGAGAGAGGATGCCCTCCAACACCTTAGCAAACACCAAGGAGTGATCAAAAGGTGGTTTGACAAGAGGACCAAGGTAAAGGTATTTAGAATTGCTGACTTAGTTTTTCTATGGGACAAAGCCCATGAAAAGAAAGGAGACCATGAGAAGTTTGATAACCTTTGGTTAGGTCCCTTTCAAATCTCTAAAATCTTAGGAGAGAATACCTTCATAATCAAGAGTCTAACTAGAAAGGATGTTCCATTACCTATGAATGGATAGTTCCTCAAGCATTACTTTCATCCCTAAAGGGTATTTCAATCCTACCTTGTAAATAGTCATTTTGGTGTGATTTGCTTGATTTGATTATGATTAGCTAGTTTTGTTTTAATTTCCTTAATGCATTCATGCTATCTTCATTTTTTTTTGGCTTGAATATGTTTCTAGTTTATACTATGCTATTGAAATATTTGAAACAAAACTCAGCAAAATAAAAAATGTAGCAAAAAAAAAAAAAAAAAAAAAAAATTGCAGAATCTCAGCAAAAAAATGCAGCAAAAAACTTAGCTAAAATAAAAATTGTAGCAAAAAATTCAGCAAAAAAAAAAATTGCAGCAAAAATCAGCAACAAATTGCAGCAAAAAACTTAGCAAAAAAAAATTGCAACAACATAGGACAGTCAAGATTTGAGGGACCAAAACTACTCAAAATTCAATAAAATTTTATAGAAAGATTCTACACAAAATAAAATTTCCAATGGTGTATGACACATGCAAAATGGATTTGTAAACCAAAAGTTATAAGCTCTACAAGTTGACTATAGGTTTCAGAAAAATCAGGGGCAACAAACATGTATTTCACAAATGAATGGAAAAGACTATTATTTTATGCAATTTATTACCTTGCAGTGTTACTTGAGTTTGATAATTTTTGGAATGCTTTTATGATTGTTTGTGTCTTTTGCCCTCACTTGGGATGGTTTGTTCATATGCAATTGACTTCTAGTTATTCTAAGCTAGAAGTGTTCTAATGCAAATTGGGAATGAAAGAGTTTTATTTGAAGCTTAGTGGAATTAATGATTGGTACAATCAAACTATTGGTGTCTATCCATTATCTTAGAGCCAAAGCAGATTAAACTTGAGGTATTGCAAAGTAATGTTGAAGCTCCATATTTTAAACACCTTAGAAAAGTTCTTGAGTCATAAAAATGTAACCTTTTGATCTTGATGGTTAGGCCAAAACAAATTTATACACTCTATTCTTAGCCTTATTAATCCCCAACCCAAGACACACTTATGCATACATAAAAATAAGAAGAAGAAGAAGCATAAACTCAAGTGCTTTGGATGATTTGGATAATATCTACTGAGGTTATAGACACCTAGCTATAGGATGGACCAAAGTGTGCAGACCCAGGGAAAATGGGGGCTTAGGTCTGAGGAGAATTGCTCATATAAATTTAGCTTTACTAGCTAAGCAGGCGTGGTGTCTCATTTATGGTGAAGAAAATGAATGGACAACTATCATCAAATGAAAGTATCTTCAAAATATAGAATTTCTAAGCTACTAAGTTCCAATCAAAGGTTCTGCTTTTTGGAAAGCAATTCTTAATTGTAAGGAAATCATCAAAAAATGTTTAAGATGGGTTTTAGGCAATGGTGAGAGGATAAATTGTTGGAATGACAAGTGGGCTAAGGACAAAACACTCATGCAATATCCTAACTTAGCCCAAATCAGAGATATCATAGAAGAACTCATTGGCAGAAAAGTTTCTGATTATATGGTTGAGGATAGAGGTAGAATGAAGTGGAAACAAATAAGAATTCAAGGATTTCAAGCGAAATCAAATGATCTTTGTAACATTCTCGAGCAACAGTTTATCCCCATGAGACCCAAGGAAGATCAAGTGACCTGGGATCCTATGGAAAATGTGCAGTTCACTGTTTAATTAGCTTACAAGCTTCTGCTTGATGACGAGGATTTTGTCCTCCAAAAGGACTTAGTTTGGATAAAAAAATTAATTCCAAAAATTGTAGTCTTTTCATGGTTGGTTATCCAAGGAAGAATTCTAACCATTGATAATATGATGCATAAAGGTATTTGTATCACTAATCATTGTTATATGTGTATGGATAATTGGGAGACCATTTATCACATTTCTCTTGAGTGCCCTTTTTCCTTGACTGTCCTAAGTGGGGTTTTTCAGGCCTTCAATATTTCATGGGTTAAACCAACCACCGTACTTGATTTTTTCCTCCAGTGGCCTTGCCCCTTTTCAAGCCAAAGACTTAGATACATGTGGAAATTTGTCTCAATCACTATCTTTGGCAGGTGTGATTAGAAAGAAACCATAGAGTCTTTAATGAGTCTATCCATGATCATCAAAATATCATTGCCAGGATCCTATCCTTTGCCAATGAGAATGTGAACCTTATCCCTTTTTATAGTTGTAAACCTCATCTGCAGGAGACCATGATTGCTCAATATTTAAGCTTAACCTTGTTAGATGAGTCTGTTCCTAGGGTAGTCAATCCAAAGCCAATGTTAAGTGGTCTCCACCTCCTACGGGTTTGTTTAAGCTTAATTTTTATGGAGCAGCTAAGGACAATCTTGGTAGAGCAGGCGTTAGTGGCATTGTGTAAGATCATAATGGGAATATGATGCTTGCATTTTCTGAATATTTGGGAATAAGGACGAACAACGAAGTTGAAGCTAAAGCTATGTGGAGAGGCCTTCAAATGAATCAAGACTTAGAAGGCAATTTGATCATAGAAGGAGACTCTATGCATGTTATAAATCTCCTCAATAATTGGAAAACACCTCCTTGGAGGATTAAAACAATTTTTGAATATGCTAGGATCATTTTCTAGGGAAGACAAGATAGAAAAGCCCAAAATGTCTTTCGGGAAGCTAACAATTGCTAATAAGCTGGCCAATTTGGATGTCGATGGTGACAAACTTTTCAAATGGGAACACGGTGTCCCGAGTGAAGTAGAGGAGCTTATTCAACAAGAATGCCAAGAATGATAGTTGAATTTACCAACAAGGAAGGCACTGTAAGTTTGAAGGCTAGGAGTATTCCCATCTCTTTTTTGAATTGGACTCACAATAAAAATTATCTGAGTTGTCAGTCTTCATGGATGCTTCTTGGAAATACCACAAAGACTAATGGGGACAATCACATGTCAGATAACATGGCTCCTAGTCATATTAGTAATTTGAGGTTGGTTGATAATCATAGGGAAGGAAAGAAACGACAATATAAGACTTTGAACCAAAGCCACGTGGACCACTAGATAGCCATCGCTATAAATCTAGCTAGCAGGTTCACTTCTCCAAGGCTGATTGACCAAGATAGTATGTGGTACCAAAGCATGTCATATACGAAAGAAATAAGTTACCAAAGAATTATTAAGAGTAACTATCAATATAGAGCTTGTGGGAGTTTTTTTAGTACTTTGCTATGTGTGTCTACAACTTTTTGTTTCTCCATTGTCTCAAGGAAGGGATCTGTGTCTGTTTCTTTTTTGTAATTATGATGCATGTGTGTTTTCTCGAGGTATACCCAAAATGTTGTATGGGAAGTTTCTTTTTTATAACAAGCTATGTGCCTTACCGGTTGTAATGGTTTTTACAGCATGTAGATTTTACATAGATAGGATCCTTAGTAAGGATATGTTCATTAACAACCCTGGGCTGATTTTTGTAAAAGGTTTTGGGTCAACTTGTAAAACCCGATATTAATGCTATAGTATATTATCTACCAAAAACAAATAGACACCTAGCTAGAAGTAGAGCAAGGTCTTAATAGGGATTAAGGACATATCCACCGAAGCTATAGATGCTTGGCCTATAGTGGAGCAACATCAAGGAAAGTTTAAATAAAGAGTGATCCAAAATAACCTAATTTTAAGCTTAATTGATGAAGTTTTAATTGATTCAATAATAGGAATGAATGCACTTACACACACTTGGAGCTAAGGTAGAATGGAGCATTATTTTGAGCAAGATTTATCTAATTACTGATATGGATGTATATCAGTTTATTGATTTTTTTTATCAAAGTTTTCATTGGTTTTAGAGAGGGTTCATCCCAAAATGTTCAGGAGCATTTTCTAGTAGAGTTGCTATTTATTTTTGCATAGCACAACTCACCCCAATTGGGGACCCCACTTGAAAATTTTAGATTTTTGGTATAAATTTGTTTTTGCCTTGATGCTTTAATTATTAAGTGCATTAATTTCTTTGGTGGATTCAGCTTGTAAAACTACATGGTCCATTGAATTGCATTCAAAAATGAGTTTTCTAACAATGAATCAATGGTGGCAATATATATATATATATATATATACAAATATATATTCTTCTGGGTATAAAACCCTAGAAATGAGAAAAATATTTTGCATTTTATTGACCAATGAGAGTTAATTTTTTTGGGTATACTAATTTAAGGAACTGCAATGTTTAATTTTAGAGATCACATGTGATTTTTTTTTAAATGCTTTAATGAATTATTTTATGCCAACAACCATGACTAAGGTTAATGAGTGAATTATTTATTGCTCTAATAAGTTATTTTAAGGAATTGTGGAGTTCTAAAGGAATTACGTATCCCACGTTGCCATAAAATTGATCTTGCATGTTATAAAGAAGATATTTGTGGGAGCATGATCTTGAATGTGCTACCATAATTGCAAAAGTGGATTTATGGAGAATTATATGCATTAAAAGAGAAACTTGGTGGAGGCAATTTAATGTTTTATAACTACAAAAATTACTTCACCATACCTAATTTAAATGTATTTGTTGTGAAGCATAATGTGAGAGTAATTGATTATAACTACAAGTAAAATGGTAAGATATGGCCATAGTTGTATAAATAAGAGCTCTTGGAATTGCTCTAAGGGGTCAAACATCTAGCACTTAGCATGTTTTAGGAGATTTTTCTAGTCTCTTTGTAGTTCATTGGTTTTTAAACCAAAAATTGTACTAAGTTGAGTTCTATGTTTGTAATCCACCTGAATGGTGAATTTTTGAAAGTGCTTCAAGATTATCTTGTGCAATTTAAGGCTTTGGAGTTTGCTATGTCTAATTTACGCATGTCGATGGTGGTTGTATTCAGTTGATTCATAGTATTAGCTCTCTAGAAGATTGCATCATCTATATCTTAGGCTATGTGAATGCTAGTTGAATATAGATTGGTTCTTTTAACATAGATTTACTACTCTAAAGGATCAAGATTAGAATTTTAGGGAAATACATGCTTTATTTGATTTTATTTCTCTAACCCTAAACTTTCGCTTCTTTTTTTTAAACATCGAGTAGATTAGGAATAGTTTATTTTATTTTCTAGGCATTGTAGCTTAAACTACATTTTTATATGTTTATTGCTATGATTGGAATAGATCTAGATAGCTTTCAATTTTGAAAAATTCAATTTTATATTACCAAATATAAATTTTTTAAAATTTAATTGTAGTTTATTTTATTTTCCAATCATTGTAGTTTAAACTACAGTTTTCAATGCTTACTTCCATGTCACTTCAATACCGGTTTCTATGGTTGGAATGGATCTAAAATACTTTTATTTTGAAAATCAATTTTGATCCAACTTTTTTTAGATTTAATTGAATTTTATTTTATTTTCCAAGCATTGGAGTTTAAACTATAGTTTTCTATGCTTACTTCCATGTCACTTCAATGTTGGTTGCTATGGTTGGAATGAATCTAAAAATATTTCATTTTGAAAATCAATTTTGATCCAACTTTGTTTAGATTTAATTGCAGTTTATTTTATTTTCCAATAATTGGATTTTAAACTATAGTTTTCTATGCTTACTTCTATGTCACTTCAATGTCGGTTGCTATGGTTGGAATGAATCTAAAATACTTTGATTTTGAAAATCAATTTTGATCCAACTTTGTTTAGATTTAAGTACAATTTATTTTATTTTTCAAGCATTGGAGTTTAAACTATAGTTTTATATGCTTACTTCCATGTCACTTCAATGCTAGTTGCTATGGTTAGAATGAATCTCAAAATTTTTCATTTTGAAAATCTATTTTGGTCCAACATTTTTTAAATTTAATTGTAGTTATCACTTTATAACATAGCAATACCATAGGCAATCAATTTTGAGCTACAATTATTGATAGAAAACTAAACATTGATCCCTTGGTGGAATAGTATACAAAAAACTCTAAGTTCATCCCAGTCAGCCAAGACCTGGCTTACCCGAACCTTGGGGGAATCAAACTTCATTTTCAAGAGGGAACAAAACTATTATGTTCCACATGTTGAGTAGACTTTGGTAACTATATCATTTTCTCACTCAACAACTAAATGGATATTTAAACCTTTTATTTTGATAGGATTTACAATTCAGACTAAGTTGATGATTTAGACTAACAATTCTTCAAAACTAGATTTATTTCTTATGTTGGATCTATATTGACCTCTTGGTGTTATTTATGGAAGTTAACTATATACAAATATTATTGTGAAGCTAAATACTATGTTGCTAATGAGGTCATCAAACATTTGTTTATGGATTTTATTGATTTTAGATCAATTGGATATTCCTTAGAATTTTTCTAAAACCCTTTATTATGGTAATTATACTTCCATTAAGTTTATTTATAACCTAGTATTTCATCAATAAACTAGGTATTTTATGTTTTTGATGCACTATGTGATTGAATTATTTTTGTGGGATAATTGATCCAATCTATGTAATTACTAGAGGAGACAATAGATATCCTAACCAATGTCATGTCTAAGGTGCCTTTTGTGTGATTGTAGGAGTGTCTTGTAGTAGGATAGTGCCCCTTAGAGGGGCATAATTAATTAGGGTCTCTTTCCATGTCTCTCATTCAAATCAAGGGGGTTGTTAGAATATATGATGTTAAGTGTCACTTGATGCCATGGTCAATTTTTGTATTATCTTTATTATATTTCCCTTTAGGTCTTTATACACCTTGTATAGGTGGGTTTATTGTAGTATTATATTAATAAACCTAAATTTTGGTTCTTTATCCTTGACCTAAAGGTCACTGATAGTTGGGTATTTATGACCCTTGAGGCTAGCTATTTTATTATTATTACTTTATTAAGGGTAAAAAGAAGGGATTTTGAAAGGAATCTCTAAAATTTTACAATGATTTGAACATAATGTACAAGAGAGGATCAAAAGGGAAGAAAAAGGAGCTACCCAACACTGATAGGGCTAAAAAAAAAGCTGCCTTAGGTAGAAGACAAACAAAGAAGAGGAAATTTTAATAAGAGGGACCCACAAAAACCCTCAAAACCAAAAGGGAAAGAGAGAGAAGGAGGAAAGAAAATAAGGAGAGGGGGAAGGAAACCCACCAAACCAAGCACTACACTTGCTTAGAAAATAACTTACTGAAACTAGGTTTTGCCACATTTTTTCCCAAAGTTAGCCAAGTGGGTCACCACCTCTTCCATCAATGTTGCCACCATTCTATTAATATTTTGAAAGGACTCCATGAGGTATTTGAGGATGGAATAGATACTACTTAGGTCAGCCATGATGGAGGACTCCAAAGGAAGTATTCTATATTTCTTCTTTACAAAGGTCTCACCTCCCCTACAATAAAAACTTAACCACTTCTTGCCCTAAGAGGAAGGGGGGAGCCTTTCATTTGAACCATTAGGTTTGAGTCCCAAGAATTCTTAGAATAAAAATTAGATAAAATGTGGAGGGGAGAAGAATGAGACTTTCCCTTCCCTAAAATTTTCTTCTGTTGAAATGAGTTTTTGGTCTCAAAGTCACCCTTAACATTATCCTAATTGGCCTCGTTAAATGTACCTTCCTTCTTGACTAAAGAACCTTTGTTCTAATAGGATGAGATTTTATTTCCCTTCCTAGGGCCCAAAGGCAGAGATTTTTTTGAAGATCCATCTTTTAAATTTGCCACCTCATTGACAGAAAAAGGGGAATTCACATATTTTCACCCAATTCCTTCAATTTTCTCATTAGAGACAATAGGGCTACCGTAATCCAAATCCAGGATTGGCATATCTTGTTGACCAATTTTCTCTACAACATGTGAAAATATTATTTTAAGGAGACCCTAGTGCAGGGGAATATTGGATTTCCTATGTTGGAGGTCACCCACTATCTTTTCAATGGAACGTAGTAGAAAAGTAGGAATGATAAGATTCTTCCCCTTCAAGGATGATTTAGGAAGGTGAGATGAAATCTCTGCATGATGTTGAATTTTCCATCTTGGGTGAAATACCACATGATTGGTATCATCACCCTATCCCATGGCTTGGGAAGGGAATTCCTAATAATACCATTCTCAATCTCCAGTGTCCTCTCATTTTCCTCTAGGAATATCTCCAAATATCTCACAAGAGAGTGTTTTTCCCTATTAATATGTTTCCATTAAATAATTAAAGAGGTGGCTTTAGTAATTAGGGAAGTATTAATAGTAAACTCAATTTATTTCATCTTAACTCTCCCCCCCAACCAAAAATGAGAAATATATAAGGAAATCAATTCATAATGCTCATCATATTTTTGGAGGTATTTCAGAAGCCCCTTTTTTCTAGAATGTCATTGATGTCCTTGTCAAGCACTAGCTTCAAGAGTTCGAGCTTTAGCGACTCACTATCCATAGCCAAATTTGAAAGTGACACTGCACCTTCTAGGATATATTGATTCTCTTTATCCATAAAGCCTATGCATATCCAGACCAAGGATATCTTAGAATGATTTGCTTGAAGAATAATTACATGTATCAAAAGACCCTAGATCCAAAGGGAAAGATGAAGTAGCATGCATGTGATGTAAATCTATTCTGAAATTGATAGTTCGAGTCATTAATTCACCTTGGGAGATTAATAATTCAAAATGAAGATTGAATCAAACTCATAATTCTTCTTCCAAATATGTTCTAGGAAGGGGACAAGCCTAGGGTGGTGCGTATTAGACACACATGAAGGAATAATTTTGGTAAACACCCACTCCCTATACCTATTGGAAATGAAAAATAGAAGTTCCAAAAACTAGTTGCACTCTTCATTTCATGCCTTGAAGAGGAAACAAAATCTGATACCTAGACCTTCCATCATCAAAAATAAACAAATTTGAAGTGAACAACTATCTCCATTTGTAACATAATGGATTAAATTGGCATTTTTTTTTATCATGTGAACGCCATCACTAGAGTTTGGAAAAGGATGGTAATATTATTGATAGGAGTATTAGTCTTTCCTTTAGTGATATTATTTTGGTATCTATAAACACCCTTTTTACTATATGTGTTCTTTCTATGAGTTATTGTTATTTTTGTATATTGTGTTGATTATGTTAATTTCTTGAAAGTATTGTGAAATCCAACACTGCTTACCATTTAACCTAGATAGGGCTTTAAAGTAATTATGGTAACAATGGAAAATAATTTTTCTAATTGTTTATATAGTTTAATTAGAGAATACATCACTATCTTAGCCTCAAACTAGATAAAATTTTATCTCAATAAGGTATCTTGTTGGACAACAAAGGGTAGGATCTATTAATATCTTATATCATCAGTCTAGCTAAACATCTAAATATAAAAATATTTCAAGACAATGTAGAGAAAAATTCTCAACTAGATAAATAGTTTGGCCAAATTATTAGTTCTTCTAATTTATGATTGTTGATATTGCCTCTTTAAGTGGGTATAGTAGAAACTGGTGAAATTTTTTAAAAGAAATTATTTATCTATTTTGGTAGTAATAATTTTGAGAAACAGATAATTAGAAACATGGATAGTAATAGAAGTAAACTCAAACTAAAATGGAATTAGTTCAATTGGTTATATTCATCAAATTTCAAGTAGGAGATCTAGGTTTGAATCTTGCCAAACGATACATGCATAATTACCAAGTTGTAATACCACTATGTGGTCATGATGTAACATGGGTGTGATCCATTTCAATACCATATAATTGATTAAAAAATAAAAGCAAACTCAAGTTTGATATGATACACATTTTTATCTTCCATACAACAATTTTATAGTGAATGTTTTTCAAATTATAAATTGTGCTTTTACAATTTAATTATTTCTATATTAATATTACTAAATGGATATTCTATTGTTAAAACAACTACAATGTCTACATTCTATTTATAGTCTAAACTAAATCCATGTTTGATAGATTCATCATTTCTTAACATGCCATGAGTAGGGTTTGTCAAAATTATTGTTACAAATATCACATGCATTAATGTCTAAAAATAATTCATTATCAGTTAAAATTGGAACTTCCAAATCACTTATTTTATAATGTCCAATACCAAAATTATAAACCTAATTATTGGATGAGATATCCTTTATTTTTATGTTTCAAGAAACATTTCATTCATTCTAATTTTCACTATCACTCTCCTCACCCATACTACTATAATCTTGGAAATAAGTAACTTGCTTAAGTTTATCAACATCCATGTGGTTTTTCTATAATTTAGTCAACACTTAAGAAAACAATATTCGGTCTTCTGTTTCCCTAGCATTTAACAAAGATAAAACGTAATCAACTATATCTTGAGGGAGAGGAGTAAATACATCCATGTCTAGTTAGTCATCCTTTAATTCACACCTATCTTCATGACATTTAAAATAAAATTAAAGATGTCCCTTATAGAATTTTTTCCTAGATCTTCATTGTTCTTCATGTTTATATACAAAAAATATTTGTATTTCATCCATGGAAAGTATAAAATAATGTCCATGTTTGCAATTAGAATGAACTCAAGGATCTAAATCACCCTCTATGGTAAATATATTACTTCAATATACAAATTTCAATACTTGGAAAGCTAAAGAGATCATTGCCCTCATCTTACTTATCTAAGGTCTACTTAACAACATGTTATAACCAGTTTTGAAATCAAAAACCATAAACTTGTCTTACCTATTTTGGAATATGAATTTCATTCTTACTTCTTTTAGACCATGAATTTTCATGTATCTATACCATTTCCACTAGTTTAAGTGGTGATAGTGACAAGGTGGATGTTCCCTTTGGATACTCTTTAATAGACTCAATTGAGGCTTTCTAAGCAATATTTTCTTCTTTGGAAGACCCTTCCGTAGTCTTTCTTGGTTTTTTAATGGTCAAAGTAGGTTTTAGGATATTTTCTCTAATGTTCAAATTAACCTTAGCTTGGAAAAATTCTTTTTACATGTCTCTTTATTTTCTTTTTCTTCCATAGTGTGTTGTTTTTTCATTACACTAAGGCATATTTCTAATGATAGTAGCAATATGCTACTTCAAAGATCCTATGAATTTAATATGTACCTAAATTATGTTGAAAAAATTAGGAACATTGGGTTGACTACAATATAATCTTCATTCTCTCCCATAGGTTGAGCATAAACTTGTTGGTTATTTGGATATTGATTTGGTTTTGAGGAGGTCCACAACTTTGATTCTGATTATTTTGACCTCCTTTATTGTTATACCCTTGACCTTATTTGGACTATTTTTTTTTAAGAAAGAGTTGTTGATTATAGGTTAAATATCCTTATTTATTATAATTTAGAAATGGTAAATTATAGATGACTAACCTCTAATTCTAAGGGTCAATACTTATTTTGGAAATATTTATGTCTATCATCAAATAAATTTATTTTATCCTACTATATATTATCTATGTGAAAGTTATATAAACATGTTTATTTGTAATAAAACCTTGTAATTTCAACACAATCATTATAGTCATGTCCCCAAACCCCCATCCTAAAAACACATAGAATGATCATACCATTTAAAAAAATTAAAATTATTCTTGTAATGATAATTTCTAATTTTAGTCATGGGAAATTCTATGCATGTCTTTAGAAGTCCTCTAAGGAATAAGTTTCTTAAGTCTTGGTCCACTTTCAACTTTGGTCAACATATTACAAGAATCCCAATAACTTCTAGCTCACATGAACTATCTTATCCGTATAGTGTTCTTATTTGAGTTCTTGGTCTTGCTAACCTTTTTATTATCTCTATGCTCCCATTGTTCATTAGCTTTGAAAAAATCTAAAATTATTTCTAAGGTAGGTATCACATGAGGTTTTTTGTTAATGAAATTTAGTTTAGGTGTATTCTCATAGGTCATTCACAAACATGTTAGTAATCATATCTTTAGGTATTTAGATATTAACATTGAATTTTATTTTTCCCACATTTGATAACATTCTTTTATAGACTCATTGGAATCATATTTATATTAAAAAAAAGTAGACATGGATTTTACAAGAGACACATCATCATTAAAATCCTACTAAATAGTATTCACATAGATTTCAAGGGAATTAAAATAATATCTAGAAAAATGGGTAACCTAATGAAAGACATTGTCTATCAACTCCCTAGATATCAATTTTAACATGGATTATTTATTATTTATTCAAACCTAGTAAAAAGAGATATATTTATCTATAAATAATTAGGATTTTCTAGTACCATCATATAAGAACTTAGGAAAACACCAAAATAAATCAATGAATTCTATTATCAAGGCTAAATTTTAACATTGATAGTTTCCAAGTGTTGGGTGAAAGGACATGGGATTCACTTTTCTAGGGTTTAAAGGAGATTATGTAGAAGAATTGGGATTCAATGAAATTAGAAGTAGTATAGCTTGAAATATAGGACTTTTGCTAGAGGTATTCATGACAAGTTGTGTAAGATTTAAAACCACAACATCATACTAATTTCCTTGAGCTTCACATTGGACTTATTATTACTTTTGCAAAGCATATTGTGTATCTATGAAGATAGTCACGAAATTGGTCAAGTAATACATATTGATAAAACCTCTAGATAATTATAGGATAAGGTGGATTAATAGATCATTATTAAAACTGAGATACACTCTACATTAGCATTTATAGTGTGTTATTGACACTTTAATAGGAAAAATGGCATAACATTCCCTTTATCAATAGTGAAAAACACACAGGTCATTTGACCATATATTTTAGACACTACTATAGTATGATGTATTTCTCCATTGTCTTTCCTAAGGTCTTTATCTTCTTCTTCATTACTAGCAAGGTCTCAAACATGAACCTCAAATTAGTGAAATGTATCTTTAAAGGAAGCCTATGGTTAATTATACATTATTCTTTGTAGGAATATTTAGTTGCATATTCTTCTTGATAAATCTTATTCATGGATCTAGTGTTTCTACTTGCACCCATGGAATAATAGAGGGGAGCTATAAGGGGAGGAAAGTAGTAAATAAAACCTAGGGTTTATAAAAAATATTTTAAAAAATACTATGCAAAAAATACACTAACAATGCTTGTGGGTTTAGAGAAATTAGTAGGGATTGAGATCATCACACTTTAAACCAAGGTTCAAATTTCATGGGTGAATCTTAAAAGATCAAATATACTTAGCTCATTTGGTTAAATTCCTCAACTTTTAAGGAGGATACCTAGGTTGAATCTTGCCAAGTAATACATGCATAATTTCCAAGTTGTTATAATAGCACTATGTGATCATGATGTAATACAAGTGTGGCCTATTTTAATCCCATATAACCACTATAAAAAAAATACATTAACAACCCACCAAACCCTAGTGGATGAAAAACCCAAAAAGCAAAGTCTCAAAAGTAGAAAAGGATTTAGGTTAACCAAATTTTTTATTAAATTTTGGAATCTCTAAACTAGTCTATAAGTATAATAGGTCTAATGTATTAAACCTAAACATATATATACTAGGTAAATATAAGAATCTAAATAAACATATTCTCTAGTATAGAAGTAAATATAAATCAAATACAAAAATCTACTCTAGATTGAAATGTAAATAAATAAACTAGAGATTAATGTAGAAAGTAAAAGTATATAACACTAACCCTCTAAGTTTAATCTATGAGAGACTAGTAAATTAATGATTAGATCCCAAAATAGATGAAGAAATTATGAACCAGTGGAGCTAGGGCAATTTTTCTAAAAAATGACTCATCATTTAGGAGCTATATCTTTTTATAGAGTTGGCCAATTCAAGCGATTCTTGTGCTATTTGTGTGGAATTTGAAGAGCATTGAAATTACTAATTATATACAAGAATCCAATTAATATTGAGGGAGACAACTATAATAACCCTAATTTATATCCCAATTTTTTTCTTTTAGGTTCAATTTTAACCAAGATAATCTAGATAAATTCCATAGAAGCTTCTAACCACATTTCGAGATATAGATGTTGCAACATCCCTTAGGTGGACAGGAGTGGCCAATTCTCCCATAATATATTCTAAGGTTTACTTTGTACACTGCCTATACAACTTAAAGGATATATTTTAGTGATCATCCCATTTCCATTATCTCTTTTGAAGGATATTTTGACCACAACATTTGTGTTAACCCTATCTCATTTACTTAAGATAAGAGATGCCAAATCCCATATTAGTGTTATGAAGAAAAAAAGTTTATACGGAGAGGGGGGTGAAAAGTATAAGACCACTTTTTACTTTTATTTCCCAATCAATATTATGTAATGTATAGATAGCAATATCAATAGCAGTAATCAAAGCAATGAACAAATCACCACACACAATAGAGACACCACAATTTACGTGGTTTACCCAATGTGGGCTACTCCATGGAGAAAATATTTCACTAAATTTTTCTCAATCAATATCTTGGGAATCCTTTAGACAGAGGTCCATAAACATTGTAATAGGGATTAATGTCTCAATCACTTTCAATCACTCTTTTAGAAACATACAGAGAATTGTTAGAGACTCAATATGCTTCACATTCACCTCAATACTCAATCACTTTCTCAAATCAATTCAGAATATAGAATAGTTTGTTTTATGGAACTTGAACAATCACTTCACACATCCACTTGACTAGGCTCAACCAACTCTACTCAACCAATCACTCAATGAAACAATCCTTGCTTACAAACCCTAGTCCAAGCATATGATCCTTTACTCAAAATATTTCCAACAATGCTTATCAACCAATCTCACATAACAATGATACTCATGTTCTTTTCAAACCCTAGTTCAAGTTCTTCACTCAACCAATGGCTTCAACAACAATGCTTATAAAACAATCTCACATAACAATGATACTCATGTTCTTTTCAAACCCTAGATCAAGTTCTTCACACAACCAATGGCTTCAACAACAATGCTTATAAAACAAGGTTTTAACAACTCTTTATTCTAGAAAACCTTGAAGCATTAACTCAACACACTCAATAAGGAAACCCTAATCAAGTCCTTTTCACTCCAAACTTATTTTCCAGAAAACCAACCAATCAACTCAACTATGGAAGAATGTGCTCATACCTTTTTCTTGATGATGAAGGAACCTCAAACATCTGCCACAACCACAAATACTTCTTTGCCAAGCTCAAAGGAGTTAGAAGATGATAAACTCTCTCAAAGATACAATGCAAATATCAAAACACACATACACCTTATCACTCCATCTTAAAGAAAGCATCCATCAACATATACAAAAATGATTGACCAAATACACCTTATAATCTCCCAATTAAAATAATATTTAATACCAAAAATAATGTCAATACAATCTCCTTTTCAAAATAACTCAATGGCAAGAAGTCCTCTCAACACTTTAAATCTTCAATAAACCAATATGTCACAAATACTTTATTTAAAAATAAAGCTAACTCCTTATTCCTCCAATTAACCAAAAATAATGATTAATTAAAAACCTTTTTAACTAACCCTTTTAACTCCCTAGGACCTTATGTCAAAACCTTAGGCATCACAACACATATTAAAAATTTTATTACCTTTGCCTTGGTGGGACTCGAACTCACGACGCCACCTCTACCAGTGCCCTAGCCATGGCTCCAACCACCGCACGAGCTAGGTGCTCATTTGGAGAGCAAAGAGCACAACGTGCTCTATATTCCTCTCTACATGCACCAAATAAAAAATCATGCGTCGCTTCCTCGATGCTTCAAAACACACACACCAAATGCTACTACCGTGAATCGATCGTGGATCACTCCACCCACAAACGCCTTAGCACTTCGTCCACTTGCCACTAGGCCACGCTGCCTCGATGGATATGAAGGTTTAGCCCACGACAATCTTAACCCTTTCACTGGCGCTTAAGACAAGGTGTTTGTCTTCTTCCTCGCACGAATTCTCACAACAACAATTGCACCTTTTATTATTTTGAACGAAGGATGATTTAAATGCCACTAAGGCATATAGTTTATATACTAATTTCCTCCTTTAATTTTGAACGTCGATGCCTTCAAAATTTGAATAATTAATTTATAAATTATTTAAATTCTTTAGAATTTAAATTTTATAAATTAACTTTTAAATCCTTTTGGCTTTATCAAAGCCTTCTTTGATTTTACCACTTTGTATAAATAATATTTATTTATAAAATTTAAATTCAATTTGAATTTAAATATTTTATAAAATAAATATTAAAACCTCCTTGGGCTTTTCAAAAAGCTTCCTTGGGTTTTTATGAAAAACCTTTTATTTTTGCTCAACCATGGTTTTAATGAAAACCCTCTTAACTTATGCTTCCACATAATATTAAAAATATTATGAAGCTCTTTTGCCTTTAACCTTTGCATTGTTCCTCTTGACCTTTTGACATCAATGGTAGCTTATTCCTTGACATCAATGACAACTTCGTTCCTTGACATCAATGACAACTTTGACTCAAAATGTCCAACAATCTCCCCCTTTGTCATTGATGGCAACCCAAATTCTTTTTACCAGAAACTTAACCTTTTCTTTGTTCTGCTCCCCTGGGACATTGCTCCCCCTGGCTCAATGCTCTTTTCAAATCTCTCCTCTTTACTCAAATACCAAATCTCTCCCCTTACTCAAATCTCTCCCCTTTGACATCAATGGCAAAGGGTCACCTTTGGGGCTCGGGGCTAAGAATGAGTCTCTTAGCTTAGCCCCTCCCCCACCTCCTCTTGAGGTGGTTAATTCTGGGGTGGGAGTATTTCTACTCCCAGAAAGCACTGGTCTTTACCTTTATCTTCTTTTCTTCTTATCTGATCCTTTTGATTCCTTTGACTGTTCCTTTCCATGTCCATGTTCCTGTTCATGTCCATTTTCTTGTTCCTATTCTTGTTCATATCCATGTTCTTGTTCCTGTTCCTGTTCATATCCATATTCCTATTCTTGTTCCTGTTCATATCCATATTCCTTTTCTGTTCATGTTCCTGTTCATACTTGATTCTGGAATGTCTGCTCTACACCACTTTGTTGTGTGTCCATCATTATTGCACTTATAACACTTAATGTTATTATTCCTTGGAGGTGCAAATGTCTTAGGATTTCTCCTAGTGAAGCCATATCCTCTTCTATCATGAACCCTGCAATTCATTGCCTTGTGACCAAACTGATTACATGAGTAGCAATACCCATGGAAAAGTTATTTGTTCCCATATTCCTATCTTTCATGTGTCCTGCACTGTGAAGCCATGTGCCCAAACCTGTGACATGAAAAACATCTTCCATTGAAGCTTCCTTGTCTTGACCTCATTGGTCTCTTAGTCTCTCTTGACCTATTCTGATTGTTGTTCCATCTGTTTCTTCTTTGTGCATTGTTCCTGTCCTTGTTGAACTTTCTGTTGTCCAACTCATCCTCAGATGTCTCACTTTCTCTTACACTGTCTTCTTTTGAAGTTTCTTCTTCTGAAGTTTCTTCTCCTTCAGAACTTGAGGTTGACTTTCCTTCCCATTTCTTTTGTTCCTGTTCAAATCCAAGACCTATCTTGCTTGATGTAGGCTTTTGTATCTTGATGAACTTATCTAAGTTCTTTGAGCTATTTTTGAACCCTTGTAGCTTGACTTTGGAGTTTTTAACTTCCATCCTTAATGAAGCTACCTCTTGTTCTAGCTTTTCACATTCTAAGACTTTTGCTTCTAGCTTATCCTTGAACTTCTTTGTCTTAGCCTTTGATTTGTCTAGATCCTCTATAAGCATTCTTCTCTCTTCATCACATTCTTGAAACTGAGATTCTAATTTAGAGTTTTGCTTTCTTACCTTCTTTACTATTTCAAGAGCATAAATAAGTTCTCCCTTGAGATCATATCCTTCTTTATCTGATTCTTCCTCTATTTTTTTGCCTTTGTCCACATCTTCATTTTCTTTTGACTTGTCTTCTATAGGATCACCTTCTCCTTCTTCTAATGCCATTAGAAGATTTTCATCTGGTCCTTCAAGTGCATCCTCATATTCATCATCACTGAAACTATAACCATTCCTTGTACAACTATCTTCAAGATGTCCAAAGTTACCACATCTAAAACACTTGAGAATTATTGGTGCCCTTTTCTGGACTTCTTTTTCTTCAATCATAAATAGGACTTCATCTCTATCATTATCTAAAAAACTAGCATCACTATCACTTGAGTACTTACTTGCCTTATCTGCATAGTAGCTCCTCTTTTGCCTTTGAAAGAACTTCTTTCCTTGTCTGCTTTGTCCATCCTTGCTTTTCTTTTGGTGCCTATATCTTTTTGATTCCCTGTTTCTATGATCCTATTTTTCTTCATCATTGTTATTCTTTGCTTCTTGACAATCAGTTGCATAGTGACCATACTTTCCACAATTGAAACATCTAACGGATTTTGTATCTCTAGATCTTCTTGAATCCTTATTCCTTCTACCATAATTAGCTTCTTCATCACTGGATGACTCATTTCTTGATTATGACTTCTTACCCTTTGTCTTCTTGATTGCTTTGAAGGTTGCTTCCTTCTAGGGATTAGGTTCTTTTATTCTCAACTCAAAAGTTGTAAGAATACCAAGCAACATATCTCTTGTCAAAGAATCACCATCCTTTGATTCTTCTATAGCAGAAATATTTTCACTAAACCTTGTTGGAAGAGATCTTAAGATCTTATCACAAACATCTGATTCATCAACATTAAGTCCAAGTCCTTGCATAGCATTAACAACCTCATCGACTCAAAGTAGATAAGTACTAATGTTTTCCTCATCCTTCATTCTTAACTCTTCAAATTGTCCTTTGAGATTTTGTATCTTTGCTTTCTTGACACCTTTATCTCCTTCATATATACTTTGCAACTTATCCCACATTCCTTTTGCATCTTGACAATGCATAACTTTTATGGACTCTGTTCTATGCAAACCTCTCAAAATTGCATTCATTGCTTTTGAATTGTAATGTTGTAGAAGCTTACCTTCCTTATATGTAGGTGGATCAACTAAGGGATCGTATCCATTTTCAACTGCTTCCCAAATTTCATTGCCAAGTGCCTTCAGGTAAATCTTCATTCTCAAACTCCAATATATATAATCACTTCCATCAAATACTGGTGCTGAATTATCTGATGATCCATTCTTAGAATCCATTGTGTTCTTGTAAGATTTTCCTTCAAGTTGTTAAACTCTTTCGAAGGAACCCGCTCTGATACCAATTGAAGAACACAAGCTTATACTGAGAGGGGGTGAATAATATAAGACCACTTTTTACTTTTCTTTCCCAATCAATATTATGCAATGTATAGATAGCAATATCAATAGCAATAATCAAAGCAATGCATAAATCACCACACACAATAGAGACACCATAATTTACGTGGTTCACCCAATGTGGGCTACTCCACGGAGAAAATATTTCACTAAAATTTTCTCAATCAATCTCTTGGGAATCCTTTCCCTATTACAATGTTTATGGACCTCTATCCAAAGGAGATACCAATCCCCTAAATCAAGTTCATGGATCTCTATCCATAGGAGACACCAATCTCCTAATCTCTGCTCTAGTTGGTGATCCTCTAGAAGACCTCTACCTCCACTACCCTTAGCAAATGGAACTCTATCCATAGAAGACACCTATCCTCCCTACTCTGGATGGAGATATTTATCCTCAACTCTATCACCTCCAAAGCTCTATCTCAAATCTACACTAAACATAGTCCTTCGATCTAGCACAAATCTATCCTCAATATCTATCTCTGATCTGGCACAAACCTATCCTCAAATCTACACCAAACTCTATCCTTGAATCTATACTAAACATAGTCCTTCAATCTAGCACAAATCTATCCTCAAGCCTTAACTCAAAGCTTGACTCAATCTCAAATCAACTCTACTAGATCTGCCCCAAACCTTAACTCAAGGTTTGAACAAATCAATCAATCAACTCTACTCTCAAGTCTTCTCAAAGACTTATCTCAAATATGCCTTGTAAGCTTCCACAAAAGCTCACACCAATCTATCCTCAAGTCCTCTCTAGAACTTGTCCAATATGCTCAATAAGTTCTCACAAGAACTTATCCAAATCTGCTCTCAATATATATTGTAAGATTCCACAAAAGCTTACCCAAATCTATCCACAAGTCTTCTCAAAGACTTACCTCAAATCTGCTCAACAAGTCCACACTAGAACTTGTCCAATCTCATAGAAACATAAAGAGAATTGTTAGAGACTCAATATGCTCTATACTCATCACAATGCTCAATCACTTTCAATCACTCTTTTAGAAACATATAGAGAATTGTTAGAGACTCAATATGCTTCACATTCACCTCAATACTCAATCACTTTCTCAAATCAATTCAGAATATAGAATAGTTTATTTTATGGAACTTGAACAATCACTTCACACATCCACTTGACTAGGCTCAACCAACTCTACTCAACCAATCACTCAATGAAACAATCCTTGCTTACAAACCCTAGTCCAAGCATATGATCCTTTACTCAAAATATTTCCAACAATGCTTATCAACCAATCTCACATAACAATGATACTCATGTTCTTTTCAAACCCTAGTTCAAGTTCTTCACTCAACCAATGCTTCAACAACAATGCTTATAAAACAATCTCACATAACAATGATACTCATGTTCTTTTCAAACCCTAGATCAAGTTCTTCACACAACCAATGGCTTCAACAACAATGCTTATAAAACAAGGTTTTAACAACAACTCTTTATTCCATAAAACCTTGAAGCATTAACTCAACACACTCAATAAGGAAACCCTAATCAAGTCCTTTTCACTCCAAACTTATTTTCCAGAAAACCAACCAATCAACTCAACTATGGAAGAATGTGCTCATACCTTTTTCTTGATGATGAAGGAACCTCAAAAATCTGCCACAACCACAAACACTTCTTTTCCAAGCTCAAAGGAGTTAGAAGATGATAAACTCTCTCAAAGATACAATGCAAATATCAAAACACACATACACCTTATCACTCCATCTTAAAGAAAGCATCCATCAACATATACAAAAATGATTGACCAAATACACCTTATAATCTCCCAATTAAAATAATATTTAATACCAAGAATAATGTCAATACAATCTCCTTTTCAAAGTAACTCAATGGCAAGAAGTCCTCTCAACACTTTAAATCTTCAATAAACCAATATGTCACAAATACTTTATTTAAAAATAAAGCTAACTCCTTATTCCTCCAATTAACCAAAAATAATGATTAATTAAAAACCTTTTTAACTAACCCTTTTAACTCCCTAGGACCTTATGTCAAAACCTTAGGCATCACAAACATATTAAAAATTTTATTACCTTTGCCTTGGTGGGACTCGAACTCATGACGTCGCCTCTACCAATGCCCTAGCCATGGCTCCAACCATCGCACGAGCTAGGCGCTCATTTGGAGAGAAAAGAGCACAACATGCTCTATATTCCTCTCCTATGCAAAAAATCATGTGTCGCTTCCTCGACGCTTCAAAACACACACACCAAAAGCTGCCATCGCGAATCGATCATGGATCACTCCCCCAAACACCTTAGCACTTCATCCACTTGCCACTAGGCCACGCTGCCTCGATGGATATGAAGGTTTAGCCCATGATAATCTTAACCCTTTTGTTGGTGCTTAAGACAAGGTGTTTGTCTTCTTCCTCGCACGAATTCTCACAACAACAATTGCACCTTTTATTATTTCGAACGAAGGATGATTTAAATGCCACTAAGGCATATAGTTTATATACTAATTTCCTCCTTTAATTTTGAACGTCGGTGCCTTCAAAATTTGAATAATTAATTTATAAATTATTTAAATTCTTTAGAATTTAAATTTTATAAATTAACTTTTAAATCCTTTTGGCTTTATTAAAGCCTTCTTTGATTTTACCACTTTGTATAAATAATATTTATTTATAAAATTTAAATTCAATTTGAATTTAAATATTTTATAAAATAAATATTAAAACCTCCTTGGGCTTCCTTGGGTTTTTATGAAAAACCTTTTATTTTTGCTCAACCATGGTTTTAATGAAAACCCTCTTAACTTATGCTTCCACATAATATTAAAAATATTATGAAGCTCTTTTGCCTTTAACCTTTGCATTGTTCCTCTTGACCTTTTGACATCAACGGTAGCTTATTCCTTGACATCAATGACAACTTTGTTCCTTGACATCAATGACAACTTTGACTCAAAATGTCCAAAATGTTAATCATTCCTTACTAGTTTTTAGGTGTAATCTTCTTATAGTTTTACACACACTTCATTTAGTATAAAACTACCACGCACCATTAGAATATTCTTTAGATAGCTTAATGGAAGTGATTATCACCTACGTGGCATCTCCCATTTGGTCACCCATCAATCAATCAAGGTTTCCAATGACTACTACACCAGATGACATCCCACATAGGAATTCTTCCTCATTCATTCAAGTTCCTATGACTATCATTTTCATGATATCTCTCTCACATGGGTATCTTAATATTTATTAGAAAATCCATCACAAGAATTTAGTTACAATGGAATTCTAAGTTTACCATCTCTTAGAGTACACTTCATATATCTATTACTAAAGTACCCATTGTAACCCTAAGGGATTATCACATCACATCTCCCTTAGTTATGGTCCTAATATTAGGGGTCTAATTAGGTTGGCATTCTATGAACAACATCTTAAGGAAGAATCTCCAAACCCTAAGGTGGAACCAATAAAATAATTCTATCATTTCAAATTTAGAAGCCACAATTGCATAATCCATATTCTATTGCAAGAAATAAATGAAATCTAATCATTTATATTTTATTACAATGTTTTTTATTTTTTAATTTACATGGTGGAATCGGTAGCTACCATGAATCTGAGCAGGTTGTTCAAATTTTATAGCCACCATAGTATTCTACGTTGTCCATCCTGGAAGTCACCACATATTCATTCCAGCCCTATAACCACCATGCCACAATCATTTAAAACCTTTTACGCTACTGAAAGCATCAGGAAAGGGATAAGTGTTCAATCCAGTGAGGCATGAGATTTGAACCTTGGACCTCTGCCCCCTTATAGGGTTTGGCCGAACCAATTGGTCTACACCTCGAACCTCCAATGAATTTTATTCCAATATTACTTTCCATGAAAAGCATAATAAAATAAACAATCCATTTCTTATTTACATTCAAATTCATAGCAATAGATCAATAAATGCTTATAACAATTCCATAACAAGTTCTACAAAATATACACAAATGACACGTCATGTATCTTGGGAAACCCTTTCGAGAGAAACCCAGCCTTAAAATATCCATCTTTATTTTCATTGCAAGTCTATTAGCCAATCTACAAAAAGGAATCCATTATTCCTTTTGCCATAGTGTCAATCTATTACATAAGAATCTCCATAATTCTTGTCCTCTTATTACAATCATTTATAAATTCCTTTTTACAAGAGCAAGAGAACCCCATAATTCCCTCATATTAAACCTCATTCATTCACTAATCTACTAATACTCAAGAGTCCATTCCTTGGGTAATTTCTTACAAAAGATTATTTGTGGAACCCCCATAAGTTCCTTTCCATTTATTGGGCCCCATGCCCAATCCCTTATTCATTAAAACAATAATTTTCTCTTTTCTTAAAATATTACCATTTTCAACATAAATCGTTATATACTCAATCTCAAAAGATTCAAGATACTATCAGTAACTAAAACCAAGCTTTTCATAACTAAGTAATGAATTAGATCTTTTGCAAAGTCTACAAAATATCATTAAACCTTCCCAAAATCCATAACATATTATTTCTATAGAAAGAAACATCCTTTAATCATCTAAGCCTATCAAGACTAAAGAAAAGTCCCTTTTTGTTTCTTTTCAATTAACTTCATAAAAGAATCCCTCTACTCTTTTAATAAGGATTTAACATAATATTTAAGCCATTCAATAAATCAATTTTCAAATAGCTAATTCTAATAATGAAGAAATCAACTATAGGTTATTCTTCTTTACCACATTAACTTCATTAAAAAGATCCATGTCATGTTCCACTCATATGGTTTATCTTTTAATCTAAATATTATCAAATCCATAAGATATTATTCATCACTATTAGTTTAAATTACATGTATTATCCTTATTCCAAGGGTTATTTCTTTATAAACCTTAGTTCCAATTCAAATGTTAAATTCTCCTTCATCTTACCTAAAAGGAGTTATCTTTTTTTCCTAAGTTATTTCTTCCTAACCAATAAAACATTGGCTAATAATCATATGGCAAACATTTCCCTTTGCACCTTACCATGATATCTTTTCTATTCTTAATAACATATACCCTATCTGTTATTAACCAAAAAGGCTTTCTACTTCCCAAGGTGGTCATAGACATTTGAATATCACATTCTAACATTCATCAAACCATCTACGAGCCCATATCTTACTTGCAGTGCCCACCACATAGCTCAAGCGAGGCTTAGATAGCACCCTCATGAAGGGCCCATGACTACCACCATAGGTAGTCATCTATTACATAGGGTTAAAGGGTTAATTTAGGTGCTCGGGTGCCTTCCCACCTTAGGTGTGGGATTATTAATTGCAAGTTCCTTTTGCCCCACCCCTTAGGGTTTAATTAACACCTATGTTTCACTACGTGCCATGCAGGCAATATATGAGGGTTCTAAACTAGTGCCACTCGGTGGCTTCCAAGCTTCACAAATAAATCAAAGGTCATCCATATAAAAAATTAAGATTTTGGTTTGATTTATTTTCTTTGACATCATGTGAGGGAGAACTACTCCATACAATGAATTTTGTATTCGACATACATAGGAAATGAACCAAGCCGCACACATAGATCAAACCTATAGGCTTCCAAAGGTGGGGTCCATCGAGGGTTTAAGGCTTCAAACCAATCTAAACCATGGTTTCCTTCCTTGCAAAACCTAGTCATGCATATACCTCGATGCTAGTCAGACATCATGCTATAGGTTGGAAACAACAAGCATCACTGTAGCATCCATGGTTTACATAGATATGTGGACAACATTCACAATAATGAGATGA
The DNA here is from genome assembly GCA_028583015.1 of Wollemia nobilis. NCBI lineage: Eukaryota > Viridiplantae > Streptophyta > Pinopsida > Araucariales > Araucariaceae > Wollemia > Wollemia nobilis. Next base: position 1,254,545 of record JAQPPZ010017067.1, read on the forward strand.
CTATTGGAGTTGTATAGAGATACATCTAGTCTTATAACATGGCAGTGAGCAATCTAAATATTAGCCAACCTCAAGCCCTATGTTCTCTTGGGTGCACATAGCAATAGAGCCAAGTCTTCTGTAATGACAATGTTGTTCTAATAATGGAGGTATCTCTATATTTTACACAAGCCAAGCAATATTTATATACATGACTAAATAAAAACCACAAGTTTAATTCCATCTCACAGAATTGAAGCACCTTCTTCAAGATAATTATAAAAAGGAGTACCTTATACTTTTAGTAGATGCTTATTCTAGAGAAGACACAAGTGCTCACTGAAGGATAGATCCTTTTGTTGCTCTCTCTTTCTTCCAAAAATGTCCAAAAGTCCTCTCTATTTCGCACGTTCTTTGTTGAGGCCCAAAGACAAAAAACTCCCCTTTATTTCTTTTCCATAAGGGTTTAAAGAGAACTCAGAGAGAATTCGCTCAAGATAATGAACTCATAATTGTCCACTATTGCATTTTTCTAAGTTGGGTTCATTTTCCAATTTGAAGCTAAAGCTATGTCTTTATTTCATTTATTCTAAAGTTGAGCACTTAAATATTTCCTTTCTTCATTTTTATTTTAATGAAGCAATATTAATCCTTCTTAACATAATCCTTCATCAAGCACGTTAGAAGTGTTAATTTAACATCAAATATCATGCAAGTGCAAAAATGACATGTCAAATAGCAAAGGTATAAGCTAGATCTAAAATAGATATCACATGTCAGTTCATTTTGACTATATAAGCTATCAACTTTTTAGCCACTTGTGAAGGTGTCTATTCCTACAAAAAGACAAGTCTATTAGTAACATACCATTTATCATCAAAACCTCATAAAACCATATAATATATCATTAATGATAACATATAAATTCATAAATATTTTATATGAAAAAGTTTTCTAGGGGAGGGTCATGACATACTACCCCCCTTGGACTAAACACAGTCCTCTGTGTTTCACCAGTATCCTACAATAAGACCAAAATTACATTTATTCATTCAAATAAATATGAAAAATATTTTTGCATATCAACTACTTTTTCCCAAGTAGCATTCTTTTTTAAGTACCAGTCCCATTGGACTTTACATTGTTCTAGAGTTTGGTTCCTCATTTGTTTGGAATGGAACTCCAAAATATTTATTGGTTGTACTTCAATCATTGTAGGGTCATTTATCTACAAGTTAGAAAAATTCCATACATGGTCAGGATCAGCTACATACTTCCTAAGCAGGGATACATGGAAAGTATCATGGATCTTGGACAGGTTGGGTGGCAAGGTGAGATGATAGGCAACTGGACTTATCTTCTTGATGATCTCAAAGGGTCCAACATATCTAGGATCCAACTTGGTTGATTTGATGGTACTCTTCATGGGATTTACTCTTAGGAATACTCTATCCTTCATAGAGAATTCTCTAGGTGTGCACTTTCTATTGGCATAACTCTTTTGATGATCAGAGGCTTCCTTTAGCCTCGATCTAATAATTTTTAGTTGTTCCTCCATCTCTCGAACCATGTTTAGTCTAATGGCAATCCGATATTTTGGATTATCCCATGAGAGGGGTGTTTGGCATCTTCTTCCATACAACACTTCGAATGGAGCCATTCCCAAAGAAGCATGATGCCCATTGTTATAGGTAAATTCAACCAGGTGTAGAAAATATTCCCATTTAGATTTTTGATCCATATAGTACATGTGAAGCATATCTTCCAAAACCTGGTTGACTCTCTCAATCTGACCATTAGTATCTAGATGGTAAGAAAAACTGATATTCAGTTTTGTACCTATAGCCTGATGTAGGGCTTTCCAAAATGCAGATGTGAATCTGGAATCTCTATCAGATATAATTACTTCAAGAAATCCATGTAGCCTAAATATTTCCTTGGAAAATCTGTTAGCCACTACAACTGCATCATCCTTTGTACTTCCTAGAATGAAGTGTGCAACCTTGGTCAATTTATCCACTACAACAAGGATTGCATCATGTTGGAATCTATTCTTAGGTAGTCCCACAATAAATTCCATGGATATTACCTACCATTTTTGAATAGGTATATCATGTGGGTATAAAAAGCCTATTGGATGTCGATGTTCAGCCTTCACCTTCTAACATTCCATACATCTAGTGATAAATTCATTTATGTCCTTCTTCATCCCTATCCAATAGAAGGTATTTTTCATATTTTCCCTCATTTTGGCCCCTCCAGGGTGAGCAGAGTAAGGAGATCTATGTGCCTCTTGCATAATCATTCTCCTTAAATCACCATTTTTTGGTATGACAACCCTATCTTTAAAATATAAGAGTCCATCCTTATTGCTATAATCTTTATTTTCTTCAGGAGTTCTTGCCATATTTACCTGAATATCATTGCAAAATCGATCCTAGGTTTGCATCTCTCTGACTTGGTCCATCAAGTCTACATGGCTACGAGTTATAGCAGCTATATGCCTTCATCTTCTCAAGGCATCTACAACTTTTTTCTCTTTACCTTTGATATACTCTATACCAAAGTTGTATTCTTCTAGGAACTTGATCCATCATCTCTATATTGCATTCAATAATGGTTGAGTGAAGATATACTTCAAACTCTGATGGTCGGTTCTAAGCTCAAATGGTTTACCTAGTAGATAGTGTCACCACATCTTAAGGGCATGCACCACTACTACTAGTTCCAAGTCATGCGTAGCATAATTTACTTCATGTTTCTTGAGTTTCCTTGACTCATACGCTACCACTAATTCCTCTTGGGATAGGACTCCTCCCAATCCTTCTAATGATGCATCTGTGCATACTAAAAAAATTCCCTATGGATCTAGAATTTTTAGAATGGGTGTAGTAGTGAGTTTCTGCTTCAATAACTCAAAGGCTACCTCACACTTATCTATCCATTTAAATTATTTTCCTTCCTCTGAATATTGGTTATCAGGTAGGTAATCTTAGAGTAATCTTTCACAAAGCATCTATAGTAGCCTATGATACCCATAAAACTCCATACTTTAGTCACATTGGTGGGTTGTGGCCAACTCACAATGGCCTCTATCTTCTTTGGGTCTACTACTATTCTATCAGTAGAAATATTATGCCCAAGATATTGTACCTCAGGGACATAAAAGTCACATTTTGAGAGGTTACCATAAAGCTGGTTTTCCCTTAATAGCTCAAGCACTATCCTTATGTGCTTATCATGCTCTTCCTTGTTCTTGGAATATATCAAAATGTCATCCAAAAATATCAAGATAAACTAATCTAACTATCTTCTGAACACACTATTCATTAGATTCATGAAGGTCATTGGTGCATTAGATAGCCCAAATGGTAGTACTATGAATTCATAGTGCCCATATCGAGTTTTAAAGGTAGTTTTGTGAGTGTCTTCCTCATAAATTCTCAATTGATGATATCCTGATTTTAAGTCAATTTTGGAGAATATGGTTGCCCCTTTCAATTGGTCAAACAAATCCTCTATTCTGGGTAAGGGATATCTATTCTTGATGGTCACTTTGTTCAACATTCTATAGTCGATACACAATCTCAGTGATCCATCCTTCTTATTTACAAAGAGAATAGGTGCACCCCATGGTGACACACTAGGTTTTATCAACCCTTTCTCTAACAACCCCTAGAGTTGTACCTTCAACTCTTGCATCTCTATAGGATTCATCCTATATGGGGTTCTATGTATTGGCTCAGTTCCAAGCATTAGTTCTATAGTGAAGTCAAATTCTCTTTTTGATGGTAATCTAGGCAAATATTTAGGAAACACATCCTTATATTCCTACAAGATTGGGTGTTTACCAAACACCTCTTCCTTTTTATTCATCTCTACTTCATTAAAATTGACCATGAAAATCAATCCACCCTTTTTCATGGTCTTATTTAGTTGCATTGCTGATATAAATTGTTATAGTATATTATATTATTTGGTACATGCCAATGTACCACCTTGGGTACATCATTAGACTACGAGTTTATCTTAGATTAGGTGGTTACTTGAGGAAGAAGTAATAAATGATAAGTGTTAAAATGTGTAATTATGTAAAAGTATAAGTGTCCTTAGTTAGTTGTGCATGTGCAAAAGTGTCTATCATGTAGAATGCACGTGTCCTTAGGGTAGGAAAGTGAAGAGTCACATAATAGTATATATTTGTGACTTAGCATTGTAATCGGTATTGAAGCATGCACGATCCATAGCATGCACTAGTAAAGTAGTAGAGAGATATTGTATCAAGTTTCTATTTTCATGAGTTTACATTAATGGTTGTTGCATGAGTTATTTTAGAAGTTTCTCATGCTATTTACTTGCTTATTAGTTAGCCATTATCATAGATATAACATAGCTTGCTTATTTCATCACTTGTGGTTGCATTTCCTTTAATTTTATAGCTTCAAAAGCTAACAATGGTATCATATCCATGTTATATCAATAGGAAATTTAGGGAGCCACAAGATTGAAGAGATCATAGAAGGTCTCATTGAAGTTTTGAGGAAAAGAGAAGCTATAGAATTGAAGGCCCAAGGATAAGCCTAGAAAAGCCTCATTGACGGAGATATCAATAGAAGCTCCTGATAGTGAATAACTTGGGACAATTATCACCATCCAATAACAAGCCCAAGGGATTTTCAAAGCTGCAAATTGGTGGTTTAATGAGCTATTTTGGACAACAAGGAAGAGCTACAATTTCATCTAGCACAGGGTAGCATTTAGGTGATCCAAATCATCAAGGACTCCATAATCAAATCAAGGGTGAAAATTTAAGCAACTTAGGTGCAAAAGGTTCATTATTTGAACTCTTATATTTAGTTTATTATTAAGGTTATTAAGCACCAATTTCAAGGTTTAGAAGTTGCATGAAAATGTTTCAAATTTAAAGTCTTCAAGGTAGTGCAAAAGTTAATTTCTACAAGGTTCAAACCTGCACATAAAAATAGAAGTTAGATATATTTCAAGAGAAAGAAAAATATCAACTTTCTATTGTCTATTCAAAGTAAAATAAGACATTATTCTAGAGCACAAATTAGATATACTACTTGCATGATTAAAAGCTTGGAATACTCATATGGAATATAGAAAACTCTCTTTCCATTAGTGTTGAGTCAACCAAAAGATGAAATTAAATGTACCAAACCTCCCCAATATCAAGGAAGGGGAGGCAAAAGAATATCCAAATCTTCCAAATGAAAGTTCTCTCATGGAATGTGAGAGGACTTAATGGACTAGCTAAATAGAGACTTGCTAGTTCATTGAGAAAAGAACTAAAACCTACTATTTTCATTATGCAAGAAACAAAAATTGATGAGAATGCATCTATCAAAGTTGCAAAGAGAATATGGAAAAAATGAGAGGTAGTTTTTAGCCATGCTAGAGGCTCATCTGGAGGACTGATGTGTATATGGGATCCAAGCAAGCTTGAAGGCAAAATGATCCATTCAACCGATAGATTAACAAGCATCCTATTTCATGATAAGGATATTGACACCTCATGGATATTGACCAACATTTATGCTCCCAACACTCTCCAAGGTAGAGCACTTATTTAGGAGTTGTTAAGCAGATTAAAGAATTCCTTTTCTAACATACCTTGGATCCTAGCGGGAGATTTCAACACTCCCCTCTATCCTTCAGATAAAAAAGGGGGAAATGGCATCCCCTTAAAAAGCATGGAAGACTTTGATGACTTCATCAACTCCAATGAACTCATGGACATTAATCTCAAGGGGACAAAATTCACATGGAGCAATAGAAGAAGTGACCACCTTCTCATCCAAGTAAAATTGGATAGATTTTTCTTCTCTAAGGAAGTTACTATGTTGTTCGGGGATGCAAGCCTCCAGGCCCTACTCAAAATTGGTTTTGATCATAATCCTCTTATCCTGGAAGTTGAGAGGAAACACCCTTTCAAAACCCCTTTCATATTTGAAAGCATGTGGCTTCATCATCCTGACCTCAAAAACAAAATTTTTGAATGGTGGTAGCAAGATATTCAAGGAACTCATTCTTTCAAGCTAGGCCAAAAACTCAACATCATTAAGGAGAAACTCAGGATCTGGAACAAGGAAGTCTTTGGTAACCTATTTGAAAATAAGCAATTCATAAAGGATAGATTGGCAGTAATCGAAGCCAAATTCCAAAATGGGCAGGCTGATGACCAAACCAGGGAGGAAGAAAGACAACTGCTATCTAATTTCCATAACCTTTTAAAGTGTGAAGAAAATTTTTGGTGATAGAAATCTAGAGCAATTTGGCTTAGAGAAGGAGATTCCAATACAAATTTTTTTCATGTTTCTACCTTGCATAATAGGAGCTCAAACAGAATCAAAGAGCTCTGGAAGGAGGATGGATCTTCCTCTAAGGATATATTTGAAATCAGATCGATGGTTGTTTCTTATTTTAGTTCTCTCCTAGGTAATCCTAATCCTTGCTCAGCCCTCACCAAAGAGTCCCTCCTTTAGCACATTCCTAATTCTATTGGTCCTGAGGTCAATTCTATATTAATTTGCCCTTTTTTTGAGGATGAAATCAAGCAAGCCCTTTTTTCAATGCATCCTGATAAAGCTCCTGGTCCATATGGTTTCCCGTCAAAATTTTTCCAAGCATGTTGGGACATTGTAGGTCCTGATGTCTTTTCAACTATCAAGGAGTTCCAAGAGTCCAAAGCCATCCCTCATAGGTTTAATTCTACTTTCATTGCTTTGATTCCTAAAGGACCCATTTCAAAATCAATGGCTGATTTCAAACCTGTAAGCCTTTGCAATGTAGTGTATAAAATCCTTACTAAAGTGATGGCTAACAGAATGAAGGATATCCTTCCCAGCATCATTGATCCATGTCAAGGAATTTCAGTCAAAGGTAGATCCATTTTTTATGGAATAATTACCATCCATGAAACTTTGCATTCTTCATCTCAAACCAAGAAATTGGCTTTTATTCTCAAACTGGACATGAACAAGGCTTATGACAGAGTCAACTGGGACTTCCTCATTGCTATCCTCTTGAAGTTTGGTTTTCATCTAGATTGGGTTGATCTCATCAAAGGATGTATTTCTACTCCTTGGTTTTCAGTCCTTGTCAATGGATCTACTATTGGGTATTTTTAGAGTGCTGGAGGATTAAGACAAGGAGATCCCTTATCCCCTCTTCTCTTCATTATTGTAGTTGAATCTCTTGGTAGAACTCTAAAAGTGGCTTGTAGAATGGGTCTCATATCTGGTATTAGAGCAGCTTTGTAGCTCAACCCAGTGACACACCAACAATTTATGGATGATACGTTAGTGGTGACTCATGCTTCAATTTTTGAGGCTAAAGTCATCAAACACATCCTACTCCTTTATGAACAAGCTACAGGTCAGAAGATAAACTTCCATAAAATCAAGGTATACTTTCTCAACACTCCTCATTAGCACCAAGTTAAAATAGCCCAAATCCTTGAGTGTGTAGTTGCTTCCTTGCCCACCACCTATTTAGGTCTCCCATTGTTTGTGGGAAACCCTACTGATTCAATGTGGAATAATGTAATTGAAAGGATTCAAAAGAAATTAGCAGGGTGGAAAGGAAATCTGCTATCCGGTGGCCAAAGCCACTCTTACTATGGCCTACCTACAAAGCATCCCGATTTACTTTCTTTCTATTTTTAAAGCCCCTACTTCTGTCTAGGCTAAAATTGAGCAAATCTAGAAAATATTTCTCTGGTCAAGATCTAAAAACAAAGAAATATTCCATCTAGTTTCCTGGGATAAATTTTGTAGAGCCAAATCCCAAGGAGGAATTGGGCTTAGAAGAATACAAAGACTAAATATTGCCTTGATGGCTAAATAGGCTTGGAGAATCATCTGTAATGATAGCTCAGAATGGGTCACCATAGTCAAGAGGAAGTATCTACAGGCTACTACTTTCTTTGATGAGATGGTTCCAACCAATGGATCAGCTTTCTGGAAATCCATGATTCACACCAGACCTCTGTTATGTAAAGGTTTAATATGGTAGCTAGGAAATGGTGAGAGTATTGACTTCTGGTATGACAAGTGGATCAGAGGAGTACCACTTATTGAAGATCCTAGCATTTATGTCCTCAAAAACCTCATTGATGCTTTGTTGGGATGAAAAGTTTTTGATTTTATAACCCAATCCCATTTTAGGCCATCCTGGAAATTGTTCACTAGTGATTCTTATCCTGTTGAGTCTGCATCCCTGGCTTCTCTCCTCAATTTTGTGGTCATCCCTTCTGGTATTGCTTTAGATCATCTTATTTGGGAGTATTCTAAAAGTGGGGTTTTTTGTTAAGACTGCCTATCATCTCCAAGTGCAACCTTCTGAGGCTTCTTTCCCCTGTCACCTTGTTTGGCCCAAATACCTTACTCCCAAAATATCTTTCTTTTCCTGGTTGGTCATTCAAGATAGAATTCTCACCTCTGATAATATGATCAAAAGAGGCCTCTTGATTCCCAATCGTTGTCACTTATGCCTGTCTGATTGGGAGTCTATTCATCATTTGTTCTTGGGTTGCTCCTTTTCTTCTTCCATCCTTGACAAGTTATTTTAGTTTTTTCATATTCTTTGGGCCAAACCACAATCCATTTTAGATATTTTCACCCAATGGCCTTCACCCTTCCTCAATTCCCACCTCAGGTCCATTTGGAAATTCTACCTCCATCATTTCTTGTGGCAAGTTTGGCTTGAAAGAAATAATAGGGTGTTTTCCAATGTTTGCAAGAATCCTACCTCCTTAACAAATAGAATTATTTCTTTTGCCAAAGAAAATGCCTAGCTTTCTCCTTCCACCAAACCCACCATATCTAGTTTTGAAGCTTCCTTATTGAATTCCTTAAATGTTCCCATTCAGGATGCCTTATCTATTTCCCCTCCCAAGGTCAAGATCAATACCAAGTGGATCCCACCACCGATGGGATGGTTGAAATTAAAATTTGATGGTGCTACCAAAGGGAATCCTGGTTTGGTTGGAGTTGGTGGCATTCTCAGAGACCACAAAGGGGACACTATCTTGGCCTTTGCTGAATATCTTGGTCTTCAAACTAATCATTTTTCTAAAGCTAGAGCTCTTTGGAGAGGCTTGTCCTTACTCCCACCAAATTCCAATAGGGTGATCATTGAAGGGGATTCTCTCAATATCATAAATTATTTAAAGAATAACAAAAATCCCTCTTGGAAGGTGAAGAATTGTATTGAAGAAGCCAGGAAAATAATAGAGCATATGCGGGATTTCATCATCCAACATGCTTTTAGGGAAGCGAACAAGGTGGCAGATATCTTGGCCAATCATGGTACCAACATTAATGGCCTTGTCATGTGGTATGACTCTCTCCCCCAAAAAATATCCAATGTGGTTAATATAGACAAAGGCTCTATCCTTCATATCCCATGAAGCCAATCTCTGCCTTACAAACCTAAGGATGCTACTGTGGTGAAACATGGATGCAAGGATGCAGCCAAGGATGGCTTCAAGGATGCAGAGTAGAAGTTGTCGTTGGGGATGATTTTGTGGATGTGCTCTGGGATGGGTCCTAGGAATTTTTTGTAAGCCTGTGATATACAGGTGTTTGGTTTTATGGTGGGTTTTTGCTTGTTTGGGCATTTTACCCTTTCCTTTTCCTGTTTCCTCTATCCAGCATGACTATGTGCTATTTTTGTAATAAGGTTCCGGGATCCTTTCAAAACCTGTTTTAATGAAATATTTTACTTAGGAAACAAAATCTTGGAATACTCAGTGAAAATTTGTGAGTTCGTATCTACTAAGTCCTGAGAAGACTTAGCTATATTTGTGTTGTAAAAGAAGGTATAAAATCTTTGCATTCTAGGTTTTTTAAAGCACCTTGTTAGAGCCATAAAATAGAGATCTAAGGTTAATATCTCCAAGGTGAGAAGGAGACATCTTGGACATCATCTACCTATAATTTTTCAAGAAATCCATAGTGCTTGTACCATATGAGATTGAAAGCACAAGGGGTATGCCATTGAACATTATTTTAGCACCTTTGAAAATAAGTTTAAAAGTAAGGTGAATTAGGAGAAACATCACCATGAGTTGCTTGCAGAGATTCAACATCTATGGAGGAAGTCATTAAAATTCAGCCATTCTCTCATCTACAGACTCAGAGACTCAAACCTCTACTCACAAAGGAAGAAAAACTAAAAGGCATCGGTTGGAATACAACAAATCCAATGAGACATTATAGTTTTTTCAAAGATAGACAATAAGGGAAATCACTATCACATGGAGTAATCAAGTGAAGAGCCAATTGAGTAGATGTTATAGAATTTTTTTGAGAGTTGCATAAGAAGTTTTGTAACATTAACTAAGGTTATCATTACAATGAATATTATATCCAACAAATATTATAGTCAATATGTTATATATAACAAAGGTTATTATCAATACGTTAAAATAGTAGCCATTATAAATGCAAGCATTACAATCTAGGATAGGTGATAAGTATGCACCAACTATTGCTAGACTAGGAGTCCTTTATAGTAGAAGTGGGGTGAATTTCAAAGGAATTCATTCATTGTTCAATTATTGATTCACATGTGGATATACACATTGATATCACCTATTGAGTGGTATTATCAAAATGAAGGAACATTACAATATTTGCAACTGTTACGAGAGTCTTTCTTCATTTAAACCATTATAGAATATTCCTTAAGTGTTATCAATTGAGCAAAGGATATACGTGGTAGTGGGTATCAAAGGTATGGCTAGTAGGAAGTACATAGATATTTAATTGAGCACCAAGGCCATTACATTTATGCACAAAGGTATTGGAATCCGAATTGACATCAAGGAAATCTTGAAACTATGACTATTATCTTCAGTGTTTTGGTAAGGTGTGCACCCGCTAATCATAGTCTAAACCCCAATATTAGATGGATTAAATATTGCTTTAACCCAACCTCCAAAGTAGGTTGGTATACCTTGTCAACTAATTTGGGTGTTGACTCATTTAATCTTAGTTAAATTTTTAAAGATAGGGATAGAAATGAGTTTAGGGTTAGAAATGTAATGGTTAAATAGTGGCCAGATAAAGCTAACAACCTAGGCATCTACAAGAAAATCTCATCAATCAATTTCCAGTGTCCCACACTTGTGATTAACAACACTCAAAAAAAGTAATCTTCATCAATTAAAGAACAAGAGATATTCTTGAAGAAATTATTTCAAACATCCATAATACTAATAATCCAAATAGCATAATTAGATCAGTATTCCGAATATAAAAAAAAATTCCTTTCAAGCGTATATTCAAACAAAATATTCAAAGTGATCTAATCTAGCAATACAATATCAACATAATAGTCTAATCATAGCAGCAGTAGCATAAATGCATTCATAGTTTAAATCTCCAAAAAATACATAAGACACTAGCCTAAGGTAAACATCCAAGTAGTGCTCCTTCTATTGATTTGTAGAAAGTATTTACATGGTTGGTAAGCAAACACTCTAGATCCAACCCCAAAAAATGAGGGCTCTACCTCTATTTATAGTTTTACAAGTTAAAATATTAAAGAAAATGGAACACTATAAGGAATAGAAATACTAGATCATCCAGATGCTGAGGTGGAAGCCTCTTGTTTGTTTTTGAGGAAGAAGTAATCACATGATCTTGCACTCCTCTACAACTTGACCTCTACAAGTTGCTTGACTTTCATGGTGTTCAACTCCATATTGTACCAAACCATCATCAAGATCGTTCATTGTTATTCTCAATGATATCTAGCTATAGATATGCAATTGACCTCTCTTCTTGGTTCCTGACCCATCCTCTACTTCATATTTTTGCTCTTTTCATCATAATTCATATGACTTTAATCAATAAGCTCATGCTAAGTTGACCTCTTACTTTTATATGTTTTAAGAGCACTAAGATATATGGACCATCAATCACCCCATGAACAATTGAGATTAGTGTCAGGCTTGATGTACCCATTTCACCAACAACCTCATAGCATAGAACCAATGTTACCTCTCTTTCTTAGTTTCCTTCATGGACTATAACCATGTTGTAGCTCGCTCTTTGAAAACATGATTTGAACAAGTTGATCTCTTTGACCGCAAGTTGGAGCAAAGGAGGCTTCATTGTATTCAGATGTAAAAAATATTCTAAGCTACACGGGGTAGAACAATGTGTTGGCCTACTTCTCTTAGTCTTTAGATGGTCTTCTTATTGTTTAGAGCTACGATTTTATATATTAATGTGCAAGTTTGACCAATTTTGATCGCGAGGTAGAGCAATGCACTGTGTGAAGCTTGCCCTAGCTTGTGCGATGTAGAACCTATTCATGCATCGTGCATTGGAATGATCACTTGTAGGTTTTGATCGATGTTGATTGTGGGCTAGAACCTTGTTCTGTGTTGCATGGTATAGAACATGTTGTGACTCATGTAGGGTAGAATAGTGTTGTGGATTGTGATTCAGAGAGCAGACTTGTTGAGTTTGACTATGTTGACCATAGGCTGGAACCTTGTTCTATGCCATGTGGAATTAAATTTTATTGTGAACCGATGCATATTCATTGTGCCCTAGCCCATAATTTTAAAAGTGCTAAGTGCAATTTTGATTACATTTATCATAGGGTAGAGCACTATGCACTGTGCTACGGTCGTAGGGTAGAACACCATACTTTATGACTTAGAATATTTTTGCAAAAGTTTTCTAAGTATGTGGCCATTTTGGGCCTACATTCTGGCGCCTCCTGGGGGGTTTTGCTCGTAAAGCCTAAGAACTCATAATATTATCCATTGGGCATTAGGAATAAAAAATTGATGAAGAAATATAATAGTAGAATAAGATAGATGAATGGAGAGAATTTTTAAAGGAAAATATGTATGAAGTGGGGAAAATAACATATGCAGTGGGAGGCATGAAGAGATGAGGGGAAAGGGGTAGAATCCAATATTTGACAAGCCATGTTTCATAAAATGACTTCCATATGACCATCACTCTCTAAGATATTTGTGAAGATACTCAGAGAGTAATGGTTCATATAGAAATCATGCAAGAAGCAAAAAAATATGCAACTCCTTTCATGAGTCTAGTCTTGCTCTGGTTACACAAAACTATGTTCCTTTTATAACCTTAACCTGATCAAACTTTTCCTTGCAACATAGCCTCATGGATTTTTCATGTTCTTTTTTCATAGGTTCACACCTTATGACTATCCTCTAACATTATTAGGGTCAAAAAAACTTACAAAAAATATAAACATATAGCCCCATCTGTTGGCTTGTGATACAAAAATGCTTCAGCTTACTCCATAGCAAAAAATTGTTTACTTTTGTACATTCTCTTGCTGATCCTGCTCTTCAAATTTTTCATCTTGCACCTCTTTAGTATCTTCTATAATATTCTCTAATTGATACTCCTTTACTCTTCATTTATTTCTTGTTCTTCTCCTCCATTATCATCTTCTTGGTCCTCTTCATGCTCTTCCTCCTCTTTAGCTTTTGAATCTAATCGAAACAACTGGATCATCTATTTTAGGGTTTGTAATGCTTGGGTCCAAGTTGACTTAGTGGCTTTAGTTGTCTCCTTGAGCTGCTTATGAACATACTTCAACTTAGAGGTATCTTCATAAGACATAGAATTACCTTTGTTCACCAAGTCTTTGATTAAATCTTTGTGTCTAGTTAAGTCTTTGATCATTTGAGAGATCTGATCTTGACTAATCAACTCTTCCCAAGTGTCTATTTTAGACTCATATTGCATGATTGAGGCTACATTTTTTTGAAGGTCTTATTATTTCAATAAGGTTTTATTTTCAACCCAAAGTCCTCTAAAACCATACTGCATCATCTCTTGGTGGATATCTACAATCTCTTGCAGTTTACCCTCAATTCTATCTGATAGTAACCACCCTTTCTAGCGCACCTTATTTTTGTCAACCATAATATTGGCATCTAATATGGAAGTATTCCATGCCTTGTTTGGAATAGGTTTAGCAGTTTCACTAAATTTGTTCTCGAACAACTTATATATCTATTTTGCGGGTATCACCATGGGTTGTAGCTATTTAGTGAACTTATCTAGACCTTCCTTGGTCACTTGCAACAAATGGTTGACATCATCTATGTAATCAATTACAAACTACATTTTTGAACATTTCTCAAGGATTTCAAACCATATCTACTTCCTAACCTGTTTGACCCCTTTTTTAGAAGAGCCTATAGCTCTATCCTTTTCAATATGGACTTGATGCTTCAAATCTTGTATTTCTTTGGCCTAAACTTCATTCTTTTTCTTCAGCTCTTCAACTTGGTCTTTGAAATTTATGGCCTCTTGATATTTATTCTACCAGCTCTTAACCTCATTTCTTACAACCTTTTCCACATTCTTATGATTATTAATAGTTTTATCCAACTTCTCAATATTTTCTCCAAGTTTTATACATTGCTCCTTGTAAATGTCAGTCTTGACATAAAAGGTTTCAAGGTGGGCCTTGGCTATGACTAATTCATCCTCCATTAGCAATTGATTGATATCCTCTGTATGCTCCTCTAGATGATAATATTCTATAGTCATATCCTCTTCTAGTTTTCTTATGAGAGGAGTGATGGACATAATTGTTATTTTCTTAGTCATCAGATCAACGATCATGGTCTTCCTTCATCTAGAAGCTTGATTTGAAGACAAACAATTTCTCAGCCCAAAAATCTTGGATTTTTTGTGAAAAATATTCACTTTTTGCAAAGAACCTACTGTGGGATGAATTGTGGGAGTGGAGGTAGTCATGAGTTAAGGGAAAAAAGGATCTAGAATGGATGAGAGGGGAGTGGTTGTTAGGATGGTGGAATCTATGATTATTTTATGATATGTGGCTGGTGTTGTCATGGCAACAAATGTTATAACCATGGAATGAGGTGGGAAGGATGGAAGTGATTGCTTCTCTATCATTACCAACGATGATGAATTTGAGGGTGGAGGTGAGTGAATAGGTGATGATGTTACTAGAATTTCTAGTGAATGTGGAGGAGATGGATTAGTTTGAGACTCTATAATGACTGGTGAAGTGGGTGGTGAACTATGAGGTGGAGGGGATGCCTTTTTTTCTAATTTTTATTGAGAATAGGAGGGAGATAATTTTGGGGAAGGAGAAGGAGAATAAGGGATAGAAATTGTACCTTCATCTACCAAAGTAGTTTATTGGAAAATATCATCCATACTTTGGTGCTATGTTTGTTGAACCTATTGCTCTGCAAATGATATAGGGGTTTGTTCAGCAATTTGCTTTTGATAATTTTTTTCTTCTTATTGACCTCCTTCCTAGCCTCCCCTACCAAATCCTTTACCTTTCTCTTGAACACAATAGGAGTTGTAGTCTTATATTTCTTAGTACCTCCTTCATGCTATGTTTCTTGTAATACAACTTCAAAAATATGGGACATATCTACTGAGGCTGTAGTGGTGAATTTTACAGGAGTGAACACAAAGCTATCTTATTTTTCCTTTCTCTTTATTTCCTATAAAAGGGGTTCTCCACCCAAGGATAGATGCGCTGATATTCTAATTGCCTAAATATTTTCTACATTTCCTATTTCATCCTTACCCAAACTACCACCAGAATAATGCATCTTCTTCATAATCTGAGCACCCATGGAGTATTGTTATAATTGCTCTTGTGAAGGCTTAAATGTAGTTTTGGTTACCTTGATTGTTGATGGAGCATTCGTCACAACTTCTTGTACCTCTTCTTATGAACATGGAGAAGGGGAATATAATAATACTTGGTATTTCATCTTTTCTTTTACTCCTATTTTATTGTAACTCAACACCAAAATCCTACCATTCTTAGTCTTCCATATTTTAATATGCTTTTCATACAGCTCAAAAAAATTAGTATCCAATTGATGGCTGAATTTATTTTTTCTATACTTGTTTCAACTCTCATCTGCCATCATTCTATAATTTTACCATTTTCCTATTTATGCTTATCTTCCAATTCTTTGATCTTGGATTCTTTCAATATGTGGGCTTTGTTATTTTTAGGATCATAATCAACTATTTTCTTATAAAATTCTCTCCAAGGGGAAGTTCTATTTTGTTAACATTCCATTCCAGTGGAGAATTTTCCTTATTATTTCTTCCCTTTTCAAAGTGGAGCCTCAATTTTTTTTCAAATCTGAGGGCTCTTTCTCCATTTAGGGAAATATTTATTTCTAGGAACTTGTCATCAGGGTCGTATCTCCATCTTTGTGGAATATATATAAGACCGAGTCTCTCCAAATATTGAGTAATTTGTTCATGTTGACCCTTTTTGGTTATGGTTATATCATCCACATTGCGAGAATAAACCATAGTTCCCTTCCTTCCCTTACCAGTGTCGAAGTTGACATTGATGAAGTCAGCTTGTCTCAAATATTCCAAAGCTAATAATCTACTGGCAAAAAAATGAGGCAGTAAGAATGGTTTGCCAGTTAAGCCATAGAGTCTGATGATAGTTCCTTTAGTAAGGATATACCAATCTCCCTCTTTGACATTCTCTACACACAATAATTCCTTAGCCAAATGTGGAATCCTAGGGCATTGGCCATACATAATCTTCAGAGTTGGCCCTAAAAATTTCATGTTGAATCTGTAATAAGACTCTGTGTTCCTCAAATGGTCGGTCGATTGGTAAACTGGTATAGGATCTCCATTATCATTTTTATCCACCACTGGAATCCAAGGTATCATTTGCCTTACGACATTGAAGAACATCCATATCAAGTTTGAACAATGATGGAAAGAGGGGGTCTTTGAATCTATTTTCATGTTGACCAATTATTCATGCATCCTTTTAGAGAGATAGGCCTACAAATAAAAAAAAATAGTTTGATACCCTCATCTTTTACCAAAGCCTTATACATTTTCTCGTTGGATATGCAATAAACAATGGCTATTTTTCAATCCCTTACATACCAAACATAATCTAGATCCTATAAGCAAGCTAATATAGTGAAGAGCTTTGAGAAATGTTGTGACCAATTTCACAACACCCCAAATTTGGGGACCCACTAAAAATTTTGAAATTTTGGTTTCATGATTTTGTATGTTTGAACAAAATTGAATTTTTTTTAATGTTATTTTGAATTTTAAAAATAATTTTAATGTTAATTATTATTTTTGATTAAAATCATTTAAATTCATTTTTTTTATATCATGAGTTTAAATGTTTTCAATTTTAAAGTTGTTTTAGTTTTAAATATTTTAAATTACATTAATAGTAAAATAAAAATGTAATTTAAAAATCATTTTTTTAATTAAAAGATTAATAAAAAAATCATTTTCATTTTAATTAAAAGATTAATAAAAATTGTGTGCTGTTTATTTTACAAGATCATGAGGTGGACCACTCGGTAAGGTTTTTTGAAAAGTCAATACGATAGTCAAGAGGCACACATATTAGGTAAACAGCTCATCGAAGAGCATTGTGAACTTGTTGGGTTATCAAAGTATTAATTGCAGTCTCCTGAATGCATGTGGTATTAAATGAATGTACCATATCATCATAGTTCATGAGTTAGTTTTAAATTGGTGAATCACTATCTTTTATATGTTTTTTCAAATCAAATTTTAATGGTAACTAGAGTCTACAACATTAGTGGATGCAAATATGTCGATGTCCCTGGTGATTTCATGTAAATTTTCAAGTAACACTACAGTCTTAAAAATATACATGGAAACTCATTTGGTTTATGATAAATATTTATGAATATTACAACAAACAGTGGAAGTAATCATGACGACATCTGGATATTTGAGCGCGCCAATAGGATAAAATTCATTATCAATATTAAATGACATATCTATTGGATGGGCAAGTGCATAGACTAGATAGCATAAATGAAAGTGATATTTTATAGAATATTTATATAACATCAAGCAGATAGCATGATTCAAATTCCATTGTTCCCAAGTGCAAGGGTTTCATAGCATAATGTGGAAGCACATTTCGGCTATAAACCATTTACATGGCAGGCTAGTGGCAATAATGAAGGTTTCAATTTGAATGCATTTGTGGAGATATCCGTGAATGATCTGGACACAAATTTATGCACAACAATATATAATTCATAACTGAACGGGTTATATTATGTGGATTTGTGCACCTCAAAGGCAACATGCTCTAGATTGGATATGAAGGTTCACTTAGCATTCAACATGGTGAAAGGATAAATTAATATAATATTGTGCTTATTGATATCAACACTGTGTTTAGAACAATGTTGTGGAAATAGAAAATAGAGGTATCAACACACTAGCTTCGCTAGCGGAAGAATGGATTGATCGACGTAGGTGTTTATATAGGGGGAATAGTATATCAACTACAAATGTCCAACATTTTTGTAAAAACAAAATGGTTATGAAGGAAGCCAGGGATGTATTTGATTTGCTGGTAAGGTCTCTGGAAAGCGCAATATTATAAGTGGTATCGCAAAAATTGATAAAATTATTGAATACTAGTTGCTCACAGTGAACCAGTCAACCATGGGAATTTTTCAAAACTCAGTCTGATTCAGCCAATCATATCAGACAGTTTTTAGCAGATAATACCGATGAATATTGTTAGTGTAAATAATAGGAAGCATATTTGTTGAGGTTAAATCATATAGCACAGAACATAGATGAATACAATGGTGATATGTGCAGAGTTTAGGTGTGTGTTGCGTAATCGCACAAATTAGATGCATTCGAATTTGAGTAAGCATAGCAACAACGTGGACTAATGAGTAAAAGTGACTATTGAAAATGTTGAGTTGTGCTGTTTTGAAAACCATATAGCAATTAAAAATATTATCCCCTATTTTAAATAAAAGTGCCCAGAAGATTAGTCATTCGCGTGTTGAAGAAGAGGCATTGGGACAAAGCAAAGGCTTAGGTGTTCTAGTTGGTTGCTCTTAGTTTGTAAGGAAATTAATGTAGGATATAATATTAAAATATTATGCATCCATTGTAGTAAGAATACAACATAGGAAAATGAGTGTTATTTACATCAGTGGCAGAATAATGGTTACGAAGTTTTGGAATAAGGACAAGTTATATTGATTTCGTCATTTCAGTTACCAAGGAGTGCAGAGGAGAATGTTATAAAACGAGAAATGAAACTGAAACAAGAAATCAAAAGTAAAAGGAAAATGTTAAATATGCTATTACAATGTAGAAGAAGGGGTCGAAGACTTAGAGAATGGCAGGAGAAAGCATAACATTAGCAAAAGATTTATTTGGGTGCATCTCCTTCCACATCAGCTAGATCAGATAATTTCAGATATGATGTCATTTTGGAATAGGTATTCTATAGTTTTTATCATTTATTAAAAATTTTATTTTGTACATATATTGGAAATATCATGGATTTAATGCATGTTGATGATTAATCCATTTGTCATTTTTATATATTGCATTTATTTTCCTTTGAATATGACACCGTATTAAATGTTAGATTGCATAAATATGGATCTCATTAATACTGGTTTTACAGGATATTAATGTTGTAGGGTTTGTGTGAGATTTTAAAAGTTTCAGCATTTTATTTCATTTAATTTATTTTATTTTCTAAACCCTATATTTTTTTATTTTTTTAAAGTTTTCTAAATTAAATAAAATAAAATCCAAAAGGAGAGAGGCACATGCAAAGAATGAGCTTTAAATTGTTATTTAAAGCAATTTCTATTTTAGTTTGAAGCAAATTGGAAATTATAAAATTATTTATAAAATTCACATTTTCAAGGAATTTTATAATTTCAAAAGCTTTATTTTACATTTCAAGTTTTGAATTTCATTTTCAAGCAATAAATTAACTTACCTTTATGAAAATTAATTTCATTAAAGGGGGTTATTTATATGGCATTCAAAAGGCCATTGTATTCAAAGCTATAGATTAACTTTCCTTTATGAAAATTGTAATTTCATCAAAGGGGGGGGTTAATTTATAAGTTATTTCAAAGGTTATTATATTTCAAGGTTAATCATTTGGATCATTTTTCTTTCATGTTTAAAGCAACATAAAAATCAATTCACTCATCATTTCATTAAGTTTCATGAACAATCAATAGCATAGCATAATAAAATATTACCAACATAAGCCCCTTGTTAATAGTTATTTGCAAATCACTAAGGTATTCTAAGCACTTATTTGACACATTTTCATAACATACAAACACGCATTAAGTAAAAGGAACCTTGGAGAAATGTTTATTTCTTTACAAGAGAGGGTTTTCATTTTAAAATCCTAATTGTGATGGGGATTTTGCAATTGGGCAAAATTTCCACTCAATAGAATTGGCACTAGAAGGAGGGCCTGAAAGGTAATATTTTTAATTTTCAGCATTTGAAGTTGTTCAAATTTTTCATTTAAAAAAAATAATTGAAATTTTCTGATTTATGTTGCATTAATGTTGTTTTGCTATAAATTTAAAAATTTGGTTATGATTCAATTTTTGTGAATTTTTCATACATAGCCTTGCATGTTGAAATTGGTTCAATGGTAGAAAATT
This sequence comes from Wollemia nobilis, assembly GCA_028583015.1. Lineage (NCBI taxonomy): Eukaryota > Viridiplantae > Streptophyta > Pinopsida > Araucariales > Araucariaceae > Wollemia > Wollemia nobilis. Next base: position 1,275,063 of record JAQPPZ010017067.1, read on the forward strand.
ATTTACCCCATTATAAGCATGATGGAATGATTATGATTGAGGAACATATTCAGGCATATAAAAACATTATGTTTCACTTTCAAATTATGCATGAAGATGTTATCTGTAGAATATTTCCATATACATTGGATGAATTTGCTCATAATTGATTTATTAATTTACCTACAGGTTCTACCACTTCTTGGGATCAACTAGAAGCAATGTTTCTTGAACATTTTGGAAAATTAGTTGACACGGATATGATAGCAGATCAATTTACCTCTATCTGTAAAGAACCTAATGAATCCATGAGTCAATTTAATGATAGGTTCCATAGGTTGTATACCGAAATGGAGACACATTACATCATTTCAAAAGAAGTCATTCAAGTATACTTGGAAGCTTTAGACCCATTTACTTTTGCACTCCTAGGGAAACATCTTAGAAATCCATCCTTGTCTAGAGCCTACAGTGAGGCAATAATTATAGAAAAATGGTGGATTTTGAAAGGGGTTGATGTGGGTAAATTATCATTACTTAACCCTAAGGTTTCAAATCAGATACCACCTATGAGTCATGATACACATTTTTCTCTCATGTTAAACTATTCTTCAGGAGTTATGGATTCCAACCAATGCCAACCATCTAATATGGCACCAATATCCACCAATGAGGATTGTGGTAATCAAGCTTATCAAAATGTAGAAATGCATGAGTCTTTAGATATTGGAGGAGTTCTAGATCTAACTAACATTGAAACATGTGATAGAACAAAACCTTCCATAGAGTTGAATGAAATGATTAAAGCTCTAGAATTGAAATATTCTAGATGTGATTTCATTGAAGACTGCAATGGACTACAAGAAAAGAATATCTCGATGAAGGTAGTTCAAATGACTGATCATAAAAGCTTATTACTTGAGGAATATAATTTTTTTGAAATTGAAGATGAATTTTTTATTGAGGAAGATGAATCTAAATATGGCATGAAAGAAGAGATGGAATTTCACCAAATGCTTTAGAAAGATAATTATTTTCTTATTCAATACAATGAAGAAGAATCATTCACTTCTTTCAATTTCCAAAGAAGATTTTTTCTCAATTGATCTGCAGGAAACTAAAATCCTGGTCTCACTTAATGATTCTTCAATGCCCATACAACAAGAAATCAGTAGGTCTTTACCTCAAGTGATTGATGAAGGTGAATTTGAAAAGGAATCTATAGATATATCCAAATATTACACAAAAAATATGGTTGAACTTCACCCCTTAGCTATAGAAGATAATTATTATAATGGTTGGGGTATGTATGGTGAATCATTATTTTCTCACATTCCTACTGATGAAATTTCTATTTCACTTGATATGCAAGATGTTGAAAACTCTATCTCACATGAAGATCTGACAATTCTCGTACAATCAAAAGATGGCAAGCCATTTGCAGAAATAGAAAATGTTCCAAAATTTGATCATTTTGAATATGAGTTTAGGGAACATTTTTCTAAAATGGAAAAGGAAGAAATGGTAAATATTTCTTATGATTCATCTGTTTTAGATGAAGAAGAGGTAAAATATTCTCTTTCATTCTCGAATATTGAAGATTTGAGTGAAAATTTTCATGATTATATTGAATATTTAAATGAAGAAACTCCATGTATGGCTAACAAAGAATTAGAATTTTCTATTCATCCAAATGAAAATATTGCTTTGTTTGATCAACAAGAGTTATGGTTTGAAAAGGATGGATATATTCTTGATTGGATGCCTAATTTTGATGCTTTTAAAAAATAGATCATTGATGAAGGTAAAGGGATACGAGATGATGATGGTGATAGATATCATGAAGAAAAATAAAATATTACAATGGTTCACCAAGTAGTGGTAAATGAAAGTGTGCAAAAGGTAGAATCTCATCCTTTGTGTCCACACATTCAAGAATCAGGTAAAAATTTGCATAATTATTTATTGGATTTGAATGTTATTTATGATGAAATGCCATTGAAGGTTAATAAAGAACTAGAGTGGATTTCTACTCACACCACAAATAAGATTGCTTTGTTGAATGAAATAAAAGTAGATATGCTTGAGTTGTTGAATCAAGTTCATCAATAGTTAACAATTCAATCTAGGATACAAACTTATAATGATTCTCATTTTGTAAATATCCTAGATGCTTGTAAATTGTTGCATGAGTATGATTGGCCTAAAGACATAGATGATGACTTTATCTTGAAATTTTCAAAAGTAGCCTCTTATTTGAAATAAATCCTATATTCTTATGAAAATGAAAACTTAAGTCAAAGTGAAAAATCAGATTTTGAAAATTATATCTCATTGGATAAGCAAAAGATAGTTGAAAATCATGTATTCACTTGTAATTTTAATGAATCAAATCCTAAACATGGAATTGCTTATAAAATTGAATCAAATCGGTGGGATGAGAAAGGTAAAATGAAATTTGTTATATTATTTGGCCTAATATTCTTTTGGTTGGAGTTATGTAAAACTTGGCATGCATATAATAATATATATATTTTACAGTGTGCCAATCGTGTTTGGAATCCAGGAAAGTGATAGCATAAATCTGGTATCATCTTGTATATAGTGTATATTTTTTGTAAATAGCTTTTTGGGTTTTTTTGTGTTTTTGTTTTGTTTTTGTACATAATTTGTTGTTGTGTGAGATTTTGCTTTTTGTTTTATTGTTACCGTTTTCAAGTTTAGGGAGCATGTTCTTATTTGCTCATCATTCTTGCAAATTTAGATTTTTTTGGTTTGCAATAATTCTGCTTAAGGTCAAATTTTGGATTTCAGTTCTGTTATCTTTTTGTTGTTTAAAGTTTTGAAGGTTTTGGTGTTGTTTCTTGATTGAGGTAGTTGTGGTAGTTACAATAAATATTTGATGAATTTTTTTGGTATTTGTTCTTGTGTCACTCGGGATAAATTACCTATTTTGAACTCATACAAAACTTTAAGAAAATAAAGTGAGATTGTTTAATATATATCCTTATGAATTTGGATCAAGATAGTAAAATTTGGAACAATGAAGTCATTTTGCAAAAGCTCCAATAGATACTGAATCACATTAAAAAGAAATATTCTTTGAAATATTGAAGGATGAAGTTATTCAATTTTGCAGATTAAGGTGTGTTGGAAGTATGAGCAAGTTTTGTTGTCATTGATGTCAAGAGTCAGTTTCAGTGAGTAGTACAAAAGAAAGGATGTCAAGAATCAATTTCAGTAAGCAATGCAAGAGAAATATTGCTTCTAGGCCTAAGGGAATAATATTATAATATCTCTTATTATAATATTCAAGGTGGTTAGATAAGGTCTGAAGGAAAAATAGGAAGGTCCAAGAAAAATAATATTATAATATTAAAGGTCTAATGGTAAGACATAAAGTTTAAAAATTAATTATAATAATTTCATTATAAATTAATTTATAATTTAATTTAATTAACCCTAAAGTTATTAAATTAATTATAAATTAATTATAATAATTTCATTATAAATTAATTTATAACTTAATTTAATTAACCCTAAGGTTAGGGTTATAAGGGCAAAGGATTAATCAAAGCATCGATGTCATACAAATTTTCCCCCTCCACCAACATTGTGAAGCACATTGAAAACATTATAAATAAGCCAAAGTTTTTGGCTAGAAGGCATCCATGCGATTAATGATTAATGCAACCAAAGTTTCGAGCGACAAGGGGAGAAGCAATTCGCATGTGTTTTAAAGCTTATTTGGTAGAAGAGTAAGGACAAGGTGAAGTGGAGTGTGAATCCTATTCTGACATGCCAAGTAGCACAGGTGGTAGCCAAGGGCTATGGTAGGACATTTGTGGAATGCAAGTTTAGGAGTTTGATCCTCGCAGATGCCTTTTTGCTAAAGGGAAAGAGCTTTGATTTTTGCGCTAAGCGGAAGACATAGTTGTAAAGTGAAAGGAAGCACTTTTGTCCATGTGAAGGCACGTAGCCCAAGTAGTGGATGGCTAGGTGCTAAGGCACTTAGAGAGGAAAGGTGGGATGTTTGAATCCCATCGAGCATGTTTTGCTAAGGAAGGCATTCGAATAAGGTATGAGCTCATGATTTAATTTTTAAAGGTTTTTGAAGTACAAAAATTGTGCGAAGACATTACATAGAGTTTTAAAGGTGGTTTGCAAGGTAGTTAAGAGGGAGATAAAAGGGAAAGTAAAGATATAATATTGTGTTTAAATTTTTGGTGGTTAAAGTTTATAAAAGGAGTAATAAGGTATGCCAAGGGTGTTATATGTTATATGTTGAAATAAAGTCATATTGTGAAAATTGTTTTGAAAGGAGAAATAAGGAATAGTTGAGATTTAATACTTTGGCATGGTGAAATATTTTTGAAGGAAAATATTGAGGATATATTTTTGATATCTAACCATTGATATTGTCAAAGAGGGTGATTGTGATTAAGACAGTTTTTAAGGTCAAAACTTCTTCACACAAAAGGTATGGGCACATCTTCCTTGTGAGTGAAACATTGCTGGATTGGATGTTATGAATGCTAATATGGAGTGAAAAGGTTTGTTTGATAAGCAGTGTTGAGTAATATTTCATGTGCATGATTGGTAAATTTTTGAGAGAACATTTGAGTGAGAAATTGAGAACTATCTTGAACTAGAATTTGTGAAAGATCATGGGTATAATTGTTATGTGATATTGCTTGATAAGCATTGTTGGAAATATTTGAGTAAACCTTCCTGTGCATGATTAGGGTTTGTGAAAATATCATGAGTATCATTGTTATGTGAATGTGAAATCATCTTGAGTCAAGGATTGAGATTCATAGTGTGAGTTGTTAGAAGTGTAGTGAAACACCTATTTAGGGTTTGTAAGCAAGTTGTGTTTTATTGAGTGAATGGCTGAGTGGAGTTGGATGAGCATTATTTATTGAAAGTATTGGAGTGATAGTTCAAGTTCTATGAAATAAATTGTTCTTTATTTCTAGATTGAGTTGAAGGAGAAATTGAAAGTGATTGAGTTTTTTGTGAATGTGAAACCTATTGAGTCTCTAACCATTCTCTATATGTTTTCATGGTAAAAAAGAGAGATTAAAAGTGATTGAGCATTATTGTGAGTGTGAAACATATTGAGTCTCTAACCATTCTCTATATATTTTTGTAAGTTAAACAAGATTTTGTATGAAACTTGTTTGTATTATTGAAGAGGTTTTTGTGATAGATTGAGTTGAGTTGAGTAAGCTTTTATGGAAGCTTACAATGCATATTTGAGGTAAGTATTGGTGAAGACTTGTTGAGCAGATTGGACAAGTTCTTGAGAGGACTTTTTGAGCAGATTTGAGGTAAGTCTTGGTAAAGACTTGTGGATAGATAAATTTGAGCTTTTGTGGAAGCTTACAATGCAAATTTTAGGTAAGTCTTGGTGAATACTTGTTGAGAATATTGGACAAGTTCTTGAGAGGACTTGTTGAGCATATTTGAGGTAAGTCTTGGTGAAGAATTGTGGACAGATAAGTGTGAGCTTTTGTGGAAGCTTACAATGCAGATTTGAGGTAAGTCTTGGTGAAGACTTGAGAACAGTTAGAGCAGGTTCTAGAGAGTACTAGTGGATATATTTGAGGTAAGTCTTTGATAAGACTTAAGAGCATAGTTGATTGATTGATTTTTTCAAACCTTGAGTTAAGATTTGGGGTATATCTAGCAGAGTTGATTAGTGATTGGATCAAGATTTGTGTTAAGTTTTGAGGATAAATTTGAGGATAGATTTTAGTACAGATTTGAGGGAAGATTTGTGTCAGACTAGATATAGATATTGAGCATATTTGTGCTAGACCGAAGGACTATGTTTAGTGCATATCAGAGATTGATATTGAGAAGATTTGTGCTAGACCTAATGATTATGTTTAATGCACATTTGAGACATATATTGAGTAGATTTGTGCTAGACCGAAGGACTATGTTTAGTGCAGATTTGAGATAGAGTTTGAGCAGATTTGTACTAGATTGAAGTACTATGTTTAGTAAAGATTTGAGACAAAGCTAAGATTAAAATTTTGAGGTGACATAACATATGATAGTAGTATCCAGTGGATAGAGATCCATTAGCCAGAGCTATGAGGATAGATTATTATGTGTAGAGATATCCACAAGCTAGTGCAGTGGAGGTAGTAGTCTTCTAGAGGATCACCAGCCAGAGGAGAGGAGAAGGAGTTCTCCTATGGATAAAGATCCATGAACCAACTGAGGGGATTAGTGTCTCCTATAGATAGGTATCCACAAAATTGATTAGGAGATTGGTGTCTCCTTTGGATAGATGTCCATAAACATTGTAATAGGGAAGGATTCCCAAGAGATTTGTTGACAAAATATTAGTGAAATATTTTTCCAATAGAGTAGCCCACATTTGGTGAACCACGTAAATTGGTGTCTCTATTGTGTGTGATGATTTGTACATTGCTTTGGTTACTTATGTTGATATTGCCATTAATAATATTGGATAATATTTTTTGGGAAAGAAAAGTAAAAAGTGGTCTTATACTATTCACCCCATCTCAGTATAAGCTTGTGTTCTTCAAGGTGAAAATCCAAAGTACTCAATTTTTTAGTCTTACTTGATCTCTAACCCAAGTGGCAGGTGAATTTTACAAAATCAACATAAATCTTGATAAAAGCAAAGCAAATATGATGGAAAGTAAAGTTAAATTAGTCACGATAGTCTAGATAACCTTCACTGGGGCTATAGATGTCTGACTAGCAGTGGAGCTATGTCTAGACTGAAATAAAGAAAAAAAGCAATAGGTAAAATTCACATAATATTTGGGTGATTCATAAAATCTCTATCGAGGCTATAAATGCCTAGCTGGCAGTAGAGAAATATCTCGAATAGAGTAAGGTTATCTCCATCGGAGCTATAGACGCTCGACTGGCAGTGGAGTAATGCAGAGGTGCACTTAAAAAGAGAAATTTTTTATAGCCTCACTAAAAAACTGATAATAGAAACCTAACTAGTTTTAGGAATACGAAATGAATCACAAAGCACACACTAAGCATAGGCAGATGATTCATTTTTTTCATATTGAAATTATCTATTCATATTCTTTGGATATTATTGATGATTATGTTTTTGATGTTTGGTTTTTTAAATTAGGTTCTTAAGTCCAAAATGCTCAGGATCATTTCCCAGCAGAGTCGCCATTTTTTGTGACCAATTTCACAATGCCCCAATTTTAGGGACCCACGAAAAATTTTGAAATTTTTGTTTCATGATTTTGTATGTTTGAACAATTTTTTTTTTTTTTTATGCTATTTTTAATTTTAAAGATAATTTTAATGTTAATTATTTTGTTTGATTAAAATCATCTAAATTCATTTTTTTAATATCATGAGTTTAAATGGTTTTAATTTTAAGTTTTTTTAGTTTTAAATCTTTTAAATTACATTAATAGTAAAATAAAAATGTAATTTAAAAATCATTTTCATTTTAATTAAAATATTAATAAAAAAAACATTTTCATTTTTATTAAAATATTAATAAAAATTGTGTGTTATTTATTTTGCAGGATCACAAGGTGGACCACCCAGCAAGGTTTTCTAAAATGTCAATACAATAGTTAAGAGGCACACATATTAGGTGAACATCTCATCAGAGAGCATTGTGAACATGTTGGGTTATCAAAGTATTAATTGTGGTCTCCTAAATGCATGTGGTTTTAAAATGAATGTATCATATTCTCATAGTTCACAAGTTCATTTTAAATTGGCGATCAATGTCGTTTATATGTTTCTTCAAATCAAATTTTAATGGTAACTAGAGTCTATAGCCTTAGTGGATGCAAATATGCTGATATCCCTAGTGATTTAATACAAATTCTTAAGCAACACTACAGTATTATCAATATACATGGAAACTTGTTTGATTTATGACAAAGATTTGCAAATATTACAACAAACAATGGAAGTAATCGTGATGACGTTTGGATATTTGAACATGGCAATATCAATATTAAATTATGTAAATCTCAGATGGGAAAGCACACAAACTACATAGCATAAATGAAAGTGATGTTTTTTGGAATGTTTATATAACATCAAGAAAACATGATTCAAATTCCATTGTTCCCAAGTGCAAGGGTTTCATAGCACGATGTGGAAGCACATTTCAGCTACAAACCATTTGCATGGTAGGCTAGTGGTAATAACAAAGGTTTCAATTTGAATGCATTCATGGAGATTTTCATGAATGATCTGGATGCAGATTTATGCACAGTAGCATATAATTCATAATTGAATGTGTTATAGTGTGGATTCGTGCATCTCAAAGGCAACAGGATCCAGATTGGATAGGAAGGTTCACTTAGCATTCAACATGGTGAAAGAATAAATTAATACAATATTGTGCTTATTGATATCAGCATTGTAGTCAAAATAATATTGTGGAAATAGAAAATGGAGGTATCGATACACTAGCTTCGCTGGCAAAATAATGGATTGACCTATGTAGGTGTTTATATAGGGGGAATAGTTTTTCAACTACAAATTTCTAACGGAGTGGTAATAATAAAATGGTTACAAAGGAAGCCATGGATGTATTTGGTTTGATGGTAAGGTCTCTAGCAAGTGCAAGAATATAAGTGCAATCACACAAATAAAAAAATTTTCCAAACGCTGGTTGCTCATAGTGAACTAGTCAACTGTGGGAATTTTTTAAAACTCAATTTGATTCAGCCAATCATATCATATAATTTTTAGTAGATAATACCAATGGATATTGTGTAGTGTAAATGATAGGAAGCACTTTTTTTTAGGTTAAATCATATAGCACAGAACATAGATGAATACAATGGTGATGTATGCAGAGTTTAGGTGTGTGTTGCGTAACCGCATAAATTAGATGCATTCGAATTTGATTAAGCACAACAACGATGCTGACTAACAAGTAAAAGTGACTATTGATAATTTCGAGTAGTGTTGTTTTTAAAACCATATAGCAATTAAAAAGGTTATCCCCTATTTTAAATAAAAGTACCCAGGATATATTGTTTAGTCATTCGCATGTTGAAGAAAAGGCATTGGGCCAAAGCAAAGGCTTAGGTTTTCTAGTTGGTTGTTATCATTTTTGTAAGGAAATTAATGTAGGATATAATATTAAAATATTATGCATCCATTGTAGTAAGAACGCATCATAGGTAAAGGAGTGTTATTTACATCAACGATAAAATAATGGTTACGAAGATTCAGAATAAGGACAAGTTATATTGATTTCATCATTTTGGTTACCAGGGAGCGTAGAGAAGAACGTTATGAAATGAAATATAAAACCAAAATTGGAAATCGAATGTGAAATAAAAAAGTTAAATACGCTATTATAGCACACAATAAGGGGTTTAGAGACTTGGAGAATGGTAAGAGAAAGCAGAATATTAGCAAAAAATTGATTTGGGAGCATCTCCTTCCACATCGGTTGGATCAGATAATTTTACATATGATGCCATTTTGGAACAGGGTATTCTATAGTTTTGATAATTAATTAGAAAATTTATTTTGCAAACATATTGGAAATGTCGTGGATTTAATGCATGCGGATGATTAATCCATTTGTCATTTTTATATATTGCATTTATTTCCTTTGAAGATGGCACCATATTAAATGTCAAACTGCGTAAATATGGATCTCATTAATACTGCTTTTATAGGATATTAATGTTGTAGGGTCTATATGAGATTTTAAAAGTTTCAGCATTTTATTTCATTTATTTTATTTTTTTCTAAACCCTATCTTTTTTCATTTTTTTTTAAGTTTTCTAAATTAAATAAAAAATATAAAAAAATGAAATCCAAAAGGAGATAGGCATACACAAAGAATGAGCTTTAAACTTTTATTTAAAACAATTTCCATTTTAGTTTGAAGCAAATTGGAAATTATAAAATTATTTATAAAATTCACATTTTTAAGGAATTTATAATTTCAAAAGCTTTATTTTACATTTCATGTTTTGAATTTCATTTTCAAACAATTAATTAACTTACCTTTATGAAAATTAATTTCATTAAAGGAGGTTATTTATATGGCATTCAAAAGGCCATTGTTTTAATGCTATAGATTAACTTTCCTTTATGAAAATTGTAATTTCATCAAAGGGGGGTTAATTTATAAGTTATTTCAAAGGTTATTCATTTGGATCATTTTTATTTCATATTTAAAGCAACATAAAAATCAAATCACTCATAATTTCATTAAGTTTCATGAACAATCAATAGCATAGCATAATAAAATATTACCAACACAGGCCCCTTGTTAACAATTATTTGCAAATCACTAAGGTATTCTAAGCACTTATTTGACACATTTTCATAACATGTAAACATGCATTAAATAGAAGGAACCTTGGAGAAATGTTTATTTATTTACAAGAGAGGGTTTTCATTTTAAAACCCTAACTGTGATGGGAATTTTGCAATTGGGCAAAATTTCCACTCAACAGAAAGCAAAATTTTTAGTGGCAATTGGGGTTTTGGGCAAAGTACTCCTAGACTTGATTATTTTAAACTGATTGTAAACCCACTTTCTAAAAGGTTCACCATCATGAGCACGCCCCTGCAATGAGTAATATTTGGCTTGTGTTGATGGGTCGAAGGGTTTAGGGCTCACAGGAGGGTCTACGCCTATGGAAAAAAGATCTCGGTAGGCCTTAGTGGTTATACTAAATAGGGTTTTACCCTTAGCCATTTTTACTACTTTTACCCTAGGGTCATAAAATTTTACAATGGTGGCTATCAACTCAGGGTAGGGATGTACTGAATCACAGATATAAAATGACAATAAGGAGTGGATGGTACAAATACCTTGAACTATCATTGGTTCACCCCTTTGGAATTTGTCGTCGATGTCTTGTCTGAGCCTATTTCTCATTCTCCACATCATTTTAGTATCTGCCACTACCTCTGCTTTATCCACATAGCATTCTAGTTCACCACTCTCCTATTGGATAGTTTCCTGAGCTACTTTTGGTGCCATTTCTGAGAAAATTTGCTAGGAATTTGCTCTTTTCATTACTTGGTAGCTTCGTCTCACCACTTCTTTAGCTCTTTCTGGTAACTTAGCACTATTTGCAAAATGGGTAGCAATTGAATTTTGAGTGTTAAATATCCTGCATGCACACCTTCCACCATTAATGTGGTAGATGGGCTACTACCCATTGCATGCTTTACAATTCAAAATATGGATGGTTTGGTGATAGAAAATATCATGCTATTCATTGATTGGTCATGGTGTAGCACATGTCACAGCCCATGACCATATTTGTCTTATTCTCTTTGAGTGCGGCGTGGAACACAGCGTGGGAGAGAGCACATTTTAGCTTTGACCATCTTGACTCTTGGTTAACGACGTGTTATGAGCTGCTATACTACCTTTTCTTTTCTTTGTATAGAAAAATTTAAAAGAACAAAGGTATAGTACAAATATATACATATGTTACATGAAAAATAACTCTTACTCAAAGTAGAGCTTTAGATGGAATCCATTAACCAGAATTGGTTGAATGTTCCCTTCTAGATCTTGGAGCTGAAAATAATTGTTCTCTTTAACCTCAACCACTTTGAAAGGACCATCCTAGAAAGAGTCAAACTTTTGGTGGTTGCCTGGTTTGGCTCTCTCTACATTCCACCTTAGAATAGAGTCACCCACTTTGAACTTTCTAAATTTGGCTTTCTTGTCAAACCATCCTTTAGTGTCAACTGAGTGTTTCTGGAAATCCTCATATGCTTGAGTCCTTTTTTCTTCTAACTATAGGAGATGCATCAACCTAGTTTTAATTGGATTCTGATCAGACTCTTCCTCTTGGTTTGCCAACCTTAAAGTTGGTATCTCCAGATGAGTAGGCAAGATAACTTCTTTACCATACACCAATGCATAAGGGGTAGTCTTGATAGATTTTTTAATAGTGATCCTGTCTACCCATAGAGCTTGCTCTAAAAGGAGATGCCAACTCCTTTTGTTATCCTCTAGTGATCTCTTTAGAATTCTAAGCAATATTTTTGTTAGTTGACTCAGCTAATCCATTCCCTTGAGGGTAGTAGTTAGAGGAGTTTTTTAAACTTATACCATATTTTCTTGTAAACTCAATGTATTTAGCTCCTATAAAATTTGGACCATTATCACTTACTATAGCTTCAAGGATACCAAACCTTGTGATCAAGCTTTCCATGAATTCAATTACCACTTCCTGATCTGATTTCTTGGTGGGAATGGCTTCAACCCATCTAGTAAGATAATCTATAGTAGTCAAGATATATTTATGTCCTATTGAGGAATTGGGGTTTATCACTCCAATGAAGTCTAGTCCCCACTATTGAAAAGGCTCTTCTACTTGAATAGGTTTGAGAGGAAATGATGCATTTCTATTCCTTCCCACATACCTCTAGCATTCATCACATGCCCTTGTTATCTTGAAGGTGTCAGAAAAAATAGTAGGCCAATAATAGCCTACCCTGATAATTTTCATAGTTGTGACCCTCCCTAAAAAATGTCCTCCAGAAAATCCTTCATGGAATTCCTTAATGACCTTTTGCTTTTGATCATATTTTAAGCATCTTAGGAGGACTCCATCAAGATTTTTTCTATATAATCCCTCTGGTAATAGGACATACTTCAAGGCTTGAAGCCTATATCTCCTTCTCTGTGATGGATTAAGACCTTGAGGATAGGCTCCTATTTGGAAATAGCTTATCATCTGATCAACCCAGTCTGAACCTTCTGATGAAAACTCTTCACTCTGATCTACTGTTGGTGGTTGACAAGCTGACATCTATTCTGCAACTACCTTTTCTATCAACCCTTGGCATAATGCTCTACCTCTGACTAGCTTGGTAGGATGGATTTCCACATCATACTCCTAGATTTTGGTAATCCAGCCAACTCTTTTATCTCCCAGTTCTCCTTGTAAGATAAAGCTCCTGACATCTGGGTGGACCACATAAACAAGGGTTTTACTTTGAGCCAAGTATTACCTAAACTTCTTCAATGACTTCATTACTACAAACACTTGTCTCTCAATAAAGTTGTATTTGATCTGGTACTCATGAAGGGTTTGGCTCCAAAAAATATGGGATGTTCTTCTCCATCATCATTCTTCTATGTAAGCACAGTTGCATAGCTCTCTTCAGCTCCATAAGCATACAAAATGAAATTCTTACTAAAATCAGGATTCACCAGGACTGGGGTAGTGGCAATAGCTTGTTTAATGGCTTCAAAAGCTTATTTCCTTACTTCTATCCACTTGAAATCTGCATTCTTCTTTAGCAACTCTGAGATAGGCTTTACTATTTGAGCAAAGTCTGAGATGAACTTCCTTACAAAGTTGATCTACCCAAAGAAATATTGTAAGGCCTTCTTATTCATAGGCAAGGGAAGGGCTAGAATTGACTTTACCCTATCTAGGTCAATAGACATCCCTTCCTTAGAAACCACATGTCCTAATAGCTTTCCTTCATGGACTGCAAAAAAGGACTTCTTTGGGTTTAGAGAGATACCAAATTCTCTATATTTCTCAAATACTTGTTCCAGGTGCTCCAGATGAGCTTATTTCTTATGAGAGAACATAATCATATCATCTAAGTAGATGAGAATGACCTTATTGATTAGATCTCCAAAAGCATAATCCATAGCTCTCTAGAAGGTGGCCCCTACATTGGATAGACCAAAAGGCATCCTTTGATAAGCGAAAGTTCCCCATTTGGTAGTAAATGTTATCTTGAATTGATCCTCATCCTTTACCCAGATCTGGTTATATCCAGAGAAACCATATAATAATGAGAACCTCTCTACCCCTACAACAATCTATAAAATTTGATCAATCTGAGGGAGAGGGTAGTGATCCTTCAATGATGCCTGGTTGAGGTTCCTAAAATCTACACATAGATGGATGTCTCCATTCTTATTTCTGATAGGAACCAAATTAGCCACCCATGTGGAGTGCTTGATTGGGTAGATAATCTTAGCTTTCAGCAATTTGAGTAGCTCCTCTCTCATTATGGATTCAATCCTAGGATTTATAGGTCTCTACTTTTGTCTGAAAGGCTTTGCATCAGGCTCTAGCTCAATAGTATGTTGGATCACCTTTTTATCATACACCTTTAGATCTTCATATGACCAGGCCACAATGTCTTGGTACTTAAAGCACAGGGCTTTGATCTCCTCTACCTCTTCTGGAGAACATTGGATACCAACTTTGAGCTTCTTTTCCTTTTCAATTTCGATCTCTTTATAGATTTTTTCATTGATCTCCATAGCTCTAGCTTTTCTCCCATATTCATTATCAAAGAGGCTTTCTAGGGTGACCAAACCCCTAGGGATATGATTGTTCTTCAATTGGATAACATCTTGTTGATCTATCTCATGAGGAAGTTCCTCCTGTACACTAGATAAGCAAGCTTCTCTTACCAAAAAATCAATAATCTGGTCATCACTTTCAAAAACCTGCCAGAAAATATATCTATCTAGTACTGTAGGCCTGAAAACTAGTTTGACTCTTCTATCTCTAGATGATCCCATATCTGAAGAAGGACTAAAATTTGAACCCTTAATAGCTAAAGAATCAGCCAACATGTTCTATTTTCTAGGGATGAAGTGGATATTAAGGGCATCAAAATATTCCATCAAATCCCATACCCTATTTCTATATGATTTTAGGTAATGGTGCTTACTATTGCATCTCTCTCTCACTTGATTGACTATCAACTCAGAGTCACCATATATGTTAAGCATTTTGATCCCCATACTCTCTGCTTGCATTAATCCCAAGCATAAAGCTTCATACTCTACAACATTGTTAGTACAAGACCATGTTAGTCTATATGCAAAAATTTTTACACCCTCTAAGGGAGACTGCAAAACTACACTGGCACCAACTCCATTTCTGCACCTTGCACCATCAAAATGCATAGTCCAGATTTCTATCTCTCTCAAGGATTGATTAGATATAGCAGGGATCTTTTTCTCTACCTTTAAAGAAATGTTGTAAGTGCCCATACCTATCCCAAACTGGCTATAATCTTCTCTAAATGGCAATTCATCCTCCACCTCTAACTCTTCAAAGCTTTCTACTAGCTCAAATTCATCTAGAGGTGTGAGGTTGCACATATCCTCTTCTATCTTCTCAATGTGATAGGACACAAGCTTTTCAGGTGTTATCCTTATCCTCTTTCCTTTGAAAGGGATTATCATGCCAGAGTAATCCAAGTACATATAACCTCCTAGCTTAGTAGTGAACTCTCTGGAAAGGCATAGGCCAAAATAAGGCTCTAGGTCTACCACCATAATTTCTTGCACAATGGTCACTTTTAGGGCCCTATGCAGTCTCATTAGCACATATTTTATTACCCCAACTATTTTAACTGGTGTCCCATCCAACTACAAAACTCTGGGACAAGATCGGGTATACTCCATACCCATCTCATCATAGACTACTTTGGGCATGACTATGGTTGAAGCCCCTGAATCAATCATACAATTGTGGACTATCCAACCCTCCATTCTCAAGGATATATAGAAAGGAGGGGGTTTGTTCTTTAGAGTAGCAGGAGACATTTTCTCCTTACCAGAAGGTATGCTAAATATGGTGGTAGTCTACTTTTCTTGAGAATTCTTATTCAAAGAAGCCTTGAGTAGATCTATCTGACTAGGGATGAAGAGAGTATCATAGAGACTTGCTTTGGAGGGGATTCTTTTCATCTCTTCCACAATGTTATACTCTGATTTCTTTGAAGGGAGTTTCTCATACTTCTTTTTTGGTTCACCATATTTCCTCTTATACTATTGTGTAGCTTCAATCCTTTATCTCTTAGTGATGGAAGGGAATCTCAACTTCTCTTGTGCTTCATTTTTGGATCTCATTCTTTCTTTGTCATTCTCTTTCTCATACCTCTTGGGAAAATTAATTTCTCTCTCTTGGCTCTTAGGAACTGCATCCCTCTTTTTAGTTGCTTGGGGAATAGGAAATTGATCATTACTTTGTAGGGGAGGATCTTTCTTATTTTGAGAAGGGACCTAAAATTGACCCATATTCTATGGATCAACTTGCAATGTCTTTTTACCTGATCTTGTCATGATAGAAATAGGTTCTTCTTCATCAAGATCTTGCCCAACCATGATCTGCTCTGGTTGCCATAGCATGTTAACTCTACCCTTTTGATTTCTTTCCACCTTTTCCATGGCCTATTGCACATGGTATTGGTACATAACACAAGAGTCTGAATCATGAGGATCATTACACACAAGGCACCATACATTCACAAGACTGGTCTCAGGGGCATATTCTTGATCTTCTTGATTTGCATTAACTCTGATCCCTACACTATTGTTGGTACCAAGATTTTGATATCTATTGATGTAGGGGTATCTCCTTTGTTGAGACCTCTCCATATCTCTTTTCTCCATCACATTCATATTATTATTGAGTGTTTTCAAAGTACTCTAAATATCAAGCAACATGGTGAATTCTTGAGGTACTTGAGATGGAAGTGGTGGAAAGGAAACTGAAGTAGATGGTATTTTAGGGGGTGGAATTGGAGCCATTTGAGGGAGTGGTGATGAAAAAGGAGGGGGTCCATATAGGAATATGTAGCTACCTGACCTTGGGTATGAGGAATATCAGAACAGTAGGGCATAACTATTTTTGGAGGTAACCTTCCTACATTAATGAGGATATTCTTAGCCTGCACAACTGCATTATATACCTAGGGGAAGGTGTATACTCCTGACTATTGAGTTTGTAACCCAAGTTCTGACCCAAGAGCTCTGATATAGTACATAAAAGCAAGGGGGTAATTGGCCTAGCTTTAGGTGGAATCCTTTTCTAGGTTCTACTAAATCTTAGATTAAAATCTGAAACTGACTCTTGTTGATGCTTTTGCATGGATGTGAACTAGTTTAGGAGAGAAAAGGGATCAATAGATTCATTGAATTCTTCTACAAAAGGCTCTACTAATGCAGCCCATGAAGTGATGCTATTATCCTCTAAGGTCCTGAACCAATGTAGGATTTTCCCTCTAAAAGATAGGGCTAGAATCCTGACAATCACATCTTCATTTTTGATGTTATGTATGGCTGCTAGATTTAGGATATCTTGGCAATGCTCATAAGTAGTTTTACTTGATCCATCATAAGTAGGTATAGCTTTGGATACAACTTGAGGAATATCATGCATTTGGGTAAGTCTCAAAGGACCAGTTGTATCCCAATTAGGGTATTTCTATAGAGGCTGATTTGGATTTACATTCTACTATCCAACCATATTTATTGGCACTGTTCTTGATGGAGGTGGTCTTGGAGGTATTTCAGGGGCTAACTCAATTGGAACCTCTCTTGACTAAAAATCTAAGGATAAATTTCTTATAATATTGGATCCTCTTAAAGGGAGCTCATAAAAGATAATAGGATCTTGACTATTTTTTATAGATGACCTAGTATTCATGAAAAAATATGAGCTATTGGAATGGCTTTTCTAGTTTCTTGCATTCAAGGAGTCACCAAGTGAATTTATTTTCACCGCTTAATAAGGTCAAGACAATCCACTAAATATTGATTCCTCTAGAGAAGAGTAGAAATGAAATCTTGTGGGTTAACTAGTGTTCTTGTAAACAGGGTCCCATCGAGCATGCCAAAACTATTGGGATCTGAATTGACATCAAGGAAATCTTGAAACTATGACTATTATCTTTAATATTTTAATTAGGCGTGCACCCACTAATCATAGTCCAAACCCCAACATTGGATGGATTAAATATTACTTTAACCCAACCTCTAGAGTAGGTTGGTATACCTTATCAACTAATTTGGGTGTTGACTCATTTAAGCTCAGTTAAATGTTTAAATATAGGGATAGAAATGAGTTTAGGGTTAGAAAGGTAATGGTTAAATAGTGGCTGGATAAAGCTAACAACATAGGCATCTACAGGAAAACCCTCACCAATCAATTTCTAGTGTCCCACACTTGTGATTAACAACACTCAAAACAAGTAATCTTCATCAATTAAAGAACAAGAGATATGCTTCAAGAAATTATTTCAAACATCTAGAATACTAATAATCCAAATAGCAAAATTAGATCAATATTCAGACTAACAGAAAATAATTCCTTCTAAGCATATATTCAAACATGAAATATTTCAAGGTGCTCTAAGTTAGCAATCCAATATCAACAGAATAGACTAACCATAGCAGTAGTAGCAGAAATGCATTCATAGTTCAAATCTCCATAAAGATACAGAAGACACCAGCCTGAGGCAAACATCCAAGTAATGTTCCTTCTATTGATTTGTAGAAAGTATTTACATAGTAGGGCAAGCAAACACTCTAGAGCCGACCCCAAAAAATGAGGGTTCAACCTCTATTTATAGTTTTACATGTTGAAATATTAAAGAAAATAGAACATTACAAGGAATGGAAATGCCAGATCAACAGATGCTGAGGTGGTAGCCTCTCATTTTTTTTGGAGGAAGAAGTAATCACATGATCTTGCACTCCTCTACAACTCAGCCTCTGCAAGTTGCTTGACTTTCATGGCGTTCGACTCTAGACTGCACCAAACCATCATCAAGACCATTCACCATTCTTATCGATGATATCTAGCCATAGATCTACAACTGACTTCTCTTCTTGGTTCTTGATCCATTCACCACTTCATCTTCCTACTCTTTTTATCATAAGCCATCAGACTTCGATCAACCAACTCATGCTAAATTGACCTCTTGCTTTTATATGTTTTGAGAGCACCAGAACAAATAGACCATCGATCACCCCATGAACGACTGAGATTAGTGCCAGGCTTGATGTGCTCATTTCACCAAAAACCCCATGGTATAGAACCAATGTTACCTCTCCTTCTTAGTTTCCTTAGTGGCATAGAACCATGTCATAGCCCACTCTTTGAAAACCTTATTTGAACAAGTTGACCTCTTTGACCATGGGCTAGAGCAAAGGAGGCTTCATTGTATTCAGATGTAAAAAATATTCTGAGCCATGTAGGGTAGAACAATGTGTTGGCCCACTCCTCTTAGTCTTTAGATAGTCTTCTTATTGTTTAGAGTCACGACATAGAACCATATCCCAAACTATGTCATAGCCCATGATTTGATATCTCAATGTGTAAGTTTGACCAATGTTGACCATGGGGTAGAGCACTATATTGAGCCATGTAGTGTAGAACCTTGTGCTAGCCTACATAGGGTAGAACCTACTCATGCACCATGCCTTGGAATGCTCACTTGTAGGTTTTGACCGATGTTGACCATGGTGTAGAACCACTGCACTAAGCCACACGGTATAGAACATGTTGTGATCCACATGAGGTAGAACAGTGTTGTGGACCATGATTCAAAGAGTGAACTTATCGAGTTTGACTATGTTGACCATGGGTTGGAACCTTGTTCTATGCCATGTAGGATGAAATACTACTATGAACCATTACATCTTCATTGTGCTCTAGCCCATGATTTTGAAAGTGCTAAGTGCAATGTTGATTGCATTGACCATGGGGTAGAGCATTGTGTGTTGTGCCACTACCATAGGGTAGAACACCATACTTTATGACTTAGAA
The DNA here is from genome assembly GCA_028583015.1 of Wollemia nobilis. Classification (NCBI taxonomy): domain Eukaryota; kingdom Viridiplantae; phylum Streptophyta; class Pinopsida; order Araucariales; family Araucariaceae; genus Wollemia; species Wollemia nobilis. The sequence goes on from JAQPPZ010017067.1 coordinate 1,294,628, forward strand.
AAATTTTGCAAAATTTTTCTAAGTATGTGGCCATTTTGGGCCTACAAGAGGAAAATTAAATATGTGAAAGAAGTGAAAGTATTCGAGTCTTTATGAAAGATACAACAAGTTAGCCATCAAATTCAAGGGACTTCAAAGGGAACTAATGAAGCTTTGTAACAGTAGTAAGCACATCATAGCCATTCGTTAGCCATTACTTAGAGGTCCACAAGGTTAAGGAGGAATATTGAATCCAAGTGGTGTAGTGGAATTGAGTCACATTAGAAGGAGAGAGAAAATTATTTGACTCAAGTCTTAGGGCCATTACCTCAGAAGACATAACCATTTGCCAACAATAATCATTCACCAATGAATAGCCATATAAAAATTTATATTTTAAATAAAGCTCATCAATGCTGGTATTTGAGAAGTTTGGAAAACCTAATTAACAATGAGAAAATATTAGCATCATTGGATAAAGGGGTTAAATTAGTGTTGTTGAAATGGTTATATTTGAAGAACACAAGCTTATACTGATAGGGGGTGAACAATATAAGATCATTTTTTACTTTTCTTTCCCAAAAAATAATGCAATGTATAGACAGCAATATCAATAGAAGTAATCAAAGTAATGCACAAAAAACCATACACAATAGAGACACCACAATTTACGTGGTTCACCTAATGTGGGCTACTCCACGGAGAAAATATTTCACTAAAATTTTCTCAATCAATCTCTTGAGAATCCTTCCCTATTACAATATTTATGTACCTCTATCCAAAGGATATATCAATACTCTAAATCAAGTTCATGGATCTCTATCCATAGGAGAACTTCTTCTCTTCTGCTCTAGTTTGTGATCCTCTAGAAGACTACTGCCTCTACTGCATTGGATTTTTGATCTCTCTCCACTGAAGACTCTTGTCCCCACTCATAAGACCTATCCTCACTTCCCTGGCTTATGGATCTCTATCCACTAGAGACTACTATCCTCTCTGCTCTATCACCTCCAAATATCTATCTCAAATTTGTACTAAATACAATCCTTTGGTCTAGCACAAATCTACTCAATATCTGTCTCTGTTCTGGCACAAAATTATCCTCAAATCTACACCAAAATTTTCTCCACAAGTCCATTTAGAACTTACTCAATTCTGATCAATAAGTCCATTAATAACTTGCTCAAATATTCTCAACAAGTTCACTTAGAACTTGCTCAATCTGCTCAACAAGTCCACTCAGAACTTACTCAATTCTACTCAACAAGTCCACTCATAACTTGCTCAAATCTGCTTAACAAGTCCACACAGAACTTGCTCAAATATGCTCAACAATTCCACACATAACTTGCTCAAATATTCTCAACAAGTTCACACAAAACTTTCTCAAATCTAATCAAAAATTCCACATAGAACTTGCTCAAATCTACTCAACAAGTCCACACAGAACTTGCTCAATTTTCTCAAAAAGTTCACATAGAACTTGCTCAAATATGCTCAATAATTCCACACAGAACTTGTCCAAACTTGCTCAGAAAGCTCACACAAAACTTAACCAATCTCATAGAAACATAAAAAGAATTTTTAGAGACCCAATATGTTTTAAATCAATCCTCAAACACTTTCTCAACTCAAATCATAGTATAGAATAGTTTATTTTATAGAACTTGAACAATCACTTCACACATCCACTTGACTAGGCTCAATCAACTCTACTCAACCAATCATTCAAGAAAAAACCCTTGCTCACAAACCCTAGTCCAAGCATGTAAATATCGACTCAAAATATTTCCAACAATGCTCAACAACAAACCTCACATAACAATGATACTCATGCTCTTTTCAAAATCTAGTTCAAGTTCTTTGCACAACAACTCACTTCAACAATAATGCTTATAAAAAAATATTCACATAACAATGATATTCATGATCTTTTGCACAACCCTAACTTAGGTTCTTCACACTACCAATGGATTAAAAAACAATGCTTATAAAACAAGGTTTTAATAACAATTCTTTATTCCAGAAAACCTTGAAGCTTTAACTCAAGCACTCTCAAAAAGGAAACCCTAATCAAGTCCTTTTCACTCCAAAATTATTTTCCAGAAAAACCAATCAATCAACCCAACTATGGAAGAATGTGCTCATACATTTTCCTTTACGATGAATGGATCTCATAAATCTGCCACAACCACAAACACTTCTATGCCAAAATTAAAGAGGTTAGATGATAAATATTTCTCACAAAATAATATAAATACTCAATTACACCTTATCACTCCACCTTTCAAAAATAACCATCAACATACATAAATTATTTATCCAATCACACCTTATAAAATCCCAACTAATAATAAATTCAACATCCACCACAATAACTCAAAACCTCTTTAATCAAGTTCTTCGGAAAAATTCAAATCCTCTTTCTTTAAAACCTTAATAACATAAATCCCTTCTCAACAAAATAATCTTTCAAAAAACATTTTAACTCCAAATAGCACAAATCAATTTCTAATAAAAATAATCCTTCACAAACCCTTATAACTCCAAATGCAATTTATTTTAACAATAAATCCTCACACACCCTTATAACTCCAAATGACCATTTAATAAAACCTTAGGTAACATAAATTTTAATCAAAAATTACCTTTGCCACTAGTGGGATTCAACCCCATGATCTCTGCCTCTGCAAGCACTCTAGCCACGGGCTTGACCACTGCATGCACTGGACGCATGTTTAAAAACCAATGAGCACTTCATGGTCCTTCTTCACCATCTGGTGCTCAAATCTAATTCAAAATAAAAATTCTTCCTTTGGCACGTCCACGAGAATCGAATGTGGGCTCCTTATTTCCCAACACCTTCGCAAAACATGCGCTACCAATGGACCATCGTGTACTATGTGACTCAAACCATACATTGTTATTTGTTTGTCTTCTTCCTCAATGTTCACGATGCATGAAATACCTTCAACCTTTTTGCATGGGAATTAATTTGTCGAGGGGTAAGTTTTGAATGCCCCTTTGGGCATTAATTTATACACAAAACCACCATTCGAATTTAGACATTGGCGATCCTTAATTTTGATGACGTCGGTGCTAGCTAAACCTTTATATAATTTATAAATTATTTAAATTCCACTAGAATTTCAATTTTATAAATTATATTTTAAAACCTTTGACTTTAATAAAATTAAAGTCTTCCATGGGGTAAATTTAAACTTGCAACTTGTACTCCACTAATCTAATTTAAAATATTCTACCACCATGGGTTTAATTAAACCCTCATAAAATATTATTTTACCAATTTATTCTTCAACTCTTCACTTTGTTCCTGGTGTTAATAATGGTGTGCTCCATGGTGTTGATGATGGCTCCATTTGTTCACTTTGGCATCAATGACGAATTTTTCACCTTGACATCAATGAAAACTAACTGAGATCAAAATGTCCAACAATATCTCCCTTTGTCATTTATGGCAACCCAAATTCTTTTAACTCTTGACCTTTCCTTTGTTCTGCTTCCCCTAGGACACTGCTTCCCTTGGCTCAATGCTCTCTCAAATATCAAATCTCTCCCTCTTACTCAAATCTAAATCTCTCCCCCTTACTCAAATATCTCCTCCTTTGACATCAATGGCAAAGGGTCACCTTTGGGGCTTAGGGCTAAGAATGAGCCTCTTAGCTTAGCCCCTTCCCTACCTTCAGTTGAGGTGGTTAATTCTGAGGTGGGAGTATTTCTATTCCTAAAAAGCATTGTTCGTTACCTTTATCCTCTTTTCTTCTTATCTGAATTTTCTGATTCATCTGACTATTTCTATCCATGTCCATGTTCCTATCCATATTTCTTGTTCTTGTTCCTATTCCTATTCCTGTTCTTGTTCATGTCCATGTTCCTATTCATGTTCCTATTCATATTCATATTCCTGTTCCTGTTCATACCTATTTCTAGAATGTCTGCTCTACACCACTTTTTTGTGTGACCATAATTATTGCACTTATAACACTTAATTTTATTATTACTTGGAGGTTCAAATGTCTTAGGATTTCTCCTAGTGAGGCCATATCCTCTTATGTCATGGACCCTGCAATTCATTGCCTTGTGACAAAACTGATTACATGAGTAGCAATACCCATGGAAAAGTTGTATGTTCCCATATTGTTGTCTTACATGTGTCCTGCATTGTGAAGCCATGTGCCCAAACTTGTAACATGAAAAGCATCTTCCATTAAATTTTCCTTGTCTTGACCTCATTGGTCCTATATTTTGATTGTTGTTCCATTTGTATCTTCTTTGTGCATTGTTCCTATTTTTGTTGAACTCTCTATTGTCCAACTCATCCTTATATGTCTCACTTTCTTTTACACTGTCTTCTTTTGAAGTATCTTCATCTGAAGTTTCTTCTCCTCCAAAACTTGAAGTTGACTCTTCTTCCCATTTATTTTGATTCTGTTCAAATCCGAGACCTGTCTTGCTTGATGTAGTCTTTTGTGTCTTTATGAACTTATCCAAGTTCTTTGAGCTATTTTTAAACCCTTTCATCTTGATCTTGGAGTCCTCCAAATATTATTTTAGTAGTGCCACTTCTTGTGCTAACTTCTCACATTCTAAGATATTTGCTTCTAACTTATCCTTGAACCTCTTTACCTTAGCCTTTGATTTTTTCTAAATCTTCTATGAGCAATCTTCTCTCTTCATCACATTATTGAAACTGAATTTCAAGTTTAGAGTGTTGCTTTCTTACCTTCTTTAACGTGTCAAGGGCATAAATAAGTTTTTCCTTGAGATCATAACCATCCTTTTTTGAATATTCCTCTATTTTTTTACCTTTGTTCACATATTTATTTTCTTTTGGCTCGTATTCTATAGGGTCACTTCTTCTTCTAAAGCCATTAGAATATTTTAATCTGGTCCTTCAAGTGCATTATAATATACATCATCACTAGTTCATGCAAACCCCATAAAGGGGGCGGAGGTCCAAGGTTCAAATCTCGGGCCTCGTCGGACTAAACACTTGTCCCTTTCCTGGTGCTTTCAGTGGTGTAAAAGGTTTTAAATGATTGTGGCATGGTGGTTATAGGGGTGGACTGTGCGAAGATCTGTGTGGCGACTTCTAGGGTGGATAGCACAGAATACTATGGCGGCCATAAAAGTTGGACAACCTGCCTGGATTTGTGGTGGCTATCGATTCCACCATGTAAATACAAAATATATATATATATATATATTCATCATCACTAAAACTATAACCATCCCTTGTACAATCATCTTCAAGATGTCCAAAGTTACCACATCTAAAACACTTGAGAATAACTGGATTCTTTTCTTAACTTGCTCTTTTTCTTCAATCATAAATGGTACTTCATCTCTATCATTGTATGAAAAACTAGCATCACTATCACTTGAGTACTTACTTGTATTATCCACATAGTAGCCCCTCTTCTATCTTTGAAAGAACTTCTTTCCCTGTCTGCTTTGTACATCCTTGCTTTTCTTCTAGTGCTTGTATCTTTTTGATTCCTTGTTCATGTGATCCTCTTTTTATTAACTATTGTTATTCTTGGGTTCTTGTCAATAAGTTGCAAAATGTCCATAATTTCCACAATTAAAACACTTAAAAGATCTTAGATATCTATATCTTCTAGAATCTTTCTCTTTTACCATAAGTAGCTTCTTCATCATTGGATGACTCACTATTTGATTTTTAATTCTTACCCTTTTTTTGTAACCACCAAAAAGGCTCACACCTAATAGGCGATCTATTGCAATTAAAGAAAGATAACAACTAAACATGCACCAATTGACAACAAAAAGGAAATGAAAATACAAGAATCCTTTATTAATTCCAAATTGATTCAAGTTACATATTCGTCCCTCTTAGGGATACCCATTTTGATACTTCAATTACAATAGATCTAATTCCCTTTTAGGGTAGATGTGAATCAAAATACCTTCTAGGGTGACACGAACTGCTCTAGGGTGTCGATGACCCTCTTCTCCATGATTAGAGGTATTTGCTGCCTTGCATCCCAAAACCCTGTTAGTCCTGCGTGCAATAAACAACAAGAAACATTAAAAGCAAAGGAGGCCTCTCTTGATGAGGCTTTAAAAGGGTGCTTGTATAAAAGATAACATGATAATCAAGAAATCAAGAAAGTGATTAAGTACATGTAAATTGATCTACAACATGATAATCTACCATTAGAAACATGTAAAGAGAAACTAAGATGAATCTATCTAAGCTCCTAATTAACCAATTGAAGACATGAAAGCATGAAAAATATTCATTATGCCTACACTATAACAATGAAGGGAATTTGCAATTAACACCTAATATGTCAGTCAAATATCTCTAGAATGCTGAATTAAACCTGTAGAAGGATTAATCTAACCTAACTAAATAGAATACAAAATTGAGAACAAGGGGATCAAAGATCACCTGCTAACCATGGGTCATTCATGCGATGGGCACTGTTCCCCATGGTTGATAGCCATGGCGGAGACTGCAATAAGTTTACCCTCCAAATCAGGGTCAATTCTCTGATTCTCCTTGCCAAATTGATGGTCAAGGGTCGCCTCTGTGTCCTCTGATAGATTTGGTGGTTGAATTGATCAGATGGTGCACGGATTGCATGAATTGGCATTTCTTGGCTCTCTTAGGCTCCTAAGACCTCCATGGCAATGTGATCTCCAATTGGGTAGCAATAGTGTTCCTATCAATGCATGTAAGTGGTTATGCAATTCGATAGGGCTTCACTGCTCAATTGATTCTATTTCTCTCTAGACTTTTCCCCAATTCGGAGGGGGATTATATAGCAATTGCCAAGGGGCTAGGAGTAGCTTCCTCATGAAGCTAAGATCAAGATTGGGTAGTTGAGCTTGTTGGATGGAAGGATCCAGAACCTTCCTCACTCAAACCGCTCCAATCCGCAACCAATTGGCCATTGCAACCGATTTTGGGTCGGATGAAGGCCAACTGATTCTGAGTGCTGACCATGGATGATAGGTGCGGTGAGCACTGCTAACCATGGGTGTCAGCAATGGCTAGCACTGACTAGGCAAAGATGCCCAAATGAGTGGTAAACACCACTGCTATACCTTGGATCTATCCAAAGGTCTTCCATATGGTCTTCTAGCATGTCCCATATGAGTAGTCACCTCGACATGATGCATTTTAGGTGTCTACAGATGCCCCTTTTGAGATGCATTGTGATTTTGAACAACGCTGAGCAAAACTAGACCTCCTAAAATGATGTCGTAGGTTGCATGATGATCATTAGTCTGATCAACATTAGATGCCCTAGGTCCAGCAAAAGGACGCGCATCTTAGAATCATTGCTTCCAACTGGAAGGCTTAATTTTGAAAAAGTTTGCACTCGTCATCAGACATTCGGATAGCATCAATGCCAAGTAGGCTTTCGCGCCTGTCAATCCGAAAGGAAGAGAGTTACAAACTAAATTATCATATATGCTATTTTCCCCAGCAGAAGGGTAAGCTTATGATAGTCTTTGGCAATGATTCGTAAGACGAACATAATTTTGACAAGATCAAGGGATCTACGATCAAGGGATATTCTATTGATTTTGATTATGATTTAATATTATGACTACCCCCTCAAGCGACGAGTCGATGAGGGTAATGACAATTAAATGAAGTGACGAGGTCGCTTGACCACTATGAATGATCTTGAACAAATTAAGATTTAGCATTTTAATACTTGGCAAGGCCTAATCAGCTATGATTGCAACTATTAATAGTAATTGCCTATTTCTATCCCATGGAGCGGTCCAGCCATGAAGGCCTTCTTAGGGAATCGAAATGAAAGCAATCCCGATTAGGCATATGTTGAATCATATTTGTCGATGATATGCTAAAAATATCATAGGAGAATTGTGATGAGTATCTCGTTCCCTTGGAGCAGTCTGACTGTGAAGGCCTTCTTAGGGATTGAAATGAAGCATAACAATTCTACGATGATGAATTTACCCCAAATGTCCTTATGGTAATTTACTCATCTTGTCGGATTGCATGGATCGCAAGTCGTTACAACCACCAAGTGTATAGGGTAAATGATTGAATACGAGGCACATTTGAATTTTGATTTATTTGATTTTTTTGTTAATTTTGAATTGAATTTGTTTTATTGGCTGGGAGGTGTGGTGCTCCATGAAAGGATTGTCATAGCGATGACCTCGGTTGAATGTACTTTGTAATCTCAGCCAGTTATTTTGTTTTACCTTATGATGACATTTTCCAATGTCATTGTGCTTTGTTTGGCTTATTTAGATTATTTTATTTTTTTGGTGCAATTTTGGTCTGATGAACAATTTTATTTTGACCTTTTAAGGCTCTCCATGATGGGAATTGGGAGCATTTAATGCAGCTTGCTGACCGCACCTATCAACTATGGGTAAATTGCTTGACTCATGGCTAACAGTTGTGGTCGCAAAACCCTAATTCAGGGACCACGGGTGTCAACCATGGGTCGACCCAAATTTGAAAAGGTTAAATAGGGATTTTCTTGTGAAAATTTCATTATTTACCTGACAGTAAAAGTAAATTTGAGAGCTCTGAGAGGTAATTAACAAAATTTAACCCGAAACACTACTGAAAACCATACCTGATTCCACACATTCCACATCGATGGTTGATCAGCCGAAAGCTTCTACCAGTGGAGGAGCCGGTGCTCCCAAGGTAACTCAAAAATTGAGACCTCACTTGTACATTACCAGATTAAAATTAACCACATTAAGAAATTGGTAAATTAACCTCATTAAACTATCAGTAATGAACCTCACCCTAGCTAGGTTTAGCATAGGTTAGATTAGGGGTGGGTTAGATTTTAATTTTTAGGGGTTTTTTTGGGAAGGGCGGGCCCGAAATGGGTCTCGCTCCCTAGTTGGGTGGTAGCCGTGAGTCCCAATTGGTAGATTGGGGGCCATGGTTATCAGCCATGATGGGATTTAAATCCCAATGGTCAAATTTTTGACCATTGGGCCGATCGCGGTTCCAACCCGCGATGCCCAAATTTTCTAGAATTTTCAAAATTTTCAATTTTTTTATTTTTATTGAATTTTTCTGGGTACTTAATGCCATTTATTATTGTTTTGAAGCACTCTTTTAATGTTTTTGAAATTTTTGATCATATTTTGCATGTTTTTGCATTTTTAGGATATTTTAATGATTTGTTTGTCATTTTTTAGTGATTTTAATTATTTTTTCTATTTTTACTTTATTGCTTTTATTCAGTCCTTGACTAATAGAGCGAGGGAGACCGATCTCCTTCGCAACCTACATCACACACTGATTGTCGAGGAGTGGGCTTGGTTTGCTATTATGGGGTTTGACTTCATCCTAGACCTCCCCACTATCCGAGTGGATCAGGCATATCTCACTACATTGGCCCATCGTTGGGATGCGAGGACCAATACATTTCACCTACCGATGGGTGAAATGACTATCACCCTAGAGGATGTATACCGCATCTTCTGACTGCCCATTGATGGTGAGCCCATCACCTCCTCTCCTACCTTGATGAGGAAGGTCATATTTTATTCTATATTTGGGCAATGGAGCATGGAGGCACAGGGCCGCATTGACCATGGAGGTATCCACGTGCAGGAGTGGTACGAGGCCAGATTCTTCTCTCAGAGGGAGGTAGTGTTCATGCATCTCATCATTCAGATCACCCTCCCAGATTCTTTAGGTGTGAGGTTCCCTTGGAACCTCCTAGCTTGGACCAGAGAGGTCATGGTTAGCTCGACCGCTCAACCACTCATCTTGTCCTAGGGGAGCGCTCTCTTAGCATAGTTGTACCATGAGTTATTCTAGATTACCCATCGTAGTAGAGTGGGTATCAGCTGTAGCTTCCTTCTATAGATCTAGGGCTAGCAACATATCTAGATAGAGCGCCCCATCGACTTACCTCTATAGATCACTACTATTATAGATGATCAATAGTGCTATATCACCTACTAGCCCTAGGAGTAGGAGGGCTTCAGGAGTAGGTCTCATACAGGAGACCTAGATCATTACATCGATCACTTTGCATAGTTACATCCTAAGGACATCGAGTGGTGACCATACATGGACTACCCACCCTGGACTGAGGTAGATAGATACCTACACCAGGTGCATAGAGATAGATGGATCATCAACCACAAGGTCGATTGGCATGAGTATCACTACTTCTCTCACATCCTATGATAGTTTGGGATCTAATAGGATATCCCAGATATGTCAACCATCTATAGATGCTTGGTCCTAGAGAGGGACCTGACCTAGCCCCAAGTCACTCCACTAGGGGAGGACGATGATGACTTCCAAGAGTCGAGGCTAGCAGACACTAGGATTACTCCAGACTATGATGGCTGGTGGGCTAACTTCTAGTGGCACGATGAGGGTCCTCTAGGTCGACCAGTTGAGGGATTTGTAGTCGAGGGTAGAGGGTAGAGGTGGATCCTCATGGGTACAGGACCCACTAGAGGATAGAGGGAGCATAGGACACAGTAGAGGAGGGCCCATAGGTAGAGGTAGAGGAGGAGGCCTCCAAGGAGGGTGAGGCACCTCTAGATAGTGAGATCGAGTAGCTACGAGCATAGATTATTGACCTACAGAGCTAGGTGGGGAGACTCTACACCTAGCTACTACATAGGGATACCTCTATCACCACTCTAGAGGTGAAGCTAGCACATGGGTAGAGGTAGTGGTAGGGATATGAGGAGGAGAGGGTAGCTCTCCATGCATAGGTTACCACTATAGGCACTCAGATCACACAGCTCACTAGTGAGTGAGATCTAGCATAGGCACAGTTGAGTGTCATGACTACTAAGAGGGACCTACTCAAGGTGGTGAGGGGAGATCCCTCATCTTCATAGGCTATCATGCCACCTTCGGTAGTACCATCTACTTTATTACCAGGAGGTCATGATCCCATGGCAGAGATCAGGCATCTACATACCCTCATGGAGGAGGGTAATGCCTAGACATACAATGAGAGTAGCTCACATCGACCAGCTGGAGGGTCATATCAAGATACTAGGTGGGGAGGTTCCAGAGGATACCCACACTATAGGGACCCAGAGGACCAGGTCTAGGACCAGGGAGATAGGGCAGTCATCTGCTAGCTCGAGCCATAGGATGCACAAGACTGAGAGGACTCATAGGTCTTTGAGCACTCATGGTGCTAGCTCATAGAGGACTCATAGGGATGGTGGAGGTGATGGAGGTGCCTCATAGGCTAGGGGTGCAAGCCCTATTTAGTACAGATCTTTAGAGATGCTTATTGTACCATTTTTGAGTGTAAGGTCGAGGACCTACACATATGTAGCCTACGAGCATTTTGATGTACCCCACTATACTTATTGACACATATATATATATGATATGACATTTCATCTCATTACATGTGTACTTTATTTTTGGTATTTTATATTTTATGTTATGCATATGGATGCAATGTGTTATTGATTTGATGTTATATGATGTGATGTATGGATGACATGCACTAGATAGATATGCGATAGATGATTAGATGTTATGAGTTTATGTATGTAGATGTACTACTTATGATGGATGCATTATGAATGCCATATTTTGATGTTACATGCATGTATATATTTGCTTTACTTGTATGCATTTAATTTACACTGCTATGACATAATTTATGCCATGTATGTACTGCATGTATTTCTTTGTTTCTTTGATAATGTGTTATGTAAAATGGACATGTATGCTTTAATCACTTAAAACATAATGTATGCAATATGAGTTTTAATCAATCTAATGGATGACACCATAGAATGTATAACAATCATGGATTGTAGTTGCTTTATCTCTTTGTGAAAGATAGTACACCCATATGTGAGATGCAATTATGTATTGTTTTTTGTTCATAAGATTTTGTAAATTAAAAGAATATGGATAATATAATCAGTGGTCATCTAAATATCATTTTTGATATCCATCCGGTATCTAATTATATAGTACAAATAATTCTAATAAACAAACTCTCATAAAAGAAATTGATGTTTTGATGATTGCATTGAAAATTGGTTGTTGCTATTTGGGAATTTTTGAGGTTTACCATGAGACTCAAACACCCTAGTTGACTGATCAAAAGTTGTATACTAACCATACTAGACTTCTGAAACATAAGGCTTTCACTAGGATAGGCCCTAACTATTCATTATCCTTGTGTGTGCAAATGAGTATATTAAGATAAGGCATAAGCATACCCCGATGTCAGGTGGGATTCTTTCAGCCCATTGCTAAGATTGGGGGTCCGCAAATGTTTATCCAATCCTAGGTTTAGATTTTAGTTGGACTAGACCACTAGGTGATACAGGACACCTGAAGCTAGCTCTTCCACATTCAAACATTGGTCTGCACAAAAGTGAAGTGCTAATGTATCAGACATATCATCATGCGTAAGGTATAGTAGTGCTGGCAATTCCATGGATTCAAGTTCGCTCCCTTCTTTTCTTCAATTTTTGGGATACTTGCTCATATAAAGTGATAAAAATCATTGTTTATTTTTGTACTATAGTGACAAGAATCACTATTTATTTTGTACTTTCTTTTTCTTTCTTTATTTTTCTTGAGCAAGGGATTTGATACTGATTTGACTTTCTTTGTACAATTTTATCTTCATTTGACTTGAATTTTTGGGATTTACATTTGATAATTTGCTTCAGAAACTTCCTTTGGGGATTTTACTTTGGGGAACTATTTCTAGGATATCGATCTTATGATATCAATATGGGATGTCGATCTATGATATCGATCTAGGGTATCAATATAGAGGATTGATCTAGGATATCACTCTGGGATATTGCTCATTTTAACGTAAGCAAGGGATTCTGGGTAGGGAATAAACTTGTCCTTTTGCCAATTGCCAACATTTCTCGTACCATCCGCACAGGGGGATAAGCAAGAATAAACTTTTTACCTCAGGATACCTGGTCCTGCTTCATAGCTTTCATCTTCCCCTAGTCCTTATTAGGATTGTTTAATTTGTTGATTAGTGATAGAATTCTGATATGCTAAGGGCTATACTAACTAGACCTCAACTACAAAAGCAAAGCAAGCTTTCTATCAACTCTTGAGAAGACCTCTAGGTATGGTTGAATGACCAAAAAACCCTAGTATATTCTTCATAGCAACAATTGGGGTTGTGTTGAAAAACATAATTACTCACAAGGGTGATAAATGGATGAAAAATATAGTGCATAGATGCATGATTGAAACACAAACGTGGTGTCATTTGTAAGATTGTAAACACAATTCATTCTAATGCAAGAGCGATGGATGAATATGCCTAATGCAATGCAAAGATGAAAATGCATGTGGAAAATGCAATGCATGATGCAAGATGTAATGCAATGATGCAAATGAAATGCAAATATTTTTTATTTTTGATATTTTTCCAAATTTTTATGGATTTTAACATTTGGTTTGACCAAAGAGCTTACAATACCTTTGGAGCCTTTTAGGATTGACCAAGCAGTTTTGAGAAACCCTTGGAGCCTTTTGGGATTGACCAAGTGGTTTTGAGAAACCCTTGGAGCCTTTTAGGATTGACCAAGTGGTTTTGAGAAACCCTTGGAGCCTTTTAGGATTGACCAAGCGGTTTTGAGAAACCCTTGGAGCCTTTTTTGAATGACCAAAGGGCTTACAGATGCCTTTGGAGCCTTTTGGGATTTAGGCATAAAATGCTTTAAGATGAAGGATATTGAGAGGTTCAGGCTCTTCAACTCCTCCAAGCGATGTCAAGTGATATGTCCCAGGTCCAATCTTCTCTGAGATCATATAAGGACCTAACCAGTTAGCCATGAATTTGTCTCACATTTTTAGTGGTAAATTGGAGTTATGTTGGTTCTATTTCAGCACAAGATCACCAACCTCAAAGTCTCTCAGATGGACTTTGCTATTGTAAGCTCATTTTAAGTGCTCTTGATAAACGTGGAGGTGCTCGAGGGCATTCACATGATGTTCATCAAGTAGCATCAATTGATCTAGGTGAGCTTGTCATGCGGTGTCATCATCAATGAACTCTTTCAATGTGACATGCAGCATTGGAATTTCCAACTCTAAGGGCATAATGGCCTCAATGCCATATACCAGTGAAAATGGAGTTGCCCCAATGGGTGTCTGAATACTAGTCCTGTAAGCCCATAAAGCAAGGGGCAGCTGGATGTGCCAATATTTGTGGTGCTCTTGTACCATATTTTTCAAGATGGAGACCACTATCTTATTTGAAGCTTCAGCTTGTCCATTTGCTTGTGGATAATATGGAGTCACAAAACTATGTTTGATTCTATACTTAGACGTCAAAGCTCTCATAATTTTGTTCTTAAATGATGTTCCATTATCCGAAACTATCTTGGATGGTATCCCAAAATGACTTATGATATTGGTGAGTATAAACTCAGCAATACGCGCTCCAGTTGTCATTGTTAAGGGAATGGCTTCCACCCACTTAGTGAAATACTCAGTAGCCATGATAATAAAAGTATGTCGACCCGATGATGGAGGAGAGATCTTACCAATGAGATCAAATCCCCACTGAGCAAATGGCCAAGCCGCTTGAATGGGTTGTAAGGCCTATGATGGCAAGTGCATAAGATTAGCATGATGTTGACATTTAATGCATTTCTTGACATACACATTGTAATCCTTCTCCATAGTGGGCCAATAATAACCCATTCGAAGGATGCGCTTGATGATAGCCATGCCACTAAAATGGCCACCACACGTACCATCATGAGCTTGCAAAATTACCCAAGATGACTCTTGGGGCTCAAGACAATGAAGGAGAACTCCATCATAGCTTCTATGGTACAGGATGTCTGCTAACAAGACATACTTTATCACTTTCTACTTAAATGTGCACTTTGTAGCACATGATAATCCCTGAGGGATTACACCAAGTCTAAGGAAGTCATATATCTGTGATGTCCAATTATGATAAGCTTCGGCTTCGATCGACAAGACAACATGTTCCCCCTATGGTTCTACATTGGCAAATGCAGACTGGGAAACAACCTTATGGTGAATGGTAATACCACTCCTCATCGGATCCTGCGAGATCAAAGACCCCCAGGATGCTCTCTTGAGAAAGTCTCTAGCTCTATAGAACCATTCATGATTTGGTTCTACATGAATCATGTTGATTGACTCTTTGTTATCCAATGCTTCGTGTTGCACAATAGAGTGTGACAACATTTTTACATGGATGGTAGTGAAATCGGTAGATGGATTCTGAGGGATTAGAGATCCCAAAGATGCCATTGTGTCTGTAAATCTATTGGATGAATGAGGGATTGCCTCGATGTCATACCATTCCAATCAAGCTAGATAAATGTCAACAAGATCCTTGTAAGCTTTCAATACCGAACATCGACATTGAAATAATCCCTTAACTTGGTTCACAATGAGAAGGGAATCACCAAAGATATTTAACCTTTTTATCTTCATGGCGATAGCTATTTGGAGACCCAAAATTAGGGCTTCATATTCAGCATTGTTATTAGTGCAAGGAAAGTCTAACTTGAATGACAAGGGCATTGGAGCTCCTTGTGGCATGAACAACACTATTCCTACACCACCCCCTTGCTCACACTTCGAACCATCGAAGAACAAGGTCATATCGGCTTTGTTATCTAGTTCTTCAGGTTTGGGTGCTTCTGATAAGGCAAATACTACATCATCAGGAAGCTCTATGGTGAGGGGCCTACTATTTTCGAGAGGCACCTCAGCCAGTTGATCTGCTATGACTTGTCCCTTAATGGACTTTTGGCTTATGAATTCCAGATCGAATTCTATCAGTAGCATGATCCACTTTATAGTACGTGTATTATGATATGTCTTGCTCATCATATACTACAAAGGATTTTGTTTGGATATGACATATGTCGTATGACTCAACATATAGTGTCACAATTTCTTTGTAGTGAACACTACTGCTAAACATAGCTTTTCCACATATGCATATCCGAGCTCATAGCTCACCAAGGTTCTGCTAATGTAATATATGGCTTGTTCTTTGCTTTGCATATTCTTTTGGGCTAACATGGTTCCCAATGCAAAGTCGATTGCTGATATATATAACAGAAAAGGCTCATCTAGCCTTGGTGGAGCTAGCACTAGTGGCGTCACTAGGTATTGCTTAATTTTAGCAAAGGTTGCTCGATAGTCCTCATCCCAATTGAATGGGACCCCCTTGTGTAGCAATTCGATTCATGGGTCAACATTTATCTGATAATTGAGTGATAAATCACTTTATGGATGCTACTTTGCCCTGTAGGCTTCTTAATTCTTTGATGTTTGTGGGGGACGCATTTCTAGAATAGCCTTGACCTTTGTTGGGTCAACTTCGATGCCTCATTTTGAAATGATGAATCCTAAGAGCTTTCCTGAAGTTATGCCAAATACGCACTTCTTAGGATTCAACCTGACATTATGCTCTATCAGGTGATCGAAGACCTTCTTCAAGACCTCCGCATGCTCAGAACGCAATAATGACTTTGCCAACAAGTCATCAATGTAATCCTCTAGGATCTTATGCATATAGTCATGAAAGATATATGTCATAGCCCATTGATATGTGGCACCAACATTCTTAAGGCTGAATGGCATAACTTTATAGAAAAATGTCCCCCATGGTATTATAAACATGGTTTTATGCTGGTCTTCGGGCTTAATCCGAATTTGATTGTAACCAAAAAAATCATCCATTAAGGAGAGCATCTCATGACCTGTAGTTGTATCTACAAGAGCATCGATATTCAACAATGGAAATGAATCCTTTGGTGTTGCCTTATTCAAGTCTCTAAAATCCATACAAATATGGATCCTTCCATCAGGTTTTCCTATAGGCACCATATTGGATACCCATTCTGGATAGTCGATGGAGATGACAAACTCTACATCCAACAACTTTTGCAACTCATCCTTAACCATTAAGGCTACTTGTTGGATGCATCTTCCTAAGTTTCTGCTTGATTGGCTTCTTTGATAGATCTAGCGAAAGGTTATGAGTAACCAATTTTGGATCTAGACCTAGCATATCTTTGTAAGTCCAAGAAAAGAGATCAGGTCTCTCTCTCAGTAGAGGGATGAGGTTGGCATGCTCATCAAGAGTCAAAGTCTCCCCAAATTTGACCTTCCTTGGATTGGTGGGATCATTACTGATATCCACTTTGAAGGTCTCCTCTACTGACATATGGGATCCCTCCTCAAGCTGATGAGGCATAGGGATCAAGTGGATGTCATCTGTTGGGTTTATAGGTTCCTCATTGGAAGCATCCTCAGCATGATAGACATCATGTGCATAGCCTAGCGTAAAATGGAAAGGTTGCAGCATTTCTTCATTAGGGAAGAAATCTTTAGGCTCTAGTGGTGAATCAACATGATCCCAATCAATAGCATCTACATTTAGAGGCAATGGTTTGGATGGATCGACTGGATTGTGGAGTGGAGTGGTCAAATCAATGGAGATCATGTTGATGAAATGGATCATGTCTCTAGGACCACGTGCAAGTGACTCATCATTAACAAAACTTCCATCCTCGAGATGTGGTTCTAGGGGTATGGGGATCTCTGGATCCGGTCCATGAATAGACTATCGGATGGGATCATTGGGCTCAAGGAGCTCCATGTACGTCGATGGATCGAGAAACACCATATGATAAATCACATTAAGATTCGATGGTCTCCCTCTAAGGAGAGGATGGAGATTGATCTCTCTATGCATATCCTCGATCGTATAAGGTGCATTACGATAGCGTAAGTAGGGAGGTCCTAAGTAGGCTCTCTCTATCTCATCTTCTTCATCACTATCATAATATAGGCCTTCACCGCTACCCACTAGAATGGGATGCTCTGGAAAATGTGGCCCCATATAGGTTATCTCCTGATCGCTATCATCACTATCTAGTAGAACCAGGTACAAATGCCACAAATATGAAGGTGCTGAGTAAACTAGCTCAACTTCATCCTCAGATTGATCATTGGGTGAGGATAACTCAGCATCATCTATTCCAGAATCGTAGTCTGGTCCATCACTTTCGATGATGGATACTGCATGAACGTCCTCAGAAGCAACTTCTGATTTGGTACTCATAACTGTGTCTAGATTCTAGAAGTGCATACCAATGTCATCGATAGCTCCATGACTTTGATTATCCAAGTTAGCTCTTGGAATGGGTTCTGGGCCGGTCTCCACCAAGATGTTCACGTGATATCTCTCGGGTGGATCTATAGTGACATAAGTCACTAGCCGATTATCCCTCTAAAATGTAGAAGGATTAGGGTGATATGGATTGAAATCAACTTCACCCCCTAGACTAAGGTACAGGTGGTCTAAAGATACCATGAGGAGTTTAGCCTATCCTCCACTGTAGAATCCCAACCTGAACCTATCAGTAGGTAACTGATACTATGGTTCTACAGGCTTCTTACGCCCCTGCTCGAATAGTTCGAGACCGTAACCATGCCAATGGTAACACTCAAAGTATCACATGGCATAGTCTAGGTTAGAAAGATAATGAACATTCATGATGAATGGTTCATTATCATCCTCATCCATGGGCATGGGAGATGTAATCTGGTCTAGCCCTCCATAGATGAAGTTGGTTTGGTTAGGTGGTACCCCCAATGGTTCCACCATCCCTATGGGAAGGTGATGGGCTCATGGTCGGCCCATGTCATGTGTAGTCTCGATAATCGGTGTGAACATCACATTCTACATAATGTATTCCCCTAATCTAGGATTAACCAAATGGATGGTCACCTGCGGTGCAGATGACCCTGTTGAAGACACAGGTGAAGTAGGCTGAAGTGCCTCTTCGAATCCTCCTTGAACTTCCTCTACTTCCATGGGAGTAGGGGCTTCAATGATGACTGGCTTGGGTATTTGCTTTATCTTATTTTCTCCCACTTTTTCTTTCAACTTCCTATCATCCCGTTGTATCATAGATGTAGTCGGTCTAATAGAAGTAGTTGTCGTGTGCTCCGATCTTTGAGATACGGATATTGTGGGTCTAGCACACACTTCTTTGATTTTACCTCCTAGGATCTTTGATTGGTGATATTGGTCGCACATCCAGGTGCATTGAGGGGAGCACAAATTCCCTTAGAAAATCTGCTAGATTCACATATTTAAAGGGTTCTTCATCCGAAGGCACCACGTGAACCTATCCCTCATGAATGTATTTGATACACTGATGTAAAATAGAAGGGACACAA
This sequence comes from Wollemia nobilis, assembly GCA_028583015.1. Classification (NCBI taxonomy): domain Eukaryota; kingdom Viridiplantae; phylum Streptophyta; class Pinopsida; order Araucariales; family Araucariaceae; genus Wollemia; species Wollemia nobilis. Next base: position 1,313,856 of record JAQPPZ010017067.1, read on the forward strand.
TGCATTTCTCTGATCCAAGGCCTCCCTAGAAGTATATTATACTGCATAGCACCTTTGATTATGTGACACATCATCGAGATGGTCTTCAGCCCCACCTGGATAGGTAAAACTATAGTACCGATCGTCGAGCATAATGCATCATTGAAAGCTCTCAACGTGAAGGTAGAAGGGATGATATGCATCTTGGGTAACTTCAAGTGAGTTAATGCCTTGGTAGTTATGATATTGATCGATGACCCCATGTCAATCAAAACCCGCTTGAATGGTTTATGATTCATGCACATGATGATATGTAGTGGTGGGTCTGCTATAACAGTGGAAACCATCTTGACTTCATGGTCATGAAATTGAATGACCGGCTCTTGACACTATTGCACATGCCCCACAAAGTGTGTAAATGCTTTGGGATCCTGAGGCTGCACTTCTATGGACCTTAAGATGTCCATGAGCATCTCCCTATGCTTAGGAGACTACTGAATTAGCTCATAAATTGACAACTTCACTGGAGTTATCTATAGGTTTTGGATCAACCTACTCTTGATGGTCACCACCGGTCTAGTTGGTGGGTCGGGCACATGTTGGGCTGGCCTTGGAGGAGGCATAGCTTGGACTCTAATAGGTGCTGGAGGTTGATTCGGTCATTCATACCTCACATTTCTTGTGACAACGTTGACCATTCCGATGAACCCCTAGGTTGGTGGTTCGATGCAAACTTGGTTGACTTGGCCAACATTATTCTTTGGTACCTCATGATTTGGTAGAGGATTTTTGTAAATCCCCATATTTTTATTATCAGGTGCTTGTGGGTTGTCGACAAGAAGCATACCTCTCTCGATCATATTCTGCACAAGATGTTTGAAAGACCAACATACCTCGATGTCGTGGCCTTTCGATCGATGAAAGATGCAATAATGATCATCCTTGTAGCCCTTAGGCTTGGGCTGATTTGGGTCCATTAACTTGACCTTGGGTAAGTGTATAGCCTTCACCTCACATAACTGATGAAAAATCGAAGCCAAGGACTCCGATAACTGCATGAATACGTGAGGTGGGCGTTGCTCTTTATTTTTACCCTTATAATTGTTGTTGCGTTGCTCGTACTATGTAGGCGGAGGTTGGGCCTGATAATTTTGCTTTTGTTACCCTTTTTCTCCTTTTTGAAGGTTCAACACCACCTGATTAACATGGGCCGGCTTGGCCTGATGTCTCTCAGTGCTTTTCTTGTGTCCCTCCTTCTTATTCCTAAGCTTCAAGTTACCCTCCTATAACTTGATGTCCTCAATCACCTTGGCTTGCGCCAAAGCCTCTTCGAATGTCTGGTATTGCTGCAACTGTAGCAATAACAAAATGTGTTTGGCACAACTCTTCATGAACATTCATGTTAATTTAGAGGATGGGATGGAGAATGGTAGCTTTGCCATCATTTTCCTCCATAATTTTCCATAATCCATCACTGGCTCATCGTCATGTTGCGTTAGAGCGGCCAGGTCGGATAAGTTTACCTTCTTCTTGATGCCGAAGGAGAAGCATTCAAGAAATGCATCAGCTAGTTGTTTGAAACTAGTAATGTTGTGCCTCTTTAATTGATTGAACCACTCTCGAGCTGGGCCTGAGAGGGTCATGATGAAGGTGCGTAGGAGCAAAGCATCATTGCTCTCAATATGAAAGCACATATCTAGGAAACTAGTCACGTGCTCCTGTGCATCTTCCTCTCCTTGAAACTTTTCCAGTCTAGGCATCTTGAAATGCTCAGGATATGCTGGAATAGGCACTGACGTGCATAGAGGTTCATTGTGAATTTTGTTCAAGGTAGGCTTCTGATAAGCCATCCCTTGCTTCTCTATGGCTTGGACCTTCTCTGCTAAGGTCTTGTAGGCTTACGAGGAAAGAAACTCCTCCTCTCGAGATTGCCTTGGAGGCGGCTTCGGAGGTAGATTCTTCCTCGGTCGAGGTGGGGGACTAGGCTCACCCTCCTCCTCGAATTGGGAGATTTTAGGATATTCTTGTTCTAATTCCTCTCCCACTTCATTCTCATACTACCTATGCTCATGTTGTTTGGATGTTGGACGTCGATCTCTATGTTGAGTCGTATGGCGAGTATGTGTGTCGATGTTCTCAGGGTGTAACTCGAGCTGTGAAGCCACTCGTCTATCGACACGCTCCCTGATCTCACTGTGAGGATGTAAACCGATGCTAGCCAATCGATCCTCTCTCTCTACATGCTCCTTCTGATCAAGGATGCATTGTTCACGCATGCATTGTTCATATAATTTCTATCTTATGAACCTCTGCCTCTGAGTATTCTCATTTTTGAGGTGCTCTTTCTCTGTGCGAACATCCTCCAATTGATCTTGGAGAATCTATCATCTCTGCTCTGACATCAGTCTATGAGCTCTATCAACATGATCGGTCATCTGAGGCCTCTGAGGGGTGCACTCTATTCGAGCGACTTTATGAGTATGTCCTCCAATGGACTGATTTGCCACACTCTTGCCTCGGTCTATAAATATGGCATTCATGTCAGGTTGTCTCCTATACTCGGTGTCTGCATGCGATGTCGGAGCATGCATGTCTCGAGAATGCTTGGAGCACTCTCCATGTTCTCGGGTGGTCCTAATGGTGCTTCCGCTACACACGCTCACCAGTCGAGAGGGTGCAGGCATAGGCTTATATCCTAGATGCCCTAGGACCTTGTCTAGACCATCCAACTATTTGCTATGCCATGGCTCATGAGGTGGCGTACCATTTGTTCCCACTTTGGATATATCTATGGTGAACATGGTGGGCTCACCCCTATTGGGAGTCTGTGTGGGCCTGTGCTCGGAAGTAGCCCTCTCGGTTCACCCTTGAATGGGTGGATCTCGGACATATCTAGACTCTGACGGTGGAGGTCGTGAACCTCCCTTAGATACAGGTCGAAGGGGTACCAATCTGGATCCCTCGATGACATATTCTTTAGCTGAACCCATGGATGCCCATGGAATGCGGTCATGATATATGCTACCATATGTGGAACCCCCATGCTGGGACGTCCCATGCTCTGATCTATGTCTAGAGGGATGTCTAGTACTTCCTCTAATCGGGGTATTCTCAATGGAATCCCCTCATGTGGAATTATCCCCTCTAATGCTCGTTGAACGACGTCCAGGAGGATTAAGTGATTGAGGGTGTTCCACATCGTGTTGTGTGCTAGGTGGAGCTTGGGCTTCGATCTCGGGTCTATGCTCGGATCGGCCTCTCCGTGTTTGCACCATTATGTATCCTATGTCTAGATTTAACTTTTATTAGCATGCAAAGAATACAATGATGATTATCTCCTTTTACAATTTTTAAAATGAGCCCTAAACTATTTGATGTGTTTTCAATTTGTTGTATCAGTAAAGTAACTCTTGTCATGTTTTGCAATACGTTGATGATTTTCTCAATTTTTTAATGGCTTTCACCTATATGCTCATAGCTCGACAACCTGGCTATGAACTCCAGGTCACGTAATCCCCCCAAAGTGTGGCAATGAAAGTCCACACCCGAGCAGGGAGCACAGGTCCTCCTAGATCCTCACCCATTTTCACCCAGTCAACGTCATACCCTCCGAAGAGGAGTATATGCAAATTTTCTAGGCTACGAAAGGTTCTTGGATCCGGTATTGGTCTAGAACATAGGGTACAAGGGAGTTGGGCCAACGGATGGAAATCACCTCCACCATCGTTGAAACCCTACTAGTGGTTGGATGTGACTTCCAACTCACTAGCGTTTAAGTGTGTCGTGGTGTGTGTGTGTTCTTTTTAATTTGCATAAAGGAAATATGCATAATACAACACTCACATGATCATTTCCTACATGATATGCAAAAAAAGAATGTTTGATATTCAGAAAGTATGCATGCTACATCCTACATGACCTTTCGACAATGCAAATTTATGATGAAAATGGCCTTTTATTTGGCCTCAAGCATGCAAAATCAACACACAAATTATTCTAGCATGCTGGAGTCTAGGGTGGACTGCAATCAGAGGTCCATTGTTCCTAGCAGCGCCTAGAAAAAATTAAGAAATAATAACCCTAAGGACCTTAGTTCATTTTATCCTTCTTTCATGGTTATCCTACTTAACTTTCATTTTTTAGTCTCTAGAAAAACACAGACAAAGAAATAATGCACAGAGAGTGGAAATGGGGCCTACCTCAAGTCCTCATCTGATTAAGCTTTGAATCCCTACTCTGTGATTAGTCTATTGCTGACCATGGCTCTGATGCATGGCTATGACTGTTGCCCATACCTGTCAACCATAGGCCAACTTTTTGCCCATGGTTGTCAACCATGGTGAGTACCTGCCATAAAAACACAACCAAAGTCAGTAAAATATGGCAAAAATTATGGAGTTCCATCATGATCGCCTACTGTAACCACCAAAAAGGCTCACACCTAATAGGATCTATTGCAATTAAAGAAAGATAACAACTAAACATGCACCAATTGACAACAAAAAGGAAATGAAAATACAAGAATCCTTTATTAATTCCAAATTGATTCAAGTTACATATTCATCCCTCTTAGGGATACCCATTTTGATACTTCAATTACAATAGATCTAATTCCCTTTTAGGGTAGATGTGAATCAAATGCCTTCTAGGGTGACATGAACTGCTCTAGGGTGTCGATGACCCTCTTCTCCATGATTAGAGGTATTTGTTGCCTTGCATCCCAAAACCCTGTTAGTCCTGCATGCAATAAACAACAAGAAACATTAAAAGCAAAGGAGGCCTCTCTTGATGAGGCTTTAAAAGGATGCTTGTATAAAAGATAACATGATAATCAAGAAATCAAGAAAGTGATTAAGTACATGGTAAACTGATCTAAATCATGATAATATACCATTAGAAACATGAAAAGACTAAGATGAATCTATCTAAGCTCTTAATTAACCAATTGAAGACATGGAAGCATGAAAAATATTCATTATGCCTATACTACAACAATGAAGGGTAATTACAATTAACACCTAATCTATCAATTAAATATCTCTAGAATGATGAACTAAACCTGCAAAAGGATTAATCTATCCTAACTAAGTAGAATAAAATACTGAGAACAAGGGGATCAAAGATTACCTTCTAACCATGGGTCATTCACGTGGTGGGCACTATTCACCATGGCTGACAGCCATGGTGGAGACTGCAATAAGTTTGCCCTCCAAATTAGGGTCAATTCTCTGATCCACCTTGCCAAATTGATGGTCAAGGGTCACCTCTATGTCCTCTGATAGATTTGGTGGTTGAATTGATCATATGGTGCATGGATTGCATGAATTGGCATTTCTTGGCTCTCTTAGGCTCCTAAGACCTCCATGGCAATGTGATCTCCAATTGGGTAGCAATAGTGTTCCTATCAATGCATGTAAGTGGTTATGCAATTCGATAGGGCTTCATTGCTCAATTGATTCTATTTCTCTCTTTTCCCCAATTTGGAGGGGGATTATATAGCAATTTCCAAGGGGCTAGGAGTAGCTTCCTCATGAAGCTAAGATCAAGATTGGGTAGTTGAGCTTGTTGGATGGAAGGATCCAGAACCTTCCTCACTCAAACCACTCCAATCCGCAACCAATTGGCCATTGCAACCAATTTTGGGTCGGATGAAGGCCAACTAATTTTGAGTGCTGACCATGGATGACAGGCGTGGTGAGCACTGCTAACCATGGGTGTCAGCCATGGCTAGCACTGACTAGGCAAAAATACCCAAATGAGTGGTAAACACCATTGCTATACCTTGGATCTATCCAAAGGTCTTCCATATGGTCTTCTAGCATGTCCCATATGAGTAGTCGCCTCGACATGACGCATTTTAGGTGTCTACAATTTTCTTGATTGCTTTGAATACTACTTCCTTCTGGGGAATAGGATATTTTCTTCTTATCTCAAATTTTGTGAGCATACCAAGCAACTTATCTCTTGTCAAGGTATCATCATCCATTGATACTTCTATAGCAGAAATGTGTTCATTGAATATTTTTGGAAGAGTTCTTAAGACTTTATCACAAACATCTTATTCATCAATATTCATTCCAAGTCCTTGCATATCATTAACAACCTCATCAATTCAAATTAGATAAGCACTAATATTTTCCTCTTTTTTCATTCTTAATGCTTCAAGTTGTCCTTTAATATTTCACATTTTTTTCTTGACACTTTTATCTCCTTCATATATATTTTGCAATTTATCCATCTCTTTTGTAGTTTTACAATGCAGAAATTTCATAGACTCTGTTCTACGCAAACCTCTCACAAGTGCATTCATTGCTTTTGAATTATAGTGTTGTAAAATCTTACCTTCCTTATTTGTAGGAGGATTGATTAAGGGATCATATCCAAATTCCACTGATTTCCAAATTTCATTTCCAAGTGCCATCAGGTAGATCTCCATCATCATACTCCAATACATATAGTCACTTCCATAAAATATTGGTGCTGAATTATTTGAGGACATCTCCTTAGGATCTATTATGTTCTTGTTAGCTTTTCCTTCAAGCTGTTAAACTCTTCTGAAGGAACCCGCTTTAATACCAATTGAATAATACAAGCTTATACTGAGAGGGGGGGTGAACAGTATAAGACTACTTTTTACTTTTCTTTCCAAATCAATATTATGTAATGTATAGATAGCAATATCAATAGCAGTAATAAAAGCAATGCACAAAACACCATACACAATAGAGATACCACAATTTACATGGTTCACCCAATGTGGGCTACTCCACGGATAAAATATTTCACTAAAATTTTCTCAATCAATCTCTTGGGAATCTTTCCCTATTACAATGTTTATGGAACTCTGTACAAAGGAGATATCAATACCTTAAATCAAGTGCATGGATATCTATCCATAGGAGAACTCCTTATCCTCTACTCTGGCTAGTGATCCTCTAGAAAACTAATGCCTCCACTACACTGGCTTGTGGATCATTCTCCATTGAAGACTCTTGTCCCCACTCAAAATACATGTCCTCACTACCCTGGATGATGGATATCTATCCACTAGATAATACTGTCCTCTCTACTCTGTCACCTCCAAAGCTTTGTCTCAAATCTGCACTAAACATAATCCTTTAGTCTAGCACAAATCTGCTCAGTATCTATCTCTGGTCTAGCACAAACTTATCCTCAAATCAGCACCAAACTCTGATCCACAATTACACTCAGAACTTACTCAATTTTTCTCAACAAGTCCACTCATAACTTACTCAAATTTGCTCAACAAGTACACTCATAACTTGCTCAATATTCTCAACAAGTCCACTCATAACTTGCTCAATTATGCTCAACGATTCCACTCAAAACATGCTCAAAAAGTCCACACAGAACTTGCTCAAATATGCTCAACAAATCCACATAGAACTTGCTCAAATATTCTCAACATGTTCACACATAACTTGCTCAAATCTGCTCAACAAAGTCCACAGAACTTGCTCAAATCTGCTCAAAAAGTCCACACAGAACTTGCTCAAATCTGCTCAACAAGTTCACACAGAACTTGCTCAAATCTACTCAATAAGTCCACACAAAACTTGTCCAAACCTGATCAAAAATCTCACACATAACTTAACCAATCTCATAGAAATATAAAAATAATTGTTAGAGACCCAATATGTTTCAACTCAATGCTCAAACACTTTCCCAACTCAAATCAGAATATAGAATATTTTGTTTTATAGAACTTGAACAATCACTTCACATATCCACTTGAATAGGATCAATCAACTCTACTCAACCAATTTTTTAGTCTTATAATGGCACTGAGAGGGGGGCGGTGAATTAGTGTAGCTCTTTAATCTTGAATCTACAGCTCTTAAAATAGCGGCAATTAAAACTTATAAATAGATACAGTAAGAATAGCAGCAGAGCATCACACAACACAAGATTTAACGAGGTTCACCAATGTGGCTACTCCTCAAAAATGACTCGCTTGGACTACCATCCAAATCTAGCCTTTGCAAAGCAACAACTTTACAAACAATTTTACCAAGACCCACTGGAAGGAGCACCAACCCCTGATTTCTCTACACCAACAGAAAGGAGCACCAACCCATGATGCCAAGCACCAACTTGGACTTCAAGTCTGAAAATAGAAGATTGATAATAAGATACCTTTGATTTTGTTAGACCCTGAATTGTCACCTTTGATTCCTCTGCGCACTCTACTTTTTTTGCCAAGCACTTTGTACACTCTACTGCACCTCGCATTCATCTTCTCCTTGTTGTGCACTCTACTTTCTTAGCAAAATTCCACACTTCAAAATATTCGACATGACTTGCTCTCTGCGCTCAACGACCGTATTTCACACACTTCGATACATACAAAATTCTCCAAACAACCCTCCTTTTATAACAAACTTTTCATGAAGAAAACTCTAATCTTAGTCGGTTGAAAAACCCAAATCTTAGTCGACTGCAAACCCTAATCTTAGTCGACTACAAACCCTAAATTTCATCGACTTCCATCGGTCTTCATCGGCCTCAACTACCCTTGCAACTCTTTTGTTGTTGTTGCCACAAAAACACATGTCGCAATATCGTGACACTTTTGCCTCCGTACACTTACACTTAGCTTTGGCCTGTGAGAATACATGTAGCGATATCGTGACACTTTTTCATCCATACACTTTCTCTTAGCTTTGGCCTGCGAGAATACAACATGTAGCGATATCGCGACACTTTTGCCTTCTTGCTACTTTTCTTGGCTTGCACCCACAAAAACATAACATGTCGTGAAATCGTGACACTTCTGCCTTCTTGCTTTCTCTCTCCTCATTGAGTCGTGAAAATGCAACATGTCGCGATATCATGACACTTTTTCATCCGTACGCTTTCTCTTGCCTTCGGGTCATGAAAACATGACATGTTGCAATATCGCGACACTTTTTCTCCTTAGCGCTTTTTCTTGCCTTCGGGTCATGAAAACCCGACATGTCGCGATATCGCGACACTTTTTCTCCTTAGCGCTTTTTCTTGCCTTCGGGTCATGAAAACCCGACATGTCACGATATCGCAACACTTTTTCTCCTTAGCACTTTTTCTTGTCTTTGAGTCTTGAAAATGTGACATGTCGCGATATCGTGACACTTTTTCTCCTTAGCGCTTTTTCTTTCAACATGTCACGAAATCATGACACTTTTTCTACTTGCCTCTTTTTCCTCCAGCATGTCGCAAAATCGTGACACTTTTTTTTGTACTATATTTCTTGCAATATGTCGTGAAATCGTGACACTTTTTCTACTTGCCTTTTTCTTTGCCAACATGTCACAAAATCGCGACAATTTTTCTAGCTTGCACTTTCTCTTCGAACATGTCGCGAAATCGCGACAGTTTTTTTTCTTCTTCTCTCTCTTCCAACATGTCACAAAATTGCGACAGTTTTTCTTTCTTCTTCTCTCTCTTCCAACATGTCGCGAAATCATGATAGTTTTTCCACTTGTGTTATTTTATTTCCAACATGTCACGAAATCGCGACAGTTTTTTCCTGTTGTTTCTTTCTCTTCCAACATGTCGTGAAATCATGACAGTTTTTCCACTTATGTTTTTTTCTTTCCAACATGTCGTGAAATCGCGACAATTTTCCCTCCTTTTTCTCTCTCTTCAAACATGTCGCGAAATCTCGATAGTTTTTCTTGCCTACTGTATATGTCGTGATATCGCAACACTTTTCTTACTTGTCTTTTTCTTTGATCTTTTGCAAGTGGTCCACTTTGGTCTTCTTGGAAAATCATTGTACATACTTTGAGTAACCTTTGAACTCCTGTCTTCTACATCTGACTAGCCATTGAACTTCCTATCCACTGCATCAATAGATCTATCTGACTGTGTTGACAACAATGACAATACTGATGCTGCACCTTGCTCAACAATCTCCCCCTTTGGAATTGTTGGCAACACATTTGCAGTTTCATGTAACTCTTCTCCCCCTTTGACAATAATACCAAAGGGCTACTGCAGACTCCCCTGAGTCCATGCACAACATTCTCAAGCACAATTTATTACACTTAGCAAAAATCATGAACATGAGCACAAAGGTAATAAAATACTTAAATGCTCCCCCCGAGAATGTGATCCCTGTAGCTAGTCAATTCTTGGGAAGAGTGACCACTCCTAGTTTATTTTGAAGATACTCAAAAACTTCCTTTGGCAATGGTTTCATAAAGATATCTGCTACTTGTTCTATGGTTGGAACAAAATCCAACTTAACCTCACCTTTTGCAACTTTCTCCTTCAAAAAATGATATCTGATAGCGATGTGCTTTGTGTGTGAATGCATAATTGGATTCTTGGAGATGTTAATGGCACTAGTGTTATCACACTTAACTGATATTGGCTCACTGAAGCTAATACCAAGATATTTCAAGGTTTACTTCATCCAAAATACCTATGTACAACATGTTGTCGTTGCAATATATTTTGCTTCTACGGTTGATAAAGAAACTGACTCTTGTTTCTTACTGTGCCACGCGACTAATCTGTCTCCAAGATAGAATGCACCTCCACTAGTACTCTTTTTGTCATCTACACATCCTGCCCAATCTGCATCTGAATACGAAATAAGGGTGAATTCTTTACCTTTTGGATACCATAATCCATATTCCATAGTACCCTTGAGATATCGAAGAATCCTTTTCATCGTTGTTACATGAGTCTCCTTAGGATTAGCTTGAAATCGTGCTACCATGCATACTACCTATAAAATATCTGGTCTGGTAGCTATCAGGTATAGTAAGCTTCCAATCATGGATTTGTACATGGTTTGATCAATAGGTGGAGATTTGTCATCCTTGCTCAACTTGTAGCCTATCATCATGGGAGTGCTAACTGGCTTACAGTCCTCCATTGTGAACCTTTTCGACATCTCTTTTACATATTTAACTTGAGAAATGAATATGTCCTTCCTACTTTGGTTAACTTGCAATCCGATGAAATATGACAGTTCTCCAATCATTGAAATTTCAAATTCTTTCTGCATCTTATTTGCTAAGTCCTTGCATGACTCATATTTGCTGCTGCCAAATATGATATCATCTACATAGACAACAAGAACAATAAGATTCCCATTTTCTATTTTGACATACATATTACTATCCACCATACCTTTCTTGAACCTTTGTTGAGTGAGATAGTTGTCTAGCCTTGCATACCATGCTTGGGGTGCCTTTTTTAAGCCATATAAAGTTTTCTTTAACCTGCAAACAAGGTTGGGATTATCACCAAGTTGGAAACCATCTGGTTGCTCAATGTAAACTTCTTCTTCAAGTTTCCCATTTAAAAATGCTGATTTCACATCCATTTGATAAACTTTGAAATTCTTGTAGACTACTAAAGCCAGAAACATTCTAATTGCCTCTAGTCTAGCTACTGGTGCAAAAGTTTCCTCAAATTTGATGCCTTCAACTTGTGCATAGCCCTTACAAACTTATCTTGCTTTATTTCTGACTACCTGTCCGTCTTCATTCAGTTTGTTTTGAAAAATCCATTTGGTTTCAATGATATTTTTATTTACAGGTCTAGGTACTAGCTCCCAAGTGTCGTTTTTCTCTATATGATCTAATTCTTCATTTATTGCCTTCATCCAGCTTTCATATTTTCTTGCATCATCAATATTTTTTTGCTCCATGCTGGATAGTAAGAGTAGTTACTTCCTGCTCTTCTTCTTGTCTGAACTCCAACTTTGGGATCTCCAATGATTTGCTCTCTAGGATGATTTCTTTGCCAGCTACCTATTTTGAATTTCTTATTCTCTTCCATTTTTGAATCACAATTTAAATCATCTGAGTCAATTTCCTGTATCTTCTCTGCTTTTTTTTCATCATCTCCTTCAATAACCTCTTCATAAATAGGGTAGTTTGATTCATAGCTAATAACTTGTTCTCTACCTTCATCAAATTTAACATCGGCACTGTCCACAATTTTCTTTAGCCTTTTGTTATAGCATTTGTAAGCTTTTCTTTTTGATGAATATCCGACAAAAATACCTTCATCTACTCTATCTTCAAACTTACCAAGATTATCTTCAGTTCTTTTGATGTAGCACTTGCTACCAAAAACTTTGAGATACTTTGTTGTTGCCATTTTTCCGAACCACAACTCATAAGGAGTTTTGTTTTCATGTGTTCTCAGCATGTACCTATTTTGGATATACATTATAGTGTGGACTGCTTCTTTCCAAAATCTATCTGCTACTCTGCTTTCATCTAGCATAGTCTGTGCCATTTCCTGCACTGTCCTGTTCTTTCTTTCTACCACTCCATTCTGTTGAGGTGTCCTGGTTGCTGAAAACTATCTCTTAATACCGAACTTCTAACAGTACTCTAAAAACTCCTCTGAAATGAATTCTCCTCCTCTATCTGATCTTAGACATTTGATTTTATTTCCTATTTCATTCTCTACTAGGTTTTTGAAAATATTGAACATATCAAAGGCTTCTGATTTATGTTTCAAGAAAAATATCCATGTCATTCTAGAATAATCATCAATGCACAACATAAAATATTTGTCACCATTTATGCTTTGTGTTCTCATGGGACCACATAAATCAGTGTGTATTAGTTCCAGAGGTTTGCTTGTGTAGTACTCTTTGGTTTTGAATGAGACTCTAGTTTGCTTCCCTTTTTTACATGAAGCACAGATGCTATTTGTAGGTTTGCCGATTGTTGGGATATCTCTCACTGCCCTTTTTGAGGTGATATTTAGAAGATTATTGAAACTGATATGACCAAGTCTCTTGTGCCACAACAAATTTTATTCTTCCTGTCCAATAAATCAAGTCCCTTTTGAAGTCTTTGAGAGCATGTACAGGTTACCATAAGTTCTTGACCCTGTTGCTATCAATTTTCCACTGTTTGTTTTTTTGACTTCACAACCCTGCTTCATAAAGACTACTTCATGACCTTTATCACAAATATAACTTAAACTCAATAAATTATGTTTCAAACCATCCACAAATAAGACTTCTTCTGATTTAATCCTTCCATCATTGATTTTGACTGAGCCTTTGTCGACTATCTTAGCTCCATCATTATTTCCAAATTTTACTGATCCTCCTTATTTCTGTAACTTTTCAAATTTTTGTTTGTCACCTATCATATGACTGGAGCATCCACTATCCTTTTCTTCCTTCAGTCACTCTTTTTCTTTCCACACTATTTTGATAGTAGTTTTGGGCTCTTGTTTTGCCTTTCCCTTATCAGTAGTTTGAGCATGATTTTTGTGAAGCTTACTATTTTGACTCATCCTGTATGGTTGAAATTTTCTTCCCTGAAACTGATTTGATGTAAAAGTATTTCTATATTTTCTTGAAATATGCCCAAAATTATGACAATTATAACATTCTACTGTATAATTCATCAGAGGAGAAAAAACATTTCTACTGGTGAAATTCCTTGGTCTTACATTATATTTGCAGTCTAATATTTTATGCCCATAACCATTGCATTTAAAACAGAAACCAGAGAAAGGATAATTGAACCTAGGATATGGTATTTTCCATGTTGTCGTAGGAGCCATAGGTCTTCTTCTTCTTTGATGTGAGACATTGGTGAATCCATCATTGTTAGTTTTCCTTTCGTGCCTGGCATTGATGCTTTCTTTTGCATGAGGCATTTTTCCTTGATCAACCTGTCTCTTAGCTTCATTCTTTGTGGATTATGTATTTCTGGCCTTTGATCCACTTGATGATTCTCCTTCGATGAAACCCAGACCAAATTTGATGCCTGCAGGTCTTTGGTCATTTATGATCTTATCCAGCTTCATAGAACTTTCTTCACGTTTGTGATAACAATTGATTTTCTTATTCATCTCTTCTAGTTGCATTCTTAAACCAAAAATCTCTTCTTCTAACTTGTTGCAAAGATCTATTTTCATAGTTAATTGTACTTTGAGATCTTCGAAGATTTTCTTAGATTCTTCTATCTATACTTTTAAGCTGGTTATGATTCCATTTGTATCCTCAAGATTTCTTGATAGTTTCTTATTCTTTTTCTTTTCTATCTCCCACTCTTCAAGTGCAGATATCAACTCACCCTCCAAGTCTACTTCAGCCTCGATATTTTCACCACAAACTTTAGAGGTCACTCCTTTTTCTGATTTAACTTCTTCAAATGCCATAAAAAGAGCTTCATATCTTTCTTCTTTAGACTCTTCACCGAAGTTGTTTTCTGATGAACTAACATTCTTGGATATGAAACTTTTTTTTTTGAAGTTGCCTTTTCTAAAATTTGTTTACATCTTCCAGTCACTTCTTTCTTGGTGGGATCCTTCATCATTTTTTTTCTTCTCTTTCAGTGGAAATTTAGTTGCAAAATGTACAACACCTCCACAGCTGAAGCATTTAAATGGAAGCTTCCCTCTATATTTTCCTTTCCCCTTTTTCAGTTTTCTAACAAAGTTTGCTTCCATTTCATCTGATGTCTCTTATTCTTCTGACTCTTGTTCTGTGTTTTTATTTTTAAGGGCTTTGAAATTTGCTTCTCTGTCAGTGGGTTTAGATCTTTCTATCCTCATCTCATATGCAGTTAAAGAACCATACATTTCATCTATACTAAAAAAATTTAGATTTTTAGTTTCTTCTATCACTGAGACTTTGGAATCAAACCTTTGAGGAAGAGATCTTAATACCTTTTTCATGACAACAGAGTCATCGATATCCTCGTCGAGTCCTCTGATCGCATTGATGATTCCATTAACTCTCAACATGAATGCCTCAATGTTTTCATTGTCATTCATCCTTAATGCTTCGAACTGAGCTTGATGTGTCTATAACTTGGCTTCTTTGATCTTATCATCTCCTTCATGAACACTCTTTAGTTTGTCCCATATTTATTTTGCCAATTTACAGTTCATGACCTTTACTAGTTCACTGTTTGCTAATCCGCACAAGATGGCATTATTTGCTTTTGAATTATTCTCAAATAGTTTCTTTTCATCTACTTCTTTTGGAGGAGTGGTAGGAATTGTGTATCCACTAACTACTAAATTCTAGATGTCGTATCCCAAGGCACAGAGATATGTTCGCATCCTGACTCTCCAGAATGCATAGTTAGATCCGTCAAACAGTGGTTCTTTGTTTGATGAGAAGCCTTCACCACCTGCCATTGTGTCACTTCCAAGATCACCCTAGTTGGTTAAGCTTGTACAGGTACTTAGCTCTAATACCAATTGTTAGTCTTATAATGGCACTGAGAGGGGGGGTGAATCGGTGTAGCTCTTTA
The DNA here is from genome assembly GCA_028583015.1 of Wollemia nobilis. Taxonomy (NCBI): domain Eukaryota; kingdom Viridiplantae; phylum Streptophyta; class Pinopsida; order Araucariales; family Araucariaceae; genus Wollemia; species Wollemia nobilis. Next base: position 1,329,095 of record JAQPPZ010017067.1, read on the forward strand.
ATCTTGAATCTATAGCTCTTAAAATGATAGCAATTAAAACTTATAAATAGATACAGTAAGAATAACAGCAGAGCATCACACAACACAAGATTTAACGAGGTTCACCAATGTGGCTACTCCTAAAAAATGATTGCTTGGACTACCATCCAAATCCAGCCTTTGAAAAGCAACAACTTTACAAACAATTTTACCAGCACCCACTAGAAGGAGCACCAACCCCTAATTTCTCTACACCAATAGAAAGGAGCACCAACCCCTGATGCCAAGCACCAACTTGGACTTCAAGTCTAAAACTAGAAGATTGATAATAAGATACCTTTGCTTTTGCTAGACCTTGACTGGTCACCTTTGATTCCTCTGTGCACTCTGCTTTTTCTGTGCAAGCACTTCGCACACTCTGCTGCACCTTGCAGTCATCTTCTCCTTGTTGCACACTCTGCTTTCTTAGAAAAATTCCACACTTAAAAATATTTGACACAACTTGCTCTCTATGCTCAGTGACCATATTTTGCACACTTTGATACACACAAAATTCTCCAAACAACCCTCCTTTTATAACAAAATTTTCATGAAGAAAACTCTAATCTTAGTCGGCTGAAAAACCCAAATCTTAGTTGGCTATAAACCCTAATCTTAGTCGGTTGCAAACCCTAAATTTTGTCGGCTTCCATCGGTCTTCGTTGGCCTCAACTGCCCCTACAACTCTTCTATTGCTGTTGCCATGAAAACACGTCACGATATCGTGACACTTTTGTCTCCGTACACTTACACTTAGCTTTGGCTTGCGAGAATACAACATGTAGCGATATCGTGACACTTTTTTGTCCATACGCTTTCTCTTAGCTTTGGCCCGCAAGAATACAAGATGTAGCGATATCGCAACACTTTTGCCTTCCTGCTACTTTTCTTGGCTTGCACCCGCGAAAACATAACATGTCGCGAAATCGTGACACTTCTGCCTTCTTGCTTTCTCTCTCCTCATTGAGTCATGAAAATGTGACATGTCACGATATCGCGACACTTTTTCGTCCGTACGCTTTCTCTTGCCTTCGGGTCGCAAAAACACGACATGTCGTGATATCGCGACACTTTTTCTCCTTAGCGCTTTTTCTTGCCTTCGGGTCACGAAAACCCGACATGTCACGATATCGTGATACTTTTTCTCCTTAGAACTTTTTCTTTCCTTCGGGTTGCGAAAACTCGACATGTCACGATATCGCGACACTTTTTCTCCTTAGCACTTTTTATTGTCTTCGGGTCACGAAAACGTGACATGTCATGATATCGTGACACTTTTTCTCCTTAGCGCTTTTTCTTTCAACATGTCGCGAAATCACGACACTTTTTCTACTTGCCTCTTTTTCCTCCAACATGTCACGAAATCGTGACACTTTTTCTTTCATACTATATTTCTTGCAATATGTCGCGAAATCGCGACACTTTTTCTACTTGCCTTTTTCTTTGCCAACATGTCGCGAAATCACGACAGTTTTTCCAGCTTGCACTTTCTCTTCGAACATGTCGCAAAATCATGATAGTTTTTCTTTCTTATTCTCTCTCTTCCAACATGTCACGAAATCATGACAGTTTTTCTTTCTTCTCTCTCTTCCAACATGTCATAAAATCACGACAGTTTTTCCACTTATGTTTTTTTCTTTCCAACATGTCACAAAATCACGACAGTTTTTTTCTGTTGTTTCTCTCTCTTCCAACATGTCGCGAAATGTGACAGTTTTTCCACTTGTGTTTTTTTCTTTCCAACATGTCACGAAATTGTGACAGTTTTTCCTCATTTTTCTCTCTCTTCAAACATGTCACAAAATCGTGACAATTTTTCTTGCCTGTTGTATATGTCATGATATTGCGACACTTTTCTTACTTGTCTTTTTCTTTGATCTTTTGCAAGTGGTCCACTTCGGTCTTCTTGGAAAATCACTGTACATACTTTGAGTAACCTTTGAACTCCTGTCTTCTGCATCTGACTAGCCATTGAACTTCCTATCCACTGCATCAACAGATCTATCTGACTGTGTTGACAACAATGACAATACTGATGCTGCACCTTGCTCAACATAATCATTCAAGAAACAACCCTTGCTCACAAACCCTAGTCCAAACATGTAAACATCAACTCAAAATATTTCAAAAATGCTCAACAATAAACATCACATAACAATGATACTCATGTTATTTTCAAAATCTATTTCAAGTTCTTTTCACAACAACTCACTTCAACAAAAATGCTTATAAAACAATCTTCACATAACAATGATACTCATGATATTTTGCACAACCCTAACTCAGGTTCTTCACACTACCAATGGCTTAAACAACAATGCTTATAAAACAAGATTTTAATAACAACTCTTTATTCCAAAAAACCTTGAAACTTTAACTCAAACACTCTCAAAAAGGAAACCCTAATCAAGTCCTTTTCACTCCAAACTTATTTTTCAGAAAAACTAATCAATCAACTCAACTATGGAAGAATGTGCTCATACCTTTTCCTTGGTTATGAAGGGATCTCATAAATATTCCACAACCACAAACACTTCTATGCCAAACTTAAAGAGGTTAGATGATAAATATTTCTCACAAAATAATATAAATACTCAATTACACCTTATCACTCCACCTTTCAAAAAAACCATCAACATACATAAAGTATTTATCCAATCACACCTTATAAACTCCCAACTAATAATAAATTCAACATCCACCACAATAACCCAAAACCTCTTTAATCAATATAAATGGCAAGAAGAACTTTGGCAAAAATAAAATCCTCTTTTTTTAAAACCTTAATAACATAAATACCTTATCAACAAAACAATATTTTAAAAAACCTTTTAACTCCAAATAGCACAAATAAATTTCCATGAAAAATAATCCTTCACAAACCCTTATAACTCCAAATGCAATTTAATTAACAATAAATCTTCATGTTGTGGCTGCTCCACAACACACCCCAAAATTGGGGACCCCCCTTTTTGCACACTTTCCTAGAAGATTGCAGTGGCACAGATGTTAAAAGAGCAAAGAAAAGCAGAAATGAAAAGTTGTTGCAATATCATGACATGTTGCTCTGTCACGACCAGAAATGAAAATTTGTCACGATATTGTGACATGTTGCTCCGTCATGACCAGAAATGAAAAGTTGTCGCGATATCGCGACATGTTGCTTCGTCGCGGCCGAAAATGAAAAGTTGTCGCGATATCGCGACATGTCGCGTTTTCATGGCTAAGAGCAACAAAATGTAGCATGATGAGAAAATGTCACGATATCGCGACGTGTTGTGAAATCATGATCAAAGTGGTCAGACAGAACAGGATGCCAAAAGTGTCACGATATTGCGACATGTCGTGTTTTCGCGGCTTAGATTGACAAAAGACAGCAAAAATAAAGAGTGTTGCGATTTCACGACATGTCGCGTTTTTGCGGCCAGGAGCAACAGAATGCAGCATGATGAGAAAATGTCATGACTTCACGACATGTCATGAAATCGTTGTCAAAGCAGTCAAACAGGGCAAAGTTTAGAAATTGTCACGATATCGTGACATGTCACATTTTTGCGACCCAAATCAGCAAGATGCACAAAAATGGAAAAATGTTGTGATATCGCGACATGTCATGAAATCGCGGTCAAAGGCAACAAAAAGAAAAGTCAATGAAAAGTTGTCGCAATATCGTGACATGTCGTGTTTTCGCAACCTAAAGACGAAATGAAGCAAAAGAAGAAAAAATGTCGCGATATCGCGACATGTCATGAAATCACGATTCATAAAGGAGAGAGAAAGACAAAGTGAAAAATGTCACGATATCGTGACATGTCATGAAATCACGGTTCATAGAGGAGAGAGAAGATAAGGTGCTAGAATTGTCGCGATATCGCGACATGTCATGAAATCGCGGTCAAAGCAGTCAAAATAGGGCAAGGAGAAAAAACGTCGCGATATCGCGACATGTCAGGTTTTCACGGTAGGAAAGTGAGGAAGGAATAAAGGAAAGAAATGGTCACGAAATCATGACAGGTTGTGTTTTCACGATCTATCGGCGACAACGGAGATGAATATAGAAAATGTCGCGAAATCGTGACTTGTCTCATTTTCGCGGTTTGTGGCGACCTGCAAGGTAAGCAAGGGAAATATGTCGGGATATCGTGACATGTCAGAGTTTCATGACCCAGAGCAACCAAAGTGGATATAGAAGAAAAGTGTCGTGATTTCACGATAGAAATCAAGAAGATGATGCAGAATGAAAAGGTGTCACGATTTCGCGACATGTCGCATTTTCGTGGCTAAGTGCAGCAAGACAGCCCGAAACAGAAAAACGTCACGATTTCATGACAAGTTGCATCTTCATAGCCCGAAATAGAAAAACATCATGATTTCATGACAAGTTGCATCTTCATAGCCCGAAACAGAAAAATGTCATGATTTCACGACAGGTTGCATCCGCACGGCCCGAAGGAGAAAAATGTCGTGATATCGTGACATGTCTCATTTTCGCGATGCATGAAGGCGAACAAGGCTGCTGATAGAAAAACGTCGTGATATCGTGACATGTCTCATTTTCATGGTGCATGAAGGTGAACAAGGCTGTTGATATAAAAATGTCGTGATATCGCGACATGTCTTGTTTTCGTGATACAAGAAGAAGAACAAAGCTACAGGTATAGAAAATGTCATGATATCATGACATGCTATTTTTTGTCGTGATTCATGATGGGCCATTACAGAATGTGCAGGGAAGTGTTGAACACGTGTCACAGAGGTGTAGGGGCTATGATAACACTTTAGGATCGACAGTTATAGTTCGTAGAGAAGACCAAACATTTCATGACCGAGCAGAAAGCCAAAATAACGAAGAAGCGGGAGATGAAATGAATCGATCTGGGAGATGAAACGAAGCATCACAAGGCGAAGCAGAGAGCCGTAGCAGAAAGTTTAAAAGCAGAAGCAAATATAGGTACAGGGGTCAAAAACCGCTACGGGCAGAGTTGCAGAGCTGAAGGTGATAGGCCATTATGGGCCTGCTTTTGGAGTGTTTTCCTTCCCCTTTTTCTGGTTTTGAGAAAACTAGAAAGTTTTGTTGTTGTAAAATGATGAACTTTTAATACAGAATTACAGAGAGTTGCATCTCATTGACAAGAAAGAAGGAGTTATTTTCTGTATGCAAGATTTAATGTTTATTTTTCCCCTTTCAGATTTCTAGGCTTATAGGTGAAGTTTAATGCAAGTTCTCTTGGTTGCTTCATGCGAATGTCTAAATCTGAAAATCATAGTTAAAACCCCAAAACCTAGCACCTAACTTATCTGGATTATGCAAGTTTTGCAGGTTCAATAGGTTAGGTTGTATGCAGAAAACCTCATTATCTTCGGTTTTGTCAAATAGGATCGTAGCACTCTGAATGTACTTTAGTTTTAGTTTCCTTTGCATTTATTTTCATTTCTTTTATTTTTTGCACTTTTATTTTCCGAAGAATCTAACTTTAGTCAAATTTACAGTCATTAAAATAAAATACTTGAAAATCTACCGAAATCGAAAATAAAAATTTCATCATTAAGATTAATTCACATTGAGTTCATTCTGATTAAATGAACAATCATTACAATTTCAAAATAAAATAAACCACAGTGCCCCTTGTTAACAGTTACTTGCAACCACTAAGGTATTCCAAGCATTCAAATTGAATATTATTATTTATACAAAATGCTAACATAGCGGAGACCTTGGAGAAATTATTTATTTAATTTCTTTGCAAGAGGGGATTTGGAACTCAAATCCTATCGGAGAGTGTGTTTTCACAATCGGGTGAAAATACCACTCAACAGATTGGCGCTAGAAGGAGGGCCTGAAATGGTTTATTTCATTATTATTTTAAATGCTACAGTATAATTGTTCAGAGCCTAATTGTAAATATTCAAGTCCTTTGTTAGATCTTCGGTTCTAAACCACTCAAAGATTGGCACTAGAAGGAGGGCATGAATTGGTTTATTTCAGTGTGATTTAAGTGCTACAGGGATTTCAATTTTGAATATTTCATGCCCTATTGGTTATTATCTTTAGCCCTCTTTTAACAATACAACTTTGTACTGTTAAAAGGAGGACATGAATTGCTATGCACTGTTCTAACGCTTTGATTGTTCATACAGGAATAATGTGATTTGATTTGATTTAAAAAAATAAATAAAAAAAAAAAAAAAAAAAAATTTGGTATTAAAGTTATATTCTTTAAGATTCACTAATGGCTATGTTTACACCGTGGATGCCAGGTAGCCCATTGAACATACCGGGAGTTCAACATTATTTTCCCATTGGTTTTGAGAGATGTCTTCCTCGATTTTCGTCTAATGGGACAAATACTGTAGAAGAACATATTCAAGCATTCAAATTTGTTGTGAATCACTTAACAATTTGGTATGATGATGTTGTTTGTAAAATGTTCCCTTACACCTTGGACAAAGTGGCATATGATTGGTTTACAAGTCTACCTTTAGGGTCTATCACTTCTTGGGCTCAACTAGAGGCAACATTTCTTAATCAATTCAACAAAAAGCGAGTTGACCCAATCCTCATGTACAATCAGTTTGTCACTATTAGAAAAGGACCAAGTGAAAATGTGAAGTCATTTTCTGAAAGGTTTTTTGGACTTTATACTCAATTAGTGACATTTTATGCTCTCCGAGAAGATATGGCTCTCCAAATATACGTCAATGCTCTTGACCCACTCATTTCCACATATTTGCGAGGGATGCCTCAAATCACATCTTTGTCACAAGCCTATACTCAAGCAATGGCAATTGAGCAACAACTGAGTTATCAAAATTATGGTGTGGGTTTTGGATCATATAATCTTCAATCATTTAATACCTCCCTTACCCACCCGATGATTTATCCACCTCAACCGAGTTCAAGTTTGAATCAATTTCAGAATCAACAATCGTTCCCAAACTTCAATCAATTGCAAAATCCTCAACCTACTATGCAAGATCAATCATCTTTCTTAAGTATGAATCAACTTCAAAATACTCATCTTGATTCAAAAGATGTTTCTAAAATCAATTTCAATGATTTTCACAATATGATGATTTTAGGCAAGGGAGGAGTGCTAGATCCAACTAGTATTGAAACATGTGATAAATTGGGAACCCTTGACTCACCAAAAGATGAATTCTATGAGGATGAATCTGTTTCGGATGACACATTGGATGACATTGTTGAAAGTAATGGCCCAGAAAATTCACACCTTCCAAATTATGTTAAACGTGAATCATGGGTTACACATGTGGATTATGATAGCCTTATCAATTTGAATACAAGCAATAACCCAATTTTGGAAGTAATTGAACCATCTAAGGAAGGTGAAGATAAATTTGATGAGAAACATGTTGATGAATTAAAAGATGATGAAGAAATAGTTGAGCATCACAATTTGATTTTGAAAGATGATTATTATGATTCTGGAAGTGGGAAGAGTATGCTCACTCCAAACCTTCTGATGAATTTTGTGTGCCTATTGATATACAGGATAATACAATTGCCTTTTCATATGAGGATATTACAAGTCCTGTGCAATCTGAGAATGTTTTGGAAGAAGGGTTGGAATCTCATCAAAGGTTGGAGAAGGATAATGATTCTACTACCATGGATGAAGAAGGAGAATCAATTGTTTTTGTTCCCCTTGAGGGGCAAGAAATCAAAAATCTTGATCCACCTATTGCTTCTACAATGTCTATGCCATCTCAAAATGATGAAATTACAAAACCTAAGTGGGTTGACTTTGATACTATTGATGATCCTAATGAAAATGTGGATTTCGAGGCAACTCAAGCCATTGATCATGGAAAGGTGTCACGCGACACATATCTTGAAAAACTAGGCTCTTGTTTTGAAAAAGATGGACGCATGTTTGATTGGGTGCCTAACTTTGGTGTTTTTGAACAGGTGTTGGATGATGAAGAAGACAATGAGAAAAAAGAAAAAGCTACTAACACTCATCAAGTTGTGGTAAATTCTAACCATGATGGGTTGAGTATGGATGACAAGGTGAAATCTTTACCTTTGGTAGTAGCTACAAAAATTTTAAGTGATAGGTTACATGATGTCCCTTTGGATGCTAATATCATCAATGAGGAAATGTCGAATTTTATTGATGCTCATCAAGTTTTGAATGATTTTGAGTGCTTTAAAATCCAGGAAAATGATTTGAATTCAAGACTTTTAGAAATAGGCTCTTGTTTGCAACATCTCATATTTGAAAAGGAAGGCCTAATTTTAAATCATGAATCGAATTATGAAATGGATACTTTCAAGAATAGACAAGATAAAATTGAATATCATTTATTGTCTAATCATTTTAATAATTTGACGCTCACCTATGAGGGTACTAATGGAATTAAATCTAATCGGTGGGGTGAGCAAGGTAAATTAAAAGTTGTTGCATGGTGCGGTCTAATCTTGTTTTTGTTGGATTCCTACAACATTTGGCATGCGTATCATGTTATATTTTTGTTGAAGTGTTCTAATCATGTTTGGGATCCAGGAAAGTAATAGTCCAAGCTTTGCATCATCTTGTACTATATTGTATATAGATTTTGGTTTTTGGTTTTGGTTTGTGTTTTCAAGTTTCATTTTTGGGATTGCTAGTTTGGTTAGGATTTAAGTTGTGTGTTGGTTCTCATTTGACATGTTTGGTTTGTCTAAAAAAAAAAAAATGATGAAAAAGTTATTTTGAGATGTCAACTTATGCTTAAGATCAGGAGAATATGAAACATTGGAATTGTGTTGTAGAAAGCTCCACAAGTAACACAAACATTTTAAATAATATCGTTTGAAACTTGTGATGCATGAAGTTGTCAGTTTTACAAATTATGGCAATACTCCATCCACAATTCAGAAAAGCAATGCATTCATATTACATCCCACTTTGCATATACATTCCATCTTAGTTGCATATGCATTTCAGATACAAATCATTGAAAAAGTGTCAAATCCTCTTAGGGTTATTCTATAACATAAAAAAAAAAAAAATCCTAAGGTTGGGAACTGATGCCCGAACTATCTTGAACCAAGCACATTCTATGCACATTAAAAAGGATCTTGAGCAAAATGATCAAAACCTTGCTTGGAAGAAAAGGTCAGGCGAAAGGAGTATTTCATGTCTATCCTATCATGCAACATAATCCTTAAAATAGTGGTTTTTACCACTTCCATAAAGCTTAAAGCCTAAAATCAGAGTAGTAAGGATAGGGTTAAATCCTCATCGAACTTAGGTTGAGGATCCAACTCCCCAAAGCTCTGATTTGACCTACATGGAGTAGTAAGGATAGGGCATAATTCTCATCTCGCCTAGGTTGAGAATCTGATTCCCCAAAGCTCCTATGTCTCATTTCATCATAAATCTTGGATTGGAAGGATCGTACTACATGTCCTCTGCAAAGGATGGGTAGTCATCCCCAAGGTCCAAGAAATAAAAACTAAATATTTCCCATTTCATCTAAATATTGGATTGGAAGGATCGTACTACATGTCCTCTACAAAGGATGGGTAGTCATCCCCAAGGTCCAAGAAATAAAATTAACTAATATTTCCCATTTCATCTTAATATTGGATTGGAAGGATCGTACTACATGTCCTCTGCAAAGGATGGGTAGTCATCCCCAAGGTCCAAGAAATAAATAAATGAAGCTAAATCATGGATTATGGGGTTAAGTATGCCCATGCGTGGCAGCATGTCTTGTCTAAAAACAAGACCACTGATTGTTCAAACGGATAGACTAGCATGACCATTTCATCCATAATTGGTTAAATTATTTTGCTCAAAGTGAGGTAATGAATTCCAAATCAGAGTAGTAAGGATAGGGTTAAACTCCCATCTCGATTAGGTTGGGAGTCCGATTTCCCAAAGCTCTGATTTCACTTTCACTTGCACATGGGTTCAAGATAGTAGTGACTCATAACCAACTTTGGGATCTAATAAAGCAATTCATTATACATATAGTTGATCCTAAGAGGGTTTGATAATTTTAAATGTTTGTGTATGATATTAGAAGGTCTAAAGCCTTTATAAAAGCAGTAGTTATATCTCTAGAGCATTTATCTATGGCTACACAAATCATTCACAACCTCACATATGCATTCATGTAAAACTGACAATGGAATGTGGATCAATTTCAAACGATAGAGAATGGAACACATTGCACACACCGAGCTGATACTTAATGATTCTAATGTTTCATGTATTTCTGATCTATCGGCATTTGTTTTGTTTTATGTGTTGATGCTTGTATCTAAGCTTGTATATTTCAGGTTAGGTTCTCACCGAAATGCTCAGGAGCATTTCCTAGCAGAGTCGCCATTTGTTGTGGTTGCTCCACAACACACCCCAAAATTGGGGACCCACCTTTTTGCACACTTTCCAAGAAGATTGCAGTGGCCCAGATGTTAAAAGAGCAAAGAAAAGCAAAAATGAAAAGTTGTCGCGATATCGCGACATGTTGCTCCGTTGCAACCAGAAATGAAAAGTTGTCACGATATCACGACATGTTGCTCCGTCACGACCAAAAATGAAAAGTTGTCACGATATCGCGACATGTTGCTCCGTCGCGGCTAAAAATGAAAAGTTGTCGCGATATCGTGACATGTCACGTTTTCATGGCTAAGAGCAACAGAATGTAGCATGTTGAGAAAATGTCACGATATCGTGACATGTTGTGAAATCACGGTCAAAGTAGTCAAACAGAACAAGATGCAAAAGTGTCGTGATATCACGACATGTCACATTTTCATAGCTAGATGCAAAAAAAAAATAAAAGTGTCTGATTCTGACATGCCTTTCCCAAGAAAGATGATGAAAAATGTCATGATATCGTGACATGTCATGAAATCGTGGTCAAAGAGTCAAAAGGGCAAAGTATAAAAATTGTCACGATATCGCGACATGTCACGTTTTCAAGACAAATAAAAATGTCGCGATATCGCGACATGTCATGAAATCGTGGTCAAAGGCAGCAAAAAGAAAAGTCAATGCAAAGTTGTCATGATATCGTGACATGTCATCTTTCACGACCCGAAGACGAAATGAAGAAGAAATGTCCATATCCATGTCTATATCATAGAGGAGAGAAAAAGTGATCATACATGTCAGTAAGAGGAGAAAACAAATTCAAAAGGGCAAGGAGAAAAAACATCGCGATATCATGACATGTCAGGTTTTCATGGCAAGAAAGTGAAGAAGGAATAAAGGAAAGAAATGGTCGTGAAATCATGACAGGTTGCATTTTCATGATCTATCGACAACAATGGAGATGAAGATAGAAAATGTCACAAAATCGTGACATATCTCATTTTCGCGATTCACGATGACTGACAAGCTAAGCAAGGGAAATATGTCATGATATCGTGACATTGATCCCAGAAACCAAAGTGGATATAGAAAAAAGTGTCACAATTTCATGACAGAAATCAAGAAGATGATACAGAATGAAAAAGTGTCATGATTTCGTGACATGTCACATTTTCGTGGCTAAGTGCAAGATAGAGCAAAAGAGAAAAACGTCATGATTTCATGACAGGTTGCATCTTCGCAGCCCGAAAGAGAAAAACGTCGCGATATCGCGACATGTCTCATTTTCATGATGCAGAAAAATGTCATGATTTCATGACAGATTGCATCTGCGCAGCCCAAAGGAGAAAAATGTCACGATATCGCGACATGTCTCATTTTCGTGATGCATAAAGGAGAACAAAGCTGCAGATAGAAAAATGTCGTGATATCGCGACATGCTATTTTTTGTCGCGATTCATGGCGGGCCATTACAGAACGTGCAGGGAAGTGTTGCATGTGTCACAGAGGCATAGGGGCTATGATAACGCTTCAGGATCGACGGTTATAGTTCGCAGAGAAGACCAAACGTTTCATGACCGAGCAGAAAGCCAAAATAATGAAGCGGGAGATGAAACGAAGCGACCTGGGAGATGAAACGAAGCGTCACAAGGTGAAGCAGAGAGCCGTAGCAGAAATTTTAAAAGTAGAAGCGAAGACAGGCACAGGGGTCGAAAACCGCTGCGGGCAGAGTTGTAGAGCTGAAGGTGATAGGCCATTCTGGGCCTGCTTTGGAGCGTTTTTCTTCCCCTTTTTCTGGTTTTGAGAAAACTAGAAACATTTTGTCATTGTAAACTGATACATTCTTTTAATACAGAATTATAGAGAGTTGCATCTCATTGACAAGAAAGAAGGAGTTATCTTCTGCATGCAAGATTTAATGTTTATTTTTCCCCTTTCAGATTTCTAGGCTTATAGGTGAAGTTTAATGCAAGTTCTCTTGGTTGCTTCATGCGAATGTCTAAATCTGAAAATTACAGTTAAAACCCCAGAAACCAGCACCTAACTTATCTGGATTGTGCGTGTTTTGCAGGTTCAATAGGTTAGGTTGTATGCAGAAAACCTCATTATCTTCGGTTTTGTCAAATAGGATCGTAGCACTCTGAATGTACTTTAGTTTTAGTTTCTCTGCATTTTATTTTCATTTCTTTTATTCTCTGCACTTTTATTTTCCCAAAGTCTAACTTTAGTTGAATTTACAGTCATTAAAATAAAATACTTGAAAATCTACCGAAATCGAAAATAAATAATTTCATCATTAAGATTAATTCACATTGAGTTCATTCTGATTAAATGAACAACCATTGCAATGTCAAAATAAAATAAATCATAGTGCCCCTTGTTAACAGTTACTTGCAACCACTAAGGTGTTCCAAGCATTCAAATTGAATATTATTATTTATACAAAATGCTAACATAGCGGAGACCTTGGAGAAATTATTTATTTAATTTCTTTGCAAGAGGGGATTTGGAACCCAAATCCTATCGGAGAGTGTGTTTTCACAATCGGGTGAAAATACCACTCAACACTTCACAAACTCTTATAACTCCAAATGACCCTTTAATAAAACCTTAGGCAATATAAATTTTAATCAAAAATTACCTTTGCCACTAGTGGGATTCGATCCCATGATCTCTGCCTCTACGAGCACTCTAGCCGTAGGCTTGACCATCGCGTGTGCTAGACACACGTTTGAAAACCAACGAGCACTTCATGCTCCTTCTTCACCACCTGGAACTCAAATCGAATGCAAAATAAAAATTCTTCCTTTGGCACATCCACGAGAATCAAACTTGGGCTCCTCCTTTCCTAATGCCTTTGTAAAGCATGTGCTACCAATGGACCACTGTGTCCTATGTGACTCAAACCATACATTGTCCTCTTTTTGTCTTCTTACCTGACACTAATAAGACAAAGCTCTTTGTCTTCTTCCTCAACATTCATGATGCATGAAATACCTTCAACCTTTTCGCATGGGAATTAATTCATTGAGGGGTAAGTTTTTAATACCCCTTTGGGCATTAATTTATACACAAAAACACCGTTCAAATTTAGACGTCGGCGCTCCTTAATTTTGATGACATCGGTGCTAGCTAAACCTTTATATAATTTATAGATTATTTAAATTCCAATAGAATTTAAATTTTATAAATTATATTTTAAAACCTTTGACTTTAATAAAATTAAAGTCCCATGGGGTAAATTTAAACTTGCAACTTTTACTCCATTGATTTGATTTAAATTATTCTGCCACCATGGGTTTAATTAAAGCCTCATAAAATATTATTTTTCCAATTTATTATTCAACTCTTCGCTTTGTTCTTGGTGTTAATAATGGTGTGCTCCATGGTGTTGATGATGGCTCCATTTGTTCACTTTGTCATCAATGACGACTTTTTCACCTTGACATCAATGACAACTAACTGAGCTCAAAATGTCCAACAATATTCTTAGCTCATTTTTTGAAAAAGCATGTACATGAAGATACCTTACACTTGGTAACTTTTATCACACATGATTTCAAAATATTAAGTGTATTGAATGCTACTATAACAGTGAAAGAGGAGGAAGACCAAAATCGTACATGCCCAAGTTCAAGAAGCCACATAGCATATCACAGTTCTCAATAGTACCTGAAAGAATATCATTGAAGTCAGTGCCAACTCATCTTGTCTTTGAAGGAGTTGTTACAAAACTCTCATATGCCATTCTATAACAATAATTTGTTGAAGCCCATGTATCCAAGTTAAATCTAATGATACATTTTTAGAAGGGCAAACATTATTCTTTATTATAGTATTTGCACTCTAAAGCCATGTAGCAGTATTAAAATTAAGATTACAAGAATATTACAAACAATGCACACAACAAGTATTTGGGAGAGCACTATAAATAGTAATTGAGATTGGAGTCCACATAGTTTAAGGCACCAAAAAATATGTTGTATCCCTAGTGCATACATCACCTTGGTTTTCAACATCAAACAATGCTCACCAAGGTCATGGGTGAGTGAGAGACTAGAAGGGAAATCAGTGCTTTGTGGAACACTGACAATGCAGGCTTAGATAATGGTCACAAATAATCCCTAGTGAAAAGCATCATTGAATTGTTACACTCGCACACATAAAGGAGCCAATTCAGATCATCATAGATAGCAAGTTATAAGCACCATATTTACAAATGTAATAGGATTATTTAATTAAATATTTGAATAGTTTAAATAGGAATGAGGTGTAATTGAAGCAAAGGTTAATTAATTATAATAGGAGAAATAAAGTGGTTGACTAGGAGTTGAAAATTATATTAAAATTTATCTTCAAACCATTAGGGAGACAAAAGGGATTCAACTCAAAGGAAAATATAGAAATCTAAGTCTAATATTAAAGGCATATTCATATATAATTAGTAGACACAAGGTATTCTACAAAACTTGAAAATTGAAAAGATCTTAGAAAACTTGATCTTTTACTAAAATTACTTGGGAGTTAAAAGGTATTCTACCTAGAGAATTGGAGAATTAATTACAAGTTTTGTAATCAATCAATTAGGTTTTGTAAATCAGATTTAATACTTGAAATTTTGATAATATTGGAGAGATAAAGTCTACTACATCAAATTAGGATATTGAATTTTGCAAATATAGTTTACAAAACTCTAAATATCTTAACTAGGGATTCATAAGGTAGTCTACATCAAAGGAACATGGCAAAGAAAAAGCAAATGAAAAAGAAAACAAGTAATCCAAAAATAGAAACTCAAAAACTAGAACTTCATGAGTTGTCAGAATTAGTTGAAGAAGAAAACCTATGTCTACAAGAAGAACTAATTTACATTGGAGAAGACTTAGGCTTTCAGGAAGAAGAAATATACATCCAAGAAATCCAAGAACAATTAGACATTCCTTAAATTTCAAAAATATTGGAAATATTTAAATGTCATTTGCAACACCTGATAGATGATACTGAAAAGGATTCATCAATATAATAAAAGAGTGTCTTACAATCAATGTTAAAAGAAATAAAAAATAAAAATTTCTCAACACTTAGCAATTATCTGAATGGAAATCTTGATGAGACATATAAAGATTCTAAAAATAGTTTCATACTACCTAATGCTATAGGATATCTGATATATATGGCATTAATTTCTAATGAAGTTATCAAAGATAAGAATAGGAGACAAGAGGACATAATTAAAGATTTGAAGAACAGGTACATTGATGAAGCAAATGCTTTGAACAATAGGTTTGCTGATATTACTAGCGAAGAAAAAAAAGAGGATTATTCTATACTTCAAAAATGCATGTAAAGTGTTCTTACTAATGTTGATAATTGAAGGACACAAGCTTATACTGAGAGCGGGGGTGAACAGTATAAGACCACTTTTTACTTTTATTTCCAAACCAATATTATGTAATGTAGAAATGTCAATAGCAGTAATCAAAGCAATGCACAAATCATCACATAATAGAGACACCACAATTTACGTGGTTCACCCAATGTGGGCTACTCCATGGAGAAAATATTTCACTAAAATTTTCTCAATCAATCTCTTGGGAATCCTTACCAATTACACTGTTCATGGACCCCTTTCCAAAGGAGACACCAATACCCTAAATCATGTTTGTGGGTCTCTATCCACATGATAACTCCTTCTCCTATGCTATAGCTGGTGATCTTCTAGAAGACTACTACCTCCACTGCATTGGCTTGTGGATATCTCTCCACTAAAGACTCTTATCCCCACTCAGAAGACTTGTCCTCACTACTCTGGCTAATGGATCTCTATCCACTGGATACTACTATCCTCTATGCTCTTTCACATCCAAATATATATCTCAAATTTTTAATAAACACAGTCCAGTCGGTCTAGCACAAATATGCTCAACAAGTCCACTCAGAACTTGCTTGAATCTACTCAAAAAGTCCACATAGAACTTGCTTGAATCTGCTCAACAGGTCCACTCAGAACCTACTTAATTTTTCTCAAAAGGTTCACTCAGAACCTGCTCAAATTTTCTGAACAAGTCCACATAGAAATTGCTTGAATATTCTCAACAGGTCCACTCAGAACCTGGTCAAATCTGCTCAACAGGTCCACTCAGAACATGTCCAAATCTACTTAACAAGATCACACATAACTTGTCTAATCTGATCAATAGGTCCACTTAGAACCTGGTCAAATATTCTCAATAGGTCCACTCAAAACATGTCCAAATATGCTCAACAAGCTCACATAGAACTTGTTCAATATGTATTGTAAGCTTTCATAAAATCTCACACAAAATCAGTCCACAAGTCTTCTCAAATACTTACCTCAAATCTGATTAACAAGTCCACACAGAACTTGTCCAATCTTAAATAAGCATAAAGAGAATTGTTAGAGACTAGATATGTTCTATACTCAATGCTCAATTACTTTCACAACTAAATTCATAATATAGAATAGTTTGTTTTATGGAATTTAAACAATCACTTCACAAATCCACTTGATTAGGCTCAACCAAATCTATTCAACCAATTACTCAGGAGAAACTTTTGCTCACTAACCCTAGTCCAAGCATGTATCAACCAACTCAAAATTTTTCCAACAATGCTCAACAAAAAATATCACATAACAATGATACTCATGTTCTTTTCAATTTCACAACAACTCACTTCAACAACAATGTTTATCAAACTATCTTCACATAACAATGATACTCATGTTCTTTTCAAACCCTAACTCAAGTTTTTCACACAACCAATGGCTTCAACAACAATGCTTATAAAACAAGGTTTTAATCACGATACTTAATTTTGGAAAACCTTGAAGCTTTAACTCTAACACTCTCAAAAATGAAACCCTAATCAAGTCCTTTTCACTCCAAACTTATTTTAAGAAACCAACCACTCAACTCAATTAATAAAGAGATTGCCCATACCTTTTGCTTGTCATGGAGTTGTTCTAAAAAATCTGCCACACTCACAAATTCCTCTTTACCAATCTCAATAAGGGTTAGAAGACTTCAATAAAACACAATACAAAAAGATGACTAAAATACACCTTATCACTCCAACTTAAAAATAATATTCACCATATTCTTCTTCAATAGAAAAACCCTTATTAAAATAAAATCAATGCTCAATAGTCTTAATTCTCCAATATATCAATATATTAATTAATACTTTAATAAAAAATTACAATAAAAAACCTCCTTATTACTCTTAATAACAATACTCAAATACCACCACTTATCCAATAATTAATCCTTCTAAATTTTTACTTAACAACCCTTATAACTCCAACATAGGCAAATAATCATAAAACCTTAAACACCCTTATACCTCCAACTTTAGGTAGATAATAAAAGTTTTAATAAAAAATATTTACCTTGCATTCAAGGGGAATCGAACCCTCAACTATGCCCATGACGTGCACCTTAACCGTGGCCTCAAATATCGCATGAGCTACGTGCTCATTTGAAACCAATGAAGCACCACGTGCTTCAAGTAGTGCTCCCTTTGCCCTTGGCAAAAATAATGTGCGTCTTGGGAGCCTTTTGACCAAAATGATATCCAATGCAGTCATTATGTTTCAAACGTAGGATCTATTGCAAACAAATGTTTTCACACTTGCCCACTCGCCACTAGGCCACGCTGCCCAGTTGGCCTTCGAACAATTCATGCTTCCCTTTTTAAACTGTTTGTTGTACACGAAAATCCAAATCTCACGATATCTTCTTCCTTTTCGCATACCAATTAATAATTTGAGCAAGGATAATGTTTATGCCCTTTGGGTAAGGTATTTATATTTGCTTTCTCCACTCCTTGGAGAACTTCGACACTTCCAAATATTCTCCTTCCACGATGTTAGTGAAGGTTTAATAATTTTATAAGGTTGTTCGAATGCCTTTACCTCCAAACCCAACTTTGGGTTTATGAAATATAATTAAACTTTATAAAACCCTCTTTGATTTATAAAATATTATAATGAAAATTATAAATATTTTATTTGGGGTTTTCACCATATCACTTTAATATTATAATAACAATTATTATAATATTATATCCTTTTGATGTCTTGGATAAATTGCTTCCTTGGAAGAATTAAACCATATTTTGACCCATTATCTTGGGTGTAAAATATAGATATTTTAACCCATCATGAATTTTATTAAACTCCCATTTGTACTTGAGCTGAGCTATCACCTGGAACCTTGACATCAATGACAACTAACTTTGGACATCAATGACAACTACTCAAAATGTCCAACAATCTCCCCCTTTGTCATTGATGGCAACCCAAATTATTTTTACTGAAAGCTTAACTCACTTTTACTCTACTCCCCCTGGTACATTGCTCCCCCTAGCTCAATGCTCTTCGTAAATACCAAATCTCTCCCCTTTTTCTTAATTTATCAAATTTCTTCCCCTTACTCAAATCTCTCCCCCTTTGACATCAATGGCAAAGGGTCACCTTTGGGGCTCGAGGTTAAGAATGAGACTGTTAGCTTATCCCCTCCCCCACCTTCTATTGAGGTTGTTAATTCTTAGGTGGGAGTATTTATCCTCCTAGAAAGCACAATTCTTTACCTTTATCCTCTTCTTTTCAGAGTTTTCTTATTTCTCTTATTGTTTATATCCATGTCCATGTTCCTGTTTAAGTCAACATTCCTATTCCTTTTTTTGTTCTTGTTCCTATTCATATCCATGTTCCTGTTCCTGTTCCTATTCCTATTCATATTCATATTCCTGCTCCTATTTATGTTCCTGTTCATATCCATGTACCTGTTCCTGTTCTTGTTCCAACTTATACCTATTTCTGGAATGTCTGCTCTACACCACTTTGTTGTGTGACCATAATTATTGCACTTATAACACTTAATGTTGTTATTCCTTGTAGGTGCAATTTTTTTAGGATTTCTCCTAGTGAATTTATATCCTCTTCTATCATGAACCCTACAATTCATTGCTTTGTGACCAAACTGATTACATGAGTAGCAATACCCATGAAAAGACTGTCTGTTTCCATATTCCTGTCTTTCAAGTGCCCTACATTGTGAAGCCATGTGCTCAAAATTATGACATGAAAAGCATCTTCCATTGAAGCTTCCTTGTCTTGACATCATTGGCATTCTCTTATGATTGTTGTTGCATCTATATCTTCTTTGTGCACTGTTCCTATTTTTGTTGAACTTCCTATTGTCCAACTCTTCCACTAATGTCTGACTTTCTTTTACACTATCTTCTTCTGAAGTATCTTCATGAAGTTTCTTCTCCTCCAAACCTTGAAGTTGATTCTCCTTCCTGTTTCTTTTGAGTTTGTTCAAAACCAAGACATGTTTTGTTTGTTGACCTTCTTTGTACCTTGACCATATTATCCACAATATTTGAGCTATTTTTAAATCCTTTCATCTTGATCTTGGAGTCCTCTAAATATTCTTTTAGTAGTGCTACTTCTTGTGCTAACTTCTCACATTATAATATCTTTGCTTCTAACTTATCCTTGAACCTCTTTGCCTTAGCCTTTGATTTTTCTAAATCCTCTATGAGCAATCTTCTCTCTTCATCACATTCTTGAAACTGAATTTCAAGTTTAGAGTGTTGCTTCCTTACCTTCTTTACCGTGTCAAGGGTATAGATAAGTTCTCCCTTAAGAATATTCCTTACCTTCTTTACCTTCTGAATATTCCTCTATTTGTTTGCCTTTATCCTCTTCTTCATTTATTTTGTCTTGTCTTCTATGAGATCATATTTTTCATCCTCTAATGCCATTAGAATATTTTCATCTGTTCCTTCAAATGTATCTTCATATTCATCATCACTGAAACTATAACCATAATTTGTACAATCATATTCAAGATGTCCAAATTTACAACATCTAAAACACTTGAGAATTATTGGAGTTTTTTTCTTAACTGGTTCTTTTTCTTCAATCATAAATAGGACTTCATCTCTATCATTGTCTAAAAAACTAGCATCACTATCACTTGAGTACTTAATTGCCTTATCCACATAGTAGCTTATTTTTTTTCTTTGAAAGAACTTCTTTCCTTGTCTGCTTTGTCCATCTTTATTTTTCTTCTAGTGCTTGTATCTTTCTAGTTCCTTGTACTTGTGATCCTATTTTTTCTCAAAATTGTTGTTCTTGGGTTCTTGAAAATCTGTTTCAAAATATCCATACCTTCCATAATTGAAACAATTGATAGATCTTTTATCTCTGGATCTTCTATAGTCCTTATCTCTTTTATCATAGTTAGCTTCCTCATCACTAGATGTCTCATTGCTTGATTTTGACTTCTTACCCTTTATCTTGTTGATTTCTTTGAATGTCACTTCCTTCTGGGCATAGGATCTTTTATTATTATCTCAAATATTATGAGCATACCAAGCAGCTTATCTCTTGTCAAAGTATCACCATCTATTGACACTTCTATAGCAAAAACCTGTTCACTGAATATTTTTGGAAGAAATCTTAAGACTTTATCACAAACATTAGATTCATCAACCTTCATACCAAGTCCTCGTAAATCATTAACAACCTCATCAACTCGAAGTAGGTAAGTACTAATATTTTCATCTTCATCCATTCTTAATACTTCAAGTTGTCTTTTGATATTTTAACTCTTTGCTCTCTTAACACTTTTATCTCCTTCATATATACCTTGTAATTTATCCCACATTTCTTTTGCAGTTATACAATGCATAAATTTCATAGACTTTATTCTATGCAAACCTCTCACAAGTGAATTCATTGCTTTTGAATTATAGTGTTGTATAAGCTTACCTTCCTTATATGTAGGAGGATTGACTGTGGGATCATATCAAAATTCCACTACTTTCCAAAATTCATTACCATGTGCCATTAAGTAGAACCTCATCATCATACTCCAATATAAATAATCACTTCCATCAAATATTGGTGCTGATTTATTTGAGAACACCTTCTTAGGATCCATTGTGTTCTTGTTAGCTTTTCCTTCAAGTTTTTAAAATCTTCTGAAGGGACCCACTCTGATACCAATTGAATAATACAAGCTTATACTGAGAGGGGGGTGAACAGTATAAGACCACTTTTTACTTTTCTTTCCAAACCAATATTATGCAATGTTTAGATAGCAATATAAATAGCAGTAATTAAAGAAATGTACAAATTATCACACGATAGAGACACCATAATTTACGTGGTTCACCCAATGTAGGCTACTCCATGGAGAAAATATTTCACTAAAATTTTCTCAATCAATCTCTTGGGAATCCTTCCCAATTACAATTTTTATGGACCTCTATCCAAAGGAGACACCAATCCCCTAAATCAAGTTCATGGATATCTAT
Organism: Wollemia nobilis; assembly: GCA_028583015.1. Taxonomy (NCBI): domain Eukaryota; kingdom Viridiplantae; phylum Streptophyta; class Pinopsida; order Araucariales; family Araucariaceae; genus Wollemia; species Wollemia nobilis. The sequence continues at coordinate 1,350,799 of JAQPPZ010017067.1, forward strand.
CCACAAGAGAACTCCTTCTCCTATGCTTTGGCTGGTGATTTTTTAGAAGACTATTGCCTCCACTACACTGGCTTGTGGATCTCTCTCCATTGAATACTCTTGTCCCCACTTAGAAGACCTATCCTCACTACCCTGGTTGATGGATCTCTATCCACTAGAGAATACTATCCTCTCTACTCTATCACCTCCAAAGCTCTATCTCAAATATGTACTAAACATATTCTAGTCAGTCTAGCATAGATATGCTCAAAAAATCCCCTCAAAACTTACTTGAATCTACTCAATAAGTCCACATAGAACTTGCTTGAATATGCTCAACAGGTCCACTAAGAACCTGCTTAATTCAGCTCAACAGGTTCACTCAGAACCTGCTCAAATTTGCTCAACAAGTCCACACAGAACTTGCTTGAATCTACTCAATAGGTCCACTCATAACCTAGTCAAATCTACTCAACATGTCCACTCAGAACCTATCAAAATCTGCTCAATAAGCTCACACAGAACTTGTCTAATATGTTCAATAGGTCCACTCAGAACCTGGTAAAATTTTCTCAATAGGTCCACTCAAAACCTATCCAAATATGCTCAACAAGCTCACACAGAACTTGCTCAATCTGTATTTTAATCTTCCAAAAAATCTCACACAAAATCAGTCCACAAGTATTCTCAAAGACTTGCCTCAAATCTACTTAACAAATCCACACAAAACTTGTCCAATATCAAAGAAGCATAAAAAGAATTTTAGAGACTCAATATGTTCTATACTCAATGCTCAATTACTTTCACAACTCAATTCATAATATATAATAGTTTGTTTTATGGAACTTGAAAAATCACTTCACAAACCCACTTGACTAGGCTCAACCAACTCTATTCAACCAATTACTTAGGAATAACTTTTGATCACTAACCCTAGTCCAAGAATGTATCAATCAACTCAAAATGTTTCCAAAAATACTCAACAACAAATCTCACATAACAATGATACTCATGTGGAGGCTCATTTCCAATGAAAATGTTGAATGGGTCAAGATCATGAGAAGAAAATATCTTCAGGGTTCTGAATTCCTCCATGGTGAGGTTCCCTCTATGGGGTCTATTTTTTGGAAATCCATATGCGAAGCTCGACCTCTTCTACAAAAAGGACTCCGATGGCAACTTGGAAATGGCAAATCCATTTTCTTCTAGGAATACAAGTGGATTGGAGATAGTCCTCTTTCTCAAATTCCTATGTTTCAAAGGATAATCAACACAATGAAACATCTGGTTGGTCCTTTAGTTGCCAATTTTATTTCCTATACTAATGGTGTTGCACATTGGAAAAGACTTGATATCCTAAACCATGAAGAAGAAATCTCATGTTTGCAAGCTCATTTATCTTCCATCAAAATTCCAGCTGGAGATCTCAAGGACCAACCTATTTGGGAACCTACTGATTCTGGAGAATTTTCTATCAAATCAGCTTATTTGCTTTCACTTAACAATATTGAAACTCCTATTCCATTTAATTTGGTTTGGACCAAACACTTAATTCCCAAAATTACCTCCTTTTCTTGCCTGTGCATCAAAGATCATATCCTAATTATAGAAAACCTAATCAAAATGGGTATTCCTCTTCCTAGCATGTGTCATCTTTGCATTTCTGATTGGGAATCTACTCCTCACCTTTTCTTGTTTTGTCCTTTCTCAAGAATGGTGATAAATAAGTTTTTTCTCAATTTCCAGTTGGTCTGGGCTCAACCACCCTCCATAGTCGAGCTTTTCCATCAGTGGCCCAATCCTTTCAAGAACCCTGTGCTCAAAGGACTTTGGAAATTTTGCCTTCAGCACTACCTTTGGCAAATCTGGCTTGAACGCAATAGAAGAATTTTTGAACAAAAAGCCTTACATGCTGAAATTATTGCCCACAAAGTCATCCTTTATGCCAAGGAAAATGTTCAGGTTGCTGATTTTGATCCTTTTCCTTGTTCTCATTTTGAGAAAGCCATTCTCAATTCTTGCAACATTTTCCTTGATACTTCAAGACCTACTAATCCTTCTTCTTTGAGGACCAACATTAAATGGCATCCCCCTTGGTTGGTTGGGTCAAACTTAATTTTGATGGTGCAGCTAAAGGAAATCCTGGAAATGCTGGTGTTGGAGGAATCCTACGTGATCATTCTGGTAATTCTATTTTTGCTTTTTCTAAACCTTTAGGCTTCCTTTCCAATCACTTTTTTAAGCCAAAGTTGTTTGGAGAGGCCTCCAATTCATCAAAAACATTCTAGGGAACATTATTGTGGAAGGATATTCTTTAAATGTCATCAATTATTTAAAAACTTCAAAACCTAGCAACTGGAGGATTAGAAAAATTATGGAAGAAAGCAGACAAATCCTTGGTCAAAAACATAATACCATTGTCTAGCATACCTTTAGATAGGCCAACTCAGTTGTTGACAGATTGGCTAATATTGGAGCTAACACCCAAGGTATGTTGACGTGGACTGATACTCTTCCTCTTGAGGTGGCAGAGCTTGTCAGAAAAGATCAAAATAATGATAATCATGTTGAACCTTGAAAATTTCATTTCATTGCACTCTGCCTTCCACATGAAGCATCGAATTCATAATAAAAATTTTTTGTTATTCCATATCCCAAGGAATATGCCCTACTTTGAAATCTGGACCAACAATCCTTTGTGTTTTGATTTCAAATTACCCATTTGTGCATGCACCTATTTCTTGATAACCGACTTCTTTTGGCATCCCAAGGCAATGTCCAACATGTTGTTTAATCATAATTCTCCCATGTATCTTGATAATCACAACCTTGCTTCTTCGAGAATCTTCTCCCACCGCTTGACCAATTCCATTGTCCCAAGATCTTTTGGTGTGAACATCCCAATCCTTCATGTTCCTCATGCTAGACTATATTTTTGGATTTTTTTTTTGAACATCCTCGATGGTCAATTTTTCCTTTTGATGTTGGTTCTCCCAACCATATGCCACAACATTCGATGCCTGGAAATCTGCTTTGTCACTTGCCCTAGCCAATCTCGTTCCTTCAGGTGGTTTTTTCCTTTTTCAAAGCATCCCCTTTGGATTTCCTACAAAATTCAGAATAGCAACAACGTTTTCCTTTTCTATAACACTTTGCATGCATTTCTCACCTATCAGTGTGCCCATCCTTTGCCTATTTCGTTTATCCTCTGCCATTTCCTTTGCTTTCCTCCTCGTTGTTTTCCATTTGCAACCATGAAAGAAGGAAAGCCTATTTTCATTGAGCCTGAAGTTTTTGAGCTTGAATCCATAGTCAGAGACATGTCAAAGGACAAAGGAGCATTGATTGAATTTTTCCAAAATTTTTGGGAGTTGATGAAGAGGTGAAAAAAACCTTCACTACGTCCTAGAAAAAAGGCCTGGTTACTATCCACGATGTTGAATTTCAAATCAACATCGAGCTATTGGCGGACCTGACAGGGCAACCTTTGGAAGGCAAGGTGATCAGAAGGAACAAGCACAACTAGGAAGCAGAGTTGACGTATTTTGAGAAATCCTCAATAATTCACAAAATGGTTAGGAAGGGTCTGTATCGTAACCATCTTTCCACTCCCTGGAAAGAAATCCTGAAGCCTATTATGAAATACCTTACTTGTGATAATCCCGAAGCCCAACTCTATTGTTTCCATTTAGCTTTCGTAAACCACTTTTGTGATGCCAAACTAATGAATATTCTTGCAACCCTCTTTTGGTCCATTGATTACACCATTACCTCCTCCTAGAAAAAGGAGGAGGGTTTGCCCTATCACCAAGGGCTTTTCAAAGTTCTATATAGGTTTCTCCTCTTGAAATTCCCTAAAGGTAACATTCCAGTCTCGGAGTCTGATGAAGATAATTCATCCTCAACTCCTAGTCCTAGAACTTCTAGATCCAAGAGGAAAGAAAAATGTGGCAAACCTCTTCCTGAATTCAATGTCAGAAAAAAGGTCAAGGTTGAGGGTACACCTGTCCGATGTTCCTAGAGGCTCAAGCTCAAATAAATCTCTGAAACCCATACTTCCACATCTATTAAAACCTCAAAGGATCCTTCTAATTAACATAAAATTATGGAGAAATACCTTCATAAAATTGTAGTCCAAGCATCCTCTGCCACTATTGATCACCTGGAAATAGCCCATGTGGCCTTAGGTAAAGCAATTTCTAGGTTAAAGGAACAACATCAAGATCTTAGTCTATTGTTCTTTTGTGATTCATTCGAGGATATCCCTACCTTTTCTATTGATGAGGGTCCTTCTGATGCCAAGGGCGACGACAAAGATGAGGACATGGTGGATATTTCCAAGGAGGCGTGTCTTGATGTTCTAAAAAATGTTCCTAAGGACGCATCGAAGGACGCTCCGAAGGATGATGCAAAGGCTACCAAACTGGAAATTGTAAGCCACTTATCTGATGCTTACTAATGTTCCTCTCTAAGCAAGTATGGGTTTTCACCTATTGCTGGTTCTGTTTTATTCCTTCGGTCTAAAGGATTTAGTCTAGCTATGTCATGTAGGCTTCAGGACTATTTCTTTTTGTTCCTTTCTGTTCAAGGTTGGTTCCTTTTTGTTGTAACAGGCTTAATGCCTCTCTTTTGTGCTCCTTTCTATTCTCTTCTCGGGTTCCTCTTCTTGTCTCATTGTTGTACAAGGCGTTAGGGCACCTTTCAAATGCCCTCTTTGGTTAATAAATTTTTTTAACTTACCAAAAAAAATGTTCTTTTCAAGTTCAAAACAACTCACTTCAACAACAATTTTTATCAAACTATATTCGCATAACAATGATACTCATGTTCTTTTCAAACCCTAACTCAAGTTCTTCACACAACCAATGGCTTCAACAATAATGCTTATAAAACAAGGTTTTAATCACAACAATTAATTCCAGAAACCTTGAAGCATTAACTCTAGCACTCTCAAAAATGAAACCCTAATCAAGTCATTTTCACTCCAAAATTATTTTCAGAAACCAACCACTCAACTCAATTAAGAAATATATTGCCCATACCTTTTGCTTGTCAAGGAGTTGTTCTAACAAATCTGCCACACTCACAAATTCCTCTTTGCCAATATCAATAAGGGTTAGAAGACTTCAATAAAACACAATACAAAAATATGACTAAAATACACCTTATCACTCCAACTTAAAAATAATATTCACCATAATCTTCTTTAATAGAAAAACCCTTATTAAAATAAAATCAATGCTCAATAGTCTTAATTCTCCAATATATTAATATATTAATTAAGACTTTAATAAAAAATTAAAATAAAAACCTCCTTATTACTCCTAATAACAATACTCAAATACCACCACTTATCCAATAATTAATCCTTCTAAATTTTCACTTAACAACCCTTATAACTCCATCATAGGCAAATAAGCATAAAACCTTAAACACCCTCATACCTCCAACTTTAGGCAGATAATAAAAGTTTTAATCAAAAATATTTACCTTGCATTTGGGGGAGGAATTGAACCCTCAACTATGCCCATGATGTGTGCCTTAACCACAACCTCAAATGTCGCATGAGCTACGTGCTCGTTTGAAACCAACGAAGCACCACGTGCTTCAAGTAGTGCTCCCTTTACCCTTGGCAAAAACAACGTGTGCCTTGGGTGCCTTTCAACCAACACGATCTCCAATGCAACCACTGCATTTCAAACGTAGGCTCTCTTGCAAATAAACTTTTTCAAACTTGCCCACTCGCCACTAGGCCACGCTGCCCAGTTGGCCTTTGAACAATTCATGCTTCCATTTTTAAACTATCTGTTGTACAGGAAAATCCAAATCTCACAAGCTCTTCTTCCTTTTCGCATGCCAATTAATAATTCTAGCAAGGATAATGTTTATGCCCTTTGGGTAAGGTATTTATATTTGCTTTCTCCACTCCTTGGAGAATTTTGGTGCTTCCAAATATTCTCCTTCCACGATGTCGGTGAAGGTTTAATAATTTTATAAGGTGCTTCGAATGCCTTTGCCTCCAAACCCAACTTTGGGTTTATGAAATATAATTAAACTTTATAAAACCCTCTTTGATTTATAAAATATTATAATAAACATTATAACTATTTTATTTGGGGTTTTCACCATATCACTTTAATATTAAAATAACAATTATTATAATATTATATCCTTTTGATGTCTTGGATAAATTGCTTCCTTGGGAGAATTGAACCATCTTTTGACCCATTCTCTTGGGTGTAAAATATAGATATTTTAACCCATCATGAATTTTATTAAACTCCCATTTGTACTTGAGATGAGCTATCACCTGGCACCTTGACATCAATGACAACTAACTTTGGACATCAATGACAACTACTCAAAATGCCCAACAATGATGACTATACAGATTTTGTTACTATACCTACCAATATATGGAGAATAATCTACAAAGGAATTGTAATTCTTAATGTTACTAAGATGAGATGCTTCTAGAGATGAAAGATGCTTCTAGTGATATAGATGAAATAAATTCCATGATGGTAGATTCATGTTGCAATACTATAGAATCAAAACCATTGATGATTGATGCATGTTATAATACTAGTAATATTTCTCAAAATGACAAAGTTGTAAACTATGGTTCTAGTCAAAATGAAAGCAAATACTACAATGCAAGCATTGACACTAGTGATCTAGAATCCTTAACAAATATAGAACCTATTGCAAAGATCGATGCTACACGTGATACAAGTGATTTAGATACAATTCATGATTGCTCAAAAAAATTTCATGCTACTAGAATTGATGAAGGCATAGATACAAATGATGATGCTCAAGATTATATTGATACTGATAAATATCATTCTAATGATTGTATTAGTTATACAAATGGTTTTTATTCAAAGTTGATAAGAGATGAAGATATAGGTCTACAAAAACATGAACATGAAATGCAAGATCCAATTACATCAAAAACTAGATCAAAGCATGAAGATCTTGAGTATACAGGTCATATTAGTAGCAATAAGCAAGGAACTAAGTTTGTAACAGAACATAATGACATCAAATTAGTAATAGATATTGACAAGAACAATTTCTATGAAGGACAAAATGGTCAAATATATTTGGTAATAGGAAACAGGTGCAATCGTTGTAGCAAATATGGGCACAAGATAGAGATGTTGGAATATCCATAGTTGTAAAATTTGTGGAGGAACCAATCATTCTCAAAGATATTGTTGGTACAAAGAAAATCATTTCTTTGATTGGATATATACAATGACAAGAAACTTCATTAGTGAATTTTCTCAAGTATATTTCTCAAGGTACAAAGATGGACATAGGAAAAGTATGAACTTCTTTGACAATAGAATTAAAAAAAAATAGTAATAGTGCCAAAGTCAGAATACAAAGTCAAGCAAAAATATGAAGCTCAACCAGAAGATCAAATGCAGAGTCACTTGAAGAATGAAAATAAATAAAAATATCCATGTTGAATACTAAATTCTTCAATAACCAAATAATGTAATATAGGGGGTGTTAGAGTATATTACATTATTTGTTACATGCCAATGTACCACCTTGGGTACATAGTTAGACTAGGAGTTTATCTTAGGTTAAGTGGTTACTTGAGGAAGAAGTAATAAATGCACAAGTGTTAGAATGTGCAATGATGTAAAAGGACAAGTGTCCTTAGTTAGTTGTACATGTGCACAAGTGTCGATCATGGAAAATGTACATGTTTCCTTAGGGTAGGGAAGTGAAGAACCACACACTAGTATATATTTGTGACTTAGCATTGTAATCAGTATTCAAGCATGCATGATCCATAACATGCACTATTAGATCAGTAGAGAGATATTGTATCAAGTTTCCATTTTTGTGAGTTTACATTAATGGTTGTTGCATGTATGGTTATGCATAGTGGTTAATCATCATTAATTAACGAATATTTGGATTTTTGAAATTTGGAATTGGCTAATATTGGGGACCCTTGACCAAGGCCCATTAGCCCAAAAATTTTGGGTGTAAAATTTTTTGGGTAGATTCGCCCCAATTTTATAATAATTGGACCATTTTAAGTTTAAATATCTAATATTACCCCTAATAATAGGGGACCTTTTCACCTTGAAATTATAAAGAATTTTGGATTTCAAAATTAATTCATCCCATTTTTATAAATACATTTTAAGGCCAACCCCTTATGCGTAACCTTAGTTGCATGAGTTATTTTAGAATTTTCTTATGTTATTTACTTATTTATTAGTTAGCCATTATCATAGATATAACATAGCTTGCCTATTTCATCACTTGTGGTTGCATTTCCTTTAATTTTATAGCTTCAAAAGCTAACAAGAACTAAGGTCGAAAAGAACCTTGTTCACTGGAAATTCACCTTCTTTTTTTATCACTATCAATGTAATCAATCCATATTTTGTGGAAATTGATTACAACCTCATGGGATTTCAACCAATCCATCCCTAAAATAACATCAAAGACATGGAGAGGAGCTATGTATAGGTGCCATTTTGTGGAGTTTTTGGGTAAGATGTTGAGATAACATTGATCCACAGAGTAGATTTATCTAGAACCATACTCTACTTTCCACCCTTCCATCAAGAATCCTAGATTTTTTAGTATATCCTTGACTAAACTAGAAGAATGAAGCTATCTATTGCTTCGCTATCTATTAGAATCTTAATATTTTTATTAAATATCATACCTTTCAGATAGAGTGGGGTAGCCTATCCATCTAGATTATGACTACCAATTTTGACTACCAATGCTTGCATAGATCCTATAATTTGGTTCTTCTATATGTTTACTAGATTTGGCTTTATGTGGACATGGACTGACATAGTGAGGTCCTTCATAGGTGTAGCACCCTGTCTTGGGTCTATAGTGTTTATTTTGATTATGTTCCTTAGGCATTTTTGTGGATCCTATGTTAGGTTATCTCTAAGGTTGAGATTCATTGTTGGTATTATTATTCATTTTCTTCTTTTATATTCCCCTTGTTTCCTATCATTATTCTTTGGAAAATGGGGGTCTTTCTGGATTTTCTTATTTTGTTCTTTCTCCCATTGCATGAAACATACACTATTTCTCTTCCTTAAAGCTTGGCAATCTTCTTTTGATATATTAGCATAAATTAAGTAAGATTTTCTTATTTGTAGGTTTGTTCCCACCTAATGAGCCATACCACATGCCTTTTCCTACTTTTCTTCCTTGGCTTGATTGGATTGAGTTGGTGTAGATCATTTCTATGTTTGAGGAGTGACCTTGATATTCCTTGTTTTAGGTCTTTCATTAATCCCATAACTTGTATCTTCCAGATTCAAATCTTCTTCCCTTTCGGTTATAGTGATAGGTAAATCTACTTCTTGTAGAGCTCTAGTTAAATAATTTATGCTCACTAGAGTATCCAACGCTTGTTGTTGCTATTCTAATTGTTCTTGCATGATAAAAACAATAGAAGCAAGGTCTTCCACCACTCTGCTTATGTTTCTTATATTTTCCTCTTAGGATCTTGATTCATCCTTTTCTTATCTGAGTGGTCTTGTAGTTTGAATGGATCCTCAATTTTCTTGTCCTGCTCTTGGTGTCATTATCCTTGGCTATTCAAGTATCTCAAATTAGGTATTATTCCATATAGCTTCATTAGTTTATTTTATATTTCAAACAAAACTAACAACTATAATTTAACAATAATTCAAGAGTATCACCTAACACACTTACTTTCTATAAGATGTCTTACTAAGAGTAAGATCACTCATTTGATAAATTATTTGGTTTACTCCTTGTAAACCATAATTTCCATGGAAAGATTCAATACTTCCTAAGTCACACATCAAACCAAGTCATGGCTAGTTTTATTTTTTAAGGTAGATTTATTTTCCTACATCAGAGTTCAGCTTAGGAAAGGTTAAAATACCTACAAATATGCTTTGATACCAACTATAATAACCCTTTTCTACTCTAATTTGTTTCTTTTAGATTCAAGTTTAACCAAGATAATCCAAATAAATTCCATAGAAGCTTCTAACCATATTTTGAGTTCCAAATGTTGCAACAACCCTCACGTGGATAAGAGTGGCCAATTCTCCTATAACATATTTTGGGGTTTACCTTGTACACTATCCATACAACTTAAATGATACCTTTGAGTGGTCACCCCATTTCCTTTCTCTCTTTTGAAGGATATTTTGACCATAGCATGTGGGTTAACCCTATCTTGTTTGCTTGAGATAAGATACACCAAATCCCATACTAGTGTTAATCATTCCTTACTAGTTTTTAGGTGTAAGCTTCTTATAGTTTTAAACACACTTAATTCAGTATAAAACTATTATGCACCATTAAACTATTCTTCAGATAGCTTAATGGAGGTGATTATCACATATGTGGCATCTCCATTTGGTCACCCATCAATCAATCAAGGTTTCCAATGACTACCACACCAAATGACATCTCCCATAGGAATTATCCCTCATTCATTTGGGTTCCTATGACTATCATTTGCATGATATCTCTCTCACATGGGTATATCATTATCTATTGTATAATCTATCACAATAATTTAGTTACAATGGAATTCTAAGCTTGCCATCTCTCGAAGCACACTTTAGTGATCCATTACTAAAGTGCCCACTGTAACCCTAAGGGATTGTCACATCACATCTCCCTTAGTTTTGGTCCTAACCTTAGGGGTATAATTAGGTTGGTATTCTATGGATAACAACCTCTTAAGGAAGAATCCCCAAACCCTAAGGTAGAACCAATAAAATAATGTTATCCTTTCATTCATTTCAAATTTAGAAGCCATAATTGCATAATCCATATTCTATTGCAAGAAATAAAGGAAAGCTAATCATCTATTTTTCATTACAATGTTACTTTCCATGAAAAGCATAATAAAATAAACAATTCCATTTCTTCTTTACATTCAAATTCATAGCAATAGTTCAATAAATGCTTATAATAATTCCATAACAAAATTCTCAAAAGATACACAAATGACACGTCATGTATCCTAGGAAACCCTTTCAGGTGAAAACCCAACCTTAAAATGTCCATATTTATTTTTATTGCAAGTCTAGTAGCCAATATATAAAAAGAAATCCATTATTCCTTTTGCTATAGTTTCAAATTGTTACATAAGAATATTCATAATTCTTATGTCCTCTTATTACAAGAATTTTGTAAATTCCTTTTTACAAGAGCGAGGGAACCCCATAATTCCCTCACATTAAACCTCAATCATTCACTAATCTACTAATACTCAAGAGTCCATACCTTGAGTAATTTATTACAAAAGAGTATTTGTGGAACCTCCATAAGTTCCTTTCCATTTATTGGGCCCCATTCCCAATCCTTTTTCATTAAAACAATAAATTTCTCTTTTCTTAAAAGATGTCCATTTTCAACTTAAATCATTATATACTCAATCTCAAAAGATTCATGATACTATTTGTAACTCAAACCAATATTTTCATAACTAAGTAATGAATTAGATATTTTGCAAAGTCTACAAAATATCATTAAACCTTCCCAAAATCCATAACATATTATATCTATAGAAAGAAACATTCTTTAATCATCTAAGTCTATTAAGACTAAATAAAAGTCCCTTTTTGTTTTTTATTAATTAACTTCATAAAATAATACCTCTACTCTTTTAATAAGGATTTAACATAATATTTAAGCCATTCAATAAATCAATTTTCAAATAGCTAATTCTAATAATGAAGAAATCAACTATAGGTTATTCTTCTTTACCACATTAACTTCATTAAAAAGATCCATGTCATGTTCCACTAATATGGTTTATCTTTTAATCTAAAGATTATCAAATCCATAAGAGATTATTCATCACTATTAGTTTAAATTACATTTATTATCCTTATTCCAAGGGTTATTTCTTTATAATCCTTAGTTCCAATTCAAATGTTAAATTCTCCTTCATCTTACTTGAAAGGAGTTATCTTTGTTTCCTAAGTTATTTCTTCCTAACCAATAAAACATTGGCTAATAATCATATGGCAAACATTTCCCTTTACACTTACCGTGATATCATTTCTATTCTTAATAACATATACCCTATATGTTATTAACCAAAAAGGATTTTTTCTTCCCAAGGTGGTCATTGATATTTGAATATCACATTCTAACATTCATCAAACTATATACGAGCTCATCTTTTATTCATGGTTCCAACCACATAGCTCATGCAAAGCTTAGATAGCACCCTCATGAAGGGCCCATGAATACCACCATAGGTAGTCGGCTATTACAAAGGGTTAAGGGGTTAATTTAGGCACTTGAGTGCCTTCCCACCTTAGGTGTGGTATTATTAATTACAAGTCCCATTTGCCCCATCCCTTAGGGTTTAATTAACACCTATGTTTCACTATGCACCACACAGGTAGTTCATGAGGGTTCTAAACTGGTGCCACTTGGTGGCTTCCAAGATTCATAAATAAATAAAAGGTCATCCATATAAAATATTAAGGTTTTGGTTTGATTTATTTTCCTTTGGCATCATGCGAGGGAGAACTACTCCATATAGTAAATGTTATATTTTGTGTATACAAAAAATGGACCAAGCCATGCATGTAAATCAAATCTATAGGCTTCTAAAGGTAGGTTCCATTGAGGTTTTAAGGCTTAAAACCAATCCAAATCATGGTTTACTTCCTTGAAAAACCTAGTTATGTGTATACCTCAATGATAGTTAGATGTCATGCTACAGGTTGGAAACAACAAGCATCACTGTAGCATCCATGATTTACATATATATACGGATAACATTCACAATAATGAGATGACTATTGGAGTTGTACATATATACATCTAGTCTTATAACATGACAGTGAGTAATCTATATATTATCCAATCTCAAGCTCCACGTTTTCTCGATTGCACATAGCAACAGATCCAAGTCTTCTGTAATGACAATGTTGTTCTAATAATGGGGGTATCTCTATGTTTTACACAAGCCAAGAAATATTTATATACATGACTAAATAAAACCATCATTTTAATTCCATCTCACATAATTGAAGCACCTTCTTCAAGATAATTACAGAAAGGAGTACCTTATACTTTTAGTAGATGCTTATTTTGGAGAAGACACAAGTGCTCACCAGAGAATAGATATTTTTGCTACTCTCTATTTATTCCAAAAATATAAAAAATTCATCTATATTTCTTATGTTATCTATTGAGACCCAAAGACAAAAAAATCCCCTTTTTTATGTCCCATAAGGGTTTAAAGAGAACTTAGATAGAATTTGCTCGAGATAAGAAAATCATAACTGTATGATATTGCATTTTGTTAAGTTGGGTTCATTTTTTAATTCGAATCTAAAGCAATATATTTGTTTCATTTATTCTAAAGTTGAGCACTTAAATATTTCCTTTCTTCATTTTTCTTTTAATGAAGCAATACTAATCCTTCGTAACATAATCCTTTATCAAGAACATTAGAAGTATTAGTTTAACATCAAATATCATGCAAATATCATAAAACCATATAATCTATAATTAATGAGAACATATAAATTCATAAATCTTTTATATGAAAAATTTTTCCAGGGGAGGATCATGACAAGAACCATGTGAAGACAAATGTTTGGAACAAGGGTAGCATTAGGGAAAATGTCTCCAAGAAAACATCTCATCTTTTAGGATCCATATCTTTGCAAAGTTTTATTTAATTCAAATTATTCTTGGACCAACTTGTGTATAATTTTAAGATATTTAAAATGAGTGATCATATTAAGGAATCTAAGTAGTATTGTGGAAGATATAATCCTATGAAATCAGCCATCTAGAACAAGGGTAGTGGTAATTTTTCAAGTCATGAGAAACAAAATTGCAAATATTTTTTAGCCAATATTTGGATGATGGGAGGAGAAATGGAGGGCTATAGCATCAAATAGGAAGGACATTTTATCTAGACATATAATTTTCTAGCTAAGTTCCATTTATCATTTTATTATCTAAGAAGTTTTGCATGTAGATTATTGTACGTATATTTTTAAATAATATAATTGCTATAGGATATACTAGTAAATTTCAATAGAAATCAAGTTATAGTTTCTTTTTCATGGATACATTTATAGCTAAATTATTATAATCATCCCTATTAGTATAGGTTAGAATAGATCCCATAGATAAACAATCCTTGTTGCTCTAAGGTAAGGTAGTCATTGGTAAATTTAATGGGTCTTGGTCAGACTCTTCAGCTATGATAAAATGGATTGATAGGAGATGGAAGTATCCAGGAGTGAACCTATCCTTTGCTCCAAAATATTATTTATAACCATTTTCTATTCCATGGAGTTAATATATAGAATCTTAAAAGGAGGTCCTTGATTTATAAGAAGAGCAAGAGTCTTCCTTATCAACTGGTATGAAGGCGTTGCACCTAAAAACATAAATTTATCCCTAGAACCAGTTTGGATAAAAATGTATTAGTTTCTCATTGGATTATGGAAAATTTAGATCTTCAAGGAAATAGAAAAAATTTAGGATAACTCCTTGAAATTTTAAAAACTACAAAAGATGGAGTCTTGGCTATTATTCTCAGATATTGGTCATGATTGATATCAACAAACCTTTATCAGAATCAATCATTCTTAAGTATGGGGATAAGTTGTGGACCCAAACCATGGATTATAAAAACATATATTTTATATGTAGAATATTTCATGAGGTGGGGCATATCGAGAAATAATTCCCTAAGATGAGTCCAACATAAAAATATGTATAAAACTATAAGAGAAACTTACAAATGGTTATGGATGAGGATGATTTTCAACTTCCAAAAAATTGGTCCAGATAGATGAAAATAAATATATAGTGGAGACCAATAAGTAAGGATATTGGAAGAAATACCAATTCTTTTGAAGCTTTATACTATGAAGAAAAAATAGAAAAAAGCTTAAAGGACATGGTACAATAGGATTAGAATATTAAAAAGGAATTGTCAATTAGCATTATCCTAATTTAGGGATGACCATTCTTACTGAACCTAATGAATGTACCTCATAAAATTTTGAAGACTTTCTTGAAGTACCATACACTATTTAGAAGAAGAAAATTGGTAGATAAAATACGTTGTTAGATGTTAATACCTCTAACAAGGAAATACCAAAAAATAAGCAAGATAATTCAAAAGCTTCCTTAGAAGAGCCAGGAGAGGATAAATCTGATAAAAAGAGAAGTTTTAAAATAATATTAAAGAATAGAATAATAATACCTACTCCCAATACTGGTAAGGTAAAAAGAGAAAAAACTTCAAATTATCAAGCAAGAGCAAACATAGATAAAGGAACACAATCTAAATTGGTTGAAATTTTCTTTACCAAATAGAAAAATAATATTGATAATTCATAGGAGGGGCCAACAGCTCTAATGAGACATTATTACCATCTCATGGAATATAAGGGGTGATAATTCCTCCTCAAAACATAGGTGTATCAAGCTCCTCTATTTAAGTAATAAGCTTGATATTGTTTGTATCCAATAAACTAAAATGATAAAGGAAGAAGTTTCAAAAACTATGAAAGCAATATGGGCAAGATGTCAATGGGATGTTGTGGATTCATAATAAGATATGGGGTAATTCTATATAGAAATCCTATAAAACCATTCATAAAATTAGAAATTAGATAGCCCCATTAGTCACATCCTACTCTATAGATGAAAAATCCAATTCATGATCATAGGAGAGTTTAATTCCATCACCAAGCTGGATGAAAAATTTGTGGGAATTGAAAAAATAACCCAAAGTATGAGATATTTCTTAGTTTTTATTCAAAATAATAATCTATGGGAGGTTGATTTTGAACAAGATAACTATACATGGACCAAAAATAATAGAGGTCAAAACCTAATAGTAATAAAATTAGATAGATGCATACTCTTAGATCATTGGTTAAATGAAGGTACTTGTGCTAAAAATAATACCTTGACAAGGATTGGTTTAGACCAATGGCCAATAAGAGTTAAAATGACAATAAGTGAATTTTAAAAATAGCATTTGTTAAATATGATTATATGTGGGAAGAGCATCCTCATTTTGTTGATATGATAGCACAAACATAGAATTATTCAAGAAATGGTAGGTTGTATACACTTCCAAAACAAATTAAATAAATGACATCTAAATTAAAAGAAAGTAATAAGAACTTTTTTAGAAGAAAAAATTGAGAAGAAAGAAGAACTAAAAGGGAAATTTTCATAATTCTAAACGGTGAGCACAATAATCCAAGCTCAGAGGAAATGGAGTTGCTTATAGGATATCATAATATTTTGAATAAGGAAGAGAAATATTGGATATTATAAATAATATAGATTTGGTTGAAAGGATATAAAAACACATTTATTTTCATAGTATGGCAATAGTACAAAGATAAACATTAAGAATTAGTAGAATTAAATAAATAGGAGTTTGGATTGGAGATTGGAGTGAAATAAAAAAGGAGATAAGGCATTTTTACTACAATATTATAGGATCAGAGGAGAAGTTCTTAATGATAAAATACTACAAAAAGTACCTTTAGTTATAATAGATGAAGATAATAGTAAATTTATGGAGCCTTGTGCTTTGGTAAAATTTCTTTCAACACTTTTTCTCTTTTGATAAGGATAAATCCCTAAGTTTGGATGGGCTCTCAGTAACATTCTATTAGCTTAAGTAGGAAATAGTAAAGGATTATTTATTGGTGGTAGTGGAATAGTCCTGGGTAAAATAATGCATACCTTATAAATAAAAGCAACATATCTTACCCTATTTCTAGAAAAGAAGGATGCAACTTTTTTTTATTCATTTAGGCCCATGAGCTTATGTAATATGGCTTATAAGATAATATACAACCTTATGGAAAATTGATTAAGACCAATGTTAGACAAAATTATTCGAGAAGAGCAAGGAGGATTTGTGAAAGGGGGAAAATTCTAGATGAGATCATAGTAGTTAATGAAGTAATGCATTCAATAGCTTATAGAAAAGAGAGAGTAATGATCCTAAAATATGGTATGAATAAAACATATGATAAGGTTAAATGAGATTTTATTTTTGCAATATTAGAGAAGTTTTTATTTGGGAAGAAATGGGTGAAATGGATTACATCTTGTGTCTCAACAATATCAAATTCAGTGCTTGTCAATGGGCTAGTAATAGAATCATTTAAAACCAAGAGAGGTATTAGATAGGTAAATCCTCTATCACTATATATATGAATTATTATGGTAGAGGTATGGGAGTGAAATTATTAATGAAAAAAGAAATATGACAAAGTAGTTTTCTAAAAATGTAAACAAGTTTTTGATTCACCATATTATAGATGTACAAGTGAAGAGCATACTCCTAGTGCTGCAAGCTTTCTGATTCGCCAGATCATATTATATGCAAGTGAAGAGCATAATATCAACAACAAAAATGTATTAGAAAACAAAAGTAAAAAATGAGGGATTATAAAATTAAAGAAAGAGACGAGTTAGGAAAGGAACAAAAAATATTTGATTGAATTTTTATTCCAAAAAAAAAAGTGATACATCTACAAAACTCTAAATGCATTTCAACCTACAGGTCTCATCAGTGGAGTGAGCTTCAAAGAGGTACAACCTCTCTTTATAAAGACCTAACTCTAGGGGGAAGCTAAAAATTAATGCATGTGGGATAAAAACACCCAAGCATTATTACAAACCGTAGGTTTATAGACCAAGATGGTGAAAAGAAGAGAAGTCCTGAGCTCAACCCCCAAAAAACACACCCATCCAAAAAAGAGAAGAACCACATTAAAAATGTGAAAATACAAGGTGGGAAAGAGTACCTCAAACAATTTTATTTTTATAAAGATAAGATCAAAGACGTTTTTTATTCCTCCAACAAATGATGCCTCTATAAATGTGCTTGAGCTCTCTATCTTTTCTCCATTTTTTAAACATTGGAAAAATACTATTTGTGTTGATTCAAAAATCTATGACAAAATTGTAGTCATCCAACTTCAAAATAAGAGGATTTTTTTTTATTTTGGATCCATGTTTGTGTGTTACTTGCTCTAAAACTCTAGCTAAAAGTGAAGGTCTACCATTAAATTTAACTTTCTCAAACAAATATAGGAGAAAATTAATTTGATATCCCCTAGCTTTGAGTTTGTTAAAAAAATTATTTTTAACATAAATAAATCCATCCTTGGAGCTTTCTCTAACCATAAATCTATTGAGTTCACTCATGATAAAGGTCTTTTTTTGATGAATTGGATGATGGGAGGAAGCAAGGATGTATTTATAGGCATTCATCGACTTCTAAAATAATTTGGTGTAAAGAATTCTAGTCTGAGCAAAATCAGGCCCCTTAAAAAATATAGTATCCAGAAGTGTTACTTCACAATCAATTTTTTTTTTTTAATATTGTCACAGAATGAACCATTAGCAACAAGAAAAACATTAAGATCCTCCTTAGGTCCATGCCAAACTCCAATGGCATCATCAATGTATATTTTATAAAATAAAATATTTTCCACAACAACATTATTAAATACTTGTTCCTCTAGATGACAAAGAAATAAACAAGCATAAACCACAACAAAATTACTTTCCATGGTTGTTTCTCTTATCTTCATATATGTTTTCCCTTTTAATTCCAAATAGTTTTGTGTTAACACTATCTCTACAAGCCTTACCACAAATTTTATCTTGGTCGGATCAAATTCATTCCTCAAAAAATGATGGAGGGATGTCAATCCTTGAGAGGTGGGGATGCTAGGATAGAGGCTCTCAACATAAAAAGAGAAAATAATGATATCTTGAGGAAAAGTATGGCCATGAAAATATTTAATTATAGATATGGAATCCAAGAGATGATTTGTTTTGCTTCAACAAAATTGGCAGGAGCAAATGATGAAGCCCTTTGGAGCTAGGTTCGCGCATGAAACCATAGTAGGAATAAATGGGTCGATCGAAAAGCCTAGGCTTGTGGATTTTGGGGAGCAGGTAAAAGACACACACTCTGGTAGAGGATGGTGTTACCTAGAGCATAAATTTCTTATGGTTTTTTGAAAGCATATTCCTCCTAAAAGCCCAATCAAGCAAGTCTTGGAGCTAATAAAAAATATCCTACCAGGGGACTATGTTCACTTCAGAGTAAACATTTTGATCTAAAAAATGGGAAAACCTTCTAAAATATACCAGTCCATTGATAAAACATAAACATCCAAGTTTTTATTTGTGGACCTAATGACAATGGATTTGTCATTGGCAAGGGAACAAATGGCAGACCAAATATGGGGTGGAAAGGCACGTTGGTAGGTGGGATTGGCAGCAAATAATTTGTTATTGAGGAATATTTCATCCATGCCAATAATTTCTTCCAAAGGCCTATAAAACTATGAAAGATTAAAACTTAGGTTGGGAAAACAAAAAGGATCAATGGGCTTAAGCGGTTTTGGGGGGCCAACTCTCAATCCAAAGAACCATTCGAGATGAAGATGTTTACAAAAGGTTGAAAACTCCTATTTTAGAACCTCTTTGGCCATGGTAAGAAGAATAGGGAGGAACTTTCAACCCAATTTGAGGGCCTCAATTTCATCATTGTTAATTTTTCTAGAGGAAAAATTATAGACAACAAGATTTGTGATTTTTCCATCCATACCAGACAGGACTCCTG
This sequence comes from Wollemia nobilis, assembly GCA_028583015.1. Lineage (NCBI taxonomy): Eukaryota > Viridiplantae > Streptophyta > Pinopsida > Araucariales > Araucariaceae > Wollemia > Wollemia nobilis. The sequence continues at coordinate 1,370,441 of JAQPPZ010017067.1, forward strand.
AAAAAATACCTATGACCAAAATCTTGTGGACTAAAAATTGCAGACCAAGGGGTTACTTTTTTTTTTTCCACCATTTTTGTGATGGAAAAACCCCTTCCCTTGCTACTTCTAAAAAAATGGGGCAAAACCCTTTCTCGGATTCTCGAAACTAGAGTTGCAAAAATTTCTTCCATTATCCTGTTGCAATTGTTGTTGCACATAGGAAGTGCAATTCTAGAAGTTTCTCCCCTTATTTTTTTTCTTGGAGAAGGATCCTAAAATTTTAAATTATGCCCTTGTTGTTGTTGTTGCCTTTGTTTTTGTTGTTTTTTATTTTTGTTTGTTTATTCCTTTGTTGTTGTTTATTTCTATGTTGTGGATGTTGTTGTGATTACCTTTTTTATGTAGTAGAGGCTCTCTAGTTTGGCCCTCTATTGTGAAATTTATTCTTGTTCTATTATACAAAAAAGTTATTTTGTGCACCTATGATTAGTTTTTCCAGACGATCAATTTGTTGCTTGATTTCTCTTTTAACCAAGTCGGCTACACTTTATGTAGCTTCTAACATATTAACTTCTAGGACTTCTGAAGTAGCATTCTCTCAAGAAACTTTGGCTTTCTCTTGTATATATTTTTGGATTTGCATTTCAACTCTCCAGGCCTAAATATTTTCCTCAAAAATCTCTTTAATTTGGGATTCCCATTCCAAAGCAATTTCCTAAGAAATTATCTTATGTTTATTTATGGAATCTACAAGAATTTTCTTAATTGCAGGTAATAAAATATTGGGAATATAATCATTGGCCTAAGTAGCTAATTTATCTATGTATTTTTTGAAATTACAAATGTACAATTTAGCCATTTCCAAGCAAAATTTTTTTGAGTGCCTCCGACTCATCAAAAAACTATTTATTAATATCTTCATCTGGAAGTTGAAGACATGGTTTTTCCATTCATAGGCTATGGGGAAAAATGCCTTTGCCCAAATTCTCTTCAAGTCGGGCTAGCCTGGAATGGCATTTTTTGCCTTTCTACTCAAAATATTGAATTCTTCAAACCTTGTTTCCAACAACTTGTCCAAAGACTCTGGTCATGGAGGAACACCACGCATTGCACCGATTCCATCTATGAAGGTCCTTCTATCCTATGTAGAAGGAAATCTTTTATTTTGAGAAAAAATTCTATTTCTATTAGACCTCTATAAAACTCTTCCATTTTATCTATGTTGAAGACCCATTCTTCAAGCTCCCAAATTTGTTGTCATGAACCCTCTTATCGTAGATGCTTGCGAGGAAGATAAACAGGGGAACTAGGGGGGACTATCAAGAACTATGGGAGAGGATTCAAAATCTGAAGGTTCAATAACTGGTAGAGCAACGTGCACCATTAATGGGTAAACTCATTAATAAAAAAGAAACATGGCAAAGTAATACTCTAAAAATATAAACTAGTTTTTGATTCACCATATCACAAATGTGCAAGTGAAGAGCATACTCCTAGTGCTACAAGCTTTCTGGTTCACCAAATCACATTACATGCAAGTGAAGAGCATAATACCGATAACAAAAACATATTAGAAAATAGAAGGAAAAAAATGAGGGATTATAAACTTAAAGAAAGAGATGAGTTAGGAAAGGAACAAAAAATATTTGATTGAATTTTTATTCCAGAAAAAAGAAGTGATATATCTACAAAAATTTGAATGCGTTTTGACCTACAAGTCTCATCAACGGAGTGAGCTTCAAAGAGGTACAACCTCTATTTATAAATACCTAACTCTAGGGGGATCTAAAGAGTAATGCATGTGGGATAAAAACACCCAAGCATTATTACAAACCACAGGTTTATAGACCAAGATGGTGAAAAGAAGAGAAGTCCCAAGCTCAACCCCCAAAAAACACACCCACCTAGAAAAGAGAAGAAACACATTAAAAAATGCAAAAATACAAGGTGGGAAAGAGTCCCTCAAACATTTTTATTTTTACAAAGATAAGATCGAAGAGGTTTTTGATTCCTCCAAAAAATGATGCCTCGAGCAATGTGCTTTATCTCTCTATATTTTCTCCATTTTTCAAACATTGGAGAAATAATATCTGTGTTGATTTGAAGATCTCTAACAAAATTGTAGTTGTCCAGCTTCAAAATAAGAGGAATTGTTTTTATTTTGGATCCATGTTTGTGTGTTGATCGCTCTAAAACTCTAGCCAAAAGTGAAGATCTGCCATCAAATTTAACTTTCTCAAACAAAGGTAGGAGAAAATTAATTTGATATCCCCTAGCTTTAAGTCTATTAAAATTTTTTATTTTTAACATAAATAAATCCATCCCTAGATCTTTCTCTAACCAAAAATCTATTGATTTCACTCATGATAAAGATATTTTTCTGATGAATTGGATGATGGGAGGAAGCAAGGATGTATTGATAGGCATTCATCGACTTCTAAAATAATTTGGTGTAAAGAATTCTAGTCTGAGCAAAATCAAGCCCCTTAAAAAACATAGTATCCAGAAGTGTTACTTCACAATCATAAACAAAGGAAGTAATTTTAATACTATCATAGAAGGAACCATAAGTAGCAAGAAAAACATTAAGATCCTCCTTAGGTCCATGCCAAACTCCAATGGCATCATCAATGTATCTTTTATAAAATAAAATATTTCCTACAAAAACATTATTAAATACCTATATATCTAGATGAAAAAGAAATAAACAAGAATAAACCATAATAAAATTACTTCCCATGGTTGTTCCTCTTATCTGCATGTATGTTTTTCCTTTGAAGTCTAAGTAGTGTTGTGTTAACACTATCTCTGCAAGTCTTACCACAAAGTTTATCTTGGCCGAATCAAATTCGTTCCTAAAAAATGATGGAGGGCTATCAATATTTGAGAGGTGGGGATGTTGGGATAGAGGCTCTCAACATCAAAAGAGAAAAGAATGATATCCTGAGGAAAAGTACGACCATGCATATATTTAATTAGATATATGGAATCCAAGAGATGATTTTTTTGCTTCAACAAAATTGGCAAGAGCATATTATGAAGCCATTTGGATGCAGGTTCAAGCATGAAACCATAGTAGGAACAAATGGAATCCTAACTCGTCTCTTTCTTTAAGTTTATAATCCCTCATTTTTTTCTTCTATTGTCTAATACATTTTTTTTATCAATATTATGCTCTTCACTTGCATGTAATGTGATATGGTGAACTAGAAAGCTTGCAGCACTATGAGTATGCTCTTCACTTGCACATCTATGATCTGGTGAATCAAAACTAGTTTACGTTTTTAGAGTACTGCTTTGCCATTTTTCTTTTTTCATTAAAATTTTCAAAATCTAAATCATACTTCCTAAACACTCCAACTTGAATCAAATTAGAGATATCCAAGTTATTTCAAATGGAGGAGGAAAATTTGCTAACAACATATCCAGGGATGCCCTTATTTGATAGGAGAATGAGAATAGAATTGTAGAATCTAATTATAATTAAAGTTCAAAATAAACTAATGTAACCACCAAAAAGGCTTACACCTAGTGTAGATATATTGCAATTGATGAAATATACACAAATAGGCATGCACAAATTGACAAAAATAAATAAATGAATACGAGGAATCTTTTATTAATTTAAATGAATTCAAATTACATATTCGTCCAGGGATACCCATTTGATACAACAAATACAATATGTGTCTATTCCCTCTCAAGGGTAGGTGCACTCAAAATGCCTTTTAGGATGACACGAACTGCTCCAAGGTGTCGATGACCTTCTTCTCCATGATTAGAGGTATTTTCTACCTTGGATTACAACACCCTATAGATCCTGCATCCAAGAAACAACAAGAAATAATTAGCAACAAAGGAGGCCTCTCTTGATGAGGCTTTTAGGAGACATAATATCAAAATATGACATAAAAAGTATGAAATCAAGAAAAGGATTAAAAGCATGCTAATCTAATTAAAACATGATAATATGCCATTAGAAGCATGTAAGGAATATATATGAATCTATCTGAGGTACTGATTAGTCAAATAAAAGCATTATAACATGAAAAATATCCATTATGCCCTACTTGCAAACATGAAGGAAAGATGCATCAAAATCCTAAATCCTATGGTCAAAAATCTCTAAAAATGCAAATGAACTGATAAAATGACTAATCTAACATAACTAAGCAGATTGCAAAATGAAAGTCAAGGAAATGAGGTATTATACCCTGATCGGGATTTTTAGTGCAGTGAGCACTGTTAGCCATGAATGAAAGCCACAGTGAGGCCTAAAATATTTTTTGCCCTCTAATTTAGGGGTCAAATCCTTAAATATCCTTGCCAAATTGATGGTCAAGGGTTACCTCTATGTCCTCTGATAGGTTTGGTGGTTGAATTGTTCTGATGAAGCATAAATGATGGGAATTCATGTTTCTTGGCTCTCCTAGCCTCCTAGGACCTTGATGACTAGAATTTCCATTTCAATCTCTCAATTAGGGGCAAGAAAGCAATATCACAATGCACTTAGGTGAGTATTGAATTCGATAGGGCTTCGCTACTCAAATTCACCTATGCATCTCTCTTTTTCTCCCATTTTGTATGGGGGTCTTATAGCACCTTGAAGGGCTATGTCCTAGCTTCATGAGGAAGCCAAGATCAAGATTGGGTAGTTGAGTTTGTTGGATGGAAATATCCAGAACCTTCCTCGCTCAAACCGCTTCAATCCGCAACCAAATGACCATTTGGAACCAACTTTGAATCGGTCAAAGGCTAACTAATTTTGAGGCCTGATCATGGCTAACAAGAATGGTTAGCTCTGCTAACCATGGGTGTCAACAACGGCTAGTACTGACTAGGTAAAGGTGCCCAAATGAGTACTTAAAACCACTGCTATGCATTGGTATATATCCAAGGTCTTCCCTATGGTCTTCTAGCATGTCTCATATGAGTAGTCACCTCGACATGATGTGTTTTAGGTGTCTACAGATGCTCCTTTTGAGATGCATTTTGATATCACACAATGTTGAGAAAAAATAGACCTCCTAAAATGATGTCGTAGGTTGCATGATAATCATTAGTCTGATCAACATTAGATGCACCAGGTCCTACAAAAGAACATGCATCCTAGAATCATTCCTTTCAACTGGATGAAAGGCTTAAATTTGAAAGAGCTTTCACTCATCATCAGATATTCGGGTAGCTTTGGTGCTACAATAGGATTTCAAGCTTATATAACCAAAAGGAAGAGAGATACAAATTAACTATTATATTTGCTTTTTGCCTCAAAAAAATGGTAAGCTTATGATAGTCTTTGGCAATGATTCATAAAACAAATGCAATTTGGACAATATTAAGGGATCTACGATCAAGGGATATTCTGTTGATTTTGATTATGATTATGACATTATGACTACCCCCTAAAGCAATGATTCAATGAGGGTAATGACAATTAAATGAAGTGATGATTCACTTGACCACTATGAAAGATTTGAACCGATTAAGATTTAGCATTTGAATTTTTGATTAGGCCTAATTAGCTATGATTACAACTGTTAATAATAATTGCATATTTCTACCCCATGGAGCGGTCTAGCCACAAAAAGCCTTCTTAGGGGATTGAAATGAAAAAAATTCAAATTAGGCTTATGTTGAATCATATTGTCAATGATATACTAAAAATATCAGAGGAGAATTGCTATGAACACTTTGTTCCCATAGCAATGCCATGATGATATATTTACCCCAAACGTCCTTATGGTAATTTACTCATCTTTTTGGATTGCATGGAGTGCAAGTCACTGCAACTGCCAAGTGTATAGGGTAAATAACTAGATACAAGATGCATTTGGGTTTTGATTTTATCTGATTTTTTATTATTTTGTGAATATTTTTACAATTTTGGCTAGATAGGTATTTTTAATTTGGTATTTTTAATCAGCCATGATCAGGAACAAAATAGGAAATATTTAAAAAAATTCCTCTCATTTTTTACATTATTGTCAATTAATAGCTTTACAAACTTGAGTGCTCTGAGAGGTGAGTCAATAATTCTGATGTGAAGTGCTACTGAAAACTCAACCTCACTACCAGCTGGAACGATGGTAGCCCAACCTTGAGGACCCAATGCGACTAAGGTAGAAGCACACAACCCTTGACCATTTTGATTTTACTAGTTTTTAAAATTAACCTCACTAAGTAATGGGTTAAATTAACTTCATTAAACTATCGGTAACGAACCTCACCCTAGTTAGATTTATCTTAGGTTAGCTTAGAGGATTATCCAACATACTATTGAGTTAGAACCCGATGCTAAACCATTTCGACAAAAATAGAGGCTTGTCAATCCGAGGATAGAAGCCATTATGAGAGAGGAACTCTTAAAGCTACTAAAGGCTAGGATAATATATCCAATAAAACATTCCACTTGGATAGCCAATTTGGTACCCGTAAGAAAGAAGAATGGGGATATACGCCTATGCATAGATTTTAGAAATCTGAATCAAGCATCCCTCAAGGATCACTACCCCCTCCCTCATATTGACCAGATCTTACAAGTGGTAGCTGGAGTAGAAATATTCTCACTATTGGATGGTTACTCTGGATATAACCAAATTTGGGTAAAATACGAAGACCAATACAAAAAAACATTCACCACAAAATGGGGTACATTTGCCTATCATAGAATTCCCTTTGGGTTGTCTAATTTTGGAGCTACATTTTAGAGGGCCATGGACTATGCCTTTGGTACACTTATAAACAAAGTTATTATGATTTACCTAGATGACATGACGGTGTTTTCTCATGATAAAAATGATCATCTATCTCATTTGGAATAGGTTTTTCAAAAATGCAGAGAATTTGGTATCTCACTGAATCCTAAGAAGTCATTTTTTGTAGTACATGAGGGAAAACTATTAGGCCATGTGGTCTCAAAGGAAGGTATGGCCATAGATCCGAAAATAATTAGAGCAATTCTAGCTATTCCTTTGCCTACTAATCAGAAGACCTTGCAGTCCTTCCTAGGTCAAATCAATTTTGTCAGGAAATTCATTTCTGATTTTGCATAGAAAGTGAGGCCTATATCTGAACTACTCAAGAAAAAGGTAGAGTTCAAGTGGACTGAGGTTAGGAAGCAAGCTTTTGAGGTCATCAAGAAATCCATTGCAACAGCCCTAGTCTTGATAAATCTTGATTTCACTAAATATTTTATTCTCTATGCTTATGGAGCTGAAGAGAGTTATGCCTCGGTACTCACCCAGAGAGATAATCAAGGGGATGAACACCCTGTGTTATTTTGGAGTCAAACTTTACATGATTATTAGGTAAAATATAACTTTATTGAAAGACAAGTGTTCGTTGTGATGAAGTCGCTAAAGAAGTTTAGACAATATCTGGTACAGAGAAAAACCCTGGTATATGTGGTTCATCCAGATGTAAGAAGTTTTATTTTACAAGGTGACCTAGGTGATAAAAGGGTTGGTTGGATTACTAAGATCTAGGAATATGATGTAGAAATACATCCCACCAAGCTGGTAAGAGGTAGAGCCTTGTGCCAAGGATTGATAGATGCTTCAGCATTGGCAGAAATGATAGCTTGTCAGATAATAGAAGAGGATCAAATAGAGATTGTACACACTCTAGATTCTGATTGGATCGAGCAAATGACCAGGTATTTCCAAACTAGGATCTACCCACCTGATCTGAATCCTTCTCAAAGAAGGAGATATAGACTTCATGCTCTAAAATATGTATTACTACCTGAAGGGTTGTTCAAAAGAAACTTGGATGGTATTCTCCTGAAATGTTTGAAGGAGGACCAACAAAAAAGAGTCATAGAAGAATTTCATGGAGGGTTAGCAGGTGGTCATAGCTCGGGAAGAGTTATAGCTTTGAAGATAATAAGAGCAGGCTATTATTGGCCTTCTGTGTTCAATGATGCTTTTAAAGTTACCCAGGCTTGTGACAAATGTCAGAGGTACGTTGGAAGAACCAGAAATGCTTCATCTCCTCTGAAACCTATTCAAGTTGAGGAGCCTTTTCAACAATGGGGATTAGATTTCATAGGAGTTATAAATCCTAATTCTTCAACAGAGCATAAGTTTATCTTGATAGCTATAGACTATCTTACCATATGGGTGGAGGCCATTCCTACAAAGAGGGCGGACCAGGAAGTTGTGATCAACTTTATGGAGAATTTGATTTCCATATTTGGAGTCCTAGAAGCTTTGGTGAGTGATAATGGCCCTGCTTTCATAGGAGCCAAGTACATTGAGTTTTCCAGAAAGTATGGCATCACTCTTAAAAATACTTCAAATTATTACCCACAAGGTAATGGACTTGTAGAATCTACCAACAAAAACCTATTAAGGATTTTGAGAAAATATCTGGAAGGTAACAAAAGGAGTTGGCACCTATTGCTCAACCATGCTCTATGGGTAGACATGATTACTATTAAAAAGTCCATCAAAACTTCTCCTTATGCACTGGTATATGGAAAAGAGGTGGTATTGCCAATTCACTTAGAGATCCCAGTGCTTAAGCTTGTCAGTACATAAGAAGAATTAGAGGATGATCCAATAAAAACCAGGTTGACACACTTGCTACGATTGGAAGAGAGCAGAACTCAAGCATATGATCATTTTCAAAAGCATTCATCAGACATTAAAGCATGGTTTGATAAAAAGGCCAGGTTCAGAAAACTCCAAGTTGGAGACTCAGTTCTCAGATGGAATGTTGATAGGGCAAAACCAGGCAAGCATGAAAAGTTTGATTCCTTTTGGGATGGTCCTTTCGAAATAGTGGAAGCTAAAGAGTCTAATGTATTTCAGTTGAAGGATCCAGAGGGAAACATACAACCAATTTCGGTGAATGGTTTCCACCTCAAGCTCTACTATATGTAAGAAGTGAGCTCATTGTAACATATGTATATACATTGTACAAATATTTCCCCTTCCTTTCTGCACTTTGTATTTGATTTCTTTTCTGCACTTTGTAATTAGTTCTTTTCAAAGAAATTCTAAAAAAAAAGAGAAGAAAGTTTGCAAGAAATGACTAAGTGTTGGCCAAATGCATGGTAATGTTCCATTCCACACATGGTGTTGTGTAAAACTCTCTAGAATGGCATTCCATCCTCAAGTCCGCATGGTTAAATCTGGATTTCCGTGGAGTGGTCTATCAATTTCTATCCCGCATAGAGAAGGACAAAGAATGACGCTAATCTGGGAACCTCTCAAAGCTGGAGATAGCCGGAGCAGAATCGAGGTAGAGTGCCATGCATGCAAGCTTCAAGTACCAAAGTGGACTCGAAAGGTTCTTAAGACACCGGAGCGGAATCAGGCCAAAGCCGAACAACAAGTTCCAATCTGACATGTGGAGGCTAAAGAGTGCTCCCGCATTCAATTCTAACGAACTCACGCATGGACCAAAGAGTAGCCGAAGAGATATGATGAGTTGGCAGTGCAATTTCAAAATTTGACCAATAAGAAGATAGGATGCCACCTTTGAGCCACCAAAGAAATAATGGAAGGATGGTGAAGTGTGCCAACAAAGATATCATGCAACAGCTGCATTTATGGTGGATGATACGCACGTTCTAGGAGATAAAAGTAATGAAGTCATGTGCAGGGTTCATTTAGTAACCACGAGGCTATTAAGAAGCGCAACAACATTCTGAAGTTCTCCCGCTTATTACAGCATGCAAAGTCCTACTATTGCAAGATGGCTCCTAAGAAATCACCCATGGAGGCCACAAAAGATGTTCTAGAGTTTGAAACTCTAGACGACAGGACGTCGATGCCTTACCTTGATAAAGTTGAGGTTGTAGCGGACACGGCGATGACCATCACTAAAAGGATGAGACTAAGAAAGAGCATGAATGATAAATACAAAAAGAATGCTGCTTTATCAGTAGAAGGTAGATGCTCCATCCTTTCTTATCTATCCTTTTACATTTGTGATTTTGTTCACCCATGTCCTGAGTTAATAGCTGCAATAGTTAAATTCTATGACCCACTGGCCAAGGCAGTAAAAACCCATGAGGGTGAGACCCTTTTTAGCATCACTACCTCTTTCTATCATGAGCTCTTTGCTTTAGGGTCCGACCCATCGGTACCACCAAAACCCTTTAAGGTTGTTGAACAGACTGGGTTTTATTCCACAAAGAAGTGGGCCAATGACGGTGAGTCATTTAAGAATTGGGTTTATAAGTAGCTTAATACCAAACCCCAAGAAGAGTTGCCTGAAGTCCCCATCTCTATCAACAAGTTCACAAATCCCATTTTGTTCTCTATGTTGGCTTGCATGGAGGGTTTGGACTCTAACGAAAAGGTTCATGGTTGGCAAATCGCCGCTGCATATTGTATCTCTAACGAGAGAATGTATGAAAAGGATGCAGCAAAGAAAGGGATAAGGGTGATCTATTTCACTGGCCATATTTTCTCACCCAAAGGATACATGAGCAGCTAGTAAGCATGAAGAGGGGCATTGATGCTCCTAGTTTTAGGCATTGCTCAAACTTGGTATGGATGTTTTATGCCATTGTTAAAGATAGAATGTCATGGATTCCGGTCAAAGATAATACTGATAAGGAAGAACCTATACCAGTTTACTATTGGACAAACCATTTAAGAAGCAGTGAATCTTACTATAGATTCAATTTGGAATTTCTTGGGCCAACCCTCAAAATTATGTATGATAAGTTCCCAGAATGCCACCCCTGGCCAAGGAGATTCTGAGGACTAAAGATGTAGAGGAAGGAGACTGGTATTTGTTAATAGAAGGTACGGTCATCAGATTATATGGTTTCATGGGTAAACCTTTTATTTTGCCCCACTTTGTCATGGAGAGACTCTTCACCTTGGAATATTTGAGGCAAGCAGAGTACATTGATGTGAAATATGGTTCGGGGAGAAAAAGGAAGTCTTTGCTTACTCATCGCACTTTGAGTGATATCACCATTACCAAGAAGGGGTAGAGTCAGAAAATTGATCGATATCTGGATAGGTTAGGTCTATTTTATATTCCTCAGAGGTGGAGTTATGATCCTGATGATATTTTCACTACAAGAAATAAAACCCTAAATGGAGATAAGGCCTACAAATTTGAGAAAAGGCCCAGGGCTAATTTTGAACAGGGAAGAAATAATGATGAGACTACTCTTTTGGAGTGGAATGTCTCCAAGATGGATCAGTTACCTCCATGGTTGGATTTTTATGAGCAGATTGAAGATTTTGATCCTGACCACAAGCCCAGTCATCAGATTACCAAGGATATGATTGACAAGATTAAAGCAGAAACTACAAAGAAAAACAAGCCCTCCTCCAAAACGAAGTCGACAAAGAAAAAGGAAATGCTGCCTAAAAAGGAAGTTGCAGAAGAAGGAGAAGAAGAATATTATAAGGGGCCATGGGATGATGCCAATATTATAGATTGGTGGCGTATGAGAGTTGAAATTGGAAAAACTGAATCTAAATTTGGAATGAAAATTGATAAGGAGTTTTCAAAAAGATATAATGAGAATATTGATACTTGGAGACTAAAAGATGTGAGGCACATTGTATTAATAGTTGAAAAGCCCTAGGGCGATTCTGAATCTCTCCAACCTTCTACAGATCAAAAAGCTTCTTTAAAAACCTTCAGTCCTACTTCTGAGCAGGTGGAGAAATTCCCTAAGGGGGCTAAGATGATGAGCAAAATGAGGTATTCTAAAGAAAAGGTTGTCAGTACCCCTGTTGTTGAAACAAAATCTAGGCCTTCACGTTTAGCTCTAGGGGGTAGCCTCAGGACAAAGATATTAATTGGAAGAAGAAGGATAAGATTTTTGGGTTCAGGCCACTTTCTTTTGCTCCTGCAACATCAACTAAACCGCAATCCATTACTGAACAATCATTACTTCTTGGGGAAGTGCAAGGAGATTTATCAGAGGAATATTTCGAAGATGAGATGGATGCTTTCTGACTAGTTCATAAAAGGACTAAGAGAACCCCAAAAATAGAGGAGAGAGAGGTTTCCAAGAAGCAAAAAATGAGTATGGAAGAAATTGTTGAAGAGGTAGTTATTTTTAATACAGAAGGGTTAGTTGAACAAGAACAACAGCTGGAGATAGAAGCTGAACAAGAACACCCTACATCTGTAGGTGAAGGTATGGTTTCTAATCCCTCTTCTCCTTTTCATCTCCATGAATCCCCAAAAGGATTTCCCTCCCTTTCTAGTCAAGAAAATGTGGTAAATTTACCTCCTCCACCTCACAGTTCTTCCCTCGTCTCATCAGTAGCTATGGAGGTACCAGTCAGTTCTATTGTGTCACAACCTCCTCAAGACCCACCTTCCACTTTGGAGATGTCCACTTCAATGTCCACCATTATTGCACCCTCATCTATTTCATTACCACCATCCATGGGACACTGTGTTTCGACTTCATCCACCCCTTCTACTATCAGTTATGTTCCTATTTCTCTAAATTTACCTGTATCCACAGCAACGGTAATCATAGAGTCTACCATTGTAATAGAGGTTATTATCAATATATCTTCACCCCCACCAATAACAAGTCAGTCCACCCTCATGTTTTTGATGCCATTATCTCCTTTGGCTGCTGATTTTTCAAAGTCTATTACTGTATCAAAAGAACAGGCAACCACTCAGAGCATAAATGACTATTGGGTAGAGAAGCTTACCCGACCTTCCAACAGGATGGTCGTGACAAGAAAAAGTATGTATGTTAACCCTATCACTAGGCAAAGGGTTTCAAGGTCTATGATTCTGCAAGTGAGAAAACCTAAAAATGAAATGACTGCTCAGGATTATAGAGCGGAGGAAATCATAGAAGATATTGACAAGCTTCCTACTGAGGATGAGTTAGGGATTGCCAAGGCTCACTTAGATACCTTTTATGTGAAAACTGATATAGCTAAAGAGAAGGTAGATAAGCTGAAACAACAAGTTGAAAAGCTTAAGAGGAGCCTCAATGATAAAAAATAAATAGAGAAAGCTCTGAGAAAAGAGGCTAAGAGTTGGCAGGAAAGGTTTCAAAATGCTAATGAGTGGAAAGACCAGTTAGAAGAACAAAAGAAGTTGAATGAGGATCAGGAAAAAGAAATTCAAAATTTAAAGCATCAGCTTCAGATTGAGAAAGCCAAGTCCTCAAGTTTTTCCAAAGATGATTTGAAAAGGATAAAGCAGGAGTTGCTTTCTGAAGTTCAAGAAAAATGTTTAGGTCTTCAACTCATAATCGACTACCTAAAATATGCCAGCCAATTGCTCTCTACTATTCAGAAGGATTTAGATCAAATCACTAGAGAGTTACAACCTATGGTGATTCCAGTAGAACAAATGTACAGGCTGGTTGGAAGTAGGCTCAGTGATCCTGCTAAACCAATTTCCAATAGGGAATGGAATCTGGTCGGGGTAGCTGCCAAAATAGTGGTGAAGAAGCACAGGGTAGTTCAGAGAGCCTGGATGTTGTTTGACAGAATGGAAAGAGGAATTAAAGACATCATTGAAATAAATAAGGAAATGATTCATGTTGGTTTCAAAGGACTCTAGAAGGAGGATCACAACTTGTTATCTATGGAAGAAGCCCAACAAAGCATCAAGGATAACTTACAGGATGAGGCTGGAATTGATTCACTGGAAGAGCCACTATCCCAAGAACAAGCTACCAAACTGATTATGGATTACACCCGATTAAGAGATCTCATGGAGGATCTGGTGACTAGAGGGAATGTTGCTAATTATGAGGATGTTGGGGAACTACAATATGTTTATAAGCAGCTTAAAGAAACATCAAATCCCTCTGAGGAAGCATGGAAATAGGCTCTTCAATCTTTGGAATCAATGGTCCAGTTGTTTGGAGACACCTCCGATGAGGATAACCAGAGAGTACATGCTCCAGAAGAATAGGGAGAAGAGGAAAGAGAAGATGAGGATGAAGAGGCTGTAGAAGAATGAGGATAAGATTGAGTAGCTATAGGCCCAAGAGGGGCTCATGCTTAAATCATTTCATTTCTGTTTGTACATATACATAAGTTTTGTGTTTCTATACATCAGTTTTGTATTTTTGTTTTTACTCTGACAATTGTCAGAAATAAGCAATAAAGGCATGAAGCCTACAACGCAACATTTTTGTGTGAAGGCATTTTTTGAAATGAAGCCTTATAAAGGAGGTAGAGTTGTGTATAGTTTTTGAAGGCAGTAGTAATACTGATATTATGGATACAGTCTCTAGTTGAACAAGTGAGTTCTATGATGTTTTTGGCATGGTTTCTATATGAACCTTTACCCTCTAGGCAGAATTTGAGCTTTCAGAGGGTAGTGTTTGTATGGAAATTATTCCTTAAAACATATCTTCAAAGATAAGTATTGTTTTGACTCCTAAGGCCCAATGGATAAGACTCGGATTCGATTGGCTTTGCAAGAAAATCCACCCAGGAGGCGCCAGAATGTAGGCCCAAAATGGCCACATACTTAGTAAAATTTTGTATAATTTTGACTAAGTGATAAAATCATCATTCCACAAACCTTGCAGTATGCTTTGAAGCGGAACCGGGTCAGAAGATATGAATCCGCTCAACAGTTAGTGAAGTTTTCATGTTTGGAGCGATTTCGGGTGATTTCACTCCGGCTCTAGAATGATGGCAGATCTCAAATCCACAAAAGTTCCTAAGAGACGATGACGTCAGCGATGGAAAAGTGTGGAATGGCATCTTTGTATATTGAATATCCGATTCTGGGAAGGTCCTTTTGTTTTCGGCTCCGGATTAATGCTACCTTCAAATCCGCAAAAGTTTCAAGGAGATGATGATGTCATTGGCAAAAAAGTGTGGATTGGTGATTCAGGGAATGAACAAGTCTTTCCTTTCTAGAATGAAGATAATACGGGGTGGTGGAATAACGAAAGTGTGGATTCACGATGGAAGAAGTATGTGACTAGCTCCGGACCTGGATTGGTGATTAGCGTTTGCTCTATCCGAAATGAAATCCACAAAGGCTATAAGAAAGAGGTGATGTCATCAATATTCTAATGCGGATTGAAGAATATAATGTTGAATATGATAGATCCCAGAGCGGATTCGATGTTCAGATATCAGAGATCCGGATTGGAGATTCTGTTGCTTTTGATTAAAATATGACATCATCAATTTTAAAGTGGAATGGCATTTAGCTTGTGCCGGATTGAATCTGAATCATGTGATGAAGAGAATCAATGGTGGAGGTTAAGCTACCAAATCTTGGTGGTTTAAAAGATATTGTTGCATCAGAATTTGTAATAGTCGATTGGAAGATGAAGCATCGAGGGTTTTCCAAGAAGATCGAACCAGAGGTGGTTACAGATCGATGGTGGTAATTCACTCCCAAGAAGGATCGATGGAGACGCATGATCTTTAACGGTCTGAACTTCAGTTCCACTGAGCGATCAGCAAGTTGTAGAGACCCCGAGCTGCCATGGCAGACTTTCCTTCAGTGAAATTCCTGGAGGATGGACCAATGAGCTAATGCCAGCTAAATATCTTTGTTGTGCTATTGTAACAAGATCTTTGGTATTGTTTCTTGTTTATTGTAATGAGAAAACTATAAGTAGAGGTCGAACCCTCATTTTTAAGGGTCGGCTCTAGCATGTTTTCCTGTACCATTGTAAATATTCCTGAAGAGCTAAATGAAAGGAGCAATACATTGATCTTCGCCTCAAGTTCACGTTCTCATGCTTGATGTCAGAGGTTTGGATTTCTTAGTTGCATTTTTGTAAATACTTTGATGGTTAGTTTGTGCCAAATTTTGGATTACTAGCTGTTATAAGTAATTGAAATCTGCTTTTGAATTCATTCTATGTGGTTAGGAAGTACATTTCTATGAAATCTAGGTGTTTGGTGAATTTTTTTATTTGGATTATCATTCCCTGGATATTGAAATTGCTTGCTACAACATTTCTCTATTGTGCTTTAATATATGAAACAATCTATTTTGGGATAAATGTTGATCTGAGTATATGTCCTTAGCATGGTTTTTTGGGAGCTTTTTATGGTAGTGCAATGTTGTTAACCTATCCATCCACTATTATCCACATCTCTCTAGCCCTAACCTTCTCTTACCCTAAACTCCAAACCCTAAGTGAGCATAATTGTGTCAACAACTTGCTAAGTTGACAAGGAACCAACCTACTCTGGAGGTTGGATCAGAAACCCCTATTTTGGTCCATCCAATGTTGAGTGTTGAGCTGCAGCTATCGGGTGCAAGCCTAGACAAAAAGTAGGAAGATAGACAACCACAGTATCGAGTGAAAACTTGGTGCAATTCAGTGCCCAACACTCGTTAGAGTGACCCTCTAACTCAACATCTATCACTATGCTAGCAATCATAACTTGCATGCCTATGTTGTCGGTTGCCTCATGGATTTGTTCACCCAAGTTGTGTCTTGGTATATGCTTTGGGTCGATATTCACCAAGATATATTTGTGATATGTCTCGAGTGGTTCTATAGTGACATAAGACACTAATAGGTTATCCCTTTGAAAGGCAAAGGGATTAGGGTGATAAGGATTGAAATTGACTTCACCCCCTAGATTGAGGTATAGGCAGTCTAAAGATGTCGTGAGGAGTTCATCTTGTCCTCCACTATAATATACTAACCCAAATATATCAGTAGGTAATTGATATTGTGGTTCATATGGCCTCCTATGTCCTTGCTCGAATAACCTGATACTATAACCATGCCAACGGTAACGCTCAAAATATCATAAGGTGTACTTTGGGTTAGAAAGATAATTAACATTTACAAAAAATGGTTTATCGTCATCTTCATCCATGGGGGTGCAAGATGCAAGATGGTTGAACCCTCCATAGATAAAATTAGTTTGGTTAGGAGGCACCCCTAGTGGTACCACCATCCCTACGGGAAGGCAATGGGCATGTGGTTGACCCATGACTTGTGTAGTCTTGATGATCGGAGTGAACGTCACATTTTGTACAATATATTCTCCCAATCCAAGATTAACCAAATGAATGGTCACCTATGGTGCAAATGATCCTACTGAAGATGTAGGTGAATTAGGCTGAGGTGCCTCCTCGACTTCTACTTGAGCATTCTCTACTTCCATGAGAGTAGGGACCTCAAAAACAACTAGTTTGGGTGCTTGATTTATCTCTTTTTCATCCATCTTTGCTTTTAGCTTCTTGTCATCTTGACGCATCATGGATGCTGATGGTCTAGTAGAAGCATCTATTGTGTGCTTCGATCATTGAGATACAGATGTTGTAGGTTTTTCCCACACTTATTTCTTTTTACCTCTTGGATATTTGATCAGTGATGCAGGTCATATATCTAGGTGTGTTGAGGGGAGCACAAAGTCCTCCAAAAAATTTTCTAAGTTCACGTATTTGAAAGGTTCTTCATCTGAAGGCACCACGTTAACCTATCCCTCATGCATATATTTAATACATTTATGAATAATTTAAGGGACACAATGCATTTCTCGTATCCAAGGCCTCCCTAAAAGGATGTTATATTGCATAGTGCCTTCAATCACATGACACATCATAGGGATGGTATTTAGTCCAACCTGAATTAGAAGAACTATGGTACCTACTATCGAGCATAACGCATCATTGAATGCTCTCAAGGTGAAAGCGAAAGGTACAATGTGTGACTTCAACAACTTTAGATATGTCAATGCATTGGTTGTAATAATATTGATTGATGATCTTGTATCAATAAAAACTCACTTGAAAGGTATGTGATTCACACATGCAATGATATGGAGTGGTGGGTCCGTTGTGATAGTGGAAACCATCTTGACTTCATGATCGTGAAATTGTATGACCGGTTCTTGACACTATTGTACATGTCCCAAGAAGTATGTGAGAGCTTCAGGATCTTAGGACTACGTTTCTATGGACCTCTGAATATCCATAAGTGTCTCTCTATGCTTGGGAGACTACTGAATTAGCTCATAAATAGACAACTTCACTGGAGTCATCTGTAGATTTTAAACTAACCTACTCTTGATTATCACCACCGATCTAGTTGGTGGGCCTGGAACATTATGGGCTAGCCATGGAGGAGGTTCAGCTTGAACTCTAATGGGAGCTAGAGGTTGATTTGATCTTTCATACCTCACATGTCTTGTGATAACATTGACCATTCTGATGAACCCATGGGTTGGTGGTTCAATGCGTACTTGATTGACCTGGCCAATATTGTTCCTAGATGCCTCATGGTTAGGTAGAGGATTTTTTTTAATTCTTATATTCTAATTATCTAGTGCCTGAGGGTTATCCACAGTTAGCTCACCTTTTGTTATCATTTTTTGTACTAGATTTTTGAAACTCCAACATACTTCAATGTTGTGTCCCTTTGTTCTGTGAAAGTTATAGTACAACTCATCCCTATACCCCTTTGTTTTGGATTGATTAAGGTCTTATAATTTGATATTGGGTAAACGTATGGTATTGGTCTCACTCAATTGATGAAATATCAAAGTTATCAATTCTAAAAAAGGTGTTAAATGGCGAGGTGGGCGTTGTTCCTTATTCTTACCCTTTTTATTATTGTTGCACTGCTCATACTGCATAGGAGGAGGTTGGGCTTGATAATTTCATTGTTGTTGTCCCTTATCCCGTTTTTGAAGGTTTAACACCACCTGATTAACATGGGCTGGCTTGGCCTATTGTTTCTTAGTGTTTTTTTTGTTCCATTCCTTATTTTTTATGAGCTTCAAGTTACCTTCCTATAACTTGATATCCTCAATCACTTTGGCCTGCGCCAAAACCTCCTCAAAGGTCTTATACTACTGCAACTATAATAATAATTAAATGTGCTTGGCACAATTTTTCATAGATATTCAAGTCAATTTATAAGCAGATATGGAGAACAACAACTTAGCCATCATATTTCTCCATTGTTTCCCATAATCTAAAATTGGCTCATCATCATGTTGTATTAAAGCATCCAGATCTAATAGGTTCACCCTTTTCTTGATGTTGAAGGAAAAGCATTCAAGAAATGTGCCAGCTAATTACTTAAAATTGGTGATATTGTACCTCTTGAGTTGGTTGAACCACTCTCAGGTTGGTCCTAAGAGGGTTGTAATAAATTTCCATAGGATCAAGGCATCATTTCTTTTGATCTGAAAGCACATGTCTCTAAAACTTGTCGCATGCCCCTGAGCGTCCTCTTCTCCTTTAAATTTATGTAGCCTAGGCATCTCAAAATGCTTAGGATAATCCAGAATAGGTACTGATGGGAATAAAGGTTCATTATTAATATTATTAAAGGTAGGCTTTTGATAAGCCATTCCTTTCTTTTAAATAGCTTTGACCTTTTCTGCCAAGGCTTTATAGGGCTACGAAGATAGGAACTCCTCTTCTTTGGATTGCCTTGGGGGCACATTTGGAGGTAGATTCCTCTTCGATCAAAGTGAGGGATTAGGCTCATCATCCTCTTAAAATTGGGATATTTTAGGATACTCTTGATCTAATTCCTCCCACTTCTTCTTCATACTACCTATGCCCATGGTGTTCGGATGTAGGGCACCGATATTTGTGTTGGATCGCAAGGCGAGTACGAGTGTCTATGTGCTCAGGGTGCAAATTGAACTACAAAGCAACTTGTCTATCAATGTGCTCCCTATGCTCACTAGGAGGATGTAAAACAACACTATCCAGTCGGTCCTCCCTCTCAACATGCTCCTTCTAATCAATAATGTGTTATTTGCACATGTTTTGTTCATATAAACGTTTTCTTATGAACCTTTGCCTCTGAGTGTTCTCATTTTTTAGGTGTTCCCACTCTGCATGAACATCCTCCAATTGGTCTTGGAGGATCTGACATCTCTACTCAGACACCAACCTATGACATCTATCTATGTGACTAGTCGTGTGAGGCCTTTGGAGTGTTGCTCTATTCGAGCAAACTTGTGGGCGTGTCCCCCAATGGATCGATTTTCCATGTTATTGCCCTTATTTATGAAGATGGTATTCACATATAGTTATTGCTCATACTTTGTATCTTCATGAGTTGCAAGAGCATGCATATCATGAGAATGCTTGGAGCACTCTACAGGTTCTCTGACAATACTAATGGTACTACCGTTACGTATGCTTGTAGGATGAGAAGGCATCGGGATAGTCTTGTAGCCTAACTATCCTAAAACTCTGTCTAGACTAACTATCTACTACATCATGGCTCATGAGCTGGCATACCATTAACTCCCACTTTAGATATGTCTATGGTGATCCTAAAAGGATCACTTCTATTGGGAGTCTGCATAGGCCTATGCTCAGAAGCGGCCCTGTCTACTTTACCTTGAATGCATGGATCTTGAACTTATCTATACTCAGAAGGTGGGCACCTCAAGCTTCCCCTAGACACAAGATGAAGGGGTACCAATCTCGATCCCTCAATGACAAACTCGTCAGTAGATCCTATGGATGGACGTGGAGTATGATCGTGGTAAATGTTGACATGTGCAAAACTCCCATGCTAGGAAGCTCCATGCTCTGATCTATGCCTCGAGGAGTTCTAGTAGCTCCTCTAATTAGGGTGTTCTCAATAGGATCCCTGCATGTATAATTATCCCCTATAATACTCACTGAATGACGTTCGGGAGGATTCTATGATTGAGGGTTCTACGCATCTTGTGTATTGGGTGGAGCTTTAGCTTCGATCTTGGGTATATGCTTGGATCAGCCTCTCCATGTAACCACCATGATGTGTATCCTATGTCTAGATTTAACTTTTATTAGCATGCAAATAATACAATGATGATTATCTCTTTTAAAGCTTTAAAATGAGCCCTAAACTGTTTGGTGTGTTTTGCAATTTGTTGTATCAGTAAATAACTCTTATCGTGTTTGCAATATGTTGATGATATACTCAATTATTAAAGGGCTTTCACCCGTATACTCATAGCTTGACAACCTGGAAATAAACTCTAGGTCGTGTAATCCTCCCAAAATGTCAAGATGAAACCCACACCCAGGCAGGGAGCACAAATCCTCCCATACCCTCACCCAATCTCACCCAGTTAGTGTTATACCCTTCAAAGAGAAGTACATGCAAATTTCTTGGGCTATGGATGGTTCTTAGGTCTAGTATTGGTCTAGTAACAAAAGGTTCGAGGGAGTTGGACCAACGGATGGAAACCACTGCCACCGTCACCATGACACATTTAAACTCTAGTGAGTTGGAAATCACATCCAACCACCAGTAGGATTCCTTTTATTTTACATGAAATTAAATGCATAAAATAGCATTCATGACTCTTCTACATGCTATGCAAATTAAAAATAATGTTTAATATTTAGAAGTATGCATGAATAACTATATGTCTTTTAGAAAATACACACTAATGACTGACAAAGTGGCCACTATATGGACCTATTGCAAGCAAACTAGCATACAATAATGGCCTAGACCACTAGAGACTAGGGTGAACTGCACTTAGAGGTCCTCTATTCCTAGCAGCGACTAGCAAAACCTACTAAAATACCTAGGGACTCAAATGTATTTTTGTCTTTTGGTTGCATTCCCTAATTATGCTAGTAATTTTGACTTTTCTGGAAAAAACACAGACAAAAAATAGGAAAAATAGAGAAATGTGGATCCTACCTCTGATCCTCATCTGATTAAGCTTTGTCTCCCTATTGTGTGGTCTGTCAGATTCTGACTGTGGATCTGTGGTGTGACTAAGACTGTTGCCCGTGGGTCTGTACTATGGTGACAACTTTTAACCATGGTTGTCAACTGTGGTTAGCACCTGTTATCACAGAACCAAAAATTTAGTGATCCATGGCGTTAAATATGGAATTTCATGTCATGATCACATTCTATAACCACCAAAAAGGCTTACACCTAGTGTAGATATATTGTAATTGATTAAAGATACACAAATAGGCATGCACAAATTGACAACAAGAAATAAATGAATACCAAGAATCCTTTATTAATCTCAATGAATTCAAATTACATATCCATACCTCTTAGGGATACCCATTTGATACACTAAATACAATATGTGTTTATTTCCTCTCAAGGGTAGGTGCAATCAAAATACCTTTCAGGATGACACGAACTGCTCCAAGGTGTCGATGACCTTCTTCTCCATGATTAGAGGTATTTGCTACCTTGGATTACAAAACCCTGTATATCCTACATCCAAGAAACAATAAGAAACAATTAGCAACAAATGAGGCCTCTCTTGATGAGGATTTTAGAAAACATAATATCAAAATATGAAATAAAAGTATGAAATCAAAAAACATATTAAAAGCATGCTAATCTAATTAAAACATGATAATCTGTCATTAGAAACATGTAAGGAACATATATGAATCTATCTGAGGTACTGATTAGTTAAATAAAAGCATTATAACATTAAAAAAAACCAATATTCCCTACTTGCAAACATGAAGTAAAGATGCATCAAAATCCTAAATTCTACAGTAAAAAATATCTAAAAATGTAAATGAACTGACAAAATGACTAATCTAACTTAACTAATTAGATTGCAAAATGAAAGTAAAGGAAATGAGGTATTATACCCTGACCGTGGCTTTGTAGTGCAGTGAGCATTGTTAGCCATGGTTGATAGCCGTGATGAGGCTTGAAATGTTCTTGCCCTCCAATTTAGGGGTCAAATCCTCAAATCTTCTTGTCCTTTGATAGGTTTGGCAATTGAATTGTTTCGATAATGTGTAAATGGTGGGAATTCACGTTTCTTGGCTCTCCTAGCCTCCTAGGACCTCCATGGCTAGAATTGTCATTTCAATCTCTCAGTTAGGGGAAAGAAAGCAATATCACAATGCACTTAGGTAAGTATTGAATTCGACAGTGCTTCACTACTCAAATTCACCTATGCATATATTTTTTCTCCCATTTTGGATGGGTGTCTTATAGAACCTTGAAGGGCTATGTCCTAGCTTCATGAGGAAGCCAAGATCAATATTGGACAGTTGATTTTTTTGGATGGAAGGATCCATAACCTTCCTCGCTCAAATCACTCTAATCCACAACCAAATTATCGTTTGGAACCAACTTTGAATTGGTCAAAGGCTAACTAATTTTGAGGCCTGACCATGGTTGACAAGCGTAGTCAGATGTCCTAATTGTGGGTGTTAGCATTAGCTAGAAATTACTAGGCAAAGGTGCCCAAATGAGTGGTTAAAACCACTGCTATACCTTGGTATCTATCCAAGGTCTTCCATATGGTCTTGTAGCATGTCCCATATGAGTAATCGCCTCGACATGACACATTTTAGGTGTCTACAACTACCAACATAGAAATTTATATTGTTATCATTAGAAGGAAGAATGAGTATAATTAAATCAATATTATAAGTCATTCCACCATAGTATATGTCCTTGTATATTATGCCAAATTTGGTAGTTAAAAAATTAATCTATATTATGTAGTCATTTTGTGGTTAGGATTACATGATAAAAGGAAATTTCCTTTGGTAAAATAGAGCAATATGTGTGATGATAAAACTATGGAAGGTCTTAGTTTAATATTTCTTATGAATGTGATCTTAGCTCTAAGGTGAAAAGTAATTTGAAATATTGTACAGAGATTCAAATAAAATGAGCAAGAAATCTTCTAAGTACATTGAGCGTAATGACCCAAAACTAATATTTACAACATTCTCACTACTATATGGTTATGCAATATCGAATAGTCTAAAAAAATTAATTGATCTAGTGATTAAAGGTGTAATATGGATAGTGATAATTGAAGAAAACAATTCTATTTGGATGGATACTCGGTGTGATAAAAAACCACTCAATGTAGATTCAATGTTGGAACCATGGATGAGATTAATTCAAGATAAATATGGTGATAGAGTTTCAAAAATTATGGACAAGGATGAGGAAGGAAGATACAAATGGAAAGATTATTTATTAAATAGCTTATAAAAATACACATCAAGAAGTAGATATAATATAAAGCACCAATAAAATAGGAATACTACAAGAATATGGATAGATATTTGGGATAGTTTGATCATTCCAAAAGTCATTTTTTTTGTATGATTAGTGTAGGCCAAAAAAGGCTACATTCATACTTAAGCCAATTTGCAAAATTTGATGAGCAAGAAAGAAAAAGTGTCACGATATCATGACATGCAAGAAAGAGTGTCACGATATCACAACATGGTGAGCAAGAAGGAAATAGTGTCACTTTTTGGCGATGTGTTGAACATGAATGAAAAAGTGTCACGATTTCGTGACATGTCGGATTTTTCGTATCCAAAAGAGAAGAGAAAGAGCAAGAAGGAAAAAGTGTCACGATTTCATGACATGTCGGTTTATCACGACCAAAAGAGAAGAGCAAGAGCAAGATGGAAAAAGAGTCATGATTTTGCAACATGTCATCCTGTCGTGACCAAAAGAGAAGAGAAAGAGCAATAAGGATAAGTGTCGCGATATCGCTACATGTCGCATTATCACGACCAAAAGAGAAGAGAAAGAGGAGGAAAGAAAAAGTGTCACAATTTTGCGACATGTTCAGAATGAAAGAAAGGGTGTAGCAATATCGTGACATGTCGCTTTTTTGTGACCAAAAGTGAAGAGATTAAACAAGAGGTAAAAAGTGTTGCGATATCGTGACATGTCATTTTTTTGTGACCAAAAGAGAAGAGAAAGAGCGGGAAGGAAAAGTCTCGCGATTTCGCGACATGTCACTTTTTTGCAACCAAAAGAGAAAATAAAGAGGAGGAAGGAAAAGTGTCATGATATCGCGACATGTCACAGTTTCGCAACCAAAAGAAAAGAGAAAGTGTTAGGAGGCGATAGTGTCGACTGCCTGTGTTCTAAGGTGTGTGTAATATTTTGTAAGGGCATTGCTCTTTGTTGGCTGTGTGACCTTAGTAGGGGGCTAAGGACAGACTGTACCTATTGAGATCATGTCCCGTTTTAGCATTGTGCTATTTTTGTAATAGGTTTTGGGTCAACCTATAAAACCTGGTTGTAATGAATATGTACCTTAATTACCAAAAAAAAAAAATTGCAAAATTTGGCTAAGTATGTAAGGGAGATGCAAAAGCGCTACAAACCACCCAAAGCTGAGAAGCGCTGAAATCGGCTCAAAAGTGAGAAGTCTGGAAGAAGGCGTGCTTCTCGATTTCCTTTGTACTCACCATGTAGAAGTGAAGAGCGCTAAAAACTGAAAAGCGTTGTGCAAAGGTGGAAAGTGAGAAAGCACTAAAATCGAGCTAAAAGTAAGAAGTCTAGAAAGACCATGCTTCTCAACCTTCCTTGTATCAAGTGCATAGCCAAAAAATGCTAAAAAGAACCCAAAGCTGAGAAGCGCTAAGAAGAGAGAAAATAAAGAAGTCGTAGAAGCCGCGCTTCTCGATCATCTTCACATAAGCCATGCAAACCGGAAAGCACCGAGAAAAGGCTAAAACTGAGAAGCACTGACAAAAGGTGAAAATAAGAAGAATGAAAAGCCACGCTTTCTCTCCTTCTTCGCATAAGCCGTGCAAATGAGAAAGCACTGAAATCAAGCCAAAAGTGAGAAGCACCAGAAAATATGAGAAACAACTAAAGGTGAAAAGTTATGATTTCTCTCCTTCCTTCATTGCCATCATGCAAACAAGAAGTGGTACTACAGCCATCCGATGGATAGATCTATGACCAAAATTAAAATTTTACCTCCCTTAAGGGTTTTCAATGAACTTTTGCATGCATAATCTAGGAAGTAGAGAAAAAACTAAAATTGATGCCAGAGAAGCTGAACAAAAAGTAGTTACAACCTAGAACCTTCCAGAAACATCCTACTAAACCAGATTCAATTGTGAGATCGATGGAGAGGAATTGATTTCAAGAATCACCAATGATGATGATGAGCTCAACCAGAAGGTCATTGCAATAGAACTAGAAGGGCATAGTTGGTGGGCATCATGAACAGTAAGTGGTTAGAGAAACCATGAGAAAATAAAATTTCCTTATAATGCTTGAGAGTAAAATGACTATTGTAAAACCTATAAATAAGGGCAACAACCTCCTTCCAAATGGTCGACTCTAGAGTGTTTGCTTGCACCACTATGTAGATCTTTGCAAATTGATGAATAAAGCATTACAAGGGATGTTTACCTCAAATTTGTGCCTATGTTGAATGGTGGACTTGATTCTTAGATATTATCTCATCTTACTACTATGGTTAGTCTATTATATTAATTTGAAAAGCTAACTTAGAGTAGATTGAGTTAATTATTTCTGCATACATGTTTATCGAGAATTCTATTTCTATCAAATCAGGGTATTGATATTATTATACTAAAATTGGATAATCAATATTTCTAGATATTTGGAATAATTCTGTGAATATGCAAAACACCATTTCAATAGCGTAATTGCATAATTTTTGAATGTTGTTAATCCTCTAGGATGCTTTTCTAAAATCATTTGTTAAAGGATACTATGTGGATGTCTATGTTGTTAGCTTCACCCATCCATATTAAATCTATTTGTTTCTAACCCTATCATTTCTATCCTTAACCTTCCTATATTTGAGCTAAATAGAGTCAACACTCATTAAGTTGACAAGGAGCCAACCTTCTCTAGAGGTTGAATCAAAGTAGTTTGATTCTCCCAATGTTTAGTCTGGGTTGTGATCAGTGGGTGCTCACCTTCAAATCTCAAGAGATGATAATCATAGTTCTAGCATGAGCTAGATGACAAACTAGGCTACAATAATTTTTGGCATGCCCAATGGGACAAATCCACCACATATGTTTTACCTGAAGGAATCAAAATTTAGTGAATTATTTTGACCTCATATGCGAAGAAAGTAAATTCACTTGGTGACTCCCTAAAAATAAAATCTAGTAAAGCCTCAATCCTAACTTTTAAATTTTCATGTTCACTAGAGGTGCAACTAAGAAAAGTGAACAACCTACAAATTTCTATGAGCTATTCTCAGGATCTAAGTATCCTAGATACTCTTCCTCTAAAACTTCCATAGAAGAAATCCCAACAACATCCTCTTCTTCAGATTCTTCTAGTACTCAGACCAATATGGTAGAAGAATGGGATGATGTTCTACATAATTATCCAGATTGGGATGCCCCAACTCCACTATCATTTCTAGCTTCACATGACATTCCCCAAGATGCTATTAAAGCCATCCCGACCTATGATGGCATTGGAAGAACAACGTATGAGCATTGTCAAGATGTATTATCAATGGTAGTTGTTCATAACATAAGGCATGAAGATGTCATTGTAAAGTTATTGGTTCTTTCTTTCAGAGGTAAAATTTTGCATTGGTTCAGAACCTTGGAAAATGGTTCTATCAAGAATTGGGCTGATTTGGTAGGTCCTTTTGTAGAAGAATTCAATGAGTCTATAGATCCATTCTCACTCCTAACTCAGTTTACAATCATTCAGAGACATCCATAAGAATCAGTTTTAGATTTTAATCTCAGATTTAGTAGAACTTGGAAAATAATCCCTAATGAGTTTAGACCTACTTCTCCCTTAGCTTACAGATATTACATCAGAGCTTTAGGGCCAGATATTGGTCTGCAAACTCAAAAATCTAGAATCACCATATTTCCTAATGTTTATCAAGTAACAGTTCACATTGAAGACATCTTGATTTTAGTTGGAAGATTACCCTCCAAGCATGTTACTCCATATACTCCTGAAATCACGTAGCAACCCTCTATTCCATCTCTTCCTTCCATGAATCCTATTCCTATTGCAACTCATCTCTCAACGGCAAGCCCAACTCCAAAGTTACCTACTATCATACCTTTTCCTCCTCTTCCATCATAACCATCTCAAGATTCCTCAGTACTTCTTGATATTCAGAATTCTTTGAAAACTATCAACAACAAGGTCAATGCTATAGAGAAGAGAGAAGTTGAGAGGTCTCAACAAAGGATATTTCCTTACATAAATAAATATCAAAAGCCTAGTTCAAGCAATAGTGTAGGACCAAGGGTCAATACTAATCAAGAAGAATATGATTTAAATCTTGAAATAACTCTAGTTAATATCTGGTGCTTGGTTTGCAATGATCCACATGACCCTGAGTCTTGTTATATGTATCAACATCATATCCGACAAGCTATAGAAAAAGTAGAAAATAACTAGAAAGGGAGAATTAATATGTTGAGACAACATGAGAAAAAGAGGAAGAACCTAGCTCTTCCGAATCAGAACATGTTGCAGTATTGACTAGATCTAGGAAGAAACCAATACAAGTTGATTCTCAAAAATTGGGATCATTTCAGGTTCCTTCTCAGAATAAGAAAGATCAACCCTTATCAAACAAGGACAAATTCCCTATTCCTCAAGCTACTACAGAGTTAACACCTCAGAGATATGAAAAGGGTAAAGTTGCACCAAAACCAATATACAAGGATAAAGAACAACCAGGTTCTAAAGAGGAAGCTAGAGAGAAACTACAATTCCCCTCTATCACTAAAAGGTAGAGGATTGAAGTTACCCAATAGTACAGAAGAAGATTCAGAGATATGGATAGAAGGGAAGAGAGAAATCCTTTGGATAAACCTAAATTTAACATTGTAGAAGAGCTTAAAAAGACACCATCAAGAGCAAGTCTCTATGATACTCTTTTCCTCCCTGGTCATATTGATTTGTTAAAAGCATCTCTTAACAAGAAATATCAAGGAAAATATATGGCTACCATGCTCAACCAACCCCTAGAACAGAGACAACTAACACCTACTACTTTAAAAAATAAGCCTCCCCCATTCTATATTTCCTTAAGAATGGAGGGATGGATTATCCATAACTGTATGATTGACTCTAGAGCATCTACCATGGTAATGCCCAAGGCTATTTGTGATGAGATGGGTATGGAATACACCCACTCTTATCAAGGTATTCTACAACTAGATGGTACCCCAGTGAAAACTATGGGAGTAGTAAAATATGTATTAATGAGGTTGCATAGAGCTCCTGAAGTCACTATTGTACAAGAGATTGTAGTGGTAGACCTTGAACCCTACTTTGGATTATATCTTTCTAGATAATTTACCACCAATATGGGAGGATACATGTACCTAGACTACTCTGGTATGATGATACCTCATAAAGGAAGAAGGATAAGACTGATTCCTAAAAATCTAGTCACTTACCATATTGAGAAGATAGAAGAAGAAATGTACAATCACTCAGTTATGGAAGAGCTAGAACTGGTAGAACTCCTAGAGGATTTGGAAGTTGATGATCAACTACCTTTCCAAAATGATCAAGCTCTGCTAGAGATAGGATTGGGGACATATAGTATAATATCAAAAGTAGATAAGAAAATTCTTGCAATCTCCAATCAATCATTAAGAGAGTCCAAAATTTGGACAATGCATTTTGATGGAGCAAAATGCAGAAATGGAGTTGGAGCAGGTGTAGTTCTAAAATCTCCATCCGAGGGAACAAAGAGTTTTTCTTTTAGACTCGCATGGTCTTGCACAAATAATACTATAGAGTATGAAGCTCTCTATTTAGGGTTAATGCAAGTAGAACTGATGGGCATCAAGATGCTAGACATTTATGGTGACTCAGAACTGATCGTAAATCAAGTTACTAAAAAGTATAGCAGTAAGCATCATTATCTAAAAGCTTACAGGAATAGAGTCTGGGACCTGATGGAATCTTTTGATGCTTTGAATTTATGGGTCATCCCTAGACAACATAATTCTTTGGTAGATGCATTAGCTATTAAGGGAGCTAATTTATCTCTCTCAATAGATTATGGATCTCCAAAAAATAAGAGAGTTAAACTAGTTTTTAGGCCATCTATGCCTGATAAATAGGTTTACTAGCAAGTCTTTGAAGATGATGAACAAATTATAGATTTTTTAATCAAAGAAGCAGATTATGCTCTTTCAAACGGTGAGCTTGTTCAAGATTTTGATCAAAAGGGGATGATTCAGTTGAAAAACAACCACATACCCAAAGGCTTGATTACTCTAGAGAGCTTATTTGATAATGAAGATGGCAAAATATTAAAGCAAATGAAGGTCGATGATCAAATCTACAAAGAAATTGAGATGTAAAATGGAGAAAAGTTGAAGTTTGGTATCCAATGTACTATAGAAGAAATTGAGAGCTTTAGAGCTTTATGCCACAAGTATCAAGACATAATAGCTTGGACTTACGATGACTTGAAGGTATACGACAAAAATGTCATCCAACATACTATCGAGTTAGTGTCGAATGCTAGACCATTCAGAAAAAAGCAAAGGGTAGTAAACCCCAATATTGAAGCAATTATGTGGGAGGAATTACTTAAGCTACTAAGAGCTAAGATAATTTACCTAGTCAAACACTCAACTTGGGTAGCCAATCTAGTCCCGGTAAGGAAGAAGAATGGTGATATTCACCTTTGTGTGGATTTCAGGAATCTGAATCAAGCTTCTCTGAAAGACCACTACCCCTTACCATAGATGGACCAAATATTACAAATGGTAGTAGGGGTAGAAATATTCTCCTTACTAGATGGTTTCTCTAGGTACAACCAAATTTGGGTAAAAAATGAAGACCAACACAAAACTACATTTACAACAAAGTGGGGCACTTTCACCTACCAAAGAATGCCATTTGGTCTATCAAATATTGGCGCTACTTTTCAAAGAGCTATGGATTATGCATTTGGTAAATTGATCAACAAAATAATTCTGATATACTTAGATGATATGACTATGTTCTCACATGAAATATAGGATCATATTTGTCATTTAGAACAAGTTTTCCAGAAATGCAGAGAATTTGGCATATCATTAAATCCTAAGAAGTCCATCTTTGCAGTTCATGAAGGAAAGTTGCTAGGGCATGTAGTATCAAAATAGGGGATGTCTATTGACCCTGATAGAGTGAAAGCGCTACTAGAATTACCCCTCTCGATGAACAAGAAGGCTCTGCAATATTTCTTTGGGTAGATTAATTTTGTAAGGAAATTCATTTCAGATTTTGCTCAGATTATAAGACCAATTTCAGAATTGCTCAAAAAGAATGTAGATTATAAATGGACTGATAAAAGAAAGCAAGCATTTGAAATGATCAAATAGGCCATCACCATAGCTCCTATATTAGTCAATCCAAACTTTGATAGAGACTTCATTCTCTATGCTTATGGCACTGAAGAGAGTTATGCCATTGTACTAACCCAAAAGGATGAACAGGGGAATGAACATCCTATCTTCTTTTGGAGCCAAACCTTGCACGAATACTAGGTAAAATACAACTTCATAGAAAGGCAAATATTTGTAGTCATGAAGTCATTAAAAAAGTTTAGACAATATCTAGCTCAGAGCAAAACATTGGTCTATGTAGTCCATCCCGACGTAAGAGCTTTCATATTACAAGGGGAACTTGGTGAGAAAAGAGCAGGTTGGATTACAAAGATTCAAGAGTTTGACATTGAAATTCACCCAACCAAGGTGGTAAGGGGTAGAGCTCTCTATCAAGAATTAGTGGCTATAACAAATCCATGAGAAGTAGTATGCCAGATCAATGAGCTAGATCAAGAAGATGAGACTCTCCCACAAGAAGCTGATTGGATAGATCAACTCACAAGTTACTTCCAGACTGGGATCTATCCTCAAAATATCAATGCTTCACAAAGGAGGAGGTATAGGCTTCAAGCCTTGCATTATACCATATTATCTGGAGAACTTTACAAAAAAATCTCGATGGCGTTCTCTTAAGATGCATAAGAGAAAATCAAAAGCATAAAGTCCTAAAGGAATTTCATGATGGACCATCTGGAGGCCATTATTCGGGAAGATCTACTACACTAAAAATTATAAGGGCAGGTTATTTCTAGCCTAATATTTTTTTATGCTTTTAAAATTTCTAGAGCTTGTGACAAATGCCAGAGATACACAGGTAGAAATAAAAAGGTTGCAATGCCTCTACAACCAATACAGGTTGAGCAACCTTTTCAATAGTGGGGTCTAGACTTTGTAGGAGAGATCAGTCCTAATTATTTGGTAGGCCACAGGTACATCTTAACTACCATGTATTATTTCACTAGATGGGTGGAGGCAATACCAACCAAGAGGTGCGATCAAGATGTAGTGCTCGAATTCCTTGAAACTCTGATCACCAGGTTTGGAATCCCTGAAGCTTTGGTAAGTGATAATGGCCCAAATTTCATAGGAGCCAAGTATATAGAATTTTCTAGAAAATATGGTATTTAATTGAAGAATTATTCAAATTATTACCCATAAGGAAATGGCCTAGTAGAATCAAGCAATAAAAATCTCCTCAGGATGCTCAAAATATCGTTAGAAGACAATAAGAAATCTTGGCATTTGTTGATGAACCAGGTATTATGGGTAGATCGAATTACCATGAAAAAATCTATAGGTACATCTCCCTATACGCTGGTCTATGGAAAAGAAGTCATGCTACCAATCCATTTAGAATTGCCAGCTTTGAAATACATCAATGATAGTGATTCTGATAAAGAAGACCCTATGAATGAAATACTGCTTCAACTAATGCATTTGGAAGAATAGAGGGAGGAATCTTACCAGAGGTTCCAAAGACACTTATCATAGACAAAGGGTTGGTTCGACAAGAAAACCACACTCAAAAAGTTTAAAGTTGGTGACTTGGTTTTAAAATGGAATGTAGACAAAGCCAAGCTAGGTAAGCATGAAAAGTTTGACTCATTCTAGGAAGGTCCCTTCCAAATAGAATCTATCAAATAAAAAAATACCTTCCAGTTGAAAAATTAAGAAGGAGAGGTGCTACCCATCCTAGTGAATGGATATCACCTCAAGTTATACATCCAATAGTGAGTTGTCCTCTATGTATCATATGTATCATAAAATTGTAAATATTTTCACTTTTTGCACTTTATTTTATGATAAGGGTAACTAAAAGACAAAGGCTAATCCATGGTGGCAAGTACCCTCACAAGCCACAATGCCCAACTATCTCATAATTCAACCATGCTACATGGCTCATAGTGGCACCACCTCATTACAAGAAAAGAATATTTTCTACATAAACGAGAAAAGAGAGATCCAAGGAGGATTACACTCAATCAAGAAAAGCTCAAAATAAATATAGGGCCCATGATCCAAAGCAAAGCCAACACTATATTTTATATTCCCAAGTATGAGAAGTGCATACGTGTCCAAGAAGCATCATCAACCTCAAAGGTGACCCAATCATAGGAAGCAATGGCATCAATATTGGTTCACATGTAGAAGAATATTGTAACCACCTCATTTAAATCGCACATACTGAGATGACTATATGTTCGATACTACTCAACAAAGTTTACTCTTACTATAAAATTTGATTTCTGAGAATTGTGTGAAGGAAAGAGGAGAGTAATTTTCTATAGAGCAACCAAGAGCTCAGAGTTTTCTTTTAGAGGGAAGTAGTTCAATTCTACCCAGAACCATGGCATCATCATATGCTACTACCAAGAAGACCCCTTCTGAGGAAACCCAAGTAAGTAGTCATTTCCAAGATAATGCAAGTAAAATTGTTGATACGGTTACCACCTTCAAGGAGAAGTCCCAAATGAGGATAGAGGTAGAACAAAGGGTCATGAAGTGCATATCATCCTCAAACCCAAAGGTGATAGCGGTAAGTTCATTACTATATTTTTACATGTGTGATTCTATGCATCCATACCCTAAACTCATCCAAGCTATCACAAAAAATTTTGACCCCAAGCAAAAGATATTATAGAGCATCAAGGGAAAAACCCTGATGCATTTCAAATCTCAATCCTTCAATAATGCCTTCACCCTAGGAATAGAACTAGGCTCAAGAGCCAAAGCATTTTCCACTAAGGCCCAAGCTCAATATTACGCCCTAAGTAAGCATGCCAAAGGGGGAAGAAATTTTCTAAATTGGGTAGCTAGACAATTAGATAAAACATGGAGTGGCAGTACCCTACCTCTAATCCCCATAAAATTGGAAGAATTCAAAGATCTAGAACTTTACTCCATGCTAGCCATAATTATTGGTTTACAATCTGATAGACAAGTGTACAATTGGTAGATAGCTATGACTCACTACATCTCCAACCCAAAAAATTATGAGTCTTATGGATACAAAAACAACCCAATATTCTTTGATTGGCCTCAATACTTAGCAGTCTAGTCCCAAGAATACCTAAGCTAGATGAAAGAAGGAGGGGTCCTCATTCAGATATTGTTCCCATTTGGCTTGGCTTTTCTTCTACTTTAACCATGAAGAGTTGCCATTCATCCCTACACAAAGAGCAAATCCTGATGGAACCGCTCGACCCATCTATAAATGGATAAATGCTTTGAGCAAAGGAGAGTATTTTTATAATTTCAATAGAGAATTCCTAGGACCAGATTTGAAGCTGATAAAAGGAGAAATCCCTAGAATTCCCCAATTAGAAAGAGATATTTTGAGGAAGAAGGGCGAAGAGGAAGGTGAATGGTATATCTTAACAAAAGGGATAGTCATTTGTGTATATGGTTTCACTGAGAAACCTTTTGTCCTACACCACTATGTCATTGATCAAATTGTTTCTCTAGAATATTACCACTAGAAGGATTATACTAACATCATATTTGGAATGGGCAAGGGCAGGAAGGGCACCTGCACCTATCCCCTAAAAGTGAGTGATATAGTGGTTGGTAAAGGACAACACAAAAGCATTACCAAATACATGCGAGAAATGGGTTTAGTAGAGCTTCCTCATAGATGGAGGTATGACCTAGAAAATAAGTTCTCTAAGAAAATAAATAGGTTCAAAAGAACTCTCCATCCCCACATCGAGAAATTCAGAAACAACGATGAAAGATCTGAATTAGAGTGGGATGTTCAACATATGGAGGCACTACCCCCTGGAGAGACTTCTATGATCAGGTGGTAGATTATGAGCCAAAAAATCACCCAACGCATGTTTTTATAGAAGATGATGTTAAAGCTTTGGTGAAAACAAAAACTTGGAATTCTACAAAGTTGTTTGAATTTTGGAAAATATGGGTAGAAACAGATACCATAAGCTCCAAATATCCTATAAAAATTGATAGAATGTTTGAAGACTATTATGATTCACATGTTGACACCTAGAAGGGACCAGAAATTTCCTAGCACTAAGCTTCAAGAGGCCTACTAGACAAACAAAGGAGGCAAGTAATGAATAGGCCATCAGGTCAAGGTTGAGACCTTTTACCATTCGAACACCCTCATCCTCTCCTCAATGGACTAAGAGTACTACAGAAGATATCCCCATTGGGAAGGGCAAACAGGTTGCTTTCCAATCCCCAATAGGGGAATTACAAACATATGGGCTAGGTGCTCACCTAATGCAAAGGCAAGGGTACCAAGGAGGAGGATTGGGTCCTAACGAGTCAGGTAATGCAGGACCTATCCTGGTTGAGCAAAGACCAAAAATATTGGCTCTAGGAGCATATACTAAGGGTTATGTGGAACCCAGATATAGAGGTAATCAAGATCAAGTCATATCTAGGGACTTATATTGTGAGATTCACATGTTCTACCTCCCCTCAATGACAAGAGCAGCCTAGTACTTCACAATCACATGATCAAGAGCCTATTCAAGGAGAGAAATCAATAGCTGACATCTCTAGGTCACAATATATGGTAACCCTTTTTGGAATACCTTAAGAAGAGGAACAAGAAATAGAGGAAAGAGAGACAGAAGAAGAGCAGATTCAAGCTCCATAAAATGAGCAATCAAGCATGGATCAAGATGCACATCAGTCCCCACCAAGGGACTCAGGTACATTTTCTATCTCTTCTCCTCCTAATCCTCCACCTCTAAGTTCCCAAGAAAACCTCCCCTCCCATTCTAAAATTCATGTCTCATCAGTAGAGGTTCCCCCTCTTGTATCACCCCATGTTGTTACATCGATTTCACCTCCACTCATGCAACATCCATTATTTTCCATTGAAACCCCACTTCTACAAATCATAACACCACTACCTCCCCCTACATCAGTAGAGGTCATGATAACTACTCCTTCACACCAAGATTCCACTATTTTGACCTCTCCACTCACCCCTATAAGTTTGGGGTCATATTTGATCACTACATCTATTCCAACCACTAACTCTATTGCAGCTCAACAACAAAGAATAGAAGAGATAACCTTCAATGTAGCCTCCTAGTGGAATGAGAAGATGGTAAAAGACTTAGAGGATGTAGCATGAAAGAGGAAAACTACAATCACTGATCCAATGTCCAGAAAAAGGACAAAGTACACTATCACTCCAAAAGTGAAGAAACCAAGAAAGGAGATGACTCTGGAAGACTACGTGATAGTCGAGAAAACTATAGATATCATGCAACTACCAGCTTATGATGAGTTGGTAATGGCCAAAGCTCATATGGATACGATCTTCTTGCAAGGAGATGTTAGAAGAGAGGAGAATAAAGAGCTAAAACAAAGAATAGAGCAGTTGGAGACCTCTCTCAGAGAACGTGAAGACTTGGCCAACTCTCTCAGAGATGAGGTGAAAGAGTGGTAATGTAAATATCATGAAATAGCTAATTTTAAAGAACAAGTAGAGGGTCTCCAGGCCTAGGTAATGGCTCTTATAGAATAGAACAACCAGCTAAATCAATAATTATTGTTAGAAAGAGCCAAACCTATTGGGTTCTCCAAAGAAACCATAAAACAAGCTCGAAGAAGGGTATGGTCGGAGATCAAAGTAAAAAGTGTAGAAGCTAAGCCGATTTTTATATTTTTAGATGAAGCCACAAATGAGTTAGTAAGTGCAAGGAATACCCTTCAAAAAGTGAAATATGAGCTTCAACATAAGATAGCCCCAGTAGAAAATATTTGTAGACTAGCAAAGACCAAGTCTAGAGTCATGGTCAGACTCATTTCAAATAAACAATGGTACATAGCCGAGGGAATAGCCAAAGATATTCTAGAAAAAAAAAGTTGCTATGGAAAGGTCTACAATTGCTATCTAGGTTGGAGGAGAAGACTAACAAGATGATGAGCAAACTCTCCCACCTTAGGCAACTCGGATTCCCTAACTACTTTGGAGAAGATCATCAATTCATCAGAGAAGCAGTACTGTCAAGTTGTATAGATTCCATCATACAAGATGACTCTAAAATAGAAGGGTGGACTGAACCAATCTAGTAGGAACAAGTAATCCAGCTGATCAAGAACTTGATAGAGGTAAAATATGTCATCTCTGAATTGGGAAATGGTGGTTCTGAACCATCCCACAAGAGGTTGTCCAACTTACAGAGACTCCATAAGAACATATCATTAATGCTAGGAATTCCAAAGAAGATATGGGAACAAGCCTCGAGTGCACTAAGCCATGTTACCCAACTACTTAGTGAAGAAGATAATGATGATATCAATGTCACCATAGAGGAAAGTGAAGGATATGAGTCTGATGAAAATAGGTCTGATGATGAAGACCATGAAGAAGGGGAAGAACAGATTGATGATGAAGTCAAAGAAGATGAAGAAGATGATGAAATTCATGAAATCATCCCCAAAAAACTAGAGATCGAAGTGGTTCACCTAAGAGAAGAAGACGAAGAAGAAGAGTAGAATGAATAAATTGGTCTAAACAAGAGACCTATCAGAAGCACATTTTTGGTGAAGTTTTTGCAGTATGATAACAGTCTAAAAATAAATAAAGCATGAACCCATACAAAGCCTCACGCTCATGGTGTGGAAGATTATTGAGAAGCTACCTATAAGAGGAACCCTCTTGAGAATTGAGAATCATTTTTTGCTTCACAAATAGTTTCTTCATGACTATCAGCTGTTAGATGTTTTATCTCTAATCAAGAAGTTGGTAGTCATGAAGGAGCAATTTTTGAGCCATGATGCTGAGTCTAAGTTTACCATTCATTTCCCTCCATATCATTTCACAAATCCCTACCCACTCCACTCCTCCATCCATTTCCATGCATCCCAAATCATACCTTCCATCTCATCCCTATTTTCCATTCCATAAATCATTCACCCCATCAACTCCATAAACCCAATGAATAAGGCTCTGAGTTCTTAAACCTTGTGAGCAAGATTCCCTAAGAGGTACCAATAATGTAGGCCAAAAAATGCTACATTCATACTTAAGCCAAAATTTTGCAAAATTTGGCTAAGTATGTAAGGGAGACGCAAAAGTGCTACAAATCACCCAAAGCTGAGAAGCACTGAAATCAGCTCAAAAGTAAGAAGTCTGGAAAGCGTGCTTCTTAGTTTCCTTTGTACTCACCATGCAAAAGTGAAGAGTGCTAAAAATTAAAAATCATTGTGCAAAGGTGGAAAGTGAGAAAGCATTGAAATCGAGCTAAAAGTAAGAAGTCTAGAAAGACCACACTTCTCAACCTTCCTTGTATCAAGTGCATAACCAAAAAATACTGAAAAGAACCCAAAGCTGAGAAGCGCTAAGAAGAGAGAAAAATAAAGAAGTCACAAAAGCCATGCTTCTCGATCATCTTCACATAAGCCATGCAAACAGAAAGCATCGAGAAAAGGCTAAAATTGAGAAGCACTAACAAAAGGTAAAAATAGAAGAACAAAAAGCCATACTTTCCCTCCTTCTTCGCATAAGCCATGCAAATGGGAAAGCAATGAAATTAAGCCAAAAGTGAGAAGCACCAGAAAATATGAGAAACAGCTAAAGGTGAAAAGCTACGATTTCTCTCCTTCCTTCATTGCCATCATGCAAACAAGAAGTGGTACTCTAATCATCCGATGGACAGATCTATGACCATAATTAAAATTCTACCTCCCTTAAGGGTTTTCGGTGAAATTTTGTGCGCGTAATCCAAGAAGTAGGAAAAAACTGAAACTGATGCCAGAGAAGCCGAACAGAAAGCAGTTACAGTCCAGAACCTTCCAAAACATCCTACTAAACCAGATTCAATTGTGAGATCGGTAGAGAGGAATTGATTTCAAGAATCACCAATGATGATGATGAGCTCAACTAGAAGGTCATTGCAATAGAACCAGAAGGGCATAGTTGGTAGGCATCATGAATGACAAGTGGTTAGAGAAACCACGAGAAAATAAAATTTCCCTGTAATGCTTGAGAGTAAAATGACTATTGTAAAACCTATAAATAAGGGCAGCAACCTCCTTCCAAATGGTCGGCTCTAGAGTGTTTGCTTGCACCACTATGTAGTTCTTTGCAAATTGATGAATAAAGCATTACAAGGGATGTTTACCTCGAATTTGTGCCTGTGTTGAATGGTGGACTTGATTCTTAGATATTATCTCATCTTGCTGCTATGGTTAGTCTATTCTGTTAATTTGAAAAGCTAACTTAGAGTAGATCGAGTTAATTATTTTTGCATACATGTTTATCGAGAATTCTATTTCTGTCAAATCAGGGTATTGATCTTATTCTACTAAAATTGGATAATCAATATTTCTAGATATTTGGAATAATTTTGTGAACATGCAAAACACCATTTCAATAGCGTAACTGCATAATTTTTGAATGTTGTTAATCCTCTAGGATGCTTTTCTGAAATCATTTGTTAAAGGATACTATGTGGATGTCTATGTTGTTAGCTTCACCCATCCATATTAAATCCATTCTTTTCTAACCCTATCATTTCTATCCCTAACCTCCCTATATTTGAGCTAAATAGAGTCAACACTCATTAAGTTGACAAGGAGCCAACCTTCTCTGGAGGTTGAATCAAAGCAATTTGATTCTCCCAATGTTTAGTCTGGGTTGTGATCAATGGGTGCTCACCTTCAAATCTCAAGAGATGATAATCACAGTTCTAGCATGAGCTAGATGACAAACTAGGCTACAACAGTTAGTATATCATAGGAAAATTCTATCATGGGATAACCTAATGGAAAGGTATTTTCAAGGATGCTCATAATGTGTTCTATATAAAAGTAGGATAGTATAGACCACCTTTGGATACTATTCAATAGTATAGGAACTATGGTAATGGATTCTTAATATGTTTGGTAATTGAATGGTGATGAATAGAAAAAATGAAGAATGGTTAAAGCAATGGAAAAGTATTTTTAAAAGTGAGACATTATAGACAATCTAGGATATATCAAAGATACGATACTTTGTATTGTATGGATAGAAAAAAGCAAAAGAATATTTGAAGGAAAGAAAATAATTTTAAAGGTAATGAAAAGGAATATTTGTTTATCCATAGAGGAGTCTAAACCAACCCTATCAACTCACCTAGTCCCTAATATTGAAGTAGAGAGTCT
Organism: Wollemia nobilis; assembly: GCA_028583015.1. NCBI lineage: Eukaryota > Viridiplantae > Streptophyta > Pinopsida > Araucariales > Araucariaceae > Wollemia > Wollemia nobilis. The sequence goes on from JAQPPZ010017067.1 coordinate 1,410,578, forward strand.
TGATAGATGGATTCAAGTCATCAAATAGAATTATGATGTATGATACATGAGAAACAAAAGGTAAAGAGTATAAAATAGAAACCACCAAAAGTGGATTTGGTCAAATTGAATTTTGAAAAAGCATCTAAAGAAAATCTAGGACAAGCATGAGGAGGAGGAATAATAAAAAATAATGGGGGTGATATTTTGTCACATTACACTTTTACTAGTGGATTTAAGATAAAAAATGAAGCCAAATCTTGGGTGGCTTTGGAAGGGTTAAAAATATGTATAAAAATTAAATGGAATAGAGTATGGATGGAAGGAGATTAACTAATAGTAATAAATATAATTTTGAGGAAAGTAAAGGCTCCATGGAACATATAAGAGATCATTGACGAAATACAAGATCTTGTTGCAAAGTATGAAGAAATAAAATTGATGCATATGTTAAGGGAAGGGAATGAATGTACATATAGGATATACAATAGAGGGGTTTTAATATAGGATCATGAAGCTAATTGTCTTTTCTTTGGTGCCTTCCTGGAAGAGGAAGGCGTTGGCCTTCTATTGGCATCTTCCTGGGAGAGGAAGGTGCTTGTCTTTCCTTGGTGCCTTCCTGGAAGAGGAAGGTGCCTACTTACATTTGGTGCCTTCCTAGAAGAGGAAGGCACCTAACTTCTCTATGTTGATTTTGAAAGAAACAAAGTGCCAAGTCCATGAAAAGACCTCGATTGATCCAAATCTAACTAAATCAATTGCAATTCCATAAAAACACACTAAAAACACATAAATTAGATAACACGCATAATTTCATCAAATAATTATATAATCATTTATAAATATATGCAATCCTTATTATACAACTGCATAATAATCAAGAAAATATATACAAAATATGAGCATTTATGATGCTCATCATTCCCCCATGCCTAACATATGCCACGCCCTTGTGGCATCAAAACTACAGGTAGCCCTACTGGCCCCTCATCTTTGTCATTTCTTGGTGGGTTTGGCTGTACCTACGGCCCAGGTCTGCTTCTTATACACGCTGGCATCTAGAGGTGTGGCTCTTCCTTTTCTATGTGGAGCTGAGGGTGTGGCTATTGGTTGTCCTTTCCTTATTCTGGATGCTATCGACGGTGATCTGGCCAGCATCATCTCTACTGACTGGAATGCAGCTTCTGCAGCCTACCATAGGTCAATGTCCGGAGGTTTGACCACTGCAAGAGGGATATCTAAATTATCCCTCCTGGAATGAACTACTTGGGATTTATGCAATCGGGATGCTTTAGGAGTAAGCCCCACATTCTCCCCTGCAATGTTCATGGCCTCCAATTTAGGGCCATATACCCCCCATCATTCAAAATACCTTCTTATCATGGAGAGTCATCCTCGGGATGACCCGTAAATATCCCAGAACTGGTTGTCCTCTGTTAGATTGACGCAGATACCAGAGTCCCCCTGCATCCTTGAGGTTTCCTTCCTGGTTTCCTTGGCTAATGTCATCTCTTTGAGCATCCATTCAAACTATTTTTTCCTCTCCATGAATGGCTGCATATCCCATTCGTCTTCCTTTGGCTCAGCGAAGGTCACCTTCATCTTCTTTCAAGCCGTCCTGGGCCCTTTTCCTCTAGCCTCTACAAAAAATATGGTAGCTTGAATAGGGGTTTTCCCTTTCTCCTTGGCGGTCATATTCTCACTCTGAGGGGCTTGCTTTGTGGTCCTTGGAGCATTCTCTTCACTCTATGTTTCCATCCCTGGGGGTGCTTCTTCGTCCCCCTATCTGTCCTGTGTCGACCCCTCAGGTTCTTCTCCTCCTTCTTCAAGTCTGAGGAGTTCCTCATTATCCTCTAGTCCTGTCTGCTCCTGGAGGCCCTCGTCCTGCTTTGTATCACTCAAGATGATGACAAGGGGTGTTGTGGGACTTCTTTCCCTTTCACTCCTAAAAATAGAGGAATTCTCCCCTACCTTCGAGCTGCTCTGTCAGGCGTCCGATCAAAATTCTCCCGAAGAGAATACTCGTTCGACAGATGTGGGAGAATTCATCGAGACCTCTTTTGCCTAGTTAGTTTGGGTTGATGCGTCCCTTATTTCTGTACCCCTATCCTGGAGTAGCTGGTTTTCCTCCTGCAACTATCAGACCAGCTGCTCGAGCTGGGTGATTTGTCTGTCTCATTCTTTCAACTCTCCTCTATGCTTGTTCTAGCAGTCCTCCAAAATTTGCTGGGCTATCCAAAAATTGGTTTTCCATTCCAATGCTTCCTCAAAAGCTACGTCGACCTGATAATTGCTCCTAGAAGTACCTACATATTGTGGGCTCTGATTTGTCAATTCTTGGAGGGTTTCTGCTACAACATCGACTTTCAGGTTGCTTTGTTCTTCATCTATCAAGAGGAGTCATCGTAGGTGTTTCCTCATGGGGACTGGTTCTGTTGACCAGAACTCGGCCTCATCGCTAATAAGCGGTGCTTCTTCCTCCTCACACTCGGGCACCAGGGAATGCCCTCTTTCCTCTGTTCTTTCGAGCACTAGTAAATGCCCTCTTTCTTATATGAAATAGGGCAATGCCAATTTCTCGATACTCTCCATTTCCTCTATAGGGCTTCCCTCTTCTTGCCCTATTTTAGCAACAACATTCTGTTGCCTTTCTTAGCCGCCATCTCCATCTGTGTCGGGGTCCTACCTCTACGCTTCTGCATGGCATACCAGTGTCGATATCAACCCATGGTGGGCTAAGGCGGATGATGCTCCCTTATGGTACCAAGCCTCTTTGTCCTTCAGAACATTTTCTAGGTAGAAGGGCATGCTTAACTTCCTTCCATGCACCAGGTAATTGAGAAACTACACATGGTTAGCGTGCAGATGGGTATATTTCTCAGTGCATGTAAAGAATTGAGCAACCTGCTCTAATATCTTCCATAGATTCATGGGAAGGCTATTTTTGGGTAGCCCCTCCTTATCTATCTACATATTTTCCCCTGCCCATAGTACTTTAGCGTACAACTTTAGCATTCTACCTTTGTATATGCATTCCCCTGTGAGGGGCAATCTAGTCGTCTACAAGATGTATTCGAGGGTGACTGGAATTTCTACCCCTCGCACCTGAGCTACGTCGCCCCTTAAGGAGGCAACGAATTCCTTGGCTGCCTCCATATCCTAGCCCTGACTGACCAGGGTATAGTATTTGAGCCATCCCTCAACTTCGAACTGTGTCTTTACTACCCCTCTGATTCCCTCCGTATCACTCGGTTCATTCTTCTTCACTGCATGATTCTTCGACCTTCCTCCCATGGCACCTTCCCTTACTACTACAGTTTTTTATGTCCTTCCTTCTTCAAGAAGGTGCCTTCTTATAGGGAAGGTGCCTAACCTTAGAATTCATTTCTAGGGTACACCTTTCAAGCCATATCATTGGCACGTGGTTCCAGCTATGGGAGGATATGATTTTTATGATGACGGTATTTTTTGATACTGCATAATTTATAAATAATTATATAAAAATTTGAATTATCATGTGCGTATCTTATTCGGTGTTTTAGGCATCGTGAAGGGCACTGATTCACTGATTTGTGACATGGGGGAGGGGTATGGTCATCTGATGCCACTTGTTCGTGTGGTGGTTTTGTTTCGATCGAGGCATCCAGGAGATGTAAGTGCTGGTTGTACACAGAAGGCGCTCTTTGGTACCTTACCCATGTGGAAGGCATTGATGTGGTGCCTTCCCTATGTGGAAGGTGCTTATATGATGCCTTTTCGATGTTGTCAGTGCTCTCTGAATGGAAGCACCTTCCGATGGTGGAAGGCACCTTTTTGATTGGATGCGCCTTCCGATGGTGGAAGGCATCTTTTCGATGATGGTGCCTTCCTGCTACAAAAGGTGCTTCTGAATGGGTGCACCTTCCCAATGTGGAAGGCGCCTTGGTTTGCATGTGCCTTCCCGATGTGGAAGGCACCTTGATCTATATGCGCCTTCCCGATGTGGAAGGCGCCTCGGTCTATATGCACCTTCCCGATGTGGAAGGCACCTCTGTCTGCATGCACCTTCCCGATGTGGAAGGCACCTCGGCTTTTTTTTTTTTGTATGGCACCTTCCAGCAATGGAAGGCACCCATATATATCTATATATATATATATATATATATATATATATATATATATATATATATTTTTTTTTTTTTTTTTTTTTTTTTTGTGCGCCTTCTCTATAAGGAATGCGCCTTCTTCTGGTGGGACGCCTTCTTTATAAGGAAGGTGCCTTCTTCTAGCTGGGTGCCTTCTTTATAAGGAAGGCGCATTCTTCTAGATGGGTGCCTTCTTTATAAGGAAGGAGCCTTCTTCTCACGGGGTGCCTTCTTTATAAGGAAGGTGCCTTATTATGGTGGGGCGCCTTCTTTATAAGGAAGGCACCTTCTTCTGGCTGGGTGCCTTCTTTATAAGGAAGGCACCTTCTTCTATGCCTTCTTGATGTGGAAGGTGCCTTATTCTTGGCAATCATGTTACGATTGATTGGGAAAGGGTGATCAAGCCTTCTTAGTCTTGCTTTACGCTACCTCAGCTTCTACCTACAAGTGCTGGTGTCGAAATGCTGAGCTGAATCAAACCTAGTTTCCCAAATACCTATTCCTTGTGCTGTTAAGTCCTCCACCTACAAAAATAAAATGAAAATAAAGAAAAAATAAAGGCAGTTAGATGCATTTCATGTCTGTTAGACCCTAGATTAGGATGCCTGCAGCTTGTATGTGGGTGTCGTCCTTGCAAAACACACTGTAATAAAAAAAACTAAATTAACTGATTTTGGTGAGCACCTCCATGTCCACCGTTTTTCCTTTTAAGAGTTTGGTCTACATCTAACAAGATGGGGTCTCCCCCATGTTTATTATGGATTCCACCTGTAAGGTTTTAGATGTGTTATATGGGCACAGTCGGTGGCCATTGATCGTTAACACGGTGTTACTATCGTCAATTGTTCTAACGTGCACTACCTCATTCTTGATGAGCTCTACCACCTCATACGGTCCCATCCATATTTGCATTAATTTACCTTTTCTTTCCTGGAATCAAGAATCATACAATAGCACCCATTCTCCTTATTGGAAGTGCTTTAGTTTAATATGGCGATCATGCCACCACTTTCTTTGCTTTTGTATGATTTCCATTCTATGCAAAGCATCCATTCAGATTTCGTCCAGCTGATTTAGCTGTCGAATCCTCTCTTCTTGAGCGTCATCCAAGCTCAAGTTCAATTCTAAAGTCATCCTCAATGTCTTGATTTCAAATTCAATGGGGATCATCACACTCTTCCCATAGACTAGTTGGAAGGGTGTGAAGCCTGTGGTGGATTTCCACGTGGTATTATATGCCCAGACTGACTTCGACAACCGTGTAGCCCAATCCTTTTTGTGTTGTTGCACGATATTCATCAGGATGTTCTCTATTTCTCTGTTCGTCACTTCCACTTGCCCATTTTCCTATGGATGGTAGGGTGTAGTCCTATTGTGTCGAACTTTGTATTGCTCCATCAGCTCCTTGATCAACCTGGAGGTAAATTGAGGCCCCTGGTCTGTTGTTATCTCTCTAGGGACCCCAAATCATATAAAAATATGGGCAAATAAGAAATTGATGATTGTTCTTTCTTTTGAATCTCTCAATGCTTGAACTTCAACCCATTTGGTGACATAATCTATACAAATCAAAATAAACCTCCTCCCTATTGAAGGTGGATTAATTGGTCCCACGAAGTCCATGCCCCACTTATCGAAGCGTTCCAGGTGTACCTGAGGCTGGAGGGGCATTTCTTCTCGATGGGTTGGTCTGCCCATTCTTTGGCATTCATCGCACTTGCTGGCATACGTAGCTGCATCCTTGAATAGAGTGGGACAAAAGTACCCAACCTGTAGGATTTTGTAGGCAATTCATTTCCCTACAAAGTGTCTTCCACAGGGTTTGTTGTGACACGCTTTGAGTACTTTTTAGAACTCCTACTTTGCTATGCATTTCCTTATAATATGGTCATGTCCTTTTTTGAACAAGAGACAATCAACCCATAGGAACGATGTGCTTTTCTCTATGACCGCCTGCTTTTCTCAAAAAGAGAGAGTAGATAAGGTTCTTTCGATGGCCAAGTAATTGGCTATATCTGCGTACCATGGGATTTGCTCACTAATAGTGAACAAATATTCATCCAAAAACTGGTCTTCCACTATTGTATGGTCTATCGATATCAATCTAGATAGAAAATCTCCTATGACATTATCCTTACCTGGTTTTTCGACTATTGTGATGTCAAATTCCTACAGTAACAAGAGCCACCTGATAATTCTTTCACCAATGGTCGGCTTGCTCATCAAGTATCTAATAGCCACATGGTCCGTGTGGACAAATACCTTATACCCGATGATATAATGGTAGAATTTGTTTATGGCGTGCACAACTGCAAGGAACTCCTTCTTCGTCACCATGTAGTTGAGCTCAGCTCCTACCAAATTTTTGCTAACATAGTAGATGGCATAAAATTCTTTGCCATCCTTCTGTCTGAGGACTGCTCCAATCGCACCATTGGATGCATCACAGTAGATATGAAATGGTATGGCCCAATTTTGTCCTCTCAAAACTGGTGTAGATATTAGTTTTTCCTTAAGCAACTAAAATGCTTCCTCGTAGTCTTTTGTCCAATTAAACTCCACATCCTTAGATAATAGAGTGTGCAGTGGTTTTGCAATTTTGTTGAATTCGACGATAAATCGGCGATAGTACCTGACTAATCCAAGGAAACTCCTCACCTCTCTCTACATTCTAGGGTTGGGTAGGTCTTTGATGACCTCAATTTTTCTTTTATCAACCTTTATTCCTTCTACAGAGAGGTGGTGTACCAGTACGATACCTTCTTGCATCATCATAAAGCATTTCTCATTGCTCAGGGACAAACTATTTTCCTTGCTTCTTTCAAGAACTCTTTCCAAGCTCACCATTGCCTTGTTAAAGGTTTCTCCATGGATAGTGAAGTCATCCATGTATACTTCGACCATGTCTCCCATCATATATAAAAATATGCTAAGCACCGCCCTTTGAAAGGTGGTAGGTGCGTTGCACAATCCGAAAGGTAATACCCGATAGGCAAATTTTCCCCATGGGCAGGTGAACGTTGTCTTGTCCTAATCCTCTTCTCCTATCTGGATCTATTTTTATCCACTGAATCCATCTAGGAAGGAGAAATACTTCCTCCCTAAGAGTGTATCCAAGACTTGATCAATGAACGAGAGTGGGAAGTGGTCCTTCTTGGTCGCTTTTTTTAATGCTCTGTAGTCCACACAAATACACCATTTCCCATTCTTTTTAGGGACTACTACTAACGGTGATACCCACTCACTGTCAAAAATTGGATAGATGAATCTGGCAGTCAAGATTTTTTGCATTTCTTCCTTGACAATGTCTTTCATTGTCAAATCCATTCTTCTCTATGGTTGTCTGCTTGGAGTTGCTTGATCATCTAGGTATATACGATGGGTATAGATCTATGGGCTGATGCCCTACATATCTAAGTAATCCCACATAAATTCCTATTGGTGTCTAACCAGGAGCTCTTCTACTTTCATCAATTATGTGGGAGTCAACCCACTATTGACATTCAACATTCTTCCTAGCCCGACATGTATCTGCTAAATGTGGTGATCTTGGGTGCCAGCCAACGGTGATCTAGGTGCGGAGATGGAGGACTCCCCATGGAGGAACTCCACAACAGCACCATCTTTGTCTTCTTCTACCAACTCATCCAACATCATCACCGGTTGGATCATGGATAGCTCAGGAATTTCATGCTCGATCAACATGGGTTCTCCTACTGAGTCGACAGACTACGCTGGGGGTGAAATAGTCAACCTTTTAATGTTTGTTCCATCGAATATGGTCATCAGCCCATCTCGATAGCTGATGTAAGCATCAGCTATTGCCAGCCATGGCCTTACCAAGATGAGCGGGTAACCGCCCAGCATAGTTTTAGATTACAAGACTAAAAAGCTGGTTGGGTATTCCCATGCACTGACTGTCACTTTACATCTTCAAACTTTCCTTTTGGTGCCACGGTCGATCAATCGGCTAGCTGTAGCACTGTCATAGTGGGTTTTAGGTTCATGAGTTGTAGCCTCTGCATGGTCTCCTGAGGCATTACGTTGATGGCTACTCTAAGATCGACCATCATATTGGACAGGGAATGTCCCTTAATTTTTATAGTCAACATCAGGCTGCCTGAGTATGCATACTTCAGATGGCATGTTTTGCCCATCATCAAATCCACTAGTTTTTTCATGACATTGATAGTCTAGGTTTCTCTTCGTCCTAGCTTCCTTAGACACACCTCTCTTATCGCCTTGGTATATATCAAAACATCTCGGATGGCTTGAAATAATGGAATTATCACTATGAGGTTCTTCAAGCGAGACAAGATATTGAACTCCAGCTACATTACTTTCCTCTATTCTTGCAGCCAATTGGGAAATGGATCCTTTGCTCTCTCATTTGTTTCTTCTATCACCTCTTATACAAGAGGTGTTTCTACCTCTTCCTCCTCTTCTACCAGTGGAGGCATTCCTACTCCTAGCTGTCTACCAGACCTAAGCTAAATATGGTACATCAGATACATCTCACCCTCCATGTTGTATGTTGGCTAGTTCACCCTGTTATTTGGATTTGTCATCGGTTGTATGGGTAGCTGTGTAGGTCTCATTGCTGGAAATGTCGATAAATTCTATTGGGGTGAGCTCATGTTGCATTCTATGGAGCCTGATTCCATGTAGTGTGGCCTCTCCACTGCTGCCCTAGATATGGATATGGCATCCATGGCTACTAGTTTGGTGTCATTTTCGGGGAAGCATCTTAACTAGATTATCTACAATACCTAGAAACCTTCCATCTAACCTTGTATGAGTTCTTCGAGAAGAAGAGGACCTGATGATCGGTTCATAAAAACCAATCCATCAGAACCTAAGTCAGCTGAACATTCTAAATTTGAATTAGACTCGCCTGACCCACCTCCAAAAATCCATTGGAGTGAGGAGCCATGCTTTGTGCAAAGTTCCTCCTCATCCCATCAACGTGGGGAAGAACGAATCATCATAAATCCCCTGTTTAATAGGACACCCTTAGAGGAAGCCCTATTGTGGAAAGTTGTAGAAGATCGGATGATAACACCAGATAACCTTAGAGCCTTGAATTAGAAAGTCTTAAATAACCATAAGGCCATATACACTACATTAGAGACCATATTTCTTAAAAAAATGGCTGACAACGAAGAAGTCTCATCTAGATTTAGTTTCCCTATTGAGGAAGGAGTAGGAGATACAAAAATGAAAAACATATCCCCTGCTCACCTTCTAACCTTTAGAGGATACCCAACTGAGGACCCTAACCTATTTTTATTTAATTTTGATGTCTTATATAGGTCTGTGGACTACAAATTTGATACGCAAAAGCTGAAACTCTTTCCTTCCACGTTGGACAATGCAGCTCTGCGGTGGTTCATCATTCTAGGAGATAAACACATTGCCACTTGGGATCAAATGAAGAAGCTCTTTTTAGAGCAATACCAAGATTTCATTAGAGCAAGAGACTCCAGATAAGAGGTCCTGAGCATGATGCAGAAAGAAGATGAGTCTCTCAAGAAATACTGGGAAAGATTCAACTTCAATCTTCAACGATATCCTCACACAAGACTATCTGATAAGTCCCTCAAAAGCATATTTTTGAGAAGACTTTCAATGAATCACTGGAGGCTCTTAACATGATCTCTAGAGGTGATGTTTACTAACACGCTATGGAAGACATCCGACAACTATGTCGTAACTACTCAAGAAGGAGAGGCAAGACCACTTCTAGAACCATGAAAGCGACTGTTTTAGTCACGAAGACAGAAATAGATAACATGCTGGAATATTTAAAGAGTGAAATGCTCTCATCTCTAGAATTGCAGATGGATACGCTACTGTTAGAAAAAAAGAAGCAATAAAATGAAGTAGCATTAGCTTATTTCTATCCAAAATGCAGAGGGAAGCATGCAAAGAATGCATGCAGCGGGCCAAACAAGGTTAACTTCTTTCCTAATTTTATCACATGCCCGTGCATTTAATTTATCAACCTAGGGAGCTTCGTAAACTTGTGAAGGGTCTGAATAAGATTTCTTACAATACCACTTGAGATTAGTCCATTAGTTTTACTATTGGGGGGTGTTTCAAACAGTTATCAATCATTCATGCACTCCTCAATAATTTACTTAAAAAAAAACAATTAAATATACAGAAAAGAAATATTCACACATTCCTAGAAATAAACCTACTGTAATACTGGAAATATCAGTGTGATAAAAAATCTTATAAAAGTAGTAAACTAATCTAGAAAACATAATAAAAATAGGGGAATAAATACTGGCTTGGAGTGGGCCCAGGATCCAACAGCTTCCTCCCAACTGAACACGCACTTAGAAACTCTTAGAACGGTATTATAATTATCAAAGTATGATAATTACTATCAAAATATTCTCTCTTCTCTCTATATATCTATATCTATCTATCTCATAGAGGTCTACGTGTGTTTATATAGCACACCCATAGAAATTCTATTACAAAGAAGTTGTAACAGTCGATATATCCCAGACTAAACTAAGATAATCTGGTAAATGTAATCGATGTCTACTAAAACTGGCATTTGGTTCTAACAGTGGCATGTTCACTGATTGGTTTATGCTTCACCTGGAATTGGTAGGACATTCTCATACATTGGTGCAATCCCCAATTTAGCTCTACATGATGTAGATTTGGAACTGCACCAGTCGTTGTTGTCCACGTCGTGCTTGTCTGGTCAACGAGCGAAGAACAGGGGTGCCTTCCCTATGAGTAAGGTGCCTAAGTATGTTGGGCACCTTCCTCTCATAAGGAAGGTGCCACTAGAAGGCAAGTGCATTCCTCTCATAAGGAATGCACTGACAGGAAGGTGCCACTAGAAGGCAAGCGCCTTCCTCTCATAAGGAAGGCACCGACAGGAAGGTGCCACTAGAAGGCAAGCACCTTCCTCTCACAAGAAGGCACCAATAGAAGATAAGTGCCTTCCTCTTCCAGGAAGGCACCAATAGTAGTAAGGCACCTTCCACATAGAGAAGGCACCTGACATACTTAGGCACCTTCCTCATAGGGAAGGCGCCCCTGTTCTTCGCCTGTTGACCAGACAAGCACAACATGGACAACAACGACTAGTGTAGTTCCAGATCTACATCATGTAGAGCTAAATTGGGGATTGCACCAACATATGAGAATGTCCTACCAATGCCAAGCGAAGCACAAACCAATCAGCGAACACGCCATCGTTAGAACCGAATGCCAGTTTTAGAAGACATTGATTACATTTACTAGACTATCTTAGTTTAGTCTGGGATGAATCGACTGTTACAACTTCTTTGTAACAGAAGTTCTGCGGGTGTGTTATATAAACACACGCAGACCTCTTTGAATATAGATATAGATATATAAAGAGAAGAGATAGAATATTTTGATAGTAATTGTAATACTTTGATAATTATAATACCGTTCTAAGAGTTTCTAAGTGCATGTTCAGCTGGAAGGAAGCTGCTGGAGCCTGGGCCCACTCCAAGCGAGTATTTCTTCCCCTATTTTTCCTATGTTTTCTAGATTAGTTTATCGCTTTTATAAGATTGTTTATCACACTGATATTTCCAGTATTGTAGTAGGTTTATTTCCAAGAATGTGTGAATATTTCCTTTCTGTAGATTTAATTGTTTTTTTTTTACGTAAATTATTGAGTGCATGAATGATTGACAACCGTTTGAAACACCCCCCAATAGTAAAACTAGTGGACTCATCTCAAATGGTATTGTAAGCAATCTTATTCAGACCCTTCACAAATTTATGAAGCTCCTTGGGTTGATAAATTAAATTCATGGGCATGTGACAAAAGTAGGAAAGAAGTTAACCTTGTTTGGCCCGCAACAGGGGACCTAAGTACAACCCAATTTTCTCTAGCAAAAAAATAAATCCCAAATTAGAAAATGAAATAGATCATAAAAATTTTGCTAATGATAGACCTAATCTTGTATTAATACCACAAAGAAGGGTAGGTGACCTAGAGTCCTAAAAATGGATAAAAATACAAGTAATCCAATCCATTGATAGAGAGAAGGGCCTTTGGCTACAATGTCTAAGTGGAGTGTCTCATCCTCTATTGAATGACACTAAACTAGTGGTCAAAAAGCATGGGCATGCCTACAAGGGCTAAGGAAGTCAAAGGATAACAACATAGTTGCAAATAAAATGAGGTAAATTCTAAATGGAGGAAATATTGAGATGAAAATAGAAGTATTATGGATATATTGATCCCTAATCTATAAAATAAGAAATTGTTTTGAGCATTTACAGTCATGATAAAGGGAAGTAAACTTTTCCTTTTAACCAATGATCAAACTACACATTTTCAAGGCTATATAATTGTGATCGTTGTTCAAGCTGACATGCCATTTAAATCCCAAATCCCTAACACATTAGGGTTTCTAATGTAATACCAAAAACCTAAGTTGTGATCAATAACCACTATCACTTCTTAAAGAGGTGATAGTAACACCATTAGTTTTTTATGCCAATACATTTGGCAACACATGGAATCATGTGTACCCATTTGTTTTTTATTAGTTGAACGAAAGGATTTTTTAAAGGGCCTCTAAACCTTATAACAAAAATAAGCTAATCTCTAGCCACTAGGAGACTGAGGATACTTCAAACATTAAATCCAACCAGACCTTGGACACAACTACCTACACCCAGATCAACATATACTAACCAAAAAAACCCAGACATATAAGCCAAATAGAGATAAAATTTGGACACGTAGGCCCACATAGATAAATAGAGACAAAAAATTGGGCACGTAGGCTTGACCAAAATATTCAAAAAGCAACATCTAATGGGGAGGGTTCCAGCTACCTACCCTAAGTATTCTGACTCGAGTTTGACCTTTGCATGAATTCATTATCCAACGATCTAAGGCCATCTATATTTTCAAATGTGAATATCTTGTTGTGTAAGACCTTGATTAGCCAGGAAGTCCATAGATTTGTTACCTTCCCTAAACCGGTGCTTGAATTAGACTTCTTCTAAATTTTGAATCATTCTCCTAGCTTCAATTATAAAATTTGCAACAGTCCAGGAGGGATTTTGGTTACCATTAATCATATTGATAACATTGAGTGAATCTCCTTCTATGATTAGTTTCTTGCAATTCACCCAGTTTAGTTGGAAAACACCCTAAAATAATGCCTAAGCTTCAACAAAATGGCTAGTTTGGTGACCCAAGTTTTCAGCAAAGGCAAGAAGGATTTTGCCCTTTGATTTTCTAAATAAAACCCCTACACCCATAAAACCTAGGAGAATCATGTGTACCCATTGTGTCTATGTCTAAACTTAATTTCTAGGGTATTTTTTCAATGTAAAATAGTTAGAAAAGTGACAAATGTGATAATGTTATGGGAAACATGGTCCATAGAAGGTAAGAAAGCTTTTTGTACAATAAACTCACCATCATTCTACCCAAGAACTAATAAAGTTTGTCCATCCATATCCTATAGTTATAAGGACAAAGCTCTCCATCAGCTAATTTAGTTATTAGTGCTCATTTTGCTATTATATATTGAAATTCAAATAGCATGTAAACAAAGGCATACAATCCTAGCTATCTAAGTTTCATCTTTGGAGGACTATAGTGTAATGAATAGAGGAAAATCAAATAACAAATAAATAAAAGCATAAATCTAAGAGCATACAACCATAGCCCTCTAAGTTTTATCTTTGAGGGACTAGTGAAGTAGTGGTTAGATATAAAATCAATAATTGAAATAGATCATAAAACTACTCAAAATAAATCCTAGCTTCAAAACCATAAGTAAAGGAAGACATCACAAAGAGTCCCATAGATGTATGGTAAGTCAACTAAGTAGATCTATCGATGGTAAGCACAACCATTGGTTGTAACATATTGGTGAAGTTATTTCTTGGACAACACTAAACCAATCATCACAAAACTTGGAGGTGCCTATAAGGGATAAGGGAGTCAAATGATTGGAGTGTAGCTAGAAAGGGAAATAGAGAGATTCTACGGTGAGAAAAATATTGAGATGGAAAATAAAATGGTTAGGTATATATTGATTCCTGTTGTGGCTGATCCACAACACACCCCAAAATTGGGGACCCACCTTTTTTGCATGCTTTCAAAGAAGACCGCAGTGGCCCAGATGCTAAAAAATCAAAGGAAGAGCAAAATATAGCAAGAAAAAGAAAGTGTCGCGATATCGCGACATGTTGCTCCGTCGCGACCAGAAATGAAAAGTTGTCGCGATATCGCGACATGTTGCTCCGTCGCGGCCGAAAATGAAAAGTTGTCACGATTTCGTGACATGTTGCTCCGTCGCGGCTAGAAATGAAAAGTTGTCACGATTTCATGACATGTTGCTCCGTCACGGCTAGAAATGGAAAGTTGTCACGATTTCGTGACATGTCACGTTTCGACAGAAAGCAGCAGAATGCATCATGAAGAGAAAATGTCACGATATCACGACGTGTTGTGAAATCGTGGTGCAAGACAAAGAACCAAATTAAAGACTCAAAATGTCACGATATCACGACATGTCGTGAAATCGCGGTTCATAGAGGAGAGAGAAAGACAAAATGAAAATGTCGCGATATCGTGACTTGTCATGAAATCGTGGTCGAAGGCAGCAAGAGAAGAGTCAATGCAGAAGTTGTCGCGATATCGTGACATGTCACGTTTTCGCGACCTAAAGCAGCCAAAATGAACGTAGAGGAAAAACGTCGCGATATCACGACAGGTCACGTTTTCGTGGCTCCAAGCAGAGATGGTACGGAAGGAAAATATGTCACGATTTCACGACAGAAAGCAGTGAGACAGCCCGAAAGAGAAAAGCGTCATGATTTCACGACAAAAAGTAGCGAGACAGCCCGAAAGAGAAAAGCGTCATGATTTTGCGATAGAAAGCAGCGAGACAGCTCGAAAGAGAAAAGCGTCGTGATTTCACGACAGAAAGCAGCAAGATGGTACGAAATGAAAAAGTGTCACGATTTCGTGACATGTCGCGTTTTCGTGGCTGAGTGCAACAAAACACAGCGAAGGAGAAAAACGTCATGATTTCGTGACAAGTTGCATCCATGCGGTCCGAAGCAAAAAAATGTCGTGATATCACGACATGTATCATTTTCATGATGCATGATGACAAACAAGGCTGCTGACAGAAAAATGTCGTGATATCGCGACATGTCTTGTTTTCGTGATACAGGTAGAGGGGCAAAGCTGCATACATAAAAACGTCGCGATATCGCGACATGCTATTTTTGGTCATGATTTATAGGGGGCCGTTACGGAACATGCAAAAAAGCATGGAACACGTGGCATAAAGGTGTAAGGGCTACAGAAGCGTTACAAGTCACAGAGAAGATCAAGCGTCTCGATGTCGAACATAAAGTCAAAAACAATGAAAAGGCGGGGAAGGTGAAACGAAGCGATCTGGGAGATGAAGCGAAGCGTCACAGGGCAAAACAGAGAGCATTGCCAGAAAGTATAAAAGCAGAGGCATAGATTGGTACAAGGGTCAGAAACCGCTACGAGCAGAGTTGCAGTGCCGAAGGTGAGAAGCCATTCTGGGCTTGCTTTGGAGTGTTTTTCTTCCCCTTTTTCTGGTTTTGAGAAAACTAGAGATTTTGTTATTGTAAAATGATCAATTTTTAATACAAAAAATTTAGAGAGTTGCATCTCATTGGCAAGAAAGAAGGAGTTATTTTCTGCATGCAGGATTAAATGTTTATCTTTCCCCTTTTCAGATTTCTAGGCTTATAGGTGAAGTTTAATGCAAGTTCTCTTGGTTGCTTCATGCGAATGTCTAAATCTGAAATCATAGTTAAAACCCCAGAGACCAGCACTTAACTTATCTGGATTGTGCATGTTTGTAGGTTCAATAGGTTAGGTTGCATGCATGGAAACCTCATTAGCTTCGGTTTTGTCAGAATAGGATTGCATCACCCTGAATGCATTTCATTTTTCTTTTTGCATTTTATTTTCATTTTTTCTGCACTTTATTTTCATTTACAGGCATTAAAATAAAAAATAAAAAACTAAAAATTCCAAAGTCTGAAAATAGAAAATTTCCATTTCAAGGCCAGAATTTCATTTTTCAGTTTTTTTTTCATTCATGAGCAGATGATGATATTCCCTTCATAAAATTCCAATTTCATTGAAGGGGTTATGTTTTATGACATTTCATAAATTTCCATTTTGGGTCATACGAAGATCAAATCACATTTGCTTTATTCGGGTTCAACGAACAATCATTACAGTTTCACAGTAAAATAAACCACAGTGCCCCTTGTTAACAGTTACTTGCAATCACTAAGGTGTTCCAAGCATTTTAATTGAATATCTTTATTTGAGATTATTGATACACATATACCAAATGCTAACATAGCGAAACCTTGGAGAAATTGTTTATTAAATTTCTTTGCAAGAGAGGATTTAGAACCCAAATCCTATCGGAGAGTGTGTTTTCACAATCGGGTGAAAATACCACTCAACAGATTGGCGCTAGAAGGAGGGCATGAAAAGGTTTATTTCATTATGATTTTAAATGCTACAGGTTTATAATTGTTTGAGAGCTTTACATTGCTAAATATTTCAAGTCCATTTGATTAGCATCTTCGGCCTCCTCTAACACCACTCAACAGATTGGCGCTAGAAGGAGGGCCTGAACGGGTTTATTTTAGTGAGATTTAAAATTTTTGTATATTTCATGCTATATTGATTGTTATCTTTAGTCCTCTAACACTCGACAGATTGTTAAAAGGACGGCCTGAATTGGTTTACTTTATTCTATTTTAAGCAATTCAGGTATGTTGTATATTTTTTTGATTGTTCATACAGAAATAAAGTGATTTGATTTAATTTTGAAAATTTTGGTCTTGACTAGCAAAGTGTTGTTTCCATACAGTTACTTTCATTTGATTTTAATGAATACATCTCTTAGTTGATGCTAACTTGATTTTTTTTTTTATACATTGCAGGTTGAATATTCAACAGATTTGGTTCTAAAGTTACATTATGAGTTCACTAATGGCAACATTTGAGGAACAAATTGTATCCCTAAGAGCTGAAATAGCATCTCTAAGAGAAAGAATGGTATCTACAATGGAGGATCATTATAAGGGTTTGTCTATACATGTGATACCCTATCATATTCCTAAAATGTTATTGGATTTTTTACGGTGTTTTAATCAAGAGGTGCCACTAGGATACTTGCAAAGACTACATGTCTACAAGAATACATTATGTCAATTCCAGATTTTCTATGAGGAGGTGGCTTGTAAGTTATTTGCATACATTTTGGATGATAAACCATTCTTTTGGTATAGCCAACTACCCATGGAGGTTAGGACTTCTTGGATACAACTAGAAGCAGCCTATCTTTATCATTTTGGTAATCAAAGTTGACTTAGAAATCTTGAAAAATCAGTTTACCTCCATATGTAAGGAGCCTAATGAATCCTTGAGTCAATTCAATGGAAGATTTCGTGAGTTGCACTCCCAAATGTGGGAAAATTTTAACACATTAGAAGAGGAAGCCATGGAAGTATACCTGGGAGCCATACACCCCACACTTGCTTCACTCATTGAGGAAAAACTGAGTGGTTTGTCTCTAGAGAAAATCCATGAGATCTTAGAAGAGATAGAACGACAAGGTCTTGAAGAAGAAAAGGCACAACATGTTCACATAAGAGATTGTCCTTCTAAAAATATTGATGCCAACCTACACCAACCATTAAAAATAGCACCCTCCACTCCAATGATATCTAAGGTAAATGATCAAGGGGATGAATTTGAATATCCAAATCTTACAACCACCTTAGATGTAGTCCACGAGGAGGTGCAAATTGCTAAGCCAACATCCGCTAGTGAGGATTATGCAGAAATGATCTCATTCATAGAGATACACGATTATCCGGATGAAGGGGTTCTAAATTCAACAATGTTTGATATATGTGATAGGACGGAACCCACCATAGAATTGAATGAAGTGGTTGAAAGTGAAATTGAAAGAAAATCAATAAATAAATTTGAAGATATGATAGAATTTCACCACTTGTTCTTGGAAGATACTATTGATGAGATGTGTAAAAATTAATGATCAAGAAATTCTTCACCCTCCAAATTATGATAAAATTGAATCATGGGTTACTAATTTGGACTATGATAGCCTTACAAATTTGAATTCAAGAAATGACCCACTTTTGGAAGTAATTGAACCATCTAAGGAAGGTGAAGATGAATTTGATGAGAAACACATTGATGAATTGGAGGATGTTGAAGAAGTAGTTGAACGTCACCACTTGATTTTGGAAGATGATTATTATGATGCTTGGAAGAAGTGGGAAGACTACACTCACTCCAAAACTGCTAATGAAACTTGTGTGCCAATTGATATGCAGGATGACATAATCGCCTACTCAAAGGAAGATATTACGACTCCTGTACAATTTGAGGATGTTTTGGAAGAGGGTTTCAAGTCTCATCAAATTTTGAAAGATTATAATGATTCTATTGCCAAGGACAAAGAAGAAAAGGAATTTATGAATGAATCAAAAGATCATGCCACAAACATCATGGAATTTCATTCCATGGATCTGGATGACAATTTTTACAATGGTTGGGGGAGATATGATGATGCATTCTTTTCTCACATCCCTATAGATGAAACTCATATTGCACTTGATATGCAAGATGTTGAAACTTCTATCTCACATGAAGAGATACCATGGATAGTGAACAAAGAATTGGAACCAAATGACAAAGAGATTGATCAATTGGAAACAACTCAAATGAAGGATCATCAAGATGAGTCATGGGACATACACTTTGACCAAGAATATTTGAGGGTTGAAAAGGATGGCCATGTTTTCAATTGGGTGCCCAATTTTGGTATGTTTGATGAACAAGTAATCAATGAAGAGTATGAAGACCATGAGGTAAAAGAGGGAATTGCAAATCCCCATCAAATTTTGGTAAATAAAAATGTTCAAAAGGTAGAATCTAACCTTTTGTGTTCAAGCATCCAAAATTTAGGTGAAAATTTGCATGACCATATTTTGAATTTGAATGATGTTTATGGTGAAATGTCATTAAAGGTGAATGAAAAACAAGGTATAATTTCTAATCACACCTTTGATAACATTGTTTTAATGAATGGAAAAGAAGTTGATGCACTTGAATTGTTAAATCAAATTCATCAACAATTACTAATTGAATCTAGGGTAAAAACTTTTAATGATCCTAATTTAGTAAATATCCTAGATGCTTGCAAATTGTTACACAAATTTGATTGGCCTACAAATTTGGAAAATGATTTGGCTTTGAAATTTTTAGAAATAGGCTCTTACTTACAAAGTCTCATTTTGGATAAAGAGAGCCTAGTTCTAAAACATGAATCGAATTGTGAAATGGATACTTTCAAGGATAGACAAGATAATATTGAATATCATTTATTGTCTAATCATTTTAGTGATTTGAGGCTCACCTATGGGAATACTATTGGAACTAAATCTAATTGGTGGGGTGAGCAAGGGAAGTTGAAGTGGGTTGCATTGTGTGGTCTAATATTGTTTTGGTTGGATTCCTACAACATTTGGCATGCACATCACGTTATATTTTTGTTGAAATGTTCTAATCATGTTTGGGATCCAAGAAAGTGATAATCCAAGCTTTGCATCATCTTGTATTATATTGTACATTTGTATATAGATTTTGGTTTTTGGTTTTGGTTTGTGTTTTCAAGTTTCATTTTTGGGATTGCTATTTGGATCAGGATTTAAGTTGTGTGTTTGATTTCATTTGACATGTTTGGTTTGTTTTTATAAAAAAAAAAAAAGAGAGGAAAATTTTGAGATGTCAACTTATGCCTAAGATCAGGAGAATATGAAACATTGGAATTGTGTTGTAGAAAGCTCCACAAGTAACACAAACATCTTAAATAATATCGTTTGAATCTTGTGATGCATGAAGTTGTCAGTTTTAC
The DNA here is from genome assembly GCA_028583015.1 of Wollemia nobilis. NCBI lineage: Eukaryota > Viridiplantae > Streptophyta > Pinopsida > Araucariales > Araucariaceae > Wollemia > Wollemia nobilis. The sequence continues at coordinate 1,430,676 of JAQPPZ010017067.1, forward strand.
ACATTATGGTAAAGTAGATGATATATTCCATCCACATTTCAAAAGAAGCAGTGCATTCATATCTCATGTCACATTCCTCATTGCATATACATGTCATCTCAGGTACATTTTCATTTCATGTGCAATCATTGAGAAGGTGTCGAATCCTCTTAGGGTTATTCTATAACATAAATAAGAAAAATCCTAAGGTTGGGAACTGATGCCCGAACTATCTTGAACCAAGCACGTTCTACGCATATTAAAGAGAATCTTGAGCAAAATGGTCAAAACCATACTTGGAAGAAAAGGTGAGGCGAAAAGAATATTTCATGTCTGTCCTATCATGCAACATAATCCTTAAAACAGTGGTTTTTACCACTCCCATAATGCTTAAAGCCTAAAATCAGAGTAGTAAGGATAGGATTAAATCCTCATCTCACTTAGGTTGAGGATCCAATTCCCCAAAGCTCTGATTTGACCTTCATGGAGTAGTAAGGATAGGGCATAATTCTCATCTCACCTAGGTTGAGAATCCGATTCCCCAAAGCTTCCATCTTTCATTTTATCATAAAACTTGGATGGGAAGGATCGTACTACATGTCCTCTGCAAAGGATGGGTAGTCATCCCAAAAGTCCAAGAAACAAAAATAAAATTAATATTTTCCATCTTTCATCTTAATATTGGATTGGAGGGATCGTACTACATGTCCCTAGCAAGGATGGGTAGTCATCCCAAAGGTCCAAGAAATTAAAAAAAAAAAGAGAAAAGAATGAATGAAGCCAAATCATGGATTATGGGGTTAAGTATGCTCATGCGTGGCAACATGTCTTGTCTAAAAGCAAGACCACTGATTGCTCAAACGGACAGGCTAGCCTGACAATTTCATCCATAACAGGTTAAATCATTTTGTTCAAGATGAGGTAATGAACTCCAGATCAGAGTAGTAAGGATAGGATTAAATTCCCATCTCGCTTAGGTTGGGAATCCAATTCCCCAAAGCTTTGATCTCACTTACACCTGCACATGGGTTCAAGATGGTAGTGACACATAACCAACTTTGGGATCTAGTAAATTAATTCAGTATACATATATTTGGTCCTAAGAGGGTTTGACAGTTTTAATTGTTTGTACATGATATTAGAAGGTTTGAGCCTTTGCAAAGCAGGTTGTTATATCTCTAGCATCTTCATCATACATCAAATCCTGCACAAATCATTCATAGCCTTGCATACAAATCATAAGTGAAACTGACAATGGAATGTTGATCAAGTTCAAGCGATAGGGAATGAAAACACATTGCACACACCGAGCTGATACTTAATGATTCTGATGTTTCATGTATTTCTGATCTATCGGTATTAGTTTATCCTTTATGTGCTGACGCTTGTATCTAAGCTTGTATATTTCAGGTTGGGTTCTCACCAAAATGCTCAAGAGCATTTGACAGCAGAGTCGCCATTTGTTGTGGCTGATCCACAACACACCCCAAAATTGGGGACCCACCTTTTTTGCATGCTTTCAAAGAAGACCACAGTGGCCCAGATGCTAAAAAATCAAAGGAAGAGCAAAATATAGCAAGAAAAAGAAAGTGTCGCGATATCGCGACATGTTGCTCCGTCACGACCAGAAATGAAAAGTTGTCGCGATATCGCGACATGTTGCTCCGTCGCAGCCAAAAATGAAAAGTTGTCATGATTTCACGACATGTTGCTCCGTCATGGCTAGAAATGAAAAGTTGTCACGATTTCGTGACATGTTGCTCCATCGTGGCTAGAAATGGAAAGTTGTCATGATTTCGTGACATGTCACGTTTTACGACAGAAAGCAGCAGAATGCATCATGAAGAGAAAATGTCATGATATCATGACGTGTTGTGAAATCGTGATGCAAGACAAAGAACCAAATTAAAGACTCAAAATGTCACGATATCGTGACATGTCGTGAAATCGCGGTTCATAGAGGAGAGAGAAAGACAAAATGAAAATGTCACGATATCGCGACTTGTCATGAAATCACGGTCGAAGGCAGCAAGAGAAGAGTCAATGCAGAAGTTGTCGCGATATCGTGACATGTCATGTTTTCATGACCTAAAGCAGCCAAAATGAACGTAGAGGAAAAACGTCATGATATCGCGACAGGTCACGTTTTCGTGGCTCCAAGCAACGAGATGGTACGGAAGGAAAATATGTCACGATTTCATGACATTTTTAAAGCGAGAGAAAGAGAAAAGCGTCACGATTTCATGATAGAAAGTAGCGAGACAGCCCGAAAGAGAAAAGCGTCATGATTTCACGACAGAAAGCAACGAGACAGCCCAAAAGAGAAAAGCATCATGATTTCACGATAGAAAGCAACAAGATGGTACGAAATGAAAAAGTGTCACGATTTCGTGACATGTCGCGTTTTCATGGCTGAGTGCAACAAAACACAGCGAAGGAGAAAAATGTCACGATTTCGTGACAAGTTGCATCCATGCGGTCCGAAGTAGAAAAATGTCATGATATCATGACATGTATCATTTTCACGATGCATGATGACAAACAAGGTTGCTGACAGAAAAATGTCACGATATCGTGACATGTCTTGTTTTCGTGATACAGGTAGAGGGGCAAAGCTGCATACATAAAAACGTCGTGATATCGTGACATGCTATTTTTGGTCATGATTTATAGGGGGCCGTTACGGAACATGCAGAAAAGTGTGGAACACATGGCATAAAGGTGTAAGGGCTACAGAAGCGTTACAGGTCATAGAGAAGATCAAGCGTCTCGATGTCGAACATAAAGTCAAAAACAATGAAAAGGCGGGGAAGGTGAAACGAAGCGATCTGGGAGATGAAGCGAAGCGTCACAGGGCGAAACAGAGAGCATTGCCAGAAAGTATAAAAGTAGAGGCACAGATTGGTACAAGGGTCAGAAACCGCTGCGAGCAGAGTTGCAGTGCCGAAGGCGAGAAGCCATTCTGGGCCTGCTTTGGAGTGTTTTTCTTCCCCTTTTTTTGGTTTTGAGAAAACTAGAGATTCTGTTATTGTAAAATGATCAATTTTTAATACAGAAAATTTAGAGAGTTGCACCTCATTGGCAAGAAAGAAGGAGTTATTTTCTGCATGCAAGATTAAATGTTTATCTTTCCCCTTTTCAGATTTCTAGGCTTATAGGTGAAGTTTAATGCAAGTTCTCTTGGTTGCTTCATGCGAATGTCTAAATCTGAAATCACAGTTAAAACCCCGAGAGACCAGCACTTGACTTATCTGGATTGTGCATGTTTGCAGGTTCAATAGGTTAGGTTGCATGCATGGAAACCTCATTAGCTTCGGTTTTGTCAGAATAGGATTGCATCACCCTGAATGCATTTCATTTTTCTTTTTGCATTTTATTTTCATTTTTTCTGCACTTTATTTTCATTTACAGGCATTAAAATAAAAAAATAAAAAACTAAAAATTCCAAAGTCTGAAAATAGAAAATTTCCATTTCAAGGCCAGAATTTCATTTTTCAGTTTTGTTTTTCATTCATGAGCAGATGATGATATTCCCTTCATAAAATTCCAATTTCATTGAAGGGGTTATGTTTTATGACATTTCATAAATTTCCATTTTTTTTTTGCAGCGTGGTCATACGAAGATCAAATCACATTTGCTTTATTCGGGTTCAACGAACAATCATTACAGTTTCACAGTAAAATAAACCACAGTGCCCCTTGTTAACAGTTACTTGCAATCACTAAGGTGTTCCAAGCATTTTAATTGAATATCTTTATTTGAGATTATTGATACACATATACCAAATGCTAACATAGCGGAACCTTGGAGAAATTGTTTATTAAATTTCTTTGCAAGAGAGGATTTAGAACCCAAATCCTATCGGAGAGTGTGTTTTCACAATCGGGTGAAAATACCACTCAACAATTCCTAATCTATAAAATTAGAAATTAGTTTGAGAATTTAGAGTCTTGAAGAGGGAATAAGGCGCTTCCACTAGTTAGTAAGATATGCATGCTCTAAAGCAGATTGATCTATAATACTTACCCTGGGGTCTAATATTTATGATAATTTGAAGAGGAATAAGAATACGAAGAATAAGGATATATGAAATCAACTATTTTTTTGGATCAATAAACTTTCTCTTTTCAACCAATGGTCAAATTACATGCTTTTCAAGGTTGCATAATCACAATTATTGGTCAAGATAATGTATTATTTCAACTTGTTGAAATGGTAATTTATCTTGAATTCTAATTTAGTATTGTGCCCCAATTTTAGCTTCAACAAATTTGGAAGAGAGTGTCAATAGATCCTTCTAAATTTTGGATTGAATTTCATTCCCTACTATCCATGCATAATTAATATTATGATAACCTACACTAATTTCTTAAAAAGTAACATGTAGAATATAAACATGCATAAAATATTTAATGATGTGAGTGATTCAAATTAATGGGTGTAAATAGTAGCAATAGTGTAAGTAATCAATCAACACATGAGAATTTGAATAACATCAATGTTCTCCAATTCATTATATATGAAATTGATAAGCAATTAAAATATGGGAAAAAAAGTAATACCTCAATCATCATACACTTAGCAAACCTAGAGGGCAGTACCATTGATGAAATTGGGGAAGGACTTGTCAATTTTCAATAATCTCATGAGGTCAAAGCATAATGTGGATTTCATAGAGTGTAGCTCTAAATTCTCATGGCCAAAAGATGAATACAATGGAGCCCTAGGTTACTATTTATAGTAAGAATTCATATATAAGTTACTTGGGGTGAGAAAGGGTTACTAATCTAGGCATGCTACCTTTTTGTGGCATGGCTTAATGCTAAAAAATGACCAAAAATCTATTTTTTATCCTAATAACATTGTTAGGGGAATAATTTTATGCTCGTGACTTCATTTTGATATATTCAAAATGTGTTGGAAATATTAGAGGAAGGTTTATATATTTTTATAGGAAATCCATACCTACATGAAAAATGCTCTTAAGGCCCTCAAAAATGAAAAATAAAATAGTTACTAAAAATAGTAATTTTTTAGTTTTAGATTTTCATAGTCAAAATGCATCTCTAGCTATGTTGACATATTAGTAGAAGATAAAATACAAAAGGACAAGTCACATGTATGTTATTTTCATTTAATATGCACTTTATAACTCATGGAAGGTAAATCACCACATTTCCATATGGGTGACCTCCTAACTCACAAAAGGTGAATCACCACATTTCCATATCTATGACCTTCCATATTCAATATGGTGGATTTCCAATATGCCAATTATTTTATAAAGAGAGATTCACCCCTAACTATAAAAGGCATGAGTAATGGATACAATATTATAGCCCCACATATCTTCTTAAATATTGCTTGCATTGTACTTTATTTTTGAGAAATAAAATCATTCTGCTATTTTGATTATATACTCTTGTGTTCCATTTTTTTATACTCATTTTTTAATTACATTCATTATTTGATCTTAACTCAAAATTTTAAGTTTAAAAATAGTAAAAAATCTAAATTTTATATCAATTACTCCTAGCAAAAGTAAATATTTTGGGGCATTTGTATATAAAGGATACACCATCAAATGTTACATGCCTTCATTTATCCATCTAATAGGATTAGAAGGCTTCTAAGATGACTTAGTGCACCACCACATGCCAAAGTATCACTGTTTAAATATTCACCTTTGGATTCATGCCTTTATTTTGACCCTTTATTGGAAGCTAAGCAATTCACTATAGTTAGTGAGAAAATTACTCATTTTTACAATAAATCACTTGTGGTTGCAAGCAAATTGCTAGTTTTCCCTAATTAGATTATTCCCTAGAGCCAATCAATCCACCTTGTAAGTGAATCAGTCCTTATCCAATTGACACCTTCTACAAACAAATTGGTCTTGATACAATTTGAACCTTTTATTGGACTTAGAAAAAAATTAGAGGATTTTATAAGGCAAATTTTTTTTTATCTCTCTATTTTGTGCTCTAATATTGTAAATACCAAGGTAGTTTTGAGGCACTATATGTATGGTAACTTCATGGGGTATCAATCTCAAGTGGCATGAGATCCTAGATCCTACATTTATCCTTAGTATTGAATCCTTATAAAATTGGAATTTATATGGAAAAGTTATCAAAATTGTGTCCTCCTTATCTGGTCTTCTATGGAAATAATACCAATAGTTTCTACCACTCTTCATTTCCTAGTAGTTGAATTGATATGATGTCCTCTAATTTCCAATCAAATATTTATATGGATTTGATAATAGCTCTCCCTATTTCTCCATTATCTCTTGTAGCTTTCATATATAGGCTCTAGCTTCTTATAGGTCTCAACTACATTCTCCTTATCAACTTGATCTAATATGGAATTTACAATGTCATCACCTAGGACCTTCATTTGCTAATCAAATATGTTAGGCATACCTAAAATAATTACGCCTTTAATTTATTTGGTTATTTTATGTGCTTGGGTTTTTGGGGATGTCGTGTTATATTTGTAATCTTAGAGGTCTTTCTAGTCATCCAAGATCTTATTTGATTTTCTAACCATATCCTTCCTATCCATATTGAGTTGTTGAGCATATGATATCATGATAGATGAGATAAATTTTAGGACCTTTTAGTATTCACCTCTAGAAGATAGTCATTCTTCTACTTAATCAATTATTTCTTCCATATTTTCTATTATTTACTTTGCAAAGGATATAAACCAAAAGTATTCATAGGAATTCTTCAATTCATCTTTGATCTTGTCCTAAAGGTACTTGACATGTTGTATCCTTCTTAGGATCTTTGATTGTGTTCTTTTATATTGAGTCTGTTAACTCCCTGATCTTTTGATATTTCATTTTTTGGACCTTTTGAAGTTGTTCTATTTAGATAGGGTGCATTCCCAGTGGGGGGAGTGAGGAGGCCTTCTGATATATGTGGGAGGACCCTATCCCAAATTCCTTGATTTCCCCCTCCCATCCTATAGATTCCCCAAACAAGGATGACCCTGTGTCAACCTTGATGCACTTCCTGATCCATTACAAGATCATCCTGGGGCCTTCCAAGTGGTTTTTCTCATCTTTATAAAAATTTAGAGCTTGGCTAGATCATCCTTACATTTTTCCATAGTGGTCTTCATTGGTGGTTGGTTTTAAGTGGCCCAAATCAGGAGTTAGAGTTTTGAAGACTATCTCGACGATCCTTTTGGCTTTGGGAGGGGCATGTGCTTTCCTACTTATTGTCAGTTTGTTTCCTCTACTCTGTTATTGGATTCAACATCTAAAGGGGTTTCCACTTTGTTTAGTCCTAATATCTTAGCTTTGGGTTTGCTCTCTACTTCTTTTTTGCCTTGGGATTGGACCATAGTTTTATCATTTGCAGTTGAGTGGATCTCGATTGTGGCTAGTGTGGGTCCTTTGAAGCTGGATTTGGTGTCTATATTGATTTTTATGTGGTCCTCTCCCTACTACATATTTCTAACCTCTAGTAAAGGGCCTTGTGTTTCTCATGTTTTTGTGAGTTTTGGAATCCATGGATATCCTTTGGATGGATAGTTGGTGGTGTTGGTGGGTTTCCTTGCTCTAGGGCTCTCTATTGGATTTCATATTTATAGTTTTTTGGCCTAGGGGTGGCTTTGTGCATGCATGCCTATTGCTTTTGATTATAACTTGTTGATAGTCATGGTGGTTTGATCCCTTCCAACCATAGAGTGCCACAGTGTATTGATGTTCGAGGTTTTCTTGTCTGCTGTTGTGATATTGGTCTCCTTTGTAATGAGATATCAATGCCTGAAGAGATCTCTCATGGTTTTTTGCCCCTTTTCTATGTTGGTCCTGTACCTTATTGTATGGGTTTTTTATTTCCTTGTTGTCTCATTCCTTCTTCGATGGGTTTCTTCTCCTCCAGGCTAGTCCTAGGTCTTCTTGGATGGGTTGTTCTTTTTTAGGTTTTTCTTGTGCCTTCCTGGATGGGTCTATATTTTTTAGGCTTTCTCTATACCTTCTGGATAGGCTCTTCATTTGCTGGTTGTTCCCGTGTCTTCTTGGATGGGTTTTTTCCTTTTCTATAGGTTCTAGTTTTTCCCAAGCAGGTTTCTAGGATTTAGTTTCATCCTGGGCTATTTTATTTTGGGCAGGATGCCATTTTGAAACTGCGCCAGCTAGTTTCCTTTTCCCTAACATTTTTGGGTGGGTGTTGTTTTATAAATTTTAAATTTTATGCCTATTATAAAGTATTCCCATTTCGCATGGGTGTCTCCTCTTGGTGTTGTCTTAGGCTACCACAAGCCAGGTTTTTTAATTTTTTTTTCTATTTGTCCTAGGTTCCCTTTATTCGGGTTTTAGTCTTGGTGTTTTTCTTTGTCCTGGGCTCCCATAAGTTGGTCTTCCTTGCTTGTGGTGCACGGGATGGTCCTATTGTTTGTTTTGTGAGATTGTCCTACCAGGACTATCTTCTATTTATTTGTTAGAGACACTCTCACTATGCAAACTCTACTTCTTAGGATCTTTGATTGTGTTCTTTTATATTGAGTCTGTTAACTCCCTGATCTTTTGATATTTCATTTTTTGGACCTTTTGAAGTTGTTCTATTTAGATAGGGTGCATTCCCAGTGGGGGGAGTGAGGAGGCCTTCTGATCTATGTGGGAGGACCCTATCCCAAATTCCTTGATTTCCCCCTCCCATCCTATAGATTCCCCAAACAAGGATGACCCTGTGTCAACCTTGATGCACTTCCTGATCCATTACAAGATCATCCTGGGGCCTTCCAAGTGGTTTTTCTCATCTTTATAAAAATTTAGAGCTTGGCTATATCATCCTTACATTTTTCCATAGTGGTCTTCATTGGTGGTTGGTTTTAAGTGGCCCAAATCAGGAGTTAGAGTTTTGAAGACTATCTCGACGATCCTTTTGGCTTTGGGAGAGGCATGTGCTTTCCTACTTATTGTCAGTTTGTTTCCTCTACTCTGTTATTGGATTCAACATCTAAAGGGGTTTCCACTTTGTTTAGTCCTAATATCTTAGCTTTGGGTTTGCTCTCTACTTCTTTTTTGCCTTGGGATTGGACCATAGTTTTATCATTTGCAGTTGAGTGGATCTCGATTGTGGCTAGTGTGGGTCCTTTGAAGCTGGATTTGGTGTCTATATTGATTTTTATGTGGTCCTCTCCCTACTACATATTTCTAACCTCTAGTAAAGGGCCTTGTGTTTCTCATGTTGTTGTGAGTTTTGGAATCCATGGATATCCTTTGGATGGATAGTTGGTGGTGTTGGTGGGTTTCCTTGCTCTAGGGCTCTCTATTGGATTTCATATTTATAGTTTTTTGGCCTAGGGGTGGCTTTGTGCATGCATGCCTATTGCTTTTGATTATAACTTGTTGATAGTCATGGTGGCTTGATCCCTTCCAACCATAGAGTGCCACAGTGTATTGATGTTCGAGGTTTTCTTGTCTGCTGTTGTGATATTGGTCTCCTTTGTAATGAGATATCAATGCCTGAAGAGATCTCTCATGGTTTTTTGCCCCTTTTCTATGTTGGTCCTGTACCTTATTGTATGGGTTTTTTATTTCCTTGTTGTCTCATTCCTTCTTCGATGGGTTTCTTCTCCTCCAGGCTAGTCCTAGGTCTTCTTGGATGGGTTGTTCTTTTTTAGGTTTTTCTTGTGCCTTCCTGGATGGGTCTATATTTTTTAGGCTTTCTCTATACCTTCTGGATAGGCTCTTCATTTGCTGGTTGTTCCCGTGTCTTCTTGGATGGGTTTTTTCCTTTTCTATAGGTTCTAGTTTTTCCCAAGCAGGTTTCTAGGATTTAGTTTCATCCTGGGCTATTTTATTTTGGGCAGGATGCCATTTTGAAACTGCGCCAGCTAGTTTCCTTTTCCCTAACATTTTTGGGTGGGTGTTGTTTTATAAATTTTAAATTTTATGCCTATTATAAAGTATTCCCATTTCGCATGGGTGTCTCCTCTTGGTGTTGTCTTAGGCTACCACAAGCCAGGTTTTTTAATTTTTTTTTCTATTTGTCCTAGGTTCCCTTTATTCGGGTTTTAGTCTTGGTGTTTTTCTTTGTCCTGGGCTCCCATAAGTTGGTCTTCCTTGCTTGTGGTGCACGGGATGGTCCTATTGTTTGTTTTGTGAGATTGTCCTACCAGGACTATCTTCTATTTATTTGTTAGAGACACTCTCACTGTAAAGACTCTACTTCTTAGGATCTTTGATTGTGTTCTTTTATATTGAGTCTGTTAACTCCCTGATCTTTTGATATTTCATTTTTGGACCTTTTGAAGTTGTTCTATTTAGATAGGGTGCATTCCCAGTGGGGGGAGTGAGGAGGCCTTCTGATCTATGTGGGAGGACCCTATCCCAAATTCCTTGATTTCCCCCTCCCATCCTATAGATTCCCCAAACAAGGATGACCCTGTGTCAACCTTGATGCACTTCCTGATCCATTACAAGATCATCCTGGGGCCTTCCAAGTGGTTTTTCTCATCTTTATAAAAATTTAGAGCTTGGCTAGATCATCCTTACATTTTTCCATAGTGGTCTTCATTGGTGGTTGGTTTTAAGTGGCCCAAATCAGGAGTTAGAGTTTTGAAGACTATCTCGACGATCCTTTTGGCTTTGGGAGAGGCATGTGCTTTCCTACTTATTGTCAGTTTGTTTCCTCTACTCTGTTATTGGATTCAACATCTAAAGGGGTTTCCACTTTGTTTAGTCCTAATATCTTAGCTTTGGGTTTGCTCTCTACTTCTTTTTTGCCTTGGGATTGGACCATAGTTTTATCATTTGCAGTTGAGTGGATCTCGATTGTGGCTAGTGTGGGTCCTTTGAAGCTGGATTTGGTGTCTATATTGATTTTTATGTGGTCCTCTCCCTACTACATATTTCTAACCTCTAGTAAAGGGCCTTGTGTTTCTCATGTTGTTGTGAGTTTTGGAATCCATGGATATCCTTTGGATGGATAGTTGGTGGTGTTGGTGGGTTTCCTTGCTCTAGGGCTCTCTATTGGATTTCATATTTATAGTTTTTTGGCCTAGGGGTGGCTTTGTGCATGCATGCCTATTGCTTTTGATTATAACTTGTTGATAGTCATGGTGGCTTGATCCCTTCCAACCATAGAGTGCCACAGTGTATTGATGTTCGAGGTTTTCTTGTCTGCTGTTGTGATATTGGTCTCCTTTGTAATGAGATATCAATGCCTGAAGAGATCTCTCATGGTTTTTTGCCCCTTTTCTATGTTGGTCCTGTACCTTATTGTATGGGTTTTTTATTTCCTTGTTGTCTCATTCCTTCTTCGATGGGTTTCTTCTCCTCCAGGCTAGTCCTAGGTCTTCTTGGATGGGTTGTTCTTTTTTAGGTTTTTCTTGTGCCTTCCTGGATGGGTCTATATTTTTAGGCTTTCTCTATACCTTCTGGATAGGCTCTTCATTTGCTGGTTGTTCCCGTGTCTTCTTGGATGGGTTTTTTCCTTTTCTATAGGTTCTAGTTTTTCCCAAGCAGGTTTCTAGGATTTAGTTTCATCCTGGGCTATTTTATTTTGGGCAGGATGCCATTTTGAAACTGCACCAGCTAGTTTCCTTTTCCCTAACATTTTTGGGTGGGTGTTGTTTTTTAAATTTTAAATTTTATGCCTATTGTCAAGTTTTACCATTTCGGATGGGTGTCTCCTCTTGGTGTTGTCCTAGGCTACCACAAGCCGGGTTTTTTAATTTTTTTCCATTTGTCCTAGGCTCCCTTTATTCGGGTTTTAGTCTTGGTGTTTTTCTTTGTCCCGGGCTCCCATAAGTTGGTCTTCCTTGCTTGTGTTGCACGGGATGGTCTCGTTGTTCGATTTGTGAGATTGTCCTACCGGGACTATCTTCTATTTATTTGTTAGAGACACTCTCACTGTGCAGACCCTCTCCCTGACCCATTTGTAAAAGGTTTTGGGGATCTTTCAAAACCCAATTATCAATCAAAAAAAAATTGTTCTATTTAAATATGCCCTTGCATGAGTTTTTCTAAAAGGCCTATTTTTTGTTGGTTTTTTTTATCGTCAACATGTCAATATTGGAGGTCCTCAACCTACTTATTTAGTTGGTCCTTTTCTAAAATATCCCCTTTTAGAACCTCATTGTTCTGATAGATTTGATACCTTTGTGTTTTCAATTTTTCTACTTCTACTTCAAGCTCTTGATTCCTTTTCTACACTACTTCAACCTCAAACATCAAAAAATAAACTTCATGACCATACCAAGTGTAATTTATTTTCCAACTAGACTATTTGGTATGGATCCATTCAATTTAGGTCCAACTTAGACACCTTGGTAGTCCAGTTAGAAAGAGCTATTACCACCTTGGATGGAGTGAATTTTATCACCTCCATAATGTAAATCTTGTTCCCCACCCTAGATAGGTGTGATAGCATTAAGATTCATGGCTTATATATTTTTTATTAAGCTACTTATAATTCTTCCATTTATTTTCCTAGGTGACAAAAACATCAAACACTTGTATGATGTTTATTTTTTCATCTCACATATAGTTTTCGATGCAAAGGTCAAGCTTGGCCTTATAGCTATGTTGGTTTGAGGGGATGCTCCTATAGGCTTAGCATTATCATCTAGGGAGGTGGGCATAATTACCTACAATATGATTTGTCTTGACTAAGGTGGTAGGTAAGGCAGACATGTGGAGGTGGAAGGAAAAGAAATTAGAGTGAATTTTGTGGTGATGGGAGAAAATGGAGTGGAAATGAAGGGGTAGGATGAGATGGTAGTTTTACCAATATCTTTGCTAGCATGATATTATAGATGAAGGTATGGATAATAATGGTGATATTTTGTATGGTATTGTTGGTTGTGTGATAAGTATGTGATATTGCAGATGTGCCAAAGTAAGCTCTTGGTTTCAAAATCCATCTATGTTGAGAATAAGGTTCATATGTGCCCTTAATAATTTGATCAAGATATTAGAATACTATAAGGAAATAGAGTTTTGAGTTAGCCTCGAGATAAGGCTAGTTCCTTGTCCTAGCTAATCTATCTAAATGGGAGGTTTTTATACTAAAGTAAGAAATGCATAGGGTTAGAAATATGAGCTAAAAGTGGTATAAATTTAGAAACATCAAGAGACATGGTGCAAAGAGTCTCACAATCCAAACTCAAATTGAACACCTAATAGAACAACCTACATCCCTTATGCATTTAAAATATTTTACCATTAAGCACATTAAGCTATACTAAATCATTCTAGAACTATAGCAAAAATCCAAGTAGAAATCCAAAATTCATAATAACTATAACAAAAAATCCTTTAATAGATTTAAATAAAAATCATTAGCATGATAAGATATAAATACATGTTTTGCACAAGAAATTAGGAGTTCATATAGTAATCCAATTGTTATTTAAGAAGGCATATAGCCTTAATCAATACAATCATACCAATTGTAAATACCAAAGATCCAACCATTAGAATGACTTGCATTCTAGTATATATAGAGTTACAATTACAATTGGTTATTCCTAACTATGATTAAAGAGTGGATTGTAGGTTTGATAGGTTGTTTTTGTGTGTGTGCTCATTCCTCCAGTTCATTTTATTACAACTAATTTGGTGTCATGCCATTGATGTGGCTCATTCTTGCTTGATCTAAGAGAGTGGCGACCACAATGTCATCATCTGATGCATAGGATCTTCTAATAGGTTTTTTTTGCTTCATTTATCCCACTACCTCATTAGATGTAATAGCACAGGTGTTGGCTAGATAAGCCTTTGAGTTTGTTAGGATTTTTTGATAATAGATTCACTCTTTAGGAGCATTTTTTGGTAGTTTGGTGCATGCTTTCAACTCTTTTTCTTTTATTTTTTTGGGCAATAGCCTCTTTGTTATTATTGCCATATATTTTTGTGCCTTATGTTGACATCATCAATGTAAACCAATAGTGTTTGTTACGGAGGATGTATGACCTCTCAACATCATTGTCTATGCACAATTACAATGCCAAAATATGGTTAAGTGAGGATATAACCCTAGAAAACTTATGATCTCCCATAAGAAACACCTTCACAACACTTGCCCTTGCCATCATGTCATGGTATCTGATGGGCACTAGAATTTTCTCCACATATACCACATGCTAAACCTACATCCAAAACCCATATCATTTTCCTCCTACCCATGAATTCAAGGGATATTCAACAAAATATTTCTAATTTAATATATTTGAAAAATGAAAAATTAAAATATGATAAACCTTTTGGAAGAAAAAGTGAGGCATCAAATGACAAAATTCCAAAAAGTGTTGAACTAGAACACTCTTTAAAATAATCTAAAAATGTTGAAGGTTTATTCATATCTATCATGGTTTACCTCATACAACATTTTTTGGAGCATAACACATCAATCCATTATCTCTCAATGAAGTAACATAAAATTAGTTGGATCAATCTAACTTTATCAAGTGGCTTAGAGGTATTTTCCATGCATTGAACTTTATCTAAGACTTTTCTTGGAAGGTCAAATAATATTAGTATCTTATCTATATATAAATTCTAATAGATTTTCCTATGAACTGTACTACAACAACATGAATCAAAGTACAAAAGGAAATGGTTAGTAAGGTTTGTGAAAAATGAATAAAAATTAATCCATTATTTTTTAGCAATGCTACTTCTTATTTCATAAAGGCATGACTATAATGATGCATAAAATTAATTAACCAAATATATTGGATATTGAATATGGAAATATGGTGAAGCTATCAGTAAATATTTATCCTGATCCAATATGTTGTAACAACATAGAAATATCCTTGTGATCTAAGCTCCAACTAGTTTTTTTTGGTAAAACCCTAAAAAGTTGTCAAACACGAAATCTTCCACAAGCTACTTCCAAATAAAACATACTATTTTTGGAATCATTGTAGAATAATGTATGCAAAAATATTAGGTTAAGCAATGAAGATTCATTTCTACTCTGATACCATTTCATATTTATCAATAGGAATGAACAAAATCATCACATTATCCAACAAAGATAAGAGGAAACTTGTATAAGACAACATAATAGTGAAAGGTACTCTTAGACAACAAGTAATCATAATAACAAAAGAATAATTACCTCAAACCAATGAACAAAGTGTTGGACTTAAAATAATATAAGCACCCAAATTGTAAGTGACCTTAGATCAAGGTTAAAGAATTTTCCACAAGGTTGATTATTATAATATTACAATACCTATAGGTGTACAATCATAGGATAATACACAAGTGAATACAATAAAAGATTAATCATGGCCTCAAGTGAAGAATTAATACCACATATTTCAATAGAGCATGTATCAAACCATATGGTATGACCTATTACTTCTTAATTTTAGACTAAATAAAATAAGAATGAGATATAATCTACACAAAAAAGACCAATATAAGTATTTTTATTTACAGGAAGTCCTAGTTTAATTGTGGCAAAAATTTATGAAGATTTTGATCCAAACCAATGAAGAGACTTTTCTAAGAAAACTAAAGACACATTTTTCTCTTTGTAAAGCAAAAAAAAAATCCAAATTTTGCATAACAAGTTCGCATGCATATTTATGTGCAATTCAAAAGTAGTTATAGATAATAAGATGAAACAAGAAGGGTGTTTTCAAGTAAATTATATCACTAGGACTTCTTGAAAGATTGAAAATTATAGTTTATGGGTTCATTTGGACTTACAAGGCCCCAACAGTTTGCACATACCTACTTGACATATTTCTAAGTAGTGTGACTTGTCCTAGATTCACTATCTATTTGTGTATATAAAAAAAAAAAGGTTTAAAGGAAATCTAAACCAACCATCATTGGATTAAAAAATCTTTAAAAAAATGAATCTTAAGGAATCTAAATCTAAGATAATCTTGATGCATTAGACCCAAGGTTTATAAGAAGTTGTATTTAAAGGAAACCAAATTTGAGGGAAGCTATATTAACAGGAATATTATTCATAAGGAATCTTGATACAAAGAAATCTAGGTTTAGAAAGTCCAAATATAAAGGAAGACATATTAGAGGGAAGAGCATCTGGAGAGACTCCAAATTCATAGAAATATAGCTCTAACATCTTATAACTTGTTGGAACAAATATATTGTCATCAAATCAATAGTTCTACTAATTTGAACATTTAAATGCTTCAAAGGAATTATATTCCAGTTGAACATAAGAAGCAAAAAATAACCTTGAGAAAATTTGTTTACAAAGGACCATGACAAGAGAAGTTGAAGTTCCTATTGGTAAAATAAAAAAGGATAATATGACTTATGTAGAACTCAAATGTGAAGTTGTTTATTCATTAGCAATAGTGGAATAAATAAGAATACAATAAATATCATGTAGGTTAAGTGGTTGTAACAATTTTCTAAACATGGCCAACCACTTAATTAACAGATAACAATATGCTAATCTAGGATGACAACTAACTGCTATAAGACAAAGGATAACTCTAATAGCTAACTAAACATCCAAACAACTTAACAACCTATTTTCAACATGGGCATACTATGCCTCACGTGAATACAAAGTGCAAGAAATAGGAAATTAATAAAATAATAAATAATAACTTTGGCTTAAATGGATAAGATTAATATCCTCAACACTCCTCCACACCATAGAAGCATTGGAATGAAGAACACAAGCTTATACTGATAGTGGGGGTTGAACATTATAAGATAAAACTTTTACTTTTATTTTCAAAGCTATATCATCCAATATTATCAATTGCAATAATGAAACAATGCACAAATCACCACACACATAAGAGACATAGATTTAACATGGTTCACCCAATGTGGGCTACATCCATGGAGAATTTTTTCTTATAAATTTTTTCAAAAAAAATTGTAGGAATCAATTCCCTATTACAATGTTTGTGGACCCCAATCCATAGGAGACACCAATCCCCTCTACTTCGATTCATGGATCTCTATCCATAGGAGACACCAATCCCCTATGTTCTAGTTCATGGACCTCTATCCACATGAGACACCAATCTCTTCTGCTTTGGTATACTCCAAATCTTGCTCACAACTTTACTCAAATCTGCTCCAAGCCTACTCATAACTCTGCTCAAATTTGCTCACAAAACCTGCTCAATCCTACTCACAAACACTGATCAAACATGCTCACAAATCTGATCAAATATGCTCATAGGCCTTCTCAAAAGGCCTACTCAAATCTACTCCAAAACCTGCTCAAATCTACTCACAAAATCTGCTCAAATCTGTTCACAAGCCTTCTAAGAAGGCCTACTCAAATTTGCTCCAAAACCTGCTCAAATATGCTCACAAAAACCTTCTTAACTCTACTCACAAAATCTGCTCAAATATGCTCATAAGACTGCTAATAAGGCCTACTCAAATATGATCTAAAATTATGTTCATCCACTCATACAAACAATGCTCATCAATTCTCAAATCTTACATAAAAACAATGCTCATAATTTTCTCAATGTGCTTTCCTCTACTCTAGCAATTTATACATATTCTACCCAATAGTATTTTATCTTCATGAACATATAGAGAATGATATGCAATAACAATTACCCAATATGTTATTCTTCTCAATTGAATCTTTTTAAACTATCCTTGCACTATGTGACACTTTGACTTTCTTTAAAATAATCCTTCTATATGTGTAAGACTATTTGCTTATTTCCTTATGTACTTCAAAGCCAATCACAATGCACAAATTTTTCTTTCAAATTTGTTATATAACCCTTGCATATTTACCCCCAATATAAATCAAAACCAATGCACAAGTTTATTCACAAATCTCTAACCTTTGCACATTTACTCCCAATTTCAATCAAGACCAATGCACAACAAATCAATCCTTATACCTCCAACCATATGACATCAAAAGTATTTTCCTCAAACCAAACCACCCTTAAGAAAGGACTAAAATCACCATACCTCTAAATATTCCTCAATGATGATAGTCTTCTTTTGCATGTGCTTGTCTTGACAAAAATAATTTTTTTTTCTTTTGCCACTTCAAAATTGGTTAGCAAATCTCTTTTTCTTGAATAGATATCAAATCATTCACATTAAAAACCCTTATAAAAAATGTGCATAATAAAGCTTAAAAATAATAATACCTTATATCTCCCTTTTTATAATATGCCAAATACAATATAACATTAATCACAATTACACCTTATTTCTCCTTTTTCTAACATGCAAAAATACAAATAAACTTGACCACCATCCACCTTATAACTCCCTTTTCTAATTTGCAAAAATCACAATTTCTTATGCTAACACCTTGACCTTTATTTTTCCTTCAAAATCAAATTTAATAAAAAAATTTAATACCTTTGCACAATTGAGAATCAAACCCCTGACCTCACAAAATGTAGTGCTTTCCCAAGCGCTTTGTGACCAGTTGTGCTACCACGATAGCTAAGACCAAAAGGGAGGCACCCGATATATATTTGTGTCCTTGTGCTTTTATCAACAACAAAACCTCATCAAAAATGGCATCGACCTGATTTGACCTCGTGACCTCCTACCCAACAGTGCTCCACGCAAAACCAACAAGCAATTGTACTACCTTAGCAATTGAAACCAAAGGTATTCACAGTGATATTTATCCAAGTCTTCCTCATTCAGCAAAACTCAACAAAAAATAGCATTGACCAGATTCAACCCTATGACCTCCTACCCAGCAGTGCTCCATGCAAAGCCACACTGCCAGTTGGGCTATCCTAGCGAATGAAACCTCAGGTGCACACAGTGATATTTCTTTTTGTTTGTCTCTACCTTGATTTTTGTTGTCTTCTCCTCTACGTTTTCTTCCTACTGTTTGCATGCACGATGCTGGATTTTCAATTATGATTTTTCATTATGCTCCAAGTTTTAATAATGCCATGTATATATATGCTTTCCATTTCCTTTGATTTCATATTGAAAGGTCGCCTTAATTTATTTTCAATTTTTGGCACCTTTTAATTTTTCAAACCTTTTGTTTATAATATTTAAATTTAGAATTTAAATATTATAAATATTTATCTTTTTAAAAATTTGTCCCTCTCTTGTGATATTTAAACCTTTTTATCCCAAGCAACTTTTTAAACCTTTATCCTTCTTTTTGTCCAAGCAACTTTTAAACATTTGTCCCTAGTATAATATTTAAACCCTTTTGTCCTAATTAACTTTTTAAAATTTTATCCTTGTTTTTTTCCAAGAAACTTTTAAACCTTTGTCCCTCTTATAATATTCTTTTTATAATATTTAAATATGATATTTAAATATTATAATCCTTTCCTTGAAAAATATTTACCTTTGCTTTGAGATATACATTACCTTGAATAATTGTCCATTGTTTGCTATTCACAATAGTCCATTCTTGACACTATTGATATATTGTCCAAACTTGTAAACTTCACACCCTTGAATAATATTTATGCCTTGAATACCATGCATCCTTTGACATCAATGACAACTCAATATTTCCAACAATCTTCCCCTTTGTCATTGATGGCAACCCTACAAAAATATTTCTTCTACTACAATTGGATTCCAAATATGCTCCCCTTGACAAGCTGCTCCCCCTCACTGAATTCTCCCCCTTTGACATCAATGGCAAAGGGCTCCTTGGGGATAAAAATAAGACACTTAGTACAACCCCCTCACCACCTCCTTTACTTGAGGTGATCAATATTGAGATGGAAGTAAAACTACTCCCAAATTAAAATGCTCTTTTTCTTTTTCAATTTTTTTACATACCTTTGTAGTCATACCATTTTGAACATTTTGAGCATCTTTTTTCTTTCTTGTCTTTGGAAGTTCAGGAAAAAAATTTCTACACCATTTATATTTATGCCTAAAATTATTGTAATTGAAACACATGATGTTGTAGTCCTTGAAAGGTGCAAATAAATTTTCTCTTGGTGAAGTCATAATCATTCTTACCATGAACCTTGCAATGTATAGCTTTGTGACCAAAATGATTACATGAGAAGCAATAACCTTGGAATAAGTGTTCATCTTGCCTTGGAGGATATGGTCACATGATTCTTTCTTTACTTTTTTTGTGTTGGTTCATGTTCCTTGATGGTGCATTACTTTCTTCCTTATTGATATTTCCACTTCTCAACTCATTAGTATAGGTCTTAGATTATTCTTCAAATACCTTCTTTGATGCTTCTATTTATTTTGAGCTTGACTCCTCTTTTTTTACTTCTTGACCTTCCTCAAATCCAATTCTGGTCTTCACAAATGGGCATTTTTGTGTTTTGATAATATCATCCAAATATTTTGAGATTTTCCTAAACTGATATATCTTATTATTAAATTTTTCAAGTCCCTTCCTTAGAATGTTAGCTTCATGTTCTAGTCTTTCACATTCTAGCTCTTTTACCTTTAACTATTTAGCCATACCTTCTTCAACTTTCCTTGCCTCTTCAACCTTAACTTTTAAGTCAGTGAGATCTTGTAGAAGCTTTACCTTTGTTTTCTCATCCTCTTGTACTTGAGCCTTCAATCTTAATTTCTCCCTTTTCAACTCTTCAATATCAATAACAAGTTCCTTTTCCATATCAATTGTGGCTTCCTCTTCATATTCTAAAACTTTCTCTTCTTCTTGGTCTTCAATAAGAGGGGCACATTTTTTTTCTTTTTCTTGGTCTTTGACAACAGGTGCATCTTCTTTCTCTTCTACTTGGTCTTTGATAACAAGAGCATCTTCTTTCTCTTCTATGGCCAAAAATAGAATTTCTTCTTTTCACTATCGAAGAGACTTTCATCATTGTCACTGGAAGCACTGCTTGCTTCTTCAACATAAAAATTTTCTTGTGCCTTTAAAATATCTTATTCTCATGATTGCCTTGATCATGACTATTTTTATTTTCATGATAAAATAAAGTTTCTTTCTTTTTCTTGTATTCCTTTTCCTCTTCACTGCTACTATTTTTAGCTTGTGTACAATTAGTTGCATAGTGACCAATGTTACCACAAATAAAGCATTTCATAGTCTACATATTTTTGTGTTTTCTTGGACCCTTATTATTTCTTCTCACAAAGTTAGCCTCCTCTTCACTACTTGATTCTGGTACTTTATCATGTGCCTTATTTGAAGCTTTGAATGTTGCCTCTAATTTGGATGTTTTATCTTTTTCTATCTTCATCTCATAGGCTATGAGAATCCCATGTAGCTCATCCATACTTAAGGTGTTGAGATCCTTCATCTCTTCTATTTCTGAAACCTTTACATCAAATATTATAGGACGTGACCTTAATATTTTTTGAACAATCTTAAAGTCTTCAATATTTTCTCCAAGTCCATATATGGTGTTGACTGATGAGGCCTAGAAATACCTCATTATTACACTATGTTTGACATATAAAAACTGCCATATTACTAAACATGACAAAGTTAAATTTCCAAATAGTTGATTAGAATATATTATTTGTTAATTGTTTGCATGATTTTATGTTAGGAACATTATACCCTTGTTTTGACTATTTTAAGCATTTTATGCACTGTTTTAGTTGATTAAGTAGCAAATAAAACATGCATTTCAATTAGCCAAATGTTGTATGATGATGTCCATTAACTTAATAATGGTTTTAGAATGTTTTACCACCCTTAAACTTGTTTGAAATCCACATTGGAGCCAAATTTCTTAGGACTATCATAAATCTAGAAATCTGCATAAAACAGCCATACAAAAACCAGCAAGCTATCACTTTATAGGAGAACCTTGAAGTTGTCAAGCAAAGCATGAGGAAATGGATGGAATTATTTTAGAAGTACTAAATAATAAATCTAACCTATTTTAGAATCATTTTTACATGGTGTAAATGGGTAGTAATTGAGTATAACAGAGTAGGGACAATTGTGTAGCATTGTTGCACTATTTTAGCATGGTTACTTAGTAAAGGAAGAGTATAAATTCAGTAGAAACTTGATGTACTCCTTCATGTTGATATTTAAATGATTTTCCCATGTGATAATTTGTTTGAATTTGCAAGAAATACCAATATTTTACAACTGTGCAACAGAGTTGGAAAATGTAGTAATTTGTCATATAAATTCCAGCCAACAACCAATGAATGGTAGGGCAGGGAATTAATCAACCAAGGCATGTGAAAATGATTGGAAATATCTCTTGAGGGATAGGATAAACATAATATCTAGTTACAACTACATTGGCAGCTAATTTAGTTGCATTTGAGCATAAAGCTATTTTATAGCCAGATATTTCGAAGATCTTTGGAATAAGGGGGAAAAGTGGCCAGTTTGAGTCAAAAATATATTTGAGCATCCAAAATGGTAGGGAAAAGGTATTTGAAGGTGGATATAGGTGTATAAAGATATTTCTAACCTCCTCCAATGTACTCCCACCATTAGAGATGCCTTCTAAGGGCCAATGAGTGTTGTTGCAACACAAACTATCCAAAATAAGACTAAATCAGTTTTAGAACTTATTTGCAAATCATTGAGAAACAACATAAGCTAATTTGAGCATGATGCAATTGTAATAGTTTATTATAAATAACCCAGCTCCCTCCTTGGTTGAGCTAATTAGGATATTAGTTAGTAGGAGAGTAGTTAGTAATAGCAAATAACATAGTGCAACATTTTTATGTAACAATTCAACATGTTTTGACAGGAAATAAAAGTGTAGTTCTTTTGTTAATTTCTATTCATGAGTGAGTGTGAGTGTTAATTAGTTAAAGAGCAAGTTTCCCACCTTCTTCTAGATCAAGAAGCTTGGGCCCACTTTCAGGCCTAGAAGGAGGACTATTATGACATGTTTTTCTATAATTTTGCTATAGCAGAATTAACAGATTGCTTGTCAAATTTTCCTTTCTTGTTTTAAGTTTGTGTGATGTTATTTATGTTTTCCATTATGTTTGTATGCAAAATTTGTGTGTGTGTCAGTTGACAAAATATTTTAGATCCTCATTTCCCCTATTTTCTATGTTTCCCCTGTTTTCAAGTTTCAGCAACTTTTACCAGCTTTTTAGTAGTTTTCATTTTGCTATCAAACACTATAGCAGAAGCTTGACGACCTTCTATGAAAGGGCATTGGCAGGTGTTCTTAGAATAAATGTTATTTCCAAGCATCATTTTAATTCTACAAGTGTAACTAGGTTTCAATTCTGCAAGTGTAATTTAGGTTTTCCTTCTCAGCAACATTTCAATTTTGCAAAAGTAAATTAGACTTTCAATTCTTGCAATTTCAATTCTTGCATTTGTAGTTAACTTTCAATTTTTACAACTTAGAATTAGTTTTCAATTCCTATAATTTAATTCAGTTTCCATTCTACGAACTAGGTTTAGTGTGACATCAAAAGGATAAACCAACATCTGTTTCACCCAATAAATGTTTAAATTGTACTCTACCCTAACTTTCTATCATAGATAGCCTTGGGCATCACCTCAGATTGATAAATCATAAGATTAAATGATGTTATTAATGACACACATCATTTTGGTACCATTTCTGGGTAACATGATATTTGTTAGAGGGTAAAAGCAACCCAATAATTAATAATTATTCTAAGTTGTGAACTTCAGAGTAAAATCGGGATAAATAATTGGTATTAGTAATAGTTTTTGGTAAATTATATTTTCTTCCATTTAGAAAATAATCAAGAAACCACAAGGAGGTGATATGGTTAGGGGTTAAATTACCTATGTTTGAAATTCCTAATAAAATTAAAAGAATTCATCATCCTCATTATCGGGAAACATAAGCTCTTGAAAAATTTAGAGAAGCCATCTACTAGTACTTCCCTTTTATATCCATATCAATAGGGTAGTATATACAAATTTGTACTAGGTGTTGGGAAGACATCATGGTAGATATACATAACTATCCCTTGAACAAAACAACCATATCAAGTACTTGTAGTATTTTTTACAAGGACATATCACTGATAAATACCATTTACTTCCACAACTCAGAAATATCCTAGAGAGACAAAAAAAATTGCCTGGTCTAAATTTTTATCAAGAGAGATTCCAACAGTAATAAATAGAGCAAGTAAAACAACCACTGCCTCCAGCCCAACCTATGGCTAATCTGAATAATATAGGAGAAGTAGCCCCTATCTATGTAGCTGAATCTGGTAAAAATACTACAAAAAATGTTATTGACTGCAACATCCAATTGTGCTCAAACAAGACCTTACCTGAGCTTGAAGAGATAAAATTCAATGGAGATACACAAAAACCCTTTAGTCCAGTCACACAGAAATCAGCCTTGGATAAAGGAGAAAAACTCGAAAATCTGCACATGGAAAATTTACTTCCATTAAAATCCTTAGTAAGCAATTACAAAGAGGTAAATTATGTCCTCCTAGGAATGAAACAAATTGAGGTACAGCCAAGAAAATTCTTGAATATTATTAGTTGGTTGACTTATGAACAAAAGATAAAATTGTTTGCTATTTTGAAACAATATTTCAATCCCTTTGCATGGAAATATAAGAGTATGTCAAGATTTCATCTTGATGTATGCACTCATAGGATATATGTTGAAAATGTTAAACCTGTGAAATAGTTGCAAATGCAATTAAATTCTACCTTAAGAGATAATATCCAAACTGTAATAAATAAACTCTTGGAGGTTAGATTCATTTATCCAATTTTTGATAACCAATGGATTCCTCCATTAGTTATTATTCCAAAGAAAAATAGGAAACTGAGAGTGTGTGAATATTATCAAGAACTAAATACAATCACACATAAGGACCATTTTCCATTTATTGATCATATGTTAGACATACTCAATTTCACACTACATGAACTGGTTTATGATAAGAAACCATATTTTTCTATTGAATTTGAGTTACTAATACTTTTAACATATTTGAGAATTGATATTGAATTGTTTCAAGTACAGATTGACAAGATTTTGCAGACTAGGTGGCATGGACCACACTTGATTGAAGAAGCATTTAGAAATGGAGTAGTGCTTCTTTATCCCATTGGTGATTCAAGGAGGAAGTTAGTACTGAATGGATATTGCCCTCGGGTAAACCATGCACCATTAACTAAGGAGGAGTTCTTGTAGGAGGTTGAACAATTGGATGTACATAGGATGGAGGAGAATTTCTCTTCCATGTTAGATTCAGAGTGATGATAAAAAGTTTGAAAAAAATAAGAAAATACAAGAAAAGCAAAAAGAGAATAATCTTTCTTGTGAACTTCCTTCATGGGCATAAGCAAGACGAGAAAATTTTGAAAAATAAATAGAGATATAAAAAAAAAGAAAAAAAAAAAAAAAAAGAGGGAGAGAAAAAAATTGCAGCAAAAGACATGTCCCACAAAATGAGGATACATGAGGACAAGCATCAATTTCAGCATGGAAGAGGAACAATGGATTCAATACTTCATTTCCAACAATAAAGAAGGTAATGATGACATAAGAAAATTCTTACTACTCATCTAGAAAGGATGGTTGCATCATTTTTGTAGGTTTTAGCAGAAAAATATGATGTTTTCATACAAAAATTGACATGTTTCTACAGAATAAGGATTGTTCTTATCCAAATAAGAGTGAGAGACATTCTCTCCCATTGTAGCCTCATGAGAGACATTCTCTCTCATTTAAGCATATGAAAAAAAAAAGGATAGAATTTGGTTGAAAACCAGAAATGGTAGCCTCTTCTGATGAAAAAAATAAAATAAAAAAATGATGAAAAAAAGAGAGATGAAAAAAATGAATAATTTAGTAGTGAAAACCTCTTTGGAGGTGCTGCTGAGTTGGCCTACATGAAAACTAATTTTTTGGTGTGCATTGCCTTGTTGATCCACCCATAATTGTTGCACCATTGTACAAATCTCACACTGCACATGTGTTATGTTTATGTTTTCAGATAGCTTGCTAACAATCATTGGAAGCATCTTGTAAGGTGCATGATAATTTTTTAGGATAGTAAGGTATGTGTTTCTTGCATTTAAGTCATAGTAAGCATTTAGTATTTAGCATATGATAATCGGTATTTAGCATAAACTATTTATGCAAGTTAAAGATGGAATATGTTCAAAATATCAATAAACACCCCCTTCTGCCCTTAGTTGCATGGAAAATTCAAAACTATGCAAAAACATGATTTTGGGACAAACATGGCAGCAATTATATTTAAATTAGTAGGGCAGGTTTTAGAAGGAGAACTACAAGTTTATATCTCATAATTGCCTCATAAATTTGAGGAGGATAATTTGGAAAATGCACCTGAAGATTCTATTTTACTACTACTACAATAAAACAACAACATACAAAATAAATAATAGCATCTAAAAAAAGGATGGAGAAGGAATTTTTGATGTTATAGAAGGCTTATACACTCTAGAATAGGGCCCACAATAGAATCTGTAGCTAACTACATTTTTAGAGGTCATTTCTACATTTTTGGATGCATCTTCGAAATAAATAGGGATATCTTTGGAATGAACATGATATCTTCAGAATGAACAAGGATATCTTCAAAATGAACAGGGTATCTTCGGAATGAACAAGGATATCATAGGAAGTTATTTCTACATTTTTGGATGCATCTTCGAAATAAACAGGGATATCTTCGGAATGAACAGGATATCTTCGAAATGAACAGGAATATCTTCGGAATGAACATGATATCTTTGGAATGAACAAGAATATCATAAGAAGTCATTTTTGCATTTTTGGATGCAACTTCGGAATAAATAGGGATATCTTCAAAATGAATAGGATATCTTTGGAATAAGTAGAAACTATACCAGAATTCCTAAAAATTTTGTAGAATAGCAAAAAGAGTAGGGCACATCAAATATTGAGGTTCCTAAAGCTCAAAATCATCCCACCATAAGTAGTACATCCCTCAAAAATATTTAAATTCATTTTTTTTGTCAATTTTGTTTCAAAGGTGCAAAAATAACAAAAATGGACATTTAGGCTTGAAATGTTGTTAGAACAGAAACTTCCACCAATAGTAGTGTATCTGCCAAATATGGTTCCATTAGAAAAATACAATCAGGCTATTACAAGATGAATTACCTGATATCAAGACTTTAAGAGGTACCTTGCAGCACTAAAACATGTAGAAAGGTAGAAACAGAGTCATACATGTGCTTAATTGCAAAATGCTGGATATAGTGAAGCAAGGAGAAATTTCTCAAGTAGCAGGTGGCAAAGGATATTTTTCATAAGGATAAAACAAGCATATTACTATGGCCTAATAGGATGCATGAGGGTATGCATCAATTCAAGTTGGGGAGAATGATGAGGCTTAAAAATACCTCATTATTACACTATGTTTGTGTATCGACCCAAATTTTTTGTGCCCTTACCTTCAGGCTAAAGGATCCGTGCCCGAAAGGGGGATGCGAGAAGGATGGAACAATACCTCGGACTGAGAGGCCCTTTGAAGGTCGCGCCTCTCAGGGGAGGGGTATAAAGGTGAATTTTTGATGGATGGTGGGGTTCACCAGGAAACTTTGAGTGGCAGTTTCCACGCCTAGGTTGAGAATGGGTTTGATGTGTTCATTTTGTACTTTAATCATTCATATCCCTAGGTTGGCCAGAATGAATCTAAGCTATTCTATATGAAATGCCGATTTATATGAATACAGAAAGCATGAATGAATCCTAAATACCAGGAATATACTTAAATAAGAAAGAATGCACCTGATTTCGGATGTCTGATGAAGATTCTGAAGCTTGTAGGAGTTCAGATCATCCCGAATATGATAGGATCATCTGCAATTGAACAGAATCATCTCAGATCACAGTCGATCATCTGAAATCAGACAAGATCATCGTCGATCTGATGAATTCGTCAGATGAATCCGTCAGAAGCCTGCAATCATAGAAATAGACACCAAAAACCAAAAATGCTACTACAAGAATAATGCAAAATAATGGAAATGACAGTATGAATGCTTAATTGATAAATCTAGATAGCAGATTTAAAGGAAATACATTGTTTTAATAACTTATTTTAACTTTATCATGCATTTATGCTAGATGAGGTGAACTCCAGGATGCAGAATGAAAATAAATCAAGTTAATGCATAGTAAAATAAAGAAGAAAGATGAGAAATGCAAACTCAGGGCTCTGGTTGCCCCCAATCTGAACTGCTATCGAGATCGCCTCCAATCGTACGAGATCATCGTCGATCTATGACAAGATCATCTGAAATCATCTGGAATCGCCTGCGACGATCCGAGCTTCCTCCAGCTGAAGCACAGTGAAAACCTGCAATGAAAAACTTGAAAATACAAATGCAAATGATGGGGGCGAGGATGTTCTAATACAACAAAACTAGAATTGCAGGGGAATGATCAGCCAGGGGTATAAACTGGGAAAATCCCAAGTTTATATAGGATTAGGGGAGGTTAAGAGGTTGGGGATCATCCCAATCTAGGAGATCCTCAATGGAGGAATCTCCAACTATGCAGACACGCTTCTGCCCAAGTTGGAGAGGTTGTTGAAACAGAATCTAATTATGAAAATTTGGTTTTGGGATGAAATCGTCTGGACGTTCTATTCCAGATGAATTCATCCGATCTGGGACGATTTCATCTGATCGGCGATGATATCGTCCAACGGTCAAAACAACTCCTAAAAATGGCATAAAAAATGGGGTGAGCGGTTAACGGGCGGTTTCGGGGTTAAAATTCAAATTTTATCTTTTTACTAAGGGTTTAACTGTGCCAATTTTAGGGTGCTACATTTTGCCCCCTCTTTAGCAAATTTTCTGAAGAAAATGCGTTAAAGACGAGTTCTTCCCGCTTTACGAGAAAGCAAAAATTTACTCAATTTTTTAGATGATGATTCTAGGTCGAATCGTACAACTGCTTACTATGGTGCCCCCTCCGAGTTTTTACCCAAATCGAACGTTTGAGGTAAAAGCGTGGAAAAGCAAAATTTAAAAAAAGGTGTTGTTTTTAAATAAAATTAAGAAAAATAGGGTAAAACCCTAATTCATTTTTACTGTTCATTTTGGCTGTTTTAGAGCTCTGTAGGCAAAATGGTGGAAACAGCGCACAGATCGACAGAGGTCCGACGCGGGTTGCGGGTAAGGATCTAAACTTGGTGAATTATGTTTTTAATTTTGATTTGTGTGGTTTTTAATTGAAATTTTGACTATTTTTGGGGCATCGCGGCCATTTTTAGGCCGTCGACGACGTCGGGATGAAATCGTCCCAATTTCATCGAAATCGTCCCTAGATCGCCGATTTCGTCTAGGGGCAAAATCGATGAAATAGGGGCGATCCCGTCCAACAAGGGGCGATCCCCAAGTTGAGAAATCGGAGATGATTTCATCCTACAAAGGATGATTTGACTCAATTTAGGATGATATCGTCCAATAGTGGATGATATCATCATTTTTTTATAAGATGAAATTGATTTTAATGATTATCTATTAATGATTTTTATTGTTTGATTGTTTATTTTGCAGAGGGGATTACTAAAAAGTTGAGAATGGAAATACGGGGGGCTAAGAGATGATGTAGCCGCACTCGATCAGGCGGAGCGAGGCCGACTAGCAGAGGTTGGGCTACAGCATGTGGTAGAGATGCCACAAATATCGATAGACATGGGGCTACTGACAGCCCTAGCAGAGAGGTGGTATCCGGGGTCATCCTGCTTTCGGTTATCGATAGGGGAGATGGCTCCCACTCTAGAGGATGTATGGAGGATCTTGAGGATCCCCATACAGGGATGATTGATGACTCCTACGGCCAATCAGGGCCATGCCATGATGCGACTGTGCAGAGATCCTAGCTTCACCCTGGAGAAGGGCGGGGTGAACATCGAGACATTACGGCAGATGCCTGGGGCATCTCGATTGACTCGAGTTTTGGTAGGGGTAGTGGGTGGCTTACTACTATGCCACCAGAGTGGATGCAGGTTACCATGGCTACTCTCAGATGTGGTCTACGATATGAGAGACCATGACTATAGATTTTCTTGGGGTAGCTTTGTACTATGCCGCTTGTATAGGATCCTGTACGGGGTCGTATACAAGGGAGGTCGATGTCTAGTTTTGACATCGCTGCTACAAGTTTGGTGCTGGGAGCACATTGTGGTGCAGAGGCCGGTAGGGCTTCCACTGATAGGGGTTGACCGGGAGAGACCCCAGGTTTTCTATTGGTGGCTCTAGAGAGGGTCACAACGGTGGATAGATCTGTCGATGTCCCGAAGGTTGCTAGACGACCTCATCCCTGACCAGATCACCTGGAGGCCATGGAGAGAGCACCCAGGGTGGGGAGAGGATGGACAGGAGTTGGCTCGCATCAGGTGAGTCTTCTGGCTGAGGATGGAGTGGGGAGAGGTAGAGCTCCACCGCTATGACCGAGTTTTGTGATAGTTCGGTCTACAGTAGGGGATCCCTTCTCTCAAGGATTACGAGTACTCCTAGACTATTCGGGATAGTACTACACTGAGCGGGGCTCCAGATATGCAATGATTCTAGAGTCAGGACGTGGATGATGCCCCCATTCAGCCAGTGGATGGGGACGATGCTGGGGTGACAGATGGATATGATGCCTGGTACATAGGCATCCACCCTCCTCGGATGATGAGGGCACAGGGTCCGATGCACGCTGTGGTGCGACGGATGGGGAGGCGGTGCCAGGCTGCCATCGATGCAGCGAGGGGTCACGGAGGGAGGGAGCAGCGATGGTCTCCTCAGGAGAGACGTCGGAGAGTGCCATAGTCTCTGGAGAGACCACAATAGGCAGAGAGGAGAGAGGAGGTACTCCCTTCTCAGCAGAGGGATAGGCCCGCATCGCCCGATAAGGGCAAGGGTATCGAGGTGGGGGAGAGCAGCGAGATGGTGGCTCTTCGGGCTGAGAATGCCCACCTTCGGGCTCAGGTGTAGACACTGCAGGATGAGGCTACATGACTCAGGGCTCGGAGCGAAGGGGCGAGCACTCAAGATCTGGCATGGTCTATTGCTTAGACCACATTCTATCAAGGATTGTACTATCATGTGGTTCCAGAGAACCAGAGGATACCGTTGCTAGCCCCTATTGCAGAGCCGATCATGATGGGATCATCGAGGACATCCTCACGATCGACTGTGAGGACCCACGATACAGCATGGACCTCGATGGGACCACCTCCTCCATGCCAGGGTGGGAGAGGAGATGAGGCTGAGAGCTCGAGGGCTTCTCGAGACTAGCTGCTCTTTGGCTGGACTGTATATTTTTGAGAGGATTGAGTATGCCAGGGTATAGATTGTGGCATACCAATCCAGTTGTGATATGATGTACATATATTTTGATATATATATATATATATATATATTTATATTTTTTGTGATATGACTTGTCCATATGTTTTATGATGCTTTAATTTTTGAATTGTTGATTGATTATTCATGTAATTATGTCGTTGAAAAAATTATAATTTTATGTCATGCCATAAAATTTAAATGAAATAATCTGATGTAAACAAATTGGTTGTTGTGGTGTGATTTGATGAAAAATAAAAGGGACTTCTAACAATAATTTCAAAGGACATTGTCGTTGTTATAGACCATTTCATGGAGTCACCGCTCGCTAGGTCGTCAAGCTAATCCCAGTATAGAAATATTGCTAAAAGTAAAAGAGTGCTTAAGAGACTGTCTTAAGACTTTGTGTTGTGATGATGAAAAATGATGATGGTGATGATTTGTTTTCAGATTTTCATAAAAATATTATGCATGAAATATTAAAAATATGATTTTTTTGCTAGGCATAAAATTCCTAAGTGTGATAAAATTTTGAACAATTCCTTAGGAATTATACCATGGTTGCAAAATTGAATGTTGACATAATGAAATGAAAATAGAAAAATGTGTTCGTTCTTTTTAAAGCACAATTGTGTAACATAATGATATAAGCCATATGTTTTTATGAATTAAATAAATGGGAAATAAAATTAGAACAATGGTTTGCGCTAGGCATAGAATTATAGGTATAGACTTATACCATCATCGCGAAATCCAAAAATATTTTTATTGCATAATTGGTTTTTGATTTTGAGATAAACAGAAAATATATAAGATGAGGACTTGCGCTAAGCATAAAATTCCAATTTAGGTTTTTAGGAACTATACCATCGTTGCGGAAGTCGAAAGTATTATATAAATGTGACTTTATTTACTAGATTTTTGAAGATGTTGTGAAAGAAAATTTTGGATTTTGGAAAGAAATGTATTTAATTGTTTTTATGCTAAGCAAATGTTCTCAAATAAGAAGATGAAATTATTCTAAAATATTTGCATAAATATCTTAAATTATCTCAAAGACAAAATGTAGATTTATAAGGAACCCTCATGTGCAAATGTGAGTTCATTGCCGATCTTGATTTATCATAATGATACAAAATCTCTCAAATACAAATGTGTGTGCAATTGTATTGTTCATTTACCAATTTTGAGCAAGATAATTTGATACAAGTAATTTGAATTAACCAAATAAGTGTTCGTTGACCATGATTTATATGCATGTAACCGTACCAGACTACTATGTAAGTCGGGTCATCAAGAGCTAGTTGATCCATAAGCAGACATAGGTCTATACAAAAGAAGGTCGCTAATGTGACAGACATATCACCATGCTAGGAATTACCCAAGGCCAAGCGGGTTGGGCACAAACCACCTGTTATGGGGCTTACCTCACAGTTTTCGAATAATTGAGAATTCCAGGGATTCAAGCTCATTCACCCTTCTTTTCTTTTCAAGGGGTAGGGAAAGGGATTTATTTGCATTTTGCTTGTTCTTTTCTCTTGCTTCTTTTTTTTTTTTTTGTATTTTTTGTATTAATGCTGGAATATTGTTGCGATGGTACAAAATGATATTTTTCTTTTTCTCATTTTCTTTGACTTTTCTTTTTCTTCCTATACTAGGGATACTTGCTCGGATTGGCTGTAGAGCAAGGGATTTTTATTCTGGGCAGGGGTGAGCTTGTCCTTTTGTCAATTCTCAAAGATTCTAGACCATGTGCATGATAGGATAGCAGGGGAAACTTTTCGCTCAAGAAACCACTTCTACTATGTAGCATCATATTGAATTTGCAATGAAATCATTTTAATGTGAAGAGATATACTTGGTTCAAGTAAATAACAAGATCAATTCTCTATGCTCAAAACTTTATTTAATTCAACTGTGGACTTTGATATAAGAGAGATTAATAATCATACCAAATAAAATCAAGATATTTATTCATGTGAGTGTGAAAGTGCGGGATTCCAAATAAATGCTAATTTATCCAAAATAATTGAAAATATGACTGCAATACTTCAAGAATTAACAGGGTGCAAAAATAAAAGATGTTTTTGAAGATTTTGATGATTTTGTTATGTTTTTTATTTTAATTTATGAATTGAAAGAATAAATAATATTATTGTTTTTGAAATTTTTATATGGATGACTAAAATGAAACAATATGCAAAATAACAATATATACAATGATGAAATGACCAGATTTTATGCATAATAGCGTTTAAGATGCATAATGTTCATAGGTTCTTTAAGATCTTTACCATCTAAGGTAGCTAATCTGTATGCTCCCGAGCCAAATTTAGCAGTGATGATATATGGCCCAAGCCAGTTAGGTTCAAATTTACCTTTAAGGTCTTTAGTTGCATTAGTATTTTTTTTATTTTCTTTCAAGACAAGGTCGCCGATCTCAAAGGATCGATGATGAACTTTCTTGAGGTATGCTCGTTTAAGCTTGTTCTGGTAGGCTCGAAGATGCTCCAAAGCATTGATGCACTTCTCATCTAGGAGTTCCAGCTGACTAAATCTTCCAGCATGATATTCATCTCCTACTTCAGTATCTTGAAGTAGCAGAGCCAAAGAAGGAACTTCTAATTCAAAGGGAAAAACTGCTTCAGCGCCATAAACCAAAACAAAAGGTGAAGTGCTTGTGGGGGTACGAACGCTAGTTCGATAAGCCCACAAAGCAGGATATAGTTGAATGTGCCAATCTCGGCCAGATTTATTGACCAATATTTTGAGGATTTTAATTAATGTTTTATTAGATGCTTATGCTTGGCCATTACCCTGAGGATAATAGGGAGTGGACCAACGATGTTGAATTTTATATTTTTGACATAATTTCTTGACATATTTATTTTTGAAACAAGTTCCATTATCCGAGATGAGATTTGCAGGAATTTCGAACCTACAAATAATTTGATTAAAAATAAATTTGGAAACTTGGGTTCAGTGCAAGAAGCTAAGGGCATAGCTTCAACCCACTTCGTGAAATACTCGATGGCGGTTATGATGAATTTGTGTCCATCAGATGACACAGGGTTGATTTTTCCAATGATGTCTAAGCCCCATTTTGAAAAGGGCCAAGGAGATGAAATAGCCTGTAGCTCTTGTGCAGGCGCATGGACAAGGTCAGCATGTTTCTGGCACTTGTCGCAATGGCGCACATAATCATGTGCATCATTCTCCATGGTAGGCCAAAAATATCCTATCCTAAGGAGCTTCTTAGCAATGGCGCTACCACTAAAGTGTCCCCCACAAGATCCATCATGGGCTTCACTCAAAGCTGATCTAGCTTCTTCTAGATTCAAACATCTC
This sequence comes from Wollemia nobilis, assembly GCA_028583015.1. Classification (NCBI taxonomy): domain Eukaryota; kingdom Viridiplantae; phylum Streptophyta; class Pinopsida; order Araucariales; family Araucariaceae; genus Wollemia; species Wollemia nobilis. The sequence continues at coordinate 1,465,194 of JAQPPZ010017067.1, forward strand.
AGTAGGATACCTTCAAAAGATCTCCTATATAATGTATTGCCAATTATGATGAAGCGACTTGCTCGTCTACGCAATAACCGGCGCTGGTTTCTATTAAAACCTTCAGGGAAGGTCCCATGTTGAAGAAAATTGAAGATATCAGTGTACCAAAGTTCAGGAGTAGTTTCATTGATTAGAAACACATCCAAAGGTTCTAAGCATGATTTATTTGAAGCGGGTTCCTGGAGTCGATGAATAATGATGGTAGCATATTCGTCCTCTAACTCCAAGGGTAAAAGAGATGCAGCTGTAGCCATAGCATCAACCGCACGATTGCTAGTTCGAGGAATAGCTTCCAAGGTAACTTGATCAAATAAAGATATTAATTGTAATACATATGCTTTATATGGATGCAATTTATCATCTTTGGTCTGATAAACATCATTAATTTGATTTATAACAAGTTGAGAATCACCGAAAACCAATAGATTTTTAATTTTCAGTGCCAAGGCAGCTCGTAAGCCAAGGATTAGAGCCTCATATTCAGCAGTGTTATTAGTACAAGCAAACATTAATTTAAAGGATAGAGGTATAAGATGTTTCTATGGAGATATTAAAATAATACCTACACCAGCCCCACTCATGCATCGGGCTCCATCAAAGTATAAGGACCATTGCTCTGGATGGTCTGCCTCTAGTTTAAGGCATTCATCAGGAAACTCAATGATGAGGGGATGGGTAGACTCTAAGGGTGCAACAACTAATTGATCTGCTATGATTTGACCCTTAACAGACTTTTGTCCTATGAACGTGAGTTCAAACTCGCTTAGGGCAAGAACCCACTTTGTTGTGTGACCAGATAAATAAGGTCGACTCATGAGATACCGCAAAGGATCGGATTTAGCAATAACATAGGTTTTCTGACTGAGCATATAATGGCATAATTTTTGTGTAGAAAATATGACTGCTAGACATAATTTTTCTAATGTTGTGTAGCGGGTTTCATAACTAATTAATGTTCTACTGATATAATAATTAGCACGTTCTTTCTTCTCATCATCAAGTTGAGCTAACATAGCTCCTAAGGCAAAATCTGAAGCAGAAATATACAAGATAAATGGGCGATCAGGTCTAGGTGGCGAAAGCACAGGTGGGTTAAGAAGATATTGTTTGAGGAGTTCAAATGCTTGCTGACATTCGTAGTCCCAATGGAAAAAGACATCCTTCTTAAGAAGCTTAAGAAAGGGTCCGGTTTTATCCGCCAGCTTATCGATGAAGCGACGGATAGCTTGAAGCTTACCTTGTAAACTTTGTAATTCTGATATATTTGTGGGTGCGGGCATATCAGTGATAGCCACAATCTTGAGAGGATCAATTTTGATGCCACGTAAAGAAACTATAACCCCCAATAATTTATCGGACTTAACTCCGAATATACATTTAGCTGGATTCAATCGGATAAGATATTCCCTTAACCGATTAAATACTTTTCTCAAATCATCTAAATGGTCATCTTCATCATTAGAACGAGCTATAATGTCATCTACATAATCATGTAGTATATCATGCATCATATCATGAAAGATATAAGTCATGGCTCGTTGATAGGTTGCACCTGCATTCTTCAAACCGAATGGCATCACTTTCCAACAAAACGTCCCCCAAGGGGTAATAAAGGTTGTTTTAGCCTGATCTTCAGGAGCTATCCTGATCTGATTATAACCAAAAAATCCATCCATTAAGGATATCATTCCACTCCTAGCAATAAAATCAATGATCTGATCCATATTGGGAAGAGGAAAATCATCTTTAGGGCATGCAACATTAATATCTCTAAAGTCTGTGCAAACCCTAACCTTGGTAGCTTCTTTCTTAGTTACTGGAACTACATTCGAGATCCATTCAGCATAATCAATGGCTTGTATAAAAATAACATTCAAGAGTTTTTCTAACTCCCCTTTGACCAATAAGGCCACTTTAGGATGCATTTTTCTAAGTTTTTGTTTAACAGGTTTAGCATCCGGATGGACTACTAGGTGATGCATAACTACAGAAGGGTCTAATCCTGGCATATCTTCATATGTCCAAGCAAAGACATCCTCATATTCTTTAAGAAATGCAATATATTTATCCTATTTTTCTTGACTTAATTCTGATCCAATGTTGATTAGGTGAGGATTATCCTCAGTTCCAATGTTAATTTTTATGACATTCTCTACTTCCATGTGTAGATTTTTCTCAAAATTAGGTGGGGCGGGTGAAACACCCAATTCTTGTAATTCTTCCAAGGTTAGCTTGGATAATTCATCTTGAGGAGTCATGGCCTCAAGCTGGGCTATACTAGGTATAGAGCCATCAAAATAAAATTCATGATGTAACAATTCCTCAACGGAGACATCATGGAAGATATCTCCCTCCAACTCATCGTCGGATTCGACGATCATCTCAGGGTAGGCTATAGATAGCATATTACATGTAAATGGCTTATTCATTAAACACAAAGCATCACGTTGATCTAAATAATCTTGGTAACATATGAGATGGTCATCATCCTCAAATGGGAAAGGCTGACCCTTACTAGGAAATAGGCCCACACCACATCGGGCAGGCCATGGTTCTACCTCAAAAGGTTCTTTCATACCATTTTGGAAAGGTCCCAAACCTTTCCCTTTATATCCCAATTTAAGCATTATAGATTTGGCTTTAATATACTCATTAGTAAAATAACATCGAGCATATCCATCGTAATGAGTCTTGTTGTTTTTGGGTATTCTACCCCAGTCATATCCTTTATAAATAAAAGCGTAGCTTTTGACTTGGTAAATACTTCCTGTAGCACCCTAAAATTGGCACGATTAAAACCTTAATAAAAGATAAAAGATAAAAATTTAAATTTTAACCCCAAAACTGCTTGTTACCCGCTTCCCTTCTTTTTCGTGCCATTTTTAGGATTTGTTTTGACCGTTGGACGATATCATCGTAGATCAGACGAAATCATCCCCGATCTGATGAATTCATCTGGAACAGAACGTCCAGACGATTTCGTCCCAAAACCAAATTTTCATAATTAGTTTCTATTTCAACAGCCTCTCCAACTTGGGTAGAAGCGTGTCTGCATAGTTGGAGATTTCCCCGTTGGAGATCTCCCATATTGGGATGATCCCCAACCTCCTAGCCTCCCCCTAATCCTATATAAACTAGGATTTTTCTAGTTTATCCCCCTGACCCTGATCCTGATCCTGACTCCCCTGAACCCCTTAGCTGACGGATTTCCCTGTATCCTCGCACTGCTGTCTGCATTCTGTATTTCACATTTTCTTGCAGGAACCCTACTATTTTTCTGTCGGAGCAAGATCGGATCGTCGTAAGCGATTTCAGATTATTTCGGATGATCTTGTCGAGGAGCGCAGACGATCTCGTACGATTGGAGGCGATCTCGACTGTAGTCCAGATTGGGGGCAATCAGAATCTAGAGTTTGCATTTCCTTAGCTTTTTTGCATTTTCCTATTGTATTTTTGCACTGTCTTAAATTATTATGTTTATGCATCTTGGAGTTCACCTCATCTAATATAAATGCATGATAAAATCAAAATAAATTGTGAAGTTGATGCTTTTCCTCTTTAATTACTATTTGGATCTATCATTTAGACAAATTTACAGTTATTTCTATCATTTCCCTTCGCTTCTGTAGTTGCATCTTGGGCATTTTGTATCTATTTGTGTGATTGCAGGTTTCTGACGAATTCATCAGATTTCAGGTGATTCTGTCTGATCTCAGATGACTGTCTGTGATTTGAGATGATCCTATGAAATATCAGATGATTACGTATGAATTGAGGTGATCTGGACTATTACAAAACTTAGAATCTTCATCAGACATCCGGAATCAGGTATGTACTATTCTAGTTAGCATATTCTTTGTGTTTCGCACTCATTTCTATTTTTGTATTCATCCAAATTAGTATTGGCATATAGAATAGTTTAGATTCATCTTGGCCAAACCTAGGAGTTGAATGATCGAGTATAAAAATGAACACATCAAACCCACTATCAACCTAGGCGTGGAAACTGCCACTCAAAAGTTTCCTGGTGAACCCACCATCCGTCAAAAATTCACCTTTATACCCCTCCCCCGAGAGGCGGGACCTTCAAAGGGCCTCTCAGTCCGAGGTATTGTCCCATCCTTCTCGCATCCTCCTTCCGGGCACGGATCCTATAGCCTGAGGGTAAGGATGCAAAAAATTTGGAGCGATACATTTTGGTGAACCCGACGTGAAAACTAAAAACCTTTTGAAAACAATCCAAAAAGAAAAACAAAACATAAATGCATTTAGAACTAAAGATTGCATATTGTATTTAGATGGTAGATTATAACAAAAGACGAGTTGTCACCATTAATGTTGAAAATCAACTAGCAGCTATAGAGATTAATTCTTTGCTTAGAGTAGCTCCAACATATAGAGTCCCACCTTTATGGGACGAGCTTAATAGGAGATTGAATCTCATTTCATCTAGAGCAACCGAACTTAGGCAAATCAAGAGGTTTGTCCTAGATAGAATCCTGGATCCCGATCAAGTGACTTTGTATCATGAGCTTCAGAGGGCTTGCCATAGGTGGTTAGCAGATAAAAGAGCCCTTGTGTCTTCTGAGTTGTATACCTTTGAGGAATACCTCGATAATGCAGTTGTAGTACATAAATTTCTGTCTCGTATAGAGGACCAAGAGGTCGTTCTTACGGATAGACAAAGATGGAATAGAGTTCCCAGAGCTGTGTTATATCGAGAGTATTGCCATGAGATTTATTTTTACAAGACAGAATCTGAAACAGATAATATTACTATAGCACACTTTATCAAGTTCCTGAAAAACCATTTCCAATTTGAAGAGGAGCATTTTATGACTCCTGATGAACTTGATCCTATCAATGACATCTATAAACTATTTATAGAAAACTAAGCCATTTATTTATTATTGTTATTTCTTGCATTTAGTGTGTTGTTCGTTGTCTTTATAAGCATAAAATAAAAACAAAAAAACAAAAACATAACAAAAAATCAAAACATTTTATTTTTAAGCATTATAGTAGGTATATAATTAAAATATATACCTCCCAAATCTGTTGCAAATATATTAATATATATTTGCTAAAATCTAAGATTTAGACATAATGACTAGACTCGGGAATGGAAAACAAATTGAAGTAGAAGAAGATTGGTTAAGGAAAACAGAGAATAACCCAGATGTCCTTCCTGAAGACCCAATTCAGGAAGAAGGAACCTTCGACCAACAAGAAGAAGAGTATGTTGATGCAAATGAACAAAGAGAAGTTGTTAGGGAGGAAGAATCCTCATCTCCTAAAATATCTCCAGAAGGAGCTGTTACTTTTGAGAACATGGAACATTTTTGGAAGTTCCTCCATAATAATATGGGCACCCTTAATAGAGCAATCCATATGGACAAAGATCAAATTAGTGACACTCAAGCAACCCTAGAAGAAATATATCACACACGCACTAATCCTTTATCCTTTGTTGATCAAGAAAGTGATCAAGCTGGACCATCCAATTTGGACATGGCTACTATAATTCAAAACACGCAACAACAACAGGCTACCCAACCACCTAGAGTGCCTGTTACTAAGCCTAGGGTTATTCCCACACAAAAGAAACCTTCATTCACTGCTCTATTTCGCCAAGCTATTGATCAATATACCTCAAATCAACAAAAGCCTAAAACAAAACCAAATACCAATTTCCAACAATCTGGGATACAACATAATGCTACAACAAATCTTCTTCATAATACTCTTCCTACCAACCATTTGCATAACAGCAATATAGCATCTAATCCTTATGTCCCGCCTTCCTACGCTCACAAATCCCATACTCATGTACCACCAAATCAATATGGTGGACAACTGGTAATCTGGAAGCCATGGTGAAACAGTTAGCCTCTCGTATGGACCAAATAGATCCCTACCGTCCCTCGTATAATTATCGAGAGATGTGTAGTCAACCTCTAGATCCTATAGTTGTAGCACAACCATATCCTAAACACTTTCCCATGCCTGTCCTACCTATATATAAAGGAACTGAAGATCCCATAGAGCATCTTCGAATGTTTAGGATAGCATGTCATGATATATCACATGATGACTTGTTATTACTAAAGATGTTCCCAAAAAGTTTAGGAGGGATGGCATTGGAGTGGTATTATCAATTGCCCACTCATTCTTTGAGAAATTTCGAAGAGACCGCTGAGTCTTTTGTGCATCAATTTAGTGCCTATATTGAAAGGCATGTAACCATCAAAGATTTGTATAACCTAAAACAAGACAAAGATGAGTGTTTTGTTGACTTCTTAGCTCGATGGAGGCAGTTGATAGGAAAATTACACTTTGTGTTACCTTATCGAGAAATGTTGGATATTTTTATCAATAATTTACAAGAACAACTATCCTATGAATTATCAACTGCTACCTTGACCACCTTCGATCAAGCTATAGACTTAGCCCGAAGAGTGGAAGATGCTCTCATTAGAAGAGGTCAGCTCAAAAAGAAAGATGATGAGAAAATATCCAAAAATCAATATAAAAATAAACAAGTTGTGGGTGATGGAGTCACTGATAGCAGAAACATTGCCAATGTTAATACTGCAAAAACAACAGAGAAGTTCATATTAAAACCTCCTGATAAACCACCCCGAGAATTTACTAGGTTAAATCAATCTTTATCAACCATTCTCCCGCAACTATTAGCCCGAGGTTTGATTCAATTACCCAATATCCGGGAACCTGATCCAACTATACCCGGATACAGAGCTGATTTACATTGTGATTTCCATAGAGGACCTGGACATGCTACCAACTCTTGTAAATGGTTAAAACATAAAATACAAGATTTAATTGATAACAATGAGATGGAGGTGCAAGCCTTTCAACCTAAACAAAATCCTCCTAATAATGCTCAAAAGAACATCCCTCAAAGTCAGAATCAGAATGCCAATCAATCATTGGACATATTTCAACATCCTTTACCAAAGCATGGTAAAGAGGTGGCTAATCAAATTGAACATCATAATGTTCCCCCTCCTACCCGATATGTAGGAGCCATTAGTGGGCATTTACCTATTCATGACTTAGAAATATTTGATACAACTTTATCCATGGTTACGTCCAGACCTCTATATAATATTCGAACACCTGACCTTAGTGATGTAGAATATGATACTGAAAGTGACATGGAAATCACCTCAAATCAATCGAATAGTTCTGAAGATGAATCAGATCCTATTCAACCCATCACAAATTCTATGGTTCCGAAAGAACCATTTCCTAGAAGAGTTACCACTCGACCCTCTTCTCATCAGTTACTTTCTAATGAACAAGCCATAAACGCTAGACCAAGACCTATTCATCACCCTCAAAATAATATTGTAGGTACCATCGGAGTCGTTACTCGACAACAGGCTCAAAACTCTCAACAGGATCAAACTCAGAACAATGGATCAGCTCCATTTGTTTTGAAAATTCCTAATAAAGGGAATTATGCGTCTAATGTTCAACCTAAGCCTCCCTATAATATTAATGACCAATTATCCAATACTACAGCTAGAATTTCCCTTTTGGACCTTTTAAGATCTTCTCCTACCCATAGGGATGAATTAATGCTCACATTAAGCCAAATGATGGTACCACAAAATATTCAGCCTGAAGCCATGACCAATACTATCATAACTCGAGAAGTCGATTGTATTGACTTTCGGGATAGAGATATACCACAACATAGTTTACATAAGGATAACCCCTTATATATTACTGCCCTAATTGGGGATGTAGCAGTTAAACGGGTCTTGATTGACAATGGTTCATCTTTAAACATATGCACTTTTGACTTCTACCAAATATTTGGCTTTAGAAGTGACGAAATGAAAAGAACGGATATGATTATAAAAGCCTTCAATGACGAAACACAAGAAACGTGTGGAGTTATTACTATACCCTTGCAAGTTGGTCCTAGAACCTTAGATATGACCGTGTTTATTGTACATTGCCTTGCATCGTACAATATACTTTTGGGTCGCCCTTGGATCAACGCAATGCGAGCGGTTCCATCCACTTTACATCAGTGTGTTAAATTCGAATTTAAAAATCAGTTGGTTACCATTCATGGTGATCCTAGACCCTTTGATATGTGTGCTTTGGCGGAACCTGTTGGAGTTCAATTTTGCCCTGCCCTGTCATCCACACATCCTAATTCTCATCATCCGCCTAAACGTGTGAAACACACACCCATAACATCATCTACTCTTTCAACTACACATATACATATAGCTCAACCATCTTCTGAACAAACCATAGTAGGACCTCGAAAAGATCCCAGAACTACAACCAATGCTTCTTGTTTTACCCCTATAACTTCCATACCTATAGACTCATCCATCGATATCCCTATAACATCCACATCCACTACAGGCATCCTTTCCACATCAGAAGATGTAGGAAATGTTCCTTCTACCTCTTATGCTCTTACTGATGAACTCTTACCCGATTTATCTAAAATTCTTATATCAGAAGAAACCAACACTGCCATGCAAGCTTCCCTTATTTTAAATAAACTCCCACCCTCTCCTCGTACCTTGGGCCTCCCACAACCTATGGGAAGTATTTACCAAGTCGGGAGTTGTGCTTTTATTTATAAGGGATATGATTGGGGAAGAATACCCAGAAACATCAAGACACATTGTGATGGATATGCTAGATGCTATTTTGCTAATGAGTATATTAAAGCTAAACCTATAATGCTTAAATTGGGCTATAAAGGGAAAGGTTTGGGACCTTTCCAAAATGGTATGAAAGAACCTTTTGAGGTAGAACCTTGGCCTGCCCGATGTGGTGTGGGCCTATTTCCTAGTAAAGGTCAACCCTTCCCATTTGAGGAGGATGACCATCTTACATGTTACCAAGATTATCTGGATAAACAAGATTCTTTGCGTTCAAAGAATAATCCCTTTACCTGTAATATGCTATCCATCGCCTACCCTGAGATGATTGCCGAATCCGACGATGAGTTGGAAGGGGATATCTTCCATGATGTCTCCATTGATGAATTGTTACATAACGCATTTTATTTTGATGGCTCTATACCTAGTATAGCCCAGCTTGAGGCCTCGACTCCTCAAGATGAATTATCCAAGCTAACCTTGGAAGAATTACAAGAATTGGGTGTTTCACCCGCCCCACCTAATTTTGAGAGAGATTTACATATGGAAGTAGAAAACGTTATAAAAATTAACATTGGAACCGAACATAACCCTCACATAATCAATATTGGATCAGAATTAAGTCAAGAAAAACAAGATAAATACATTTCATTTCTTAAAGACTATGAAGATGTCTTTGCTTGGACATATGAAGACATGCCGGGTTTGGACCCTTATGTAGTTATGCATCATCTAGTAGTCCATCCAGATGCTAAACCTGTTAAACAGAAACTTAGAAAAATGCATCCTAAAGTGGCCTTACTAGTCAAAGGAGAACTAGAAAAACTGTTGAAGGTTATTTTTATACAAGCCATTGATTATGTTGAGTGGATCTCAAATGTAGTTCCAGTAACTAAGAAAGAAGCTACCAAAGTTAGGGTTTGTACTGACTTTAGAGATATTAATGTTGCATGCCCTAAAGATGATTTTCCTCTTCCCAACATGGATCAAATCATTGATTTTACTACTGGGAGTGGAATGATATCCCTAATGGATGGTTTTTTTGGTTATAATCAGATCAGGATAGCTCCTGAAGATCAGGCTAAAATAGCCTTTATTACCCCTTGGGGAACCTTTTGTTGGAAAGTAATGCCATTTGGTTTAAAGAATGCAGGTGCAACCTATCAACGAGCCATGACTTATATCTTTCACGATATGATGCATGATATTCTACATGATTATGTAGATGATATTATAGCTCGTTCCATCAAAGAAGATGATCATTTAAATGACTTGAGAAAAGTATTTGATCGGTTAAGGGAATATCTTATCCGACTAAATCCAGCCAAATGCATATTTGGAGTTAAGTCCGATAAATTATTGGGGGTTATCGTTTCTTTACGTGGCATTGAAATTGACCCTCTCAAGATCGTGGCTATCACTGATATGCCCGCACCCACAAATATATCTGAATTACGAAGTTTACAAGGTAAGCTTCAAGCTATTCGTCGCTTTATTGATAAGTTGGCAGACAAAACCGGACCCTTTCTTAAGCTTCTTAAGAAAGATGTCTCTTTCCATTGGGACGACGAATGTCAGGAAGCATTTGAACTCCTTAAGCAATATCTTCTTAAACCACCGGTGCTTTCCCCACCTAGATCTGATCGTCCATTTATCTTGTACATTTTTGCTTTCGATTCTGCCTTAGGAGCTATGTTAGCTCAGCTTGACGATGAGAAGAAAGAACGTGCTAATTATTACATCAACAGAACCTTAATCAGTTATGAAACTCGCTATACCATATTAGAGAAATTATGTCTAGCAGTTGTATTTTCTACACAGAAACTACGACATTATATGCTCAGTCAAAAAATGTATGTTATTGCCAAATTCGACCCTTTGCGATATCTCATGAGTCGACCGTACTTATCTGGTCGCACAACCAAGTGGGTTCTTGCACTAAGCGAGTTTGAACTCACATTTATAGGACAGAAGTCTGTTAAGGGTCAAATCATAGCAGATCAATTAGTTGCTGCACCCTTAGAGTCTACCCATCCCCTCATCATTGAGTTTCCTGATGAATGCCTTAAACTAGAGGCAGACCATCCCGAGCAATGGTCCCTATACTTTGACGGAGCTCGATGCATGAGTGGGGCTGGTGCGGGTATTATTTTAATATCTCCACAAAAACATCTTATACCTCTGTCCTTCAAATTAACATTTGCTTGCACCAATAACACTGCTGAATATGAAGCTCTTATCCTTGGCTTACGAGCTGCTTTGGCCCTAAAAATTAAAAATTTATTGGTTTTCGATGACTCTCAACTTGTCGTAAATCAAATCAATGATGTTTATCAGACCAGAGATGATAAATTATGCCCATATAAAGCATATGTTTTGCAATTATTATCCTTATTTGATCAAGTTACCTTGGAAGCTATTCCTCGAACTAGCAATCGTGCGGCTGATGCTATGGCTGCAGTTGCATCTCTTTTGCCCTTGGAGTTAGATGATGAATATGCTACCATCATTATTCATCGACTCCAGGAACCCGCTTCAAACAAATCATGCTTAGAACCTTTGGATGTGTTTCTAATCAACGAAACTACTCCTGAACATTGGTACACTGATCTATTTAATTTTCTTCAAAATGGGACCTTTCCTGAAGGTTGTAATAGCAACCAGTGCAGGTTATTACGTCGACGAGCAAGTCGCTTCGTGATTATTGGTAATACCTTGTATAGGAGATCTTTTGAAGGCATCCTATTGAGATGTTTGAATCTAGAAGAATCTAGATCAGCTTTGAATGAAGCCCACAATGGATCTTGTGGGGGACATTTTAGTGGTAGCGCCATTGCTAAGAAACTCCTTAGGATAGGATATTTTTGGCCTACCATGGAGAATGATGCACATAATTATGTGCGACATTGCGACAAGTGCCAGAAACACGTTGACCTTGTCCATGCGCCTGCACAAGAACTACAGGCTATTTCATCTCCTTGGCCCTTTTCAAAATGGGGCTTAGACATCATCGAAAAAATCAATCCTGTGTCATATGATGGACACAAATTCATCATAACTGCCATCGAGTATTTCACGAAGTGGGTTGAAGCTATGCCATTAGCTTCTTGCACTGGAACACAAGTTTCCAAATTTATTTTTAATCAAATTATTTGTAGGTTTGGAATTCTCGCCAATCTCATTTCTAATAATGGAACTTGTTTCAAAAATAAAGATGTCAAAAAATTATGTCAAAAATATAAAATTCAACATCGTTGGTCCACTCCCTATTATCCTCGGGGTAATGGCCAAGCGGAAGCATCTAATAAAACATTAATCAAAATTCTCAAAAGACTGGTCAATAAATCTGGTCGAGATTGGCACATCCAATTATATCCTGCTTTGTGGGCCTATCGAACTAGTGTTCGAACCCCCATTGGAACTTCACCTTTTGTCTTGGTTTATGGTGTTGAAGCCATTTTTCCCTTTGAATTAGAAGTTCCTTCTTTAGCTCTACTACTTCAAGATACTGAAGTAGGAGATGAATATCGTGCTGGCAGGTTTAGTCAGCTAGAACTTTTGGATGAAAAGTGCATCAATGCTTTGGAGCATCTTCGTGCCTACCAAAACAAGCTTAAGAGAGCATATCTCAAGAAAGTTCATCCTCGATCCTTTGAGATCGGTGACCTTGTCTTAAAAGAAAATCAAAAAAATACTAATGCAACTAAAAACCTTAAAGGTAAATTTGAGCCCAACTGGCTTGGACCATATGTCATCACTGCTAAATTTGGATCGGGAGCATACAAATTATCTACCTTAGATGGTAAAGAACTTAAAGAACCTATGAACATTATGCATCTCAAACGATACTATGCATAAAATTTGGTCATTTCATCATTGTATATATTTGTTTTGCATATTATTTCCTTTTAGTCACTTATATAAAACGTTTCAAAAACAATCACATTATATTTCTTTCAATTCATAACTTAAAATCAAAATACAAAAACATCAAAATCGTCAAAATCTTCAAAAACATCTTTTATCTCATACCTGTCAATTCTTGAAGTATTGCAGTTATATTTTCAATTATTGTGGATAAATTAGCATTTATTTTGGAATCCCGCACTTTCACACTCACATGAATAAATATCTTGATTTTATTTTCTATGATTATTTATCTCTCTTATATCAAAGTCCACATTAGCATTAAATAAAGTTTTGAGCATAGAGAATTGATCTTGTTATTTACTTAAACCAAGTACATATTTTCACATTAAAATGATTTCATTGCAAATTCGATATGATGCTACATAGTAGAAATGGTTTCCTGAGCGAAAAGTTTCCCCTGCTATCCTATCATGCACATGGTCTAGAATCTTTGAGAATTGACAAAAGGACAAGCTCACCCCTACCCAGAATAAAAATCCCTTGCTCTACAACCAATCCGAGCAAGTATCCCTAGCATAGGAAGAAAAAGAAAAGTCAAAGAAAATGAGAAGAAGAAAAATATTATTTTGTACCATCGCAACACTATTTCAGCATTATCTCAATTCCAAGCAAAAATACAAAAAAAAAAAAAAAGAAGAGAAAGAAAAGCAAAAGCAAAAGCAATAAAATCCCTTTCCCTACCCCTTGAAAAGAAAAGAAGGGTGAATGAGCTTGAATCCCTGGAATTCTCAATTATTCGAAAACTGTGAGGTAAGCCCCATAACAGGTGGTTTGTGCCCAACCCGCTTGGCCTTGGGTAATTCCTAGCGTGGTGATATGTCTGTCACATTAGCGACCTTATTTTGTATAGACCTATGTCAGCTTATGGATTAGCTAGCTCTTGATAACCCGACTTACATAGTAGTCTGGTACGGTTACATGCATATAAATCATGGTCAACGAACACTTATTTGGTTAAGGCAAAATTACTTGTATCAAATTATCTTGCTCAAAATTGGTGAATGAACAATACAATCGCACACACATTTGTATTTGAGAGATTTTGTATCATTATGATAAATCAAGATCGGTAATGAACTCACATTTGCACATGAGGATCCCTTACTAAATCTACATTTGTCTTTGCGATAATTTAAACTATTTCTGTAATTCTTTTCGGAATAGTTTTATCCGCTTATTTCAGAATTTTTGTTTTGTTTTCAAGCAATTATATTCTTTGTTTCACAAAATCACAAAATGATTTCAAACAACATGTTCATATTATTATTATTCTGTTTATCAACAGTCAAAAATTAATCTTGCAATAAAACTAAAATATACATTTTCTTCTTTGGATTTCGCGATGATGGTATAAGTCTATACCTATAAATTCTATGCCTAGCGCAAACCATTGTTCTAAATTTATTTTCCATTTATTTTAAAACAAATTCATAAAAACATATGACTTGCACCATTATGTTACACAATTATGCTTTAAAACGAACAAACACTTATTTTATTTCATTTCATTATGTCAACATTCAATTTTGCAAACCATGGTATAATTTCTAAGGAATTGTTCAAAATTTTATCACACTTAGGAATTTACGCCTAGCAAAATCATATTTCTTTTAGTATCTCATGCATACTATTTTTATGAAAATCTGAAAACAAATCATCACCATCATCATTTCCATCATCACAACACAAAGTCTTAAGACAGTCTCTTAAGCACTCTTTTACTTTTTTAACAATATTTCTATACTGGGATTAGCTTGACGACCGAGCGAGCGGCGACTCCATGAAATGGTCTATAACAACGACAATGTCCTTTGAAATTATTGTTAGAAGTCTCTTTTATTTTTTATCAAATCACACCAAAACAACCAATTGTTTACATCAGATTATTTCATTTAAATTTTATAGCATGACATCAAATTATAATATTTCCAAACGACATAATTACATGAATCATCAATCAAACAAACAAACAATTCAAATATTGAAGCATCATAAAAACATATGAACAAGTCATATCACAAAAATATCATATATATATATATATCACAAAAATTATATACATCATATCAAAACTGGATTGGTATGCCACAATCTATACCCCGGCATACTCAATCCTCTCAAAAATCTATACAATCTCTGTGCAGTCTATAGCCAGCTAGTCTCGAGAAGCCCTCGAGCTCTCAGCCTCATCTCCTCCCCCGCCCTGACGTGGAGGAGGTGGTCCCATAGCAGTCTATGTTGTGTCTCGGGTCCTCACTGTCGATCATGAGGATGTCCTCACCGATCCCATCCGGATTGGTTCCGCAATGTTCGCTGGCAACGGTACCCTCTGACCCTCTGGAGCCAGCTGAAAGTATACTCCCTAGTAGAATGTGGTCTGCATCATAGACCGCACTAGCTCATCCCTGCTCGCCCCTCCGCTCCATGCCCTGAGCCGTGTAGTCTCATCCTACAGTGTTCGTACCTGACCCCTAAGCTGAGTAGCCTCGTCCTGCAGTGACTGCACCTGAGCTCGAAGGTGGGCAACCTCAGCCCAGAGAGCCACCGTCTCGCTGCTCTCCCCTACATCCACACCCTTGCCCTTACCAGGCGATGGTGGTCTCTCCCCCTGCTATGAAGGGAGTCTCTCCTCCCTCCGCCCTGTCTCCCACGGCCTCTGTGGAGCCTGACCCATCCGTTGGCGTCTCTCCTATGGGGACCATCGCTGCTCTCTCCCGCCGTGACCCCATGCTGCCTCAATCGTAGCCTACCATCGCCTCCCCATTTGGCGCACCACGACGTGCACTGGACCCTACACCCTCATCATCCGAGGAGGGTGGATGCCTGCGTACCAGGCATCATAGCCGTCTGCAACCCCCGTGTCATCACCATCCACTGGCTGGATGGGGGCATCATCAGCATCCTGACTCCAAAACCGCTGCATGTCTAGAGCCCCGCTCAGCGTAGTACTATCCCGAATAGTCTGAGAGTACTCGTAATCCCTGAGAGAAGGGATCCCCTACTGTAGACCAAACTATCATAGTACCCGGTCGTAGCGGTGGAGCTCTACCTCTCCTCGCTCCATCCTCAACCAACAGACTCGCCTGATGCGAGCCAGCTCCTGCCCATCCTCTGCCCACCCGGGGTGCTCTCGCCATGGCCTCTAGGTGATCTAGTACGGGATGAGGTCATCTAGCAACCTCCGTGACATCGGCAGATCTATCCACCACTGTGACCCCCTTTGTAGCCACCAGTAGAAAACTTGAGGCCTCTCCCGGTCAACCCCTATCAGTGGGAGCCCTATCGGCCTCCGCATCGCAATGTGCTCCCAGCACCAAACCTGTAGCAATGATGTCAAGACCAGACATCGACCTCCCTTGTATACGACCCCATGCAGGATCCTATACAAGCGGTAGAGTACAAAGCTGCCCCATGTAAACCTGTACCCGTGGTCTCTCATGTCGTAAACTATGTCTGAGAGCACCCACGGTAGCCTGCATCCACTCTGGTGGCACAGCAGTAAACCACCTACCACTCCTGCCAAAACTCGAGTTAGCCTAGATGCCCCAGGCATCTGCCGTAGAGACTCGATGTTCACTCTGCCCTTCTCTAGGGTGAAGCTCGGGTCTCCAGTCAGTCTCATCATCGCCTGGCCCTGATTGGCCGTAGGCATCATGAGCCATCCCTGTATGGGGATCCTCATGATCCTCCATACGTCCTCTAGTGTGGGAGCCATCTCCCCTATCGGTAATCGAAAGTAGGATGACCCTGGATACCATCTCTCTGCTAGGGTTGTCAGTAGCCCCATATTCGTCGGTACTTGTGGCATCTCTGCCACATGTCGTAGCCCAACCTGTGCTAGTTGGTCATGCTCTGCTTGGTCGAGAGCGGCTAAGTCGTCTCTCAGCCCACCGTATTTCCATTCCTGGCTCTTTAGTAATCCTTTCTGCAAAACAAACAATAACAACAAAAATTCATTAATCAACCAATCATTAAAATAAAATTAAAAACATTTTAATCAAGCTTAATTTCTTAAAAGCGATGATATCGTCCACCATTGGATGATATCGTCCCAAATTGGGCAGCATCGTCCTTTGTTAGGATGAAATCGTCTTCGATTTTGCAACTCGTGGATCGCCCCTTGTTGGACGAGATCGCCCCTAGTTCATCGATTTTGCCCTCAGACGAAATCGACGATCTAGAGACGATTTCGATGAAATAGGGACGATTTCGTCCCGACGTCGTCGACGGCCTAAAAATGGCCGCGATGCCCCAAACAATCAAAATTTAAATCCAAAAATTGCACAAAGTTAATTCAAACATAATCTACTAGGATTAGATCCTTACCCGTAGCCCGCGCCGGACCTCTGTCGCTCTGTGCGCTGTCTCCACCATTGTTTCTCTCTGCAGAGCTCTGGAACAGTAAAAATGAATTAGGGTTTTCCCTATTTTTCTTAATTTTATTCAAAACCAACAACATTTTAATTTTTGCTTTTCCGCGTTTTTACCTCAAACGTTCGATTTGGGTAAAAACACGGAGGGGGCACCATAGTCAGCAATCGTACGATTCGACCAAGAATCGTCGTCTAAAAAATTGAGTACATTTTTTGCTTTCTCGTAAAACGGGAAAAACTCGTCTTTAACGCATTTTCTTCAAAAAATTCGCTAAAGAGGGGGAAAAATGTAGCACCCTAAAATTGGCACGGTTAAAACCTTAATAAAAGATAAAAGATAAAAATTTAAATTTTAACCCCAAAACCGCTTGTTACCCGCTTCCCTTATTTTTTGCGCCATTTTTAGGATTTGTTTTGACCGTTGGACGATATCATCGCAGATCAGACGAAATCATCCCCGATCTGATGAATTCATCCAGAACAGAACGTCCAGACGATTTCGTCCCAAAACCAAATTTTCATAATTAGTTTATGTTTCAACAGCCTCTCCAACTTGGGCAGAAGCGCGTCTACGCAGTTGGAGATTTCCCCGTTGGAGATCTCCCATATTGGGATGATCCCCAACCTCCTAGCCTCCCCCTAATCCTATATAAACTAGGATTTTTCTAGTTTATCCCCCTGACCCTGATCCTGATCCTGACTCCCCTGAACCCCTTAGCTGACGGATTTCCCTGTATCCTCGCACTGCTGTCTACATTATGTATTTCACATTTTCTTGCAGGAACCCTACTATTTTTCTGTCAGAGCAAGATCGGATCGTCGCAAGCGATTCCAAATTATTTTGGATGATCTTGTCGAGGAGCGCAGATGATCTCGTACGATTGGAGGTGATCTCGACTGTAGTCCAGATTGGGGGCAATCAGAATCTAGAGTTTGCATTTCCTTAGCTTTTTTGCATTTTCCTATTGTATTTCTGCACTGTCTTAAATTATTATGTTTATGCATCTTGGAGTTCACCTCATCTAATATAAATGCATGATAAAATCAAAATAAATTGTGAAGTTGATGCTTTTCCTCTTTAATTACTATTTGGATCTATCATTTAGACAAATTTACAGTTATTTCTGTCATTTCCCTTCGCTTCTGTAGTTGCATCTTGGGCATTTTGTATCTATTTGTGTGATTGCAGGTTTTTGACGAATTCGTCTGACGAATTCGTTAGATTTTAGGTGATTCTGTTTGATCTCAGATGACTGTCTACGATTTGAGATGATCCTATGAAATATCAGACGATTACGTACGAATTGAGGCGATCTGGACTGTTACAAAACTCAGAATCTTCATCAGACATCCGGAATCAGGTATGTACTGTTCTAGTTAGCATATTCTTTGTGTTCCACACTCATTTCTATTTTTGTATTCATCCAAATCAGTATTGGCATATAGAATAGTTTAGATTCATCTTGGCCAAACCTAGGAGTTGAATGATCGAGTATAAAAATGAACACATCAAACCCACTATCAACCTAGGCATGGAAATTGCCACTCAAAAGTTTCTTGGTGAACCCACCATCCATCGAAAATTCACCTTTATACTCCTCCCTCGAGAGGCGGGACCTTCAAAGGGCCTCTCAGTCTGAGGTATTGTCCCATCCTTCTCGCATCCTCCTTCTGGGCACGAATCCTATAGCCTGAGGGTAAGGATGCAAAAAATTTGGAGCGATACACTTCCCATAGGCTGTGGGAGACCCAAGGTATGAGGAGATGGTGGCAAATTATTTAAAATAAGGGAATCTTGCATAGCAACATTCATTTTCTCTGATATAAGAATTTTAGATAAATCGGGTAGGAGCTCTTCAGTAAGAGCATAAGAGGTAGAAGGAACATTTCCTACATCTTTTGATGTGGAAACTATGCCTTTGGTGGATGTAGATGTTGTAGAGATGTCGATGGATGATTCTATTATAGGTATAAAAGTTATAGGAGTAGAGCAAGAAGCCTTGGTTATGGGATTAGGAACTTTTTGAGGTCCTAATGTGATTTGTTTAGAGGATGGCTGAGCTATATGTAGAGGTGGAACTAATGGAGAAGAAGTAGATAGCATTATGGGTGTGTGTTTCACATGTTTAGATGGATAATGAGATAAAGGATGTGTGGATGATAAAGCAGGGAAAAATTGAACTCCAATAGGTTCTACCAAAGCACACATATCAAAGGGTCTAGGATCACCATGAATGGTAACCAATTGATTCTTAAATTTGAATTTAACACATTGATGTAAAGTTGAGGGAACATCTCACATTGCATTGATCCAAGGGTGACCCAAGAGTATATTGTATGATGCAGGGCAATGTACAATAAACATAGTCGTATCCAAGGTTCTCGGACCAACTTGCAATGGGATGGTAATAACTCCACATGTTTCTTGTGTTTTGTAATTGAAGGCTTTTATGATCATATCAGTTCTTTTCATTTCATCAGTTCTAAACCCAAATCTTTGGTAGAAGTCAAAAGTGCAGATGTTTTAAGATGAACCATTATCAATCAAGATTCGTTTAACTGCTACATCTCCAATTAAGGCAATAATATATAAGGGGTTATCCTTATGTAAACTATGTTGAGGTATGTCTCTATCTCGAAAGTCAATATAATCAATTTCATGAGTTATTATAGTATTAGCAATAGCTTCAGGTTGAATGTCTTGTGGTACCATCATCTGGCTTAATGTGAGCAGTAGGGGAAGATCTTAAAAGGTCCAAAAGAGAAATTCTAGCTATAATATTTGATAGTTGCTCATTAATATTATAAGGTGGTTTAGGTTGAACATTAGGTGCATGATTCCCTTTATTAGGAACTTTCAAAACAAATGGGGCTGATCCATCGTTCTGCATTTGATCTTGTTGAGAAATTTTTGAGCCTGTTGTCTAGTAACAACTCCGATGGTACCCACAATATTATTTTGTGGATGATGAATGGGTCTTGGTCTAGCATTTATGGCTTGCTCATTAGAGATTAATTGGTGAGACGATGGTTGAGTAGTGACTCTTCTTGGAAATGGTTATTCTGGGACCATATGACTTGTGATAGGGAGAATAGGATCTGATTCATCTTCAGAGCTATTCAACTAATTTGAGGTGATTTCCATATCACTCTTAGTCTCAAATTTTGTATCACTAAGATTAGGTGTCTGAATATTATGTAGAGGCCTGGTTGTAACTACGGATAAAGTTATGTCAAATATTTCCAAATCATGAGCAGGTAAATGCCCACTAATAGTCCCTACATATCGGGTAGGAGGGGGAACATTATGATGTTCAATTTGATTAGCCACTTCCTTGCCATGCTTTGGTAAAGGATGTTGAAATATGTCCAATGACTGATTGGCATTCTGATTCTAGTTTTGAGGAATGTTCTTTCGAGTATTATTAGGAGGATTTTGCTTAGGTTGAAAGGCTTGTACCTCCATCTCATTGTTATCAATCAAGTCCTATATTTTATGTTTTAATATTTTACAAGATTTGGTAGTGTGTCTAGGTCCTCTATGGAAGTAACAGCGTAAATCAGCTTTGTATCCGAGTATAGTTGGATCAGGTTCTCGGATAGTTGGTAATTGAATCAAACCTCGTTCCAATAATTGCGGTAGAATTGTTGATAAAGGTTGATTTAATCTAGTAAATTCTCGAAGAGGTTTATCAGGAGGTTTCAGTATAAACTTCTCTATTGTCTTCACAGCATTAACAGTAGCAACATTTCTATTATCAGTGACTCCATCACCCACAACTTGTTTATTTTTATATTGATTTTTGGATGTTTTCTCATCATCTTTCTTTTTAAGCTGACCTCTCCTAATAAGAGCATCTTCCACTCGTCTGGCTAAGTCTATAGCCTAATAAAAGGTGGTCAAGGTAGCAGTTGATAATTCATAAGATAGTTGGTCTTGTAAATTATTAATAAAGATGTCCAACATCTCCCTATAAGGTAATACAAAGTGCAATTTTCCTATCAATTGTCTCCACATAGCTAGGAAATCGGCAAAACATTCATCTTTGTCTTGTTTTAAGTTGTACAAGTCTTTAATGGTCACATGCCTTTCGATGTAGGCACTAAATTGATGCACAAAAGACTCAGCAGTTTCTTCAAAATTCCTCAAAGAATTAGTGGGTAATTGATAATACCACTCTAATGCCATTCCTCCTAAACTTTTCGAGAACATTTTTAGCAATAATAAGTCATCATGCGATATATCATGACATGTTATCCTAAACATACGAAGATGCTCTATGAAATCTTTGGTTCCTTTATATATGGGCAAGACAGGCATAGGAAAATGTTGAGGACACGGTTGTGCTACAACTATAGGATCTAGAGTTTGACTACACATCTCTCGATAATTGTACGAGGGACGATAGGGATCTATCTGATCCATGCGGGAAACTAACTGTTTCACCATAGTTTCAATATTACTAGTTTGTCCACCATATTGGTTTGGTGGGACATAGGTATGGGATTTATGAGTGTATGATGGTGTGGCATAAGGATTAGACGCTATATTTCTATTATGCAAAGCATATGAAGAGGATTTGTAGTAGTATTATGTTGTATCCCAGATTGTTGGTAAGTGGTGTTTGGTTTTGTTTTGGGTTTTTTTTTATTTGAGGTATATTTCTCAATAGCTTGGTGAAATATAGTAGTAAATGATGGTTTCTTCTATGCAGGAATGACCCTAGGCTTGCTAACAAGCACTTTAGATGGTTGGGTAACTTGTTGTTGTTGCATGTTCTGGATTATAGCTGCCATATCCAAATTGGATGGTCCAGCTTGATCACTCTCTTGATTGATAAAGGACAAGGGATTAGTGCGTGTGTGAAATACGTCTTCTAGAGTTGCTTGAGTGTCACTAATTTGATCCTTGTCCATATGGACAGCTCTATTAAGAACACCAATATTAGTATTAATGAACTTCCAGAATTGTTCCATGTTCTCAAAAGTAACAGCTCCTCCCGAAGACATTTTAGGGGATGAGGATCCTTCCTCTCTAACATTTTGTTCTTGTTCATTTCTTACAGCAAGCTCTTCGTCTTGCTGGTCTAGGATTTCTTCTTCTTGAACTTGATCTTCAGGAAGGACATCTGGGTTATTTAATGGTTTTCCTAGCCAATATTCTTCTTCTTCAGTTTTTTTTTCATTCCTAAGTCTAGGCATTGTGCTTAAACTTAGATTTCAGCAAATATATATATATATATATATATATATGTGTGTGTGTGTGTGTGTGTGTGTGTGTGTGTGTGTGTGTGTGTGTGTGTGTGATATAGGTTTGAGAGGTATATATTTTAATTATATACCTACTATAAAAAGGGAAATGTTTTGATTTTTTGTTTTGTTTTTATTTTTGTTTTTATTGTTTTTGTGTTTTATAATATTATTATAAAGATAACAAATAGCATTCTAGTTGCAAAAGGAATAACAATAATAAGAATAATGATTTAGTTTTCTATAAATAGTTTATGGATATCGTTGATAGGATCAAGTTCATCAGGAGTCATGAAATGCTCCTCTTCAAATTGGAAATGGTTTTTCAAAAATTTGACAAAGTGTGCTATGGTAATATGATCTGTCTCGGATTATGACCTGTAGAAATAAAGCTCATGGCAATACTCTCAATATAACACAGCTCTAGGAACTCTATTAAATATTTTTCTATCCGTAAGAACGACTTCTTGATCCTCTATACGAGATAGAAACTTATGTACTACAACTGCATTCTCAAGGTATTCTTCAAAGGTGTACAATTCAGAAGACACAAGTGCTCTTTTATCTTCTAACCACCTATGGCAAGCTCTATGAAGTTCATGATATAAGGTTACTTGATTAGGATCCAGGATTCTATCTAGGACAAACCTCTTAATTTGCCTAAGTTCTGTAGATCTGGATTCAATGATACCCAATCTCCTATCAAGTTCATCCCACAAAGGTTGAACCCTATTTGTTTGAGGTACTCTAAGTATAGAAGTAATCTCTATGGCCGTTAATTGATTTTCAAAATTTATGGTGACAGCTCATCTTTTATTATAATCTACCATCTAAATATGATATACAACTTTAATTGTTTGTCTGATGATTCTAGATGTTACTTAATAATAATAATTTTTTTTTTTTTGGGTTGTTTTCAAAAGGTTTTTAGTTTCACGTCGGGTTCACCAAAATGTATCGACCCAAATTTTTTGCACCCTTACCTTCAGGCTAAAGGATCCATGCCTAAAAGGGGGATGCAAGAAGGATAGAACAATACCTTGGACTGAGAGGCCCTTTGAAGGTCGTGCCTCTCGGGGGAGGGGTCTAAAGGTGAATTTTCGATGGATGGTGAGGTTCACCAGGAAACTTTGAGTGGCAGTTTCCATGCCTAGGTTGAGAATGGGTTTGATGTGTTCATTTTGTAATTTAATCATTCATATCCCTAGGTTGGCCAGAATTAATCTAAGCTATTCTATATGAAATGGTGATTTATATGAATACAGAAAGCATGAATGAATCCTAAATACTAGGAATATACTTAAATAAGAAAGAATGCACCTGATTTTGGATGTCTGATGAAGATTTTGAAGCTTGTAGGAGTTCAGATCATCCTGAATATGATAGGATCGTCTGTAATTGAATAGAATCATCTCAGATCATAGTCGATCATCTAAAATCAGACAAGATCATCGTCAATCTGACAAATTTGTCAGACAAATCTGTCAGAAGTCTGCAATCATAGAAATAGACACTAAAAACCAAAAATTCTACTGCAATAATAATGCAAAATAATGAAAATGACAGTATGAATGCTTAATTGATAAATCTAGATAGCAGATTTAAAGGAAATACATTGTTTTAATAACTTATTTTAACTTTATCATGCATTTATGCTAGATGAGGTGAACTCTAGGATGTAGAATGAAAATAAATCAAGCTAATGCATAGTAAAATAAAGAAGAAAGATGAGAAATGCAAACTCAAGGCTCTAGTTGCCTCCAGTCTAAACTGTTGTCGAGATCGTCTCCAATCATACGAGATCATCGTCGATCTGTGACAAGATCGTCTGAAATCGTCTGGAATCGCCTACGAAGATCTGAGCTTCCTCCAGCTGAAGCACAATGAAAACCTACATAGAAAAACTTGAAAATACAAATGCAAATGATGGGGGCGAGGATGTTCTAATACAACAAGACTAGAATTATAGGGGAATGATCAGCCAGGGGTATAAACTAGGAAAATCCCAAGTTTATATAGTATTAGGGAGAGGTTAAGAGGTTGGGGATCATCCCAATCTAGGAGATCCTCAGTGAAGAAATATCCAACTACGTAGACATGCTTCTGCCCAAGTTGGAGAGGTTGTTGAAATAGAATCTGATTATGAAAATTCAGTTTTGGGACAAAATCGTCTGGACATTCTGTTCCAGACGAATTCATCCGATCTGGGATGATTTCATCTGATCGGCGACGATATCGTCCAATGGTCAAAACAACTCCTAAAAATGGCATGAAAAACGAGGTGAGCAGTTAAAGGGCGGTTTCGGGGTTAAAATTCAAATTTTACCTTTTTATTAAGGGTTTAACTGCGCCAATTTTAGGGTGCTATAGTTTGACATATAAAAACTGTCATATTACTAAACATGACAAAGTTAAATTGCCAAATATTTTATTAGAATATATTATTTGTTAATTTTTTGCATGATTTTATGTTAGGAACATTATACCCCTATTTTGACTATTTTAAGCATTTTATGCACTATTTCAGTTGATTAAGTAGCAAATAAAACATGCATTTCAATTATCCAAATGTTGTATGTTGATGTCCATTAACTTCACAATGGTTTTTGAATGTTTTCCCACCCTTCAACTTGTTTAAAATCCACATTGGAGCCAAATTATTAGGATTGTCATAAATATAGAAATCTGTAGAAAATAACCATACAAAAACTAGCAAGCTATCACTTTATAATAACACCTTGAATTTGTCAAGCAAAGCATGATAAAATGGATAGAATGAGTTTAGAAGGACTAAATAAGATATCTAACCTATTTTAGAAGCATTTCTACATGGTGTAAATGGATAGCAACTGAGTATAACAGAGCAGGGACAATTGTGCAGCATTGTTGCACTATTTCAGCATGGTTACTTGGTGAATGAAGTGTATAAATTCAGTAGCAACTTGATGTACTCCTTCATGTTGATATTTGAATGATTTTTCCATGTGCTAATTTGTTTAAATTTGTAAGAAATGTCAATATTTTAAAACTATGCAACAAAGCTAGAAAATACAGTAATTTGTCATATAAATTCTAGCCAACAACCAATGAATGGTAGGGCAGGGAATTAATCAACCAAGGCATGTGAAAATGATTGGAAATATCTCTTGAGGGATAGGATAAACATAATATCTAGTTACAACTTCATTGGCATCTAATTTAGTTGTATTTGAGCATAAAGCTATTTTACAGCCAGATATTTCAAAGATCTTTAGAATAAGGGGGAAAAGTGGCCAGTTTGAGTCAAAAAGATATTTGAGCATCCAAAATAGTAGGGAAAAGGTATTTTAAGGTGGATACATGTGTATAAATATATTTCTAACCTCCTCAAATGTACTCCCACCATTGGAGATGCCTTCTAAGGGCCAATGAGTGTTGTTGCAGCACAAACTATCCAAAATAAGACTAAATCAGTTTTAGAACTTATTTGCAAATCACTGAGAAATAGCATAAGCTAATTTGAGCATGATGCAATTGTAATAGTTTATTATAAATAACCCAGCTCCCTCCTTGGTTGATCTAATTAGGGATTAGTTGGTAGGAGAGTAGTTAGTAGCAGCAAATAGCATAGTGCAACATTTTTATATAACAATTCAGCATGTTTTGATAGGAAATAAAAGTGTAGTTCTTTTGTTAATTTCTATTCATGAGTGAGTGTGAGTGTTAATTAGTTAAAGAGCAAGTTTTCCACCTTCTTCTAGATCAGGAATCTTGGGCCCACTTTCAGGCCTAGAAGGAGGACTGTTATGACATGTTTTTTTGTAATTTTACTGTAGTAGAATTAACAGATTGCTTGTCAAATTTCCCTTTCTTGTTTTAAGTTTGTGTGATGTTATTTATGTTTTCCATTGTGTTTGTATGTAGCATTTGTGTGTGTGTCAGCTAAAAAAATAGTTTAGATCCATGTTTCCCCTGTTTTCCATGTTTCCCCTATTTTCAAGTTTCAACAACTTTTACCAGCTTTTTAGCAGTTTTCATTTTGTTGTTAGAAACTATAGCAGAAGCTTGATGACCTTCTATGACAGAGCACTAACAGGTTTTCTTAGAATAAATGTTATTTCCAAGCATAATTTTAATTTTGCAAGTGTAACTAGGTTTCAATTTTGCAAGTGTAATTTAGGTTTTCCTTCTTAGCAACATTTCAATTCTGCAAAAGTAAATTAGACTTTCAATTCTTGCAATTTCAATTCTTGCATTTGTAGTTAACTTTCAATTTTTACAACTTAGAATTAGTTTTCAATTCCTGCAAGTTAATTCAATTTCCATTCTGCATATTAAGTTTAGTGTGACACCAAAAGGCTAAACCAACATTTGTTTCATCCAATAAATGCTTGAAATCTGAATACTTGAATTGTACTCTGCCCTAACCTTCTTTCATATACAGCCTTGGACACCACCCCGAATTGATAATTCATAATATTAAATGATGCTATTAATGATACGCGTCATTGACAACCTCATCAACATAAAGTAGATACCTAGAAATATCTTCCTCAACTTTCATCTTCAAGTCTTCAAACTTCCTCCTATGGGTTTGAAGTTTTACCATTTTAACCTTGTCATCTCCTTCATTTATTCTCTATATCTTATCCCATATTTCGTTTGCTAAAGTGCATTACATCACTTTCACGAACTTTGATTCATATTACCCATTTAAAATTTCATTCATTGCCATGGCATTATTTTCATATGGTTTATTATAACTTGCATCTATAGGAGGAGTTGTAGGTGGTGTGAACCCATTCTCAATGAATTATCATATATCATATCCATGTGCCATCAAATAAGTCTTCATCCTCATACTCTAGAAAGCATAGTTAGTCCCATAAAACAATGGAGTTCTATTTTATTGAAACCCTTCCTAATGTGTCATTTGTGTTCTTGTAAGATCTTCCTTCAAGCTATTAGGCTCTCATGAAGGAATCTTCTCTTATACCAATTGAAGAAAACAAGATTATACTGATAGTGGGGGGTGAACAGTATAATATAAAACTTTTACTTTCCTTACAAATCTATATCATCCAATATTATCGATTGCAATAATGAAATAATGTACAAATCACCACACACATAAGAGACACATATTTAACGTGGTTCACCTAATGTGGGCTACATCCATGGAGAAATTTTTCTTATAAATTTTTTCAACAAATTTTGTGGGAATCAATTCCCTATTACAATTTTTGTGGACCCCAATCCATAGGAGACACCAATCCCCTCTACTCTAGTTCGTGGACCTCTATCCATAGGAGACACTAATCCCATCTACTTTGGTTCATGGATCTCTATCCATAGGAGATACCAATCTCCTCTACTCTAGTCTACTCCAAATACTGCTCACAAATCTGCTCAAATATGCTCTAATATTGCTCACAACTCTACTCAAATCTACTCACAAAACCTACTCAATCCTACTCACAAACACTGCTCAAACCTTCTCACAACTCTACTCAAATATGTTCATAAGACTGCTCAAAAGGCCTACTCAAATTTACTCCAAAACATACTCAAATTTACTCTATAAAATCTGCTCAAATAGGTTCATAAGCCTACTAAGAAGGCCTACTCATATCTGCTCCAAAACCTGCTCAAATATGCTCACAAAAATCTGCTCAACTCTACTCACAAAATCTGCTCAAATTTACTCACAAGCCTACTAATAAGGCCTATTCAAATATGCTCCAAAATCATGCTTATCCACTCATATAAACAATGCTCATAAATTCTCAAATCTTTCATACAAATAATGCTCATAATTTTCTCAATGTGCTTTGCTCTACTCTAGCAATTCAAACATATTCTACCTAGAATTATTTTATCTTCATGAACATATAGAGAATGATATGCAATAACAATTACATAGTATGTTCTTCTTATCAATTGAATCTTTTCAAACTATCCTTGCACTATGTGACACTTTGACTTTATTTAAAACAATCCTTCTATATGTGTAAGACTATTTTCTTATTTCCAAAACCAATCACAATGCTCAAATATGCCGTCTAGATCTACTGCCAAAATTAATCATGAACAATGCACAACTTTTGCTTTCAAATCTGTTCTATAACCCTTGCATATTTACTCCCAATATCAATAAAAACTAATGCACAAGTTTACTCACAGATCTATAACCTTTGCACATTTACTCCCAATTTCAATCAAGACCAATGCACAACAAATCAATTCTTATACCTCCAACCATATGACATCAAAAATATTTTCCTCAAATAAAACCACCCTTGATAAAGGAATTAAATCACCATACCTCTAAATCTGCCCCAATGATGATAGTCTTATTTTGCATGCTTTGTCTTGACAAAAATAGTTTTCTTTTATTTTGCCACTTCAAAATTGGTTAGCAAATCTCTTTTTCTTGAATAGATATCAAATCATTCACATTAAAAACCCTTATAAAAAATGTGCATAATAAATCTTAAAAATAATAATACCTTATATCTCCTTTTTTATAATATATCAAATACAATATAACATTAATATCAATTACACCTTATTTCTCCTTTTTCTAACATTCAAAAATATAAATAAACTTGACCACCATCCACCTTATAAATCCTTTTTCTAATTTGTAAAAATCATAATTTCTTATGCTAACATCTTGACCTTTATTTTTCCATAAAAATCAAATTTAATAAAAAACTTTAATACCTTTGCACAGTTGAGAATTGAACCCCTGACCTCACGAAATGTAGCACTTTCCCAAGCGCTTTGTGACCAGTTGTGCTACCACGGTAGCTAATACCAAAATGGAGGTTCCCGATATATATTTGTATCCTTGTGCTTTTATCAACAACAAAACCTCATCAAAAATGGTATCAACCTAATTTGATCCGATGACCTCCTGCCCAACAATGCTTCATGCAAAGCTAACAACCAGTTGTACTACCTTAGCAATCGAAACCAAAGGTGCTCACAGTGATATTTATCCAAGTCTTCCTTGTTTAGTAAAACTCAAAAAAAAACAACATCGACCAAATTCGACCCCATGACCTCCTACGCAGCAGTGCTTCATGCAAAGCCACACTGCTAGTTGGGCTATCCCAGCAAAATGAAACCTTAGGTACACACAATGATATTCCTTTTTGTCTATCTCTATCTTGATTTTTGATGTCTTCTCCTCTGCATTTTCTTCCTACCATTTGCATGCACGATGATGGATTTTCAATTGCAATTTTTCATTTCGCTCCAAGGTTTAATAATGCCATGTATATATATGCTTTCCATTTCCTTCGATTTAATTTTGAAAGGTCGACTTAATTTATTTTCAATTTTTGGCGCCTTTTTATTTTTCAAACTCTTTTTTTTATAATATTTAAATTTAGAATTTAAATATTATAAATATTTATCTTTTTAAAACTTTGTCCCTCTCTTGTGATATTTAAACCTTTTTTTCCCAAGCAACTTTTTTAAACCTTTATCCTTTTTTTTGGTCCAAGCAACTTTTAAACCTTTGTCCCTCTTATAATATTTAAACCTTTTTGTCGCAAGTAAGTTTTTAAACCTTTATCCTTATTTTTGTCCAAGTAACTTTTAAACCTTTGTCCCTCTTATAATATTATCTTTATAATATTTAAATATTATAATCCTTTCCTTGAAAAATATTTGCCTTTGCTTTGAGATATACCTTACCTTGAATAATTGTCCATTGTTTGCTATTCACAATAGTCCATTCTTGACACAGTTGATATATTATCCAACCTTGTAAACTTCACACCCTTGAAGAATATTTTTGCCTTGAATACCATGCACCCTTTGACATTAATGACAACTCAATATTTCCAACATGGACCCCAATTCTCTCAAAAAATGTGGAAATTCATGGGCCATCTCATGGTGAATAATCTAGTGAGCCACGTGTGGAAAGTGATCGCGACGGGTGACAAGGTATAACGTGGAAGAACCCCATCCATTGTGATGAGTCTTCATATCAAAAACTCTATCTAAAATGAGTGGAAGCTGATGATCAAGTGCCACTGTTGTTGTAGGGCTGATGATAGGATCGAGTACCAAAAGAGGATCCTAAAATGATGTCTCTAGAAAGCATCACTTATCCAAAGGAAGCCAAACTTTATCTCCAACCTATGATGAGTGAGGATTGTGATGCTTGCACACCATTCTCTGCTACTCCTATGGATTCTCCTACAAGTCCTGTGTTATCTTTCCCTAAAGGCTCTACCAATGCTTAATAAAGGAAGTGTTCTTAGCTTACTCCTCCATGTGTGCAATGGTGAAAGGGGGCAAAGCCAAAGGTAACTTTTGTGGAGCAAGTGGTTGTGTGTCCAAAGGTATATCCAAAATGATGCTAATATAATAAATGGAATCTTTCTCATGAGTGAGAGTAATGGGTTACTTAACCACGAGCTCTTGCGATTGTTCATTTTGTGTAAGTTAAGATTCTTATTTATCATGTAACTTTGATGGTGTTTGTTCTTCAATAAGTGTGGAACTTATGCAAGTAGAAGCCAAAATGAGTGCTTGACTTAATGGATTTCATACTTACCTACAACTTAGCATCAAATTTGATGTGGGTTTAGTGCTTTGTATCAATTAGGTTTTATCATGCAACTCCAATGTGTATGTGTTCTTTTTAGCATGATATACAATATTCCTATAAAATTGATAAGATTTACCTAGCAATAGTCCACAATAATCGATCTCTATGACATCACATCTTACTTTATCCACAAAATTATCACCAAAAGGAAAAGTTAAGGTGCAAGTGTGTGTGATGTTAGATGTGGAGTCTACATATTTCCACCCAAGTGCATATGGTTGGTGATGTGGCTTTATGGGAAGCTTCAACTTCTCTACAATGGACTTTGCAATGAGGTTCTTTTATGATCCATTATCTATGATACAATCCACATAAAAATCATGTGTAAGGTGGGCTCTAGTGACAAACAAATGGTCATGACCCCCTTGAGAAAACACATTTGACATGAGGGTAACTTTGTTTAGTTTACCCTTTAAAGCAGGAACTCTTCTTCTATCCCTGTTGCCAAAATGGGACCATAATGTGGTTTCTCACTTGTAGGTTGTATAATTAAGGATTTCTTCTTCTTAATTTTTCAAAAGTAAAGTATTTGGATTTTACATGACCATGCTTTTTATAAAAATCACAATACATCGAAGAAGAAGGATATTTAGAATGAGAAGAAGAAGAATGTGCTTTAGGATAAGTGGGAGGAGAAGAAGAATGAGGGGAAGAATGAGAAGTGTTCTTCACCTTTTATTGATGTTGATTCCCGCCTTTGGAAGAGCTCTCCTATGATGAACAAGATTTGTGATATGCACCAAATTTCTCATCTGCAAGAATGGCATGGTTGAATACCACATCCAAGGTGAGGAAAATATTGAACTTGATTTCCCTGAAAATTTGATCTTGCAATCCATGAGTGAACTTGTTAATAAAATCCTCTTATGAATCTTTCACACCAATAAGTACCCTTAGCCTATTGAATTGAAAAATGTAGTCCAAAACAGACATACTATAGGCTTGCCTCAATATATACCACTTGGTCGTGAGGTCACTTTGGTAGTTTGGTGGAAAAAATATGTTTTTCAAAATTTGGATCAATTCTTTCCTAGTCATGGTGGCATTATGGCTTTGTCTTTCTACAACTAAAACTTTTTGCTAAGCCTTTTGAGTTTGACTAGAGCAAAGGCAACTTGTTCATCTTCAATAATTTCATCATAATTGAACCATGTTTGCATATCTAAGATCCATGTAGACAAGACATCAGGATCCCTAGATCCATAATACAATTTGACCTCACGTTTAGCTTTTTTGGCATGATTATGATGAATTTTGACATCACCAGGTGTCAATTGCACAACAATATCTTTTACCTTATCTTCAAAAATATCTACTGCAAAAGTAAGGTTTTCCATGTTTTTTTGAGGTCTTGAGCCATGTTTTTACGTGTATATGCCAAACTAGGATGATTACAAAATGGTTTTGCAAGACTATCTAGGATTTAGGAATAATTGGTAGTTTCCTAATGCAAAAATGTGACTAGATTTTTACAAAAATTTTACCTTCCAAAAATTGACAAAATGGGCTATTTAAGTGCTCTTTACAGAATTAAATCAAATTTTGCAATTAAAAATTAGCACTAAAATGACAAAAGTTAGCCCTTAAAAATGCTGAAAAATGGAGGTAAATCTGACTATGAGGTGAAAATTTGAGCAATTTTACAAAAATTGAGAAAAATATGTTGATTTTCACATTTTCCCATGTTTGGTGCCAAAATTTGAAATTTAAATTCAAAATCCTATTTGGGCAGCAAAAACTCGTCATTGGCACCAAAATTTTGGTTTAGGCGGTCAAGACATAGACGAACAATCAATGGCAGTCTCAACGGTTAGAAATTTTTTTGAAATTTTCTAACGGTCACAATCTACAGGTCAATGGATCCAAAACAACGGTCGCAATGCGAATATCAAATACAGCCAAATGATCCACCACCAATCATTGGAGGCCCACCACTGGCCTCTAGGATCCTCGAGATCTGTGCATCTAAACTGATGCACCAAGCCACATGGGTGAGGCTATGTGTGACCACCGTATGGTGGTCACCATAATATATGTGTGGTAGCTCCTTTAAAATGCTCAAGGGCCATCACACCAAAAATGTGGTACTAAAGTCCATTTGATCATGTGGTTTTCTCTGCCTATCAACAACAAATAAAAAATTTTGTGCAGTAATCGAAAACCACCTATGGCTACCAGATTTGGTTAAAAAATACCAAAAATGTTCATTTTTTACTGGAAATACTATAAAAGCCTCGCCTGAATTGCAATTTTCATCGAGAGTGGAGGATAATACCTGATTCATGAGTGACATCACCAAAATTCATCTAGAAATAGGAAGGTATACCAAGAACCACCAAAATGTCAGGTAAATTACTAAAACTCACTAATATTGAGTTTCATCATCAAACACAATTAGAGGATGGGTTGGACAGTTCAAAAATTCTTGCTGAATTTACTGTGATCATTGTGTCTTCTAGCGATAAAAAATAATTGCAAGTGAAGAATCGATGTCGGAAGATGACTATACAATTAAACTCATCACTTTTTTCAATATGATTGAACAATTTCCAGATTCCCAAATACTCAACACTACCATGTGTCGATCTACATTTGGATGGCATTTAGGTTTAGAATATTTCATTTTATTGCCCATTTTAAGAACCTTAGGGTGTGTTTTAATTTTTTCTTACCTAGTTTTTCTATCGTAATCTCTTCTACCTACAACTCTTACACAACGTGAATTATGTTGCCCTCTATAGGATGGATTGTGATCTCCTCCTGAGATCAAGGTGCTACAACAATAAATGGAAGGACTCACATCAATCCGGTATGGGGTGGATGTTGCCTACTGTGGCCATAGCAGTCTGTACCGGTCAGTTATGCCCATGGGTAGATCAACGTAGGATCAAGAGGTATAAGGGAATGGGGGAGTTGGAATTATGGAGGGATAAGGGAATGTAGTGGAGGAATAAGGGGGAGTATGGGAGGAGATGGGCAGAAGTTGCCCAAGTCCTACCGATTGGTAGGCAATAGATTGGTGGGGTGGTTGGCCGGCTAAAGGGCTCAATCGATCAGATATAAGGGGAGGAAAAACAAAAAAATAATTTCTCCAACCCTCCTAATAAATCCTCCTTGTTATGGTGATTTAAATAGCAACCCTTACCCTTCAAATTTTCTAACAATTTGTGCACATATTTGGCAATCCTCTAAAGCTCTCATGGTAAGACTACCAATGTCTCATTTTGGCCAAAATTTAGCCTCAAAATTGGTGGAACTGCTTCTCAAATATCTCCTTTCTTCTGATCTTCAAAGCAGACAAAATGTTTTTGCCCTCACAAAGCAATTAGATTTACCCTTTGGTTTCTACCAGGGTATTCGGTGTAGGGGTAAATTCTTCCCTCTGTAACCTCTTGAGCTTCACAAATGGATGTTGTGACTGGCCTCAAGCCAATTTCACATAAGCACCTACCTAGGATATGATGAACTAGCTGTAAACTCAACTAGACACCTAGAAAATAAGTGGAAACTTGCCCTCCTTCCTGCAAAAAAATTATCCTTGGCTCTGATTACCACTGATATAGAACTCAATTGTGAAGTTGTTTATTCATTAGCAATAGTAGAACAAATAAGCATACAAGAAATATCATGTAGGTTAAGTGGTTGTAACAATTTGCCAAACATGACCAACCACTTAACTAATAGATAACAATCTACTAATCTAGGATGACAACTAACTGCTAGAAGACAAAGGATAACTCTAACAGCTAACTAAACATCCAAACAACTTAACAACCTATTTCCAACATGGGCATACTATGCCTCACATGAATACAAAGTGCAAGAAATAGAAAATTAATAAAATAATAAATAATAACTTAGGCTTAAATGGATAAGCCTAAGTATCCTCAACAATGACTCATATATATAAAGAAGAATGCTAATTCAAAGCATGTATAAAATAATTTAATTTAATATTAGTGAAATGAGGTTAGAAACCCTGTGTTGGGGTTTTAAAATATCACAAAATGGTTTTTGTTACTTGCTAAGCTAGATTGTATGTAAAGTGTATAGTGAAATGAGGGATGATCAGACTCTAATATCTAGGCCTACACAACACCCATATATGGACTTGATCTCCCATGTATCTTTAGGTATATCATGAGACCCCCATAGGATTAGGAGAAACCTTTATTCGTAAGAAGATTTTTATTATGTATCTATCCATAGTGTACCAAGCATAGCACTCAGGAAGATTACCTTCTTGTACTATTAGAGATGTAGGTAGTGCACTCAACGGTATGTGTGGAACCCTCCTTGAGTAGTGGTCTAAAATATTGGTCCAAGTATTATCATTCATCATTATAGTATAATAGAGGGCTATGGATAGTGCACACACCTTGGCCTAGTGTTACCCTATTATAGTCATATGTTACACCTCAAAAATCCTAACCATAGATTTAAGCATATTGTGGAGACTACACCTAGCATGATCTTAACCATACAATAAAAATTCATTTCTCAAGAAGAAATTATTGGGGTTAGTGACAGTTGAGAACAAAGTTAGATAGGTAAATTGTTAGGGCAGTTATCAATGATAAACAAAAATAGTGTCAGACAGATAGTTTGTTGGACATTTTGAGTCCCTAAGTCAAAGTTGTCATTGATGTCACTAGATGAAGTCATCATTAATATCAAGGACTTCGTCAAGAAACAAAGTTGTCAAAGTTGTCATTTGATATCTAGGAAGAAGGCCAAAGGTCAAGAGAATCAGTGCAAAGTTAAAAAGGAGATACAATATTTATTTTATAAATTATTTAAATTCAATGAGAATTTAAATTTTATAAATAAATATTATTTACACCATGGTATGCAATGAGAATGAAGTAATAAACTCAAAAGGATATAATATTATAATATTTTTTATTATAATATTAAGTGATATGGTTAAAATCCCAAAGTAAAATATTTATAATATTCATTATAATATTTTACAATACCCATATTCATTATAATATTTTACAATACCCAAATATGGGTTTGGAGTTAAAAATATTCGAAGCACCTTTATCAAGGTCTTAACCTTCACTGACGTTACAAGGTGGTGAAAATATTCAAAGCGTCGACGTTTTACAAGCATGGAGGAAATAAATATATACCTATGCCCAAAGGGCATTAAAATTTATCCTTGCACGATCGATTATTATTTTGGATGCGAAGTGAAAGAATAGCTCATGAGAATTTTGCAAATTTTGTGTGCGACGAACAGTTCAAAATAGAAAGCATAGATTTTTCGAAGGCCAATTGGGTAGCTTGGCCTAGTGCCGAGTGGATAAGTGTGAAAGCATTTTTTTGCAAGAGATTCAGCATTCAAAATGCGGTAGTGTGCTTGGTAGTCATGTTGGTTGAAGGTGCCAAAGGTGCACATTTTTGCAAAGGGCAATAAGGGAGGCACGACTTGAAGCATGTGGTGCTTCGTTAGTCTCAAACGAGTGCGCAATTCATGTGGTGGTTGAAGCCACGACTAAGGTATTTGTCATGGGCATTGTTGAAGGTTCGAATCCCTCTGAAGGTGAGGTAAATATTTTGCATTAAATTTTTATTATTTACCTAAGTTGGGAGGTATAAGGGTTGTTAGTGGAATTTTTTAGAAAGGTTGCTTATTGGATAGTGGTGGTAGTTGAAAATTATCACTTGGAGTAATAAGGAGGTTTTTGGTTTTAATTTTTAATAAATTTTTAAATTACTATATTGGCATATTGGAGGATTAAGATTTTTCAGTATTGTTTTAATTTTAATAAGGGGTTTTTGTGCTAAAGAAGATTATTGTGAAGGTGTTGAATATTATTTAAGTTGGAGTGATAAGGTGTAATTTTGATATCATTTTATAATGTGTTTTTATGAGGAAATTATTATCTTCTAACCCTTATTGAGATTGGCAAAGAAGTGAGTGTGAGTGTGGCAGATTTGTGAGATCAACTCCTTGTCAAGCAAAAAGGTATGAGCAAATTCTTCCTTGGTTGAGTTGATTGATTATATTTCTAGAAAATAAAGTTTGGAGTGAAAAGGGTTTTATTATGGTTTCCTTTTTGAAAG
Organism: Wollemia nobilis; assembly: GCA_028583015.1. Taxonomy (NCBI): domain Eukaryota; kingdom Viridiplantae; phylum Streptophyta; class Pinopsida; order Araucariales; family Araucariaceae; genus Wollemia; species Wollemia nobilis. The sequence goes on from JAQPPZ010017067.1 coordinate 1,502,135, forward strand.
TGTTTGAGTTAATGCTTCAAGGTTTTCTTGAATTAAGTGTTGTGATTAAAACCTTGTTTTATAAGCATTGTTGTTGAAGCCATTGGTTGTGTGAAGAACTTGAGTTAGGGTTTTGAAAATAACATGAGTATCATTGTTATGTGAATATTGATTTATATGCATTGTTGTTGAAGTGAGTTGTTGTGCAAAGAACTTGAACTAGGGTTTGAAAAGAACATGAGTATCATTGTTATGTGAGATTTGTTGTAGAGCATTGTTGGAAATATTTTGAGTTGGTGTTTACATACTTGAACTAGGGTTTGAAAAGAACATGAGTATCATTGTTATGTGAGATTTTTTGTTGAGCATTGTTGGAAATATTTTGAGTTGGTGTTTACATGCTTGGACTAGGGTTTGTGAACAAGGGTTGTTTCTTGAGTAATTGGTTGAGTAGAGTTGAGTGAGCCTAGTCAAGTGGATGTATGAAGTGATTGTTCAAGTTCCATAAAAAAACTATCCTATATTATGATTTGAGTTGAGAAAGTTTTTGAGCATTGAGTTGAAACAAATTGGGTCTCTAACAATTCACTTTATGTTTCTATGAGATTGGACAAGTTCTAAGTGAGCTTGTTGAGAAGATTTGAATAAGTTATGTGTGGACTTATTGAGCAAATTGAATAAGTTCTGTGTGGACTTATTGAGCAGATTGGACAAGTTCTGAGTCAGCTTGTTGAGAATATTTGAATAAGTTATGTGTGGGCTTATTGAGCATATTGGACAAGTTTTGTGTGGACTTGTTGAGCATATTTGAGTAAGTTCTATGTGGACTTTTTGAGCAGATTTGAGCAAGTTCTGAGTGGACTTATTGAGTAGATTTGAGCAAGTTCTGTGTGGACTTTTTGAGCAGATTTAAGTAAGTTTTGTGTGGACTTGTTGATCATATTTGAGCAGGTTCTGAGTGGACCTGTTGAGAAAATTTGATCAAGTTCTAAGTGGACTTGTTGATCAAATTTGTGCTAGACCAAATGTATTGTGTTTAATGTAGATTTGAGATAAAGCTTTGGAGGTGACAGAGCAGAGAGGACAGTAGTCTCCAATGGATAGAGATCCATCATCCAAGGTAGTGAGGATAGGTATTCTGAGTGGGGACAAGATTCTTCAATGGAGAGAGATCCACAAGCCAGTGTAGTGGAGGTAGTAGTCTTCTAGAGGATCACCAACTAGAGTAGAGGAGGATAGAGATCCACAAACTTGATTTAGGGGATTGGTGTCTCCTTTGAACATAGGTCCATAAACATTATAATTGGGAAGTATTTCCAAAGATATTGATTGACAAAATTTTAGTGAAATATTTTCTCCATGGAGTAGCCCACATTGGGTGAACCATGTGAATTGTGGTGTCTCTTGTTGAGCAAGGTGCAGCAGGAGTATTGTCATTGTTGTCAACACAGTCAGTTAGATCTAATGATGCAGTGGAAAGGCAGTTCAAAGGGAGTTCTAAGGTTATTCAGAGTATGGACAGTGAGTTTCCAAGAAGACCATAGTGGCCCATTTGCAAAAGATCATAGAAAAAGACAAGTAAGAAAACTGTCGCGATATCGCGACATGTTTTTTGTCGCGATTTCGTGACATATCGAAGGAGAGAGAAAATGCTGGCAAAAATGTCGTGATATCGTGACATATCGAAGGAGAGAGAAAATGTAGGTAAAACTGTCACGATTTCGTGACATGTTGGAAGAGAAGAAGGCAAGTTGGAAAACTGTCACGATTTCGTGACATGTTCGAAGCAGAAGCGCAAGCAGGTAAAACTGTCATGATTTCGTGACATGTTGGAAGAGAAGAAGGCAAGTTGGAAAACTGTCATGATTTCATGACATGTTCGAAGAAGAGGTGCAAGTAGGAAAACTGTCATGATTTTGTGACATGTTGGAAGACAAAGAAGGCAAGTGGAAAAACTATCGCGATTTCGCGACATGTTCGGAAAGAAGGTACAAGCAAAGAAAACTGTCATGATTTCATGACATGTTCAGGGAGAAGGAGCAAGCAAAGAAAAGTGTCATGATTTCATGATAATCTGCAAGAGAGGCAGTACGGACAAAAATGTGTCATGATTTCATGACATGTTTGAGAGAAAGAGCTTGCATAGGAAAGTGTCACGATTTCATGACAATTTGCAAGAGGAAGCGCTAAGGAGAAAAAGTGTCACGATTTCGCGACATGTCGAGTTTTCATGACCCAAAGAGGAGAGAGAGTGTACGAAGGAAAAAGTGTCATGATTTCATGACATGTTTCATTTTCATGGGCGAAAGGCAAAGAAAGAGTACGAAAGTAGAAAGTGTCACGATTTTATGACAGGATCGAAAGAAGCTTCAAAGAAGTATCACGATTTCATGACATAAAGAAAGATTAGAAGTGAGAAGTGTCATGATTTAATGACAAAAGGAAAGAAGGAGAGTAGAAAGAGAAGTGTCATGATTTCATGACAAAGAAGCAAAGAGAATGTCATGATTTGCGACAGTACAAGAAGAAAGAGACAAGGAGGCGAGAAGTGTCATGATTTCATGACATAGAGTTTAGTGGCAAGCCAAGAAAGAAGCAGAAAAGTGTCGCGATATCGCTACATCTCCAAAGCTAAGAGAAAGTGTACGGAGGCAAAAGTGTCACGATATCGTGACATGTTGTGTTTTCATGGCAACAGGAACAAAAAGAAGCCACAGAGTCAGATAATTTGAAGTCGACGAAGACCGATGACAGTCGACAGAAATTAGGGTTTGCAGCCGATGCAAATTAGGGTTTTCATAAGCCGACTAAGTTTGATTTTTCATCATGAGATTTCTAATATAAAAGGAGGGCAGTTTGGAGTTTTGAAGGATCGATTGTGTTAGTGATATCTATCTATAGTGCAAAAAGTGAGCGAGTCATGTCGAATCGAGCTAAGTGCGAAGTTAGAGCGCACAGAGAGCAGAGAGCGTAGAGGGCAGAGAAGATCGTTCGGTTGTAACGGCATAGACTATGCAAAGTGTGAGTATAGAGAAAGTAGAGTGCACAGAGTGCACAAAAGGTGAAGTTGATCATAGAGCTCGGCTACAGCAGTACAACAGATGCGAGTGTCTTGCAAACTGTAAGCTCTAGACCAGTCAGGGTCTTGTGAAAGCAAAGGTATTTTTCTGTAACATTTATAGATTTAGAATTGTAGTCCAAGTTGTTGCTTGGCATTTGGAGTTGGTGCTCCTTTCTGTTGGTGCAGATAAATCAGGGGTTGGTGCTCCTTCCAGTTGGTGCTGGTAAATCAGGGGTTGGTGCTCCTTTCTGTTGGTGCAGATAAATCAGGGGTTGGTGCTCCTTCCAGTAGGTGCTGGTAAATTTGTTGTAAAATTGATTGCTTTGCTAAGGCTGGATTTGGATGGTAGTCCAAGCAGTCAATTTTTGAGGAGTAGCCACATTGGTGAACCTCGTTAAAATCTTGCGTTGTGTGATGCTCTCTTGTTATAATTGCTATATCTATTTTTAAGTTTGCATTACTTCAGCATTAAGAATTATAGATTTAAGATTTTAATTAGCTACACTGATTCACCCCCCCTCTCAGTGCCATTGTAAGTTTAACAATTGGTATCAGAGCCAAGTACCTATTCAAGCTTAACCGGCTAGGGTGATCTTGGATTTAACACAATGGCAGGCGGTGAAGGCTTCTCATCAAACAGAGCACCAGTGTTTGACGGATCTAATTACGCATACTGGAAAGTCAGGATGCAGGTATATCTCTGTGCTTTGGGATACGACATCTGGGACTCAGTACGTAGTGGATACACAGATCCCATCACTGCTCCAAAAGAGGCTGAAGAAAAGAAACTATATGAAAATAACTCAAAAGCAAAGAATGCTATCATGAGTGGATTAGTAGACAATGAACTGGCTAAAGTCATAAACTGTAAAATGGCAAAAGAAATCTGGGACAAACTAAAGAGCATTCATGAAGGAGACCATAAGATCAAGGAAGCCAAGTTACAAATACATCGAGCTCAGTTCGAAGCTTTAAGGATGAATGACAATGAGAACGTAGAGGGATACATGTTGAGAGTTAATGAAGTCACAAATGCAATGAGAGGACTCGGTGATGACATAAGTGACTCTGCTATCATGAAAAAGGTATTAAGATCTCTTCCTCACAGATTTGATTCTAAAGTCTCTACGATAGAAGAAGCAAAAAATCTAAATTTCTTTAGTATGGATGAGTTGCATGGTTCTTTGACTGCTTATGAGATGAGAATAGGAAGAGCTAAACCCACAGACCGAGAAGCGGCCTTCAAAGCCATTAAAAATAAAAATGCAAAACAAGAAACTGAGGAAGAAGAGACATCAGATGAAGAAGAAGCTAACTTCGTTAGAAAACTAAAGAAAGGAAAAGGAAAATACAGAGGAAAGCTACCTTTTAAATGTTTCAACTGTGGAGGTGTCGGGCATTTTGTGACTAAATGTCCTCTGAATGAAAAGAACAAAAATGATGAAGGATCACACCAAGAGAGAAGTGATTGGAAGAAGAAAACAAACTTCAAAAAAGGCAACTTCAAAAAGAAAAGCTTCATCTCAAGGAATGCCAGTTCATCTGAAGACAGCTCGAGTGAGGATTCTGAAGAAGAAACAGGTGAAGCTCTTTTCATGGCTTTTGAAGAAGAAGAATCAAAAAAAGCAGGAGTAATCTGTGAGGTTTGTGGTAAAAAATCTGAGGCTGAGGTTGATCTAGAAGGTGAGTTGACCTCTGCGCTTGCAGAATGGAAAATAGAGAAGAAAAAGAATAAGAAACTTTCAAAGAGGCTTGAGGATGCAAACGACATCATAACTAGTTTGAAAGTACAGATAGAAGAATACAAGAAGATAACCGAAGAGCTTGAAATTCATATTACCATGAAAATAGATGTCTGCTGCAAACTAGAAGAAGAGAATGTTAGTTTTCGTATGCAGATAGCAGAGTTGGAGCGTAAAATTAGTTGTTATCACAAACGCGAAGAAAGCTCTATGAAATTGGATAAGATTTTAAATGACCAAAGACCTGCAGGCACCAAATTTGGTCTGGGCTTCATCGAAGGAGAATCTTCAAATGGTTCTAAGGCCAAAAATGTAGAACCTGTAAAAATTGAAGATAAGAAACAGGTTGATAAAGGTAAAATGACTCATGACGTTAATGCCATGCACAAAAAGAATATTGATAATGATGGATTCACCAAGGTCACGCATCAAAGAAAGAGAAGATTCATGGCCCCTACGACAGCATGGCAAAGACCATCACCCAGGTTCAATTATCCTTTTTCTGGTTTCTATTTTAAATGCAATGGTTATGGTCATAAGATTGCAGACTGCAAATATAATGTAGGTCCAAGAAAATTCACAAGTAGAAATGCTTTTTCACCTCTGATGAATTATACAGTAGAATGCTTTAACTGTCATAATTTTGGACACATTGCAAGAAATTGTCGAAGTGCTTTTACTTCAAATCATTTTCAGGAAAGAAAATTCCAATCAAATAGGATGAAACTAAATAGAAAACTTCCTGAAAAACATGCACGAGATACTGAAAAAGGAAAATCAAAATTAGAGCCCAATACGGTAGTCAAAACAGAATGGAAACAGAAAGAGCAGCTTAAGGAATCCCTGATAGTGCAAACAACTTTCAAAGCTCAGAATAAACATGTACCATGGATACTTGACAGTGGATGCTCAAGTCATATGACAGGTGATAAACAAAAATTTGAAAAGTTTCAGAAATATGAAGGTGGTTCAGTAAAATTCGGGAATAATGATGGAGCTCAGATAGTAGGGAAAGGTTCAGTTAAGATTATTAATGGAAAAATCAAGTCAGAAGAAGTGTTGTTCGTGGATGGTCTGAAACATAACCTGTTGAGTGTCAGTCAAATCTGTGACAAAGGACATGAAGTAGTTTTTAAGAAGCAAGGTTGTGAAGTTAGAAAAACAAACAATGGAAAATTGATAGCAACTGGGTCAAGGACTGCTGGCAACCTATACACGCTTTCAGAGAATTCAGAGGGAGCCTGTTTCATCGGTCAGGAAGAACAAAATTGGTTGTGGCACAAGAGGCTCGGTCATATCAGTTTTGATAATCTGGTGAAAATCAGCTCAAAAGGGGCAGTGAGAGATATTCCCACTATCAGCAAACCTTCAAATAGCATTTGTGCCTCATGTCAGAAGGGGAAGCAAACTAGAGTCACATTCAAAGCAAAAGAGTACAATACAAGCAAACCATTGGAACTAATACATACTGATTTATGTGGACCTATGAGAACGCAAAGCATAAATGGTGATAAATACTTTATGTTGTGTATTGATGACTATTCCAGAATGACATGGGTATACTTCTTGAAGCAAAAAATAGAAGCCTTTGAAATGTTCAAGTCTTTCAAACACCACGTTGAGAATGAAACAGGAAAGAGGATCAAAAACTTAAGATCAGATAGAGGAGGAGAATTCATTTCAGATGAGTTTACAGAGTACTATGATAAATATGGCATTAGGAGACAGTTTTCAATAGCCAGGACACCTCAGCAAAATGGTGTGGTAGAAAGAAAGAATAGGACAGTACAGAAAATGGCCCAGACTATGTTGACTGAGAGCAGAGTAGCAGATAGATTTTGGAAAGAAGCAGTCCATACTGTTGTGTACATTCAAAATAGGTACATGCTGAGAACACATGAAAACAAAACTCCTTATGAGTTGTGGTTCTACAGAAAGGCAACAACAAAACATCTCAGAGTTTTTGGCTGTAAGTGTTTCATCAAAAGAACTGAAGATAATCTTGGTAAATTTGAAGATAGAGCAGATGAAGGTATTTTTGTTGGCTATTCACCATCAAGCAAAGCCTACAAATGCTACAACAAAAAGCTAAGGAAAATTGTGGACAGTGCCAGTGTTACATTTGATGAAGGTAGGGAAAGTGTAGTTAGCAATGAAGAAAACTACCCAATTTATGAAGAAGTTTTTGAAGGAGATGAGGAAGACAAAACTGAACAGAATCAAAAGAATGTCTCAGATGATTTAAATTATGATTCAGAAGAGGAAGAAAATAAGAAATTCAAAACAGGCAGCTGGCAGAAAAACCATCCTAGAGAGCAAATAATTGGAGACCCCACAGCTGGTGTGCAAACAAGAAGAAAAGCAGTAAGTAATTACTCTCTTTTATCCAGTATTGAGCCCAAAAATATTGATGAAGCAAGCAAATATGAAAGTTGGATGAAGGCTATAGATGAAGAATTAGATCAGATTGAGAAAAATAAAACTTGGGAGTTGGTACCTAGACCTGCAAACAAGAATGTAATCGGTACTAAATGGATTTTTCGAAACAAACTGAATGAAGACGGACAGGTAATCAGAAATAAAGCAAGATTGGTATGTAAAGGTTATGCTCAAGTAGAAGGTATTGATTTTGAGGAAACTTTTGCACCTGTAGCAAGACTTGAGGCAATTAGAATGTTTTTGGCCTTAGCAGTTTACAAGAACTTCAAAGTTTATCAGATGGATGTAAAATCAGCTTTTCTAAATGGGAAACTTGAAGAAGAGGTTTATATTGAGCAGCCAGATGGTTTTCAACTTGGTGATGATCCCAACTTGGTTTGCAAGTTGAAGAAAGCTTTATATGGATTAAAACAGGCACCCCGAGCATGGTATGCAAGGCTAGACAACTATCTCACTCATCAAGGGTTTAAGAAAGGTATGGTGGACAACAATTTGTATGTCAAAATAGAAAATGGACATCTTATTGTTCTTGTTGTATATGTAGATGATATCATATTTGGCAGCAGCAAAGATGAGTCTTGCAGAGACTTAGCAGATAAGATGCAGAAAGAATTTGAAATGTCTATGATTGGTGAACTGTCTTACTTTCTTGGGTTACAAGTTAATCAGAATGAGAAGGGCATATTTATTTCCCAAATCAAATATGTGAAAGAGATGTTAAAAAGGTTCACAATGGAGGATTGTAAGCCAGTGAGCACTCCCATGACGACAGGCTGCAAGTTGAGCAAGGATGACAAATCTCCACTTGTTGATCAAACCACATACAGATCTATGATTGGGAGCTTACTGTACCTGACAGCTACCAGACCAGATATTTTGCAGGCAGTTTGCATGGTCGCTCATTTTTAGGCTAATCCCAAGGAGACTCATGTGACAGCGGTAAAGAGGATTTTTCGGTACCTCAAGGGTACTATGGAGTATGGGTTATGGTATCCGAAAGGCAAGGACTTCACTCTTATTTCATATTCAGATGCAGATTGGGCAGGATGTGTCGATGACAGAAAGAGTACCAGTGGAGGTGCATTCTATCTTGGAGACAGGTTGGTCGCATGGCACAGTAAGAAACAAGAGTCAGTTTCTTTATCAACAATAGAGGCAGAATATATTGCAGCAACAACATGTTGTACGCAAGTTTTGTGGATGAAACAAACTCTGAAAGATCTTGGTATTAACTTCAGTGAGCCAATATCAGTTAAGTGTGACAACACCAGTGCAATTAACATCTCTAAGAATCCAGTAATGCATTCACGGACAAAACACATTGCTATCAGATATCATTTTTTGAAAGAGAAAGTTGCTGAAGGTGAGGTTAAGCTGGATTTTGTTCCAACTACAGAACAAGTAGCAGATATTTTCACAAAACCATTGCCCAAGGAAGTGTTTGAGTATCTTCGAAACAAATTGGGAGTGGTCACACTTCCCAAGAATTGACTAGCTACAGGGATCACTTTCTCAGGGGGAGCATTTGAGTATTTGATTATTCTGTTGCTCATAATCATAATTTGTGCTAAGTGCAACAAATTGTGCCTGAGAATGTTGTGCATGGACTCAGGGGGAGTCTACAGTAGCCCTTTGGTATTATTGACAAAGGGGGAGAAGAGTTACAGGAAATTACACATGTGTTGCCAACAATTCCAAAGGGGGAGATTGTTGAGCAAGGTGCAGCAGGAGTATTGTCATTATTGTCAACACAGTCAGTTAGATCTAATGATGCAGTGGAAAGGCAGTTCAAAGGGAGTTCTAAGGTTATTCAGAGTATGGACAGTGAGTTTCCAAGAAGACCATAGTGGCCCATTTGCAAAAGATCACAGAAAAAGACAAGTAAGAAAACTGTCGCGATATCGCGACATGTTTTCTATCACGATTTCATGACATATCGAAGGAGAGAGAAAATGCTGGCAAAAATGTCACGATATCGCGACATATCGAAGGAGAGAGAAAATGCAGGTAAAACTATCACGATTTCGTGACATGTTGGAAGAGAAGAAGGCAAGTTGGAAAACTGTCACGATTTCATGACATGTTCGAAGAGAAGGCAAGCAGGGAAAACTATCATGATTTCATGACATGTTGGAAGAGAAGAAGGCAAGGGAAAAATGTCATGATTTCGTGACATGTTGGAAGAAGAGAAGTAGAAAAACTATCATGATTTCGTGACATGTTGGAAAGAAAAAACACAAGTGGAAAAACTGTCATGATTTCATGACATGTTCGAAAAGAAGGTACAAGCAAAGAAAACTGTCACGATTTCGTGACATGTTCAGGGAGAAGGAGCAAGCAAAGAAAAGTGTCATGATTTCATGACAATTTGCAAGAGAGGCAGTACGGATGAAAATGTGTCACGATTTCGTGACATGTTTGAGAAAGAGCTTGCATAGGAAAGTGTCACGATTTCATGACAATTTGCAAGAGGAAGCGCTAAGGAGAAAAAGTGTCACGATTTCGTGACATGTCGAGTTTTCGTGACCCGAACAGGAGAAAGTGTACGGATGAAAAAGTGTCATGATTTCGTGACATGTTTCATTTTCTTGGGTGAAAGGCAGAGAAAGAGTATGAAAGTTGAAATGTGTCACGATTTCATGACAGGATCAAAGAAGTTTCAAGTGAGAAGTGTCTGATATCATGACAAAGAAGATTGATATGAAGTGAGAAGTGTCACGATTTAGCGACATGAAGTAAATAGAAGAGTTCGAAGTGAGAAGTGTCACGATTTCATGACATGAAGGAGAGAAAGAGCAAAGGGAATGTGTCACGATTTCATGACAAGTACAAGTCAAGGATTAAGATGACAAGGAGGGAAAGTGTCACGATTTCGCGACATGAGTTAGTAAGCAAGAAAGAAGCAAAGAAAAGTGTACGATATCGCTACATTTGGCCAAAGCTGAGAGAAAGTGTACGAAGGAAAAGTGTCATGATATCATGACATGTTGTGGTTTCGATGGCAAGACAAGAAGAGTCATAGAGGTAATTTGAAGTCGACGAAGACCGATAGCAAGAAGATTAGTAGCCAACAAAAATTAGGGTTTGCAGTCGACGCAAATTAGGGTTTTCACAGCCGACTAAGTTTGTTTTTTTCATCATGAGATTTCTAATATAAAAGGAGGGCAGTTTGGAGTTTTGAAGTATCGATTGTGTGAGTGATATCTATCCGTAGTGCGAAAAGTGAGCGAGTCGTGTCGAATCGAGCTAAGTGCGAAGTTAGAGCGCACAGAGAGCAGAGAGCGCAAAAGGGCAGAGAAGATCGTTCGGTTGTAACGGTGTAGACTGTGCGAAGTGTGAGTACAGAGAAAGCAGAGTGTGCAAGAGTGCACAAAAGGTGAAGTTGATCACAGAGCTCGGCTGCAGTAGTACCGTAGATGCGAGTGTCTTGCAAACTGTAAGCTCTAGACCAGTCAGGGTCTTGTGAAAGCAAAGGTATTTTTCTGTAACATTTATAGATTCAGAATTGCAGTCCAAGTTGTTGCTTGGCATCTGGAGTTGGTGCTCCTTTCTATTGGTGTAGATAAATCAGGGGTTGGTGCTCCTTCCAGTTGGTGCTGGTAAATCAGGGGTTGGTGCTCCTTTTTGTTGGTGCAGATAAATCAGGGGTTGGTGCTCCTTCCAGTAGGTGCTGGTAAATTTGTTGTAAAATTGATTGCTTTGCTAAGGCTGGATTTGGATGGTAGTCCAAGCAGTCAATTTTTGAGGAGTAGCCACATTGGTGAACCTCGTTAAAATCTTGCGTTGTGTGATGCTCTCTTGTTATAATTGCTATATCTATTTTTAAGTTTGCATTACTTCAGCATTAAGAATTACAGATTTAAGATTTTAATTAGCTACACTGATTCACCCCCCCTCTCAATGCCATTGTAAGTTTAACATCTCTATTGTGTGTGGTGATTTATGTATTATTTTGATTACTACTATTGATATTTCTATCTACACATTGCTTAATATAGATTTGGAAAGAAAAGTAAAAAGTGGTCTTATAGTGTTCACCCCCCCTCTCAGTATAATATTGTGTTCTTCATAGTTATCAATAATAATAAAAATAGAGTCTATTGAGATAATTGCCAGTAATAGTGTCAGTTAGGGTAGTGTTAGTGATAAAAACTAACAAGGTACTTGGGGATAATATACTAGCTAGTAACTAATATTGTAGTTGTTGGGGACTAGAGAAGAATTTTTTTTAGGTGAAGTAAAGCTTTCAAAGAAAAACCAACACTTGAATTTAAAAAAAATGTCATTTTGATACCTAGTCCATTGTTCATATTTTCAAACTAATCATTTTAATATATAGCACCCAAACACTTTTTTAGGACAATTACTAAAAATAGCAACCCCTAGAACACCATTTCCATTTTTAGTAAGTCAGTTGGGGTGGTCCAAATCACAAGTATATGGTTGGAGAGACCATGGGAGCAATGAGGAATATGGAACAAATCCAATATATAGAATAAATAAATCAAACACTTAATAACCTACATAGACAAATTTTACACGTTGGACAAGAAGTTTAACATATGAAAGATCACATGTAGGTTCTAAAATTTGACTAGATTAAATTCAAAAAAATGATTGAAAAAAATACTTGAGGTTGAAGAGAATTTAAAGGAAGGTTTAAAATTATACTGATAGATTAACACTAAAGGACCAAGTGGCAGTTAAGTAAATAGAGATGAATAAATGCATCATGATCTTCTTGATACTAACTATAGAGGGGGGAAACTACCCTATCGCATATAATTCTTGGTTGAATCCTTTGGGAGTTGAGGTGACCGTAGGATTGTGTTATATTCTCTACACTCAAGGTCTTGGGGATAAAGGGGTTCATTAAGAATGGTTATAGGACTCACTTCAAGTCCAAGGATGGAATGTTTGATGTGTATGTTGAGCAAGCACCTATGTTTGGCTTTTCTAAGCTATATAAAATGGAAGAAAAATGCAAGACAAATAATGATGCAAATTGGGGGAGTGGGGTTGTCTCCCACTCTATGTGGGAGAACCCCATTTCAATTTTCCTTCTCCCCCCTCCTCTAGTCCTGTGAATCCCCTATTGGGCAGATCTTCCTGGGATCTCCCTACTACTTTCCAAGACCTCCATGGGATTATCTTGGGGCTTCTCAGGATGTTCTTTCCCATCTGTTGCGAGCACAGTTGCTTGGATGGATTGTCTCAAATATTTTTTCCATGATGGCCTTTGGTGGTGGCTAGCATTCAATTGGTATGGTTGAGGAGCTAGAGTTACAGATTCTTTTCTAGTGGACCTTTCTGGGTTTTGGCTGAGGACCTCGTGTTTCATCACTATTTGTAGGGAGGGCTTTATTTGTTTCTCTTTTGAGCTAGGCTTCTAGAAGGAGGATATCGCTTTCCTATATACCTCTTTTGTTGTAGCCTATGGTTTTCTCTCTACATATTTCTTGGTCTTTGATGGGATCGTGTATTCATTATCTATAGCTAAGTGGATCCAAGGTTATTTCTTGGATGGGATTTTTGGAGTGGTATTAGGATATCTTAGTAGATCCTTTTTCTATCCTTATTGAGGTTCTCCTTCGACATCCTTCCTGGCTACTTCTTCCTAGTCTTTGAGATGAACCATGTACCTTCTCGTGCATCTGTGGATGTTGATTTTGATTTCTTCCTATATGGACTTCTAGTGGGATTGGATGGGCTCTAGGATGGGTGAATTTTTGATGGATGGATTTCTTCTACAATCTCTCCTGGTCCTTGGATGGGGTACCATGTTCTTGTATACCAACTATTGAAGATGATCTCCTAATGCTAGTTCCTGTGTTGAATGCTCCCTTCCAATCATAAGGTGTCAAGGTGGATAGAATCTTCTTATAGCTTTCCTACCTTTTTTTTGCCCTTCATCTCCTTTATAGTTATATCTCATGACCTATGGATATCTCCTCTTGCTATTGATCCATCTTCCAGTTCCTTGAAAAACTCCTCTTTATAAGATTTTTTGTTTCTTTTTCAAGCAGGTTTATCTTCGTTGGGGCTTGGTCCCCTGTTCAATTTCATTGGTGTTGGATCCTTCTCGACTACTTGTTGGTTTTTCCTAGTCCTAGAGAGAAAACCTTGTTCAGTTTTTTTATCTTGGTAGTTTGTTGGTTTTTCCTAGTCTTGGTGGGAAAACCTTGTTCAAATTTTGTCTCGACGGGAAAACCTTATCCCCTTTTTGGTCATCTTAGTAGTTTACTGGATTTCCCTAGTCTTGGAGGGAAACCCTATTTCAAATTTTGTGTTAGCAGTTTGTTATTTTTTTCCAATATCAAAGAGAAAACCTTGTTCAAAATTTTTGTTCGTCTTGGCAATTTGTTGGCTTTCCCTTGTCTTAAATGGAAATCCTTTCTTAAATTTTATTTCTAGTTGTTTTTTTCATTTTTTGGAGGGTTTCTTCCTATTTTTTTGGCCTTTTTTTGGGTCCTAAATCTAGTCTTCTCGAGCTTGTTCTACCATTTTTATTCTCTTTGTAAAAGGGTTGGTACCCCTTTCAAAACCCCTTCCTCCAATCAATCCAAAAAAACAATTATGTAAACAATTAGAGACTAACCCTAGAATGATTATTAATTTTCAGTTATGACTAAACCCTAACTTGTAATAAAATAAATATTTCCTTTTCATCAAGGGTTCAATAGGATGCATAAACAAAGTTAACCCTAGAATGCAAACTATATACCTTTTCTCTTTTAAATACCTAGAAATGAAACCAAAATATTTTTATTTTTTTTATGAGCTAGATATATAATAGAAATTCTAGAAAGAAAATAGCAAATAGCCTAATAATTCTATCTAGGTCACTTACTTGACCTGATGGTTATCCCTAGATTTTAACTTACGTCCAAATGTATCCAACATCTTCACAACTTGCAAAATAGCTTCACAAAACCCTATAAAAATTTATCAACATTTGGGGGCCTGCTTAGGCCACTATGTGACTAAGCTTGGAGGTGCAACAGTCAAGCCCCCTTGGTCCTTTTAGCTAACCGTTTGAAAATAAAAGTGATTTTTGACCCTTTTAAAAATGAACAAGGTGAAATGCAATAAAATGAAATTGTGTGAAAGACAAAGTGCAAATAATGATATTATGATCCAAATAAAATATGCAAACATAGAATAAGGGTTTGGGAGTGAAAATTTACCCCCAAACCTAACAAATCTAAAATATCACCCCATAAGAGGTAACCACAAATTTGGATCTACTAAAATCATGCCCTATATGAGCAGGGTGTTAATTCATAGTAGAAGTGCAAGAATGATCTATTAATTCAAAATAAGATACAAAATACCCAATTAATAATATAGGAATATTAAAATGTAATAAGAAACCTAGCAGTGACCAAAAACCATAGGGTTTTCAAAAGTGAGCGATTGTGTGAGGGTTTCATCTATGTTGAGTGCAAGCAGCTCCAGAGGTTGTTTTTTGGGGCCTTCGGGCCCTAGCGACCAATATTTTTGTGGTTTTTGCTCAAGATTTTAGCGGGATATGTTGTAGGGGACCCAAGATGGGTTAGAAATATATCTTTCAATAGATCTTCATGTTGTGAACTTGATTGACAATGGCTTCCAATTTGTTGCACAAAACAAAAGTGAAAATCATACCTTTCCTCGACGTCCAAGGCATGGATTAAAGAGATCTCAAAACAAGTTTCAAGTAGCTGATCAAAAAATGGTTTAGATCTCAAGTGAATCTGATGCTAAGGAGCACCCCCAAAACAAATCCACTATGGAAACCCCTTTCAAGGGCAAGGATTTCAAAGACTCGACCCCAAAAATAAATTTTAGGGATGCCCTCCATGGTGGACAACCTCAGCCTAATGCTAACATTAATCTTAGGGCTTCTCGTAAACCTCTAAGAATGCCTAAGATTGATCCTAGGAAAACTGAGTTAAGATGTCTTAGGGAAGTTGATGGAACTCCAATTGTTAAGCTAGATATGGGTGACATTCAGACTAGCATAGAAGATCTAGAAAAAAGAGGACTAATTTATCATTTCTTGGGTTTTTATTCGAGCCTATCTACTTTCAAAGTTTGGGCTACAAAAAACTAGAAAACAAAAGGTGAGTTACAAATATCTATTTATCCAAATGGTTATTTTCTTGTTTTATTTGCTAATAATGAAGATAGAGAGAAAATATTTCAAGGGGGTCCCTGGTTCTTTGGAAGGGTGGGGCTTTTCATGAAGCCTTGGCATACTAAATTTAAAGTCGAAGAAGAGATGCCTTCTATAGGTCCTATGTGGGTTAGACTCTTTGGCCTCCTAATTGAATTCTAGAATCCGACTATTTTTTCTTCAATTGGAAACTCTTTGGGAACTTTTATGATGATTGTTGATTGTACTCAAAAATTTGAACATATTATTTATGCTCGAATTTGTGTTTTAATGGATTTTGACAAACCCCTACCTAAAAATATCTCATTACAATTTGGGGAGGACACTTGGGAGCAAGTGGTGGACTATGAGAACATTCCTTTTCATTGTAGAATTTGCCATGAATATGGTCATTTGGCTAGTGTCTGCCCAAATAAAATTCTAGATCAAAAGAAAGAGGATACAAACTTAGCAGGTTTCCAAATGCCTAAGAAGAAGAACACTCAAAAAAACTAGTTATGAAGGATCAATCAAAGTTATCAACTAATATGTTTGAAATTATTTCCACAAATGATGTCCCAGGTGAGGAAGAGGAAATAATGGAGACAAAAATCTTAGAAATACAATTTAAAGATGCAGGGAAGGACTCAGAGACAAACCAACAAATTAAAGGTTTTCAACAGGAAAAAAGGAGGAAATATACACAAGAAAAACAATCTTTTAAATGTTGAGACTTCAAATAATATAGGTCCCAAGATAGACTCTATTGAACCTTCTAGTAACACTTTGGCTTTGTACATGCATTCTTCAAGGTTAGAAGCCATCCTAGATTCAATTGGGGTAAGTCAAGAAATAAGGAAAAAACTAAATATGGATTCTAACCAAAAGGTAGGTCGCAAGACCAATCAACATCATATGGTAAAAGAAGGTGAAAATCTTGTAGAGGAAGGTAATATTAATGCCCTTACCAATTTATTTAGCCCTAGTATTAATGAAGATCATCACTTGGAATATTAGAGGACTCAAAGGGAGTCTTTCAAAACAAAATGAAATTAGAAGAATGATTCAGACAAACCATCCACATCTTGTTTTCCTTTAAGAAATGAAGATGTCAATAGAGGAAATGGATTCAATTGCTAGTAAAATCTGGCCAACTAGAAAAGTTGCTTCCCTTAGTTCCCAAGGGACTTCTGGTGGCATTGCTTGCCTTTGGGACCCAAAAGAGGTAGTTATTCACCATATGGTTGGTAGTTGGGGTCTTTTAGCTATAGCTATTCAAAGTAGACATTCTAACCAAATTATGCTTTGCATAATTATTTATGCTCCAACTACTTTGGAGGAAAAGAGAAGATAATGGAAGGATATAACTTATATTATCTCTCATTTTCCTGAAGCTTGGATCTTGATCGAAGGATATTTCAATACCATCCTCTCTCTAGATGAGAAAATAGGGGGAAATAGAAATTTGGATAAGAGCACTAACCTCATGAGTGAATATATTGCAAACCTTCATCTTGTGGACATCCAACCAGATAATGGCCTTATGACTTGGTCTAACAGAAGGTAAGGCTTAGCTTGTATCATGGAGATATTGGATAGGTTCTTGTTCTCTAACAATTTCTTAATCCATGGTCACATTCCTAAGGTGAAGACTCTTAACAATGTTGGTTTGGATCACTAGCCAATCATGGTGGAAATTTGGAAAACCAATGTGAGTTTCTCACCTTTTTAATTTTAATTAATGTGGCTTAGAGATAGTTCCTTCAAACCTTGAGTGCAACAATGGTGGAAGGAAGGTAAACCAAGGTATGGGACTAAGATGTTTTATTTTACCAAAAGGTTGCAATACATTAAATCCAAAATCAAGATTTGGAACTAGAAGGAGTTTGGAGATGTCCGAAAAAAAATATGAAGTGATTGCTCAACTTGAAAATTTGAATAAGAAAATCCATTTAGATGGCCTCATAGAGAGTAGAAGTACAGATGAAATTAGACTCACAACTCAGTTAGAGGAATGGAAAAAAAAGAACTCTTATGGAAGCAAAAATCTAGGATCCAATGGCTCAAAGAAGGAGATCGAAACACAGATTTCTTCCACAAATCTCTTCTAGCTCGAAGATCTCACAACTTTATTTCTTCCCTAAAATCTGATTCTGGAGATATTGTCTACACTTGGGATGGCATGAACTCTATTGTTGTCAATTACTTTTCCAATCTATTTGTTGTTGCACCTCTTGACTCGACTTCTCAATAGAATGTTCTTCAAGTGATCCCTACTCTTATCACTTCTAAGGAGAACTCTATTTTGACTGCTCTAGTTACTATCAATGAGCTTCAACAGGTGGTTTTTAAAATGCAAAAAGGAAAAACCCTAGGTCCTGATGGTTTTCCCATTGAGTTCTACCAAGAGTTTTGGGATATCCTTCATGTTGATTTATTAGAGGTGGTGGAAGAAGCCAAGAAAGCCAAAGAAATTTTGAAGGTTATCAATAAAAATTATATAGCTCTAGTCCCAAAATCTCAAGAGGTAGATCATATCTCAACTTTTAGACCTATAGCTTTATGTAATGTTCTTCTCAAAATCATTACAAAGATCATGGTAGAAAGGTTGAAGCCTCTTTTGCATAAGATTATTTCCCTTGAACAAGGGGGTTATGTGGAAGGGCATCAAATAGTGGATGAGATAGTTCTTGCTCAAGAAGCCATCCATTCCATGGAAATGCAAAAATCTCCATCTATGTTCATTCATTTAGACTTATCCAAAGCTTATGATAGAGTGGATTGGCACTTCCTTATCAAAGTTTTGAGGCAATTTGGCTTCTCTCAGGATTGGATGGATTAGATTATGGGATGTATCTCTTTAGTGTCCTACTCTATTCTTATCAATGGTAGGCCTTCTCAGTTGTTCCCAGCTTCTAGAGGTATTAGGCAAGGTGACCCCCTCTCCCCTTATTTATTCATCATTCTTGTTGAATGCTTGGGTAGGACTATAACCAAAAATAGAGAAAATAGAACCCTTGAGGGAGTTACCATTGCTCATGGAGCTAGGCCTATTTCTCATATTCAATTTTTTGATGACTCTACTCTATTAGGTAAAGCTACAGTTAAGGAAGCTTCTAAAATTAAGCAAATCATTAGCTATTTTTCTAATGCTATCAAGCAATTGATCAATGAAGATAAATCTAAAGTCATTTTCTTTCACTACTCTCCTAGATAGGAATCCATGGTCTTGGATAAATTAAGATATAAGAAGACCTCCCTTTTGATCACTTATTTAGGCATTCCTATCAATATTCAAAGATAAAAAAAAATATTAGAATTGGTTGTTGGATAGAGTTAAGAAGAAAATTGGAAAGTGGACCAATAGGTGGCTTTCATTTGGGGGTAGAATTACCTTGGTAAAATTAGTCCTTCAAGCTATACCTATTTATGTTTCTATTGTGTTGAATATCCCAAAGGTAGTTCTTCAAGAATTGGATCAAATCAATCATCGGTTCCTCTAGAGTGGTACTAAGGAGAAAAGAAAATGGGCCTTGGTGAAATGGGATACTTTATGCCTTCCCAAGAATGAAGGGGGTTAGGATTCTAGTCTGCTATTAATAACAATAAGGCTTTAGCTACTAAATTATATTGGAGGATTTTGCATAACCCCAATGCTCTTTGGGCCAAGAATATTCATGCTAAATATGTTGAGAACAAAAGTCCTGAAGACCTTGTTCGCTATCAATTGCCTACCAAAGGTTCTCCCATTTTAGTAGTTCTTAAGACTAGTGAGGATTTGATTAAGCAAAAGTTATTTTGGATCATTCATAATGGTCAATAGGTAAATTTTTGGATAGATTCTTGGGATGGTCACCAACCTTTGATAACTCAATTTCTTGATTGGAGGCCTTGGATGGAGGAGCTTCATCGAGCTAACTAGATAAAGGTAGCTAATTACTATCGGTACCATACTAGTAATTCAGAGGTTGGTAGATATTGGATCCCTATTGAGGACTAGCCTATTCAAATTCTAGAAAGGTAAAGAAAAGATATCCAAAGCATCCTTCATATGAGATCTCTCTCTTGGTCCCATGATAAAGATTATTTTGGATGGAACAACACTACTAAGGGTGAGTATTCAATTGCTCAAGGTTATTTGACCTTATGCCATAATAATCCCAACCAATCATATGATATATTTACTCAATTGTGGGCTCAAAATATCTAGCCTAAGGTGAGGTTCTTTACATGGATTTTATTGCATCATAAGGTGCTTACTAGTGAGCAACTTATGAAACATGGTTTTCATGGCCCATTTAGATGCGAAATGTGTGGAGAGAATGTGGAAACTCTCAACCATATTTTTATTGAGTGTACCTTAGCCTCTGAGCTATGGAGGAGAATGA
Source organism: Wollemia nobilis (assembly GCA_028583015.1). Lineage (NCBI taxonomy): Eukaryota > Viridiplantae > Streptophyta > Pinopsida > Araucariales > Araucariaceae > Wollemia > Wollemia nobilis. The sequence continues at coordinate 1,521,881 of JAQPPZ010017067.1, forward strand.
CCATCTTACTTGGCTTACAATGGTCCAATTTTTTTACTTTTGAACAACTTTGGAGGGATTGGCCTAATCAGGAGGGTGTTGATCATTTTATTAGGTAGTTAGTTTGGATGGGTTCTACCATTCTACCTTGGAATATCTAGAAGGAAAGAAACAACTAGATTTTCAATCAAGAAAGGAAGGACATTCACTATATCTAGAAAAATACCATTTCCAACTTAGTTGAATCAGTCCAACAACTCCTTAATCACCCCCAAAACTCCCACCAAATATGGGATCAAGTGATGCAAATATTGAAGATTAACTCTTCTAAGGGAAACCAACTTAAAGGGAATGTGAGTAATCAAAATATGGATAGAACAAGGAATTGGTAGCCTCCTCCTAAGGATTTTGGAAAAGTCAATACCGATGGAGCCTCTAGGGGGAACCCTAGAAAAGCTAGTGTAGGAGGAATTGGTAGACTTTCAGATGGTTCCCTAGTTTTCACTTTTGCTGAGAATTTGGGTATCCTTTCCAATAACCTTGTTGAGGGGTATGGTATCCTTAGAGGCCTTCGAGAGGCTACTAAGGTTAGATGGAAAAAGGTGTTGGTTGAATCTGACTCTCAAGTCATGATTAATCTATTGAAGACTCCTAAGAATCATAAGGTTGATTGGAGAATAAAAATAATTGTTGAGAAGATTCAATTAATCCAGATGGGCTTTTTGAAAGTTGAATACAATCATGTGGTCAGAGAACAGAACAGGAGTGTTGATGCTTTAGCTAATTGGGCATTGGACAAAGGTGATCTTACTTACTATGACCACCCTCCCAGATGGTGGGATTCACAAATAAGGGAAGCTCTTCTTTCTATCCTTTCTCTAGATGGCTCTAGTACTAGAGGTACCTAGTTCCTTTTTACTTTGTTTTTGCTTCTCTTTGGTTTAATCAAGGTATTTTAGTTCCCTTGCTCAGACTGATCATTCTTATGTTTCCTCTATTGAATCTTGCCTAAATAGCCTTTTGGCCTAGAAAGGCCAAAGTTGTTATTTATTTTTTCCTTCTTTTTAGTTTTTTGTGTGTGTTGTTTTGTATTATTTTTGTTCTATTTTATTTTTGTGTTGTTTTTTGTGTTTTTTATGTTTTTTTTTTATTTTTTGTGTTTTTTGTTTTTTTTTGTTTTTTTATTTTTTTGTGTTTGTGTGTTATTTTGTTGTTTTTATGGTTGTTTTATGTGTTTTATTTTTTGTTTTTCTTTGTGGTTTTTGTTGTTTTTATGTTTTGTGTTTGTTTTGTGTTTTTTTTGTTGTTTTTGTGTTTTTTTTTTGTTGTTTTTTTGTTGTATTTTTTGTTGTTTTTTTGTGTTTGTTTGTTCGTGTTTTTGTTGTTTTAGGCATGCTCTTTGAGTGTGCCGAAGGGGGCAGGCCAGGTGCGAGCCCTGGGTAATTTTGGTGGAATAGATACCCCTGCCTCCTTGGGACTTACCCAAAAGTGGCATCCCAATTGGGGTGTTTTCCACAAACAAAAAAATAAAAAAAAACCTAGTGGTAGTGAAAGAATAGTTAAAAGGATGAATACCTCCACAAAATGGTAGACTCCACCTCAAGACTTCAACACTTGTCCACCAATAATAGCAAATCAAAATAATAGTAGCAGGAGAACACTAGAAGACACTTGATCTTTCTAGGAGAATTTTTCAAAAGCCTCTTAGCCAAAGTCACTTAACACTTAGCACTTAGAAAAATCACTTAGGGGAAAAATAGGATCCAAACCCTTTATTTATAAGAGTTTTGGATGGAAAAATGATAGGAAAACAAAATGGTAAACCTAGGGAGGGCCGATGTCCTAGAGGTCATCCCAAAAAAATGGGTTTTCTAAGAGAAAATCCTAACTTACCAAAATTGTACCCCGTACTAGGAGATCACAATTTTGGCAAAACTAGAAAAAGTAAAAAAGGAGGGGAAGAGAAGCCCAAACTTGTACTTTGATAGGTTTGAGGGAATTCTCAAAGGTTCTAGAAAAATGACTCACTTGGGTGGGTCAATTTTCCATGTCTACATTTTGCCCCCTCTTTGATGTGTTTATGACCTAATAAATGCATCAAAGAAATATGTAGACACCTAAGGGTGAAGAACGTGAACACAAAAAGAGGTGGTGCAAAAATGGTGTCATACTGGACATTTTGAAATTTTGCATGCAAAATGAGGTATTAATGACTTTAATTCCTCTCAGGCTAGGGTGTCCCCTCAAGTTTTGGAAGGAATGCAAAATCCTTGAGGAAACTCAAATAAGACAAATGCACAATAAAAGAGAGCACCAAATAGAGAGAAACAAGGCAAAAACACAAATAGGAGAGATAAAAAAAAGGATATAATAAGAGGAAAGAGCAAAAAAGAATTCATTTTCATTGTGCAAGAAGAAGAAGAAGAGATTTGGAGAAGAAGATAAATGGCACTTCGCACACACCATTCAACAGTGGAGCAAGTATGGGTAAGAACTAAAATCATTCCTCTAGACTAGGCTAGATTAGGGTTTTTAGTTCTTTTAATCATTTTTTAATTTTTTTTTAGGAAATCACCATGTGCAAGTTGACATGAATTTAGCTAGTTAATGGTGGCAACCGAATTCATACCCCAAAATTACAAGGCACAAATTCATGAAGTCATTCCCTACAAGTAGGGGATGCAAATTCGATAGAAGAAGGAAGGGGATGAAATTATGCCCAAAGAGAATGGGGTATGATTTTGGCAGAGATAAAAGCAAATAAAAGGTAAAACAGGTAAAGAAAACTAGAAGAGAAAAGAGAGACAAGACAAACATGCTTAGATGTTGTTAAGTAAATTTTTATTTTTACTCATATATTATGTGGAACTAATTAAATTTTATTATATTTTTGGTTGTAGCATGACGTACTAGAGAGTTAAGAGTGTGACTAAGCTCCTTGGAGGAGGAGCTATGAGAGCTCACACTAGCAAAGAGGTACATCCTAGGGGTAGTAGAGCTACTACATCTAGTAGAGATATCTCAGATGGAGGTAGATACTGATAGCATTGGTAGAGAGGTGATATCCAAAGTCATATTTTTTGGTTATCGATGGAGGATATGATGATCACACTAGATGATTATGGTGCATTGTGTGCATCCCCATCAGGGGGGGTAGTTTATAGAGCACAATGGTGGTAAGCCATATTATAGATATTATCAAAGGATTAGACCCATGAGATATAATAGAGTAGGATCCATGTTGATGATTTAGTAGGGTACCATGGAAAAATGCTTTGATGACTATGCTCTATAGGATGGTAGTAGAGTTCTTGGTATGCCATACTAGTAGGTGACACCTACCATGGATACTAGTGGGGTAGTGGTAGACATGCAAGACTAGCAGGTGTGGTTCACATGGAGTCCATATATGTTGGTCTGTCTATACATAACATTATATAATATTGCATGCAAATGGTATATATGTCTAGTTTGTACAACCTTATTCTAGGTGTGGTGCTAGGAGCACATAGCAATCAAGAGACCATATGCATTACCAAGGCTAGTGCCCAACCTAGAGTGGCAAGTAGCATATGGGTGGTCCAAAAACTTTGATTAGAGGACTTATACCAAGATCCTACCACAAGGAAATTTGGTAATAGGTGAGCTATGAGACCAAATGATAGTATGGCGATCGTGGCACCTACACCCTAGTTGGAAGGAGGACATGAAGAATTTGGTGATGGTCAGGATGTTCAAGTGGGTCTCTACATAGAAGGGGGAGTTAGAGCTCTTCTGATTTTATTGATTCCAACATTAGTTCGATATCTTTTAGGAGATAATAAACCTAGGATACTAGTGGTATAGGTAGGTGTGAAGGGACCCATAAAGAGTCATATGAGACCCTAATGTGGGGATATGGGCAAAGGAGGACCTATATGACCCACTATACATGGAACCATACATGGAAAATGTTGATGTGGCCCTCAGGTATAGGAGATGATATAATAGCATTGTTCCCCCAAGGATCTCCCCATCGGTGCCAATGCATAGGTGATAGGTTATGGGTCAACAATTGTAGATGGCAATTTGAGATGTGACTCAATGCCATACAAAGTGATGGTAGTAGGGCCAAGATACCCTATGACTAACATTAGCATAGTTTTAGGTAGATATGGTGGTAGTGACCACCATCACCTATAGGACCTATGAGGAGGAGCAACAGTAGATACTCCCATGATAGCAGTGTTTGGGTTGAGGAGGGTAGTCAAAGAGGCATCTACATCAGCAGTAGTAGGACTGAATGGGACCATAGGTCAAGACCCAATGAGGGAGAAAAAGGCACTATATTCTCAGATAGTATCCATGTATAGGGATATGGACCTACTCCAAGAGGATAGGTCCAAGAAGATAGAGGGACTATAGAGTGCCTTGAGTAGGATACCCATAGAGTGAGACATGATGAGGATTGAGGTAGATGACCTTAGGGGTAATATGAGTTAACTTGAGCATGAGCAGCAATAGGCTCAAGCAGAGGGGATGGATGTTGTGACCAGTGGCCAATCAAGTGAGGGGGTCCACCTACTATAGGCAAAGCTATAGAGGATGGGGGATATATTGGAGGTAGTCATACAGAGCGAGACATTCTACAAAATCTTATACTCTTAGGCAGTTCTAATGGAGTAAAGGGTACCTTTATTTTCATCCCTTCATACACAGGGTTAATCGTGATCAAGATCATTGACTACTGTCCCCCACCAAGACCACCTTTGATAGGCAGAGCAAAGGAGACAAACTCACAAACCTAAGGCTAGGATCATGGTGACATGCCAATTTTGAGTGTGGCATGCATCCTTGGAAGGGTTGAATGTGTCAGGCTTAGACTATGGCACACCGTTTGAACTAACATTTTTACCTTCTCTTTTATTTAGTAATATCATGCTACATTATACAAATAAATGTGTGTGCTTTTATGTTTGATTATGCATTAATGAGTAAAAAGAATATAAATATTGAATGCATGAATAGACTAAAGTAATGCAATGCATGATGGGACAAATCTAACTAATGCATGAGATGCATGAATGGATGAAGAGATGAAAGAAGAAGGTAATGGAAGAAATAAAAAAAGAAAAAAAGAGAGAAAAACATTACTCTAGCTGAAATTGTGCCCCATAAAAATGGACCATGAATTTGATGTAGAGAAAATTTGTTCCCCATATGGATGGGGTATGGATTCATAAAAGAGGAAAGAAAAGGAGAAAAATAAGGAGAAGAAGAAGAATAATATGGAGAAGGTCAACAAATAAAATGTTCTTTGAATATGATGTTTGAATCATCATAGATCATGAAAGATCAGTGTGACCAAACGAACATAGACCAAGCAAAAATGAAAGAGTGGATTGGAACCCTATAGGAATGTATTCTTGCAAATGAACGAATGGAGGTTTCCCCTCACTCATGACCATGAAGCTATCATGTAAGGGTGTTATGCTCTCAAAAAATGGTCAATTTTGGAGCGATACCCGCTATGGGTGTAGTGCTTGTTGATGGTTGAAGATGAAGAGATACGTTCTATGATGTATGCTCACAAATGGTTGAATGGAGGCTGCCCCTCGTTCATGGCTATAAATCTATCCTATATAGGATAAATTTTTTAATTTATTTTCTAGAACGATTACTGCCCAATAGGTATGTGGTGTGTGCAAGATATGAATGTGTAACATCCCATCTTGACCCAACCCCTTTTGTTTGATGAATAAGGGTTTAATATTTGGTTTTGTAAGCTTTGTGATTTATTTAATGCTTTTTGTAAAAATATATCTAGGAAAATATATTTGAAAATCAAATCACTTATGGCTTAATTAATTTCATAATTAGCCTAATAAATTTAAGCTAAAGTTTAAGAGAAGGAAAAGAAGACCATATTCTAGAAAAAAGAAGAAAAAATAGGCCATGTTCTAGAAAAGAAAGAAATTTATGACCCAAGTTCTAGAAAGGAATAAATTTAGACCTAAATTGGTACTAGAAGGAATTAAAAATATAACCATAACTATTAAAGTCTTCTCATGGTAGATGTTTTTCTTCGTTGAGAATCTTCCTTCTATCTCCTCTAATATGACTTCTTTTTGCACGAGGGCCTTCCTTTAACTCTATAAATACCTCCTTGAGATAATGAAAGGAATATATTTATGGAATGGAGGCACATGGAAGAGCTGGGAGGATTAAGAAATCAAGAAAATACTTCTCCTTGCAAAAGAAACAGGTTGGAGAGACCCCCTTATTATATTGATTTCATGTCGAATAGAAGTAAATGGATGCTATATTGATTGCTCTTCACTTATTGATTTATTATGTCTTATGAAATTACTATCTGCAATGTCAAATGGATGAGAATTTTTTATTTAATACTATCTAGTGTGTCTAAACTGACGAAGACATGATTGTTTTCTTAGATACTGCCAAGTTATTATAATCGACCTGTGTAAACATCCTTATGTTGATGTGTTGTATGATTCGTATAAGACTTGTTTTGGGTAAGCTTTTAAATTATAGATTACCTATACATGTAATATTTCTAAGCTCTATTTAATTGAAAGGATATCCAGCTTCTCGACTTTGCTAGGATTCAATGATTCTCAAAGGATCATCTAAAATAAAGTTACCTTCTGAAGGAAAAACCTATTGCATACATGTGATAGTCACCCCTGGAAAATCCCATTAGGATTTCTTACCATCGATAGCAATTAGAGATAGAAAACTATAAATTATTCACTTTAGGTTTTGATGGGAATTATAACTTATCCCTACATTGCTAATGGAGATTTTATGTTTTACCCTATTCACTGACTATACCGACTGAAGTTTTTTATTACAATTAATATTCGAAAGATCTGACAAACCCTATCATTCTCGCTTTGCATATGATAATGAAATCACAAGGGTGTTCATAGATTTTAAGTGAAATTCATAACATATGTTTTGCTATGTCTGCATGACCGGAGGTGCGATGGATCGTATATAGTTGTGCTCAGGTAAAAAGAAAGGTAAAAATGGACTCTCAAGAAATAGTCCCACATGGGACATGCTTGGTCCCTAGTGATGCTTAAAGGGAAAAAACCTTCCATAGCTACGTGACTACCATGTGGTAGTCGAAAGCCATGCCATGTGCACATGACATTGTGTTAGTTGGATACATGTGTTGCCTATGTTGCACTATCAGGTCGTTATTTCTCTATGATGGTAAATGTTGCCACGTGTTGATAGTGGACATCTCTTCTGATCCAATGTGTTAAACGTATTTTGCTTACCATATTATGTACCGCATGCTCATTATGGGATAATTTAGAAACCTTTATAAGAATAACGCTACATATTAATACTTGACCATGAGTTTTGATCGAGGCTAGCATGTGCTAGCCACCTAGTCATGGAGACTAGCTTGTTCATATGGTAATATATATGTACCACATGCTCATTATGGGATAATTTAGAAACCTTTATAAGAACACTACATATTAATACTTCACCACGAGTTTTGATCGAGGCTAGCATATGCTAGCCACCTAGTCATGGAGACTAGTGTGTTTTGGATCGAGTTACCTTGATCGTATTGTTAGACTCTTGATTGGATGGGATATAGCAATTTTGGTTGACTATGTTGGGTTATGGTTGACTATGTTGGTTTATTGTATGTATAACCCCTTTTTATATATTTCTCATTTAAATATTTTATTTTTTAATTAAAAATATTTTTGATTTGAAACCCTTTTAACATTATTAAGAATTAGATTTAGAATAAAATGGGGATTGTTCATTTTAATATTTTATTTGCTAATTGAAACCCTTTTGTTATGAAACCCTTTGGATATTATTAAGCATCAGCTTTAGAGTAAAAAGGGGATAATAGAGAAAGAAAATATTATTGGAAAAATAACTACATAAATTTTGTTATTGAAAACCTATAGAGCAAATTGAGGAAAATTTATAGAAGCTATAGTGAACAAACTTTGTTGTAATCTTGTTACAAGACAATGTGTGACAAAATTTGTGGGATAAATTTGTGTCAAAATTTTTATATACTCTAGCATAATCTTATGGATAGGTGAAACTATAGTATGAGACAAATTTGTCGCCAAATTTGAAATAAACTATAGTGTAATCTTGCTTGCTAGACTATAAGACAGATTTGTGACAAGATTCGTGGGACAGATTTGTGTCAGAATTTGTAGTCACTATATGTTATCTTGTTTGATAATTTATGGGATAAATTTGGGGCCAAATTTGTGAAAATTTATAGTTTAACCTTGTTGAAAGATTATTTTGAAAAAAATTTGTAGACTCTAGAATAATCTTAAGGATAGAGACTATAGTATGAGACCCAAATTAGAAGAAAACTATAGTGTAATCTTAATTACAAAACAAATTTGTGATAAAATTTGTAGAAACTACAGTGAAATTTTGATTATGAGATAAATTTATGGTCAAATTTATGAAAACTATAGTGAGATCTTTATGATCCGAATTTGTGGCAAAAACAGTATAAATTATAGTGTAATCTTACAAAGATATTTATGATAAATTTGTGAAGACTATAGTAGATCTTGAGGAAATATTTAGAATCATTTATGTGGAAGACAATAAATATTTTTGCTTACAAATAAATTATGGAAATGGAATAATGTAATCCATTGCTTAACTACTATTTCTTGTGAATGAAATAAGTTTTGATATATGAAAGTATCTCTTAATATGTATGGGAAGAATGGATAGGGGATCCATTCTTGAGGGAATTTATGGGGTTCTCTCTTGATTGATTAGAGATGATTGCTTATGAAATTAATGATCAAAGGAATATCTTTGTGAAAAATGATATGGAATGAATATGGTTTGGATATTATTCTTGGGAAATTTATGTTGTTTCCTTCCTTTGATTAATGGAATGTTTATATGTAAATTACATTATGATGTAACTATATTGCATGAGTACATTCATTGAAAATATGCATACTGCTTGATTAGAATGCATATTCATATACATGTATGGGCTGTTACTGATCCCTTACTACCATCATCCTAACCTTGGTGGTTCGAGATGATTCAAGGGAATACTGGAGCTATACAGACTTTATTTGATTAAATATTGTATTCAGGGCTTCCAAGAGGATATGCATTTCTTGTATAGAAACCTTTATTTGAGGATTACTTTGTAAATTTGGAACAAAATGTATTGTTTCACTCCTTAAGAGAGGATGTAACTGATGTAGTTTCCAATTACAAGTAAATATGGAATATGAAGTTTAGTTATGTTCATTCTATGATGTCATCGTATGTGGTTCAAGTTCAAATCCTAAGTTGAGAATTAAAGATGAGGTTTATAAATATCAAGGGAAATCTTATTATATAATTATAAAGAAGTAATCACATTTTTAGATGGGTCATAGAGTAATCCTTTAAGAATTATCAAGTGGTAAATTCTAGATTCTATCTCTTATCATGGAGGTCAATGATGAATTGAGCAAGTAAGGTATATGATAGACATGGGGTGTCTATGTGGATCTGTTTGGTGATCACCTTAACTACCCAGTGCACACATGGCTCTAGTTAAGCATTGCATTTGATTGGTATTATATCCTCATGGAAGAATGCTTAATCTTCAGGGCATACACCTATTCCTTGGTCAATTGGATCTAAGGAGCTAGCTTAATTTTTAATTTAATTTAGTGAGGGAAAATGGTATTCTTGATCTTAATGGGATTAATATAAGAGAAGTTCTAACTAAGTGGTAAATGGAATTTACCCCTGGTCTTATTATGGGAGGATTGTCCAGTCTTATGCCACAAGATAGACATTGACCACATCAATTCTGTGAACTGCAAGCCTTGAATTTACTTGGAAATTCATATTAAGAGAACCACATGGAGATTCTTCTAAAGTAACCCCTAGATCATAATCTTAGCTATATAAATTATAAGATATAATTAAAAAATATTGGTAAAATTGGGTTGTTACAGAATGAGCAAAAGCAAAACACAACAAAACAAAGTGTGTGTGTGTGTTAGGTGGGAAGAAGATAGAGAAATGACAGAAGTAAGAAGTAAACAATAATGTGTGTGTCCTTATTGGAATTTTGATAGCTAAGAGATGTGTGTAAGATAGTCAATGGCTGTAATAATACCATAAAATATATTCCTACTTATCTACCCTATCCCACGAGGATCCCTTAACAATCAAAACATCAAAAAGGAAATAAGTGTAGTAAAACAATGTTGGAGTATATTACATTATTTGGTACATCCTAATGTACCACCTTGGGTACATCATTGTAAATATTATATTAGGAGTGTGTCCTAGTTTAGAGTGTGAGTAAATATTTTATGTAATGTAATAATGTGCAATAAATGCACAAGTGTCATGTAATTAAGTGTGCAAGTGTGGTGAGTGTAAATGTGCACAAGTGTCCATTATGTAAGAGTACACATGTATCCTTAGAATAGGAAAGTGAAGAGTCTCAAATAATACTGAAGTCCAAGAGTACTCCATATGAAGAGTTACAGTCTATTATATATGTGACTAAGCATTGTAAAGATAAAGAGTGTGTGTAACCTTTATTCTATATCATTTTACTATTTTTATGAGCATTTATTAATGTCCATTTTATGAGTTATTTTTGAAGTTATTTGTGAGTTATATTTGAATAAACTATTGTCATTATTGAGTATTTTATATTGCAAATTTATATTTTATTATGTGGTTATTTACATTAAGAATTAAGCATCAAAAGCTAACAAAAAATGAGAATATAGAGCAAGGAACGTATATCCTCTATCTTGGAGAAAAGAAAAAATGATTGAGACTTTAAAAGGGCAAAGGACATACAAGCAATGAAGAACTATATTCCTTGACTTGGAGAAATTATAATTATTGATAGTTTCAAGGTCAAGGCATATAAGAAAATAGGATAATAAGATAAGGAAGACATGAGCAAAATGTAATGATGAAAATGCATGAATATGGGCCCTAGTTTTGGGATTCACTAGGCATCAAAGCACTAGTATGAGTGCAATGCATGTGAGCTAGAACCTAACTAGGTTTCATCACTTGCCATCCTCATAAAGTCCCCAAAAATCTATATGATCAAGCAGTCATGCAAATATGAGCAAGCAACAATGTAAGTAAATGATAATCAAAAATATAAGTGGAAAAAAATGTTAGGCAAAATATGATAGGAAATCATGCAATATGAGCAAGCAAACAAAAATGCAAGATGAATAAAAATGCAAAATCATGCATAATATCATTTTAGGTGCATTATGTCCATTGGTTCTTTTAAATTTTTATCATCTAATGAAACTAAACGAGTCACCTGAGCCAAAATTTATCATTATGACAAAGGGGACTACCTAATTAGGTTGAAATTTACCTTTAATATCTGAATGAGCATTGGTGTTCTTTTGGTTCTCCTTGAGGGCAAGGTCCCCATTCTCAAAAGAACAATTGTGAACTCTTTTGGAATAAGATATCTAAAGCCTATTTTATGGGCTTGAAGATGCTCTAAGGTATGATTGCACTTTTTATCTAGCAATTCCAATTGGTTCAAATAATCTATATGAAAGTTGACACACTCCCAAAATGTGCCTTTTTCCTAGCAACATGGAACCCATCAAAAAAAAGGTTATTATGAAGGATATATTTGCAAAGAGTATCCTCCTCAAAAATTTCTTTGAGGGTTGCAAGATGAAAGTTGGCACATACTCTGAGCCTTCTTTCTTGATGAAAAGAATAGTAACTCCTAACTACCCAAGGTCTATAATAGACATAGGGATGAAATCCACTAGAGAACTAGAAGGCTCGACATGGGCAACACAAGGGATTGAACCATCAAAGAAGAAGCTATTTAAAGTATATCTTCATGATCCATGTCACAAACCATATCCCCTTCAGGATACTCCCAGGGGGTTGTAACTAACTCGGGATGCACCAAATTTACCACATTGTAAAATAGAATGTTAGTGGGATAAGGCAGTCCCTCATTCTCATCACTCCACTCCAAGCCTTGATGATCCAAATATTCAGCATAAGTAATGAGATGATCATCATCATAAAATGGAAAATGTTGGTTTTTATTGGGTATGTAGCCTATGCCACATCTCCCAAGCCAAAGCTCAACTTCCAAAGGCTCTCAAATACCTTTATGTTGTGGCTCCAAATATTTACCTACATATTATATACTAGATAGGATATGCTTAAGAAGTGGGTAATCATTGGATAGGTAACAATGGGCAAAATAGTACTCTACTTGAAGAGGGTTGCTACCATGGATATTTTTTTGAGGGTCATACATGTGTAGATAAAGGTACACATGCCAATGTGTACTACTTCACCCTTCTTATGAGGTAAACCTATAGTCCAAGGTGAAGGTGGAAGCTTGGCTAAATCCAGAAGAGGTTCTTGAAGAAAAGGATTAACCTGATCTTGTGATAAAACATTGATTATTGGTTCCTCACTTACCTTTAAATTTTCAAGTTGCTTGGTGATGTGAGATGAGGAAACTAATGGACATAAATTAAGACTAGATTGAGCTTGCTCAACCATTGAACAATATTGGAATAGATGAGGGTCACGTGGAATGGTGATAAGTTGATCTTTGAATTTGAACTTCACACAATGGTGAATAGTATAAGGAACAACCCTTATCGCATGAACCCAAGGGTGTCCAAGAAGGAGATTAAAATATGCAGGGCAAGGTACCACATAAAATAAGGTATCTAAAATCTTAGGTTCAACCCAAAAGGGTAAGGGATATAATGTTGCAGGACTCTTGGGACTCGTTGTTGAAAGCTTTGATGATGACATCATATTTAATTAAATGTTCCTCTTTTAATCTAAAATTTTGGAGAATTTAAAAAGTGCATATATTGAGGGAGGAATCGTTATCTATCAAAATTCTCTTTATAAATGTTTCTCTAATACTTGTGGTGATGGAAGAATCCCCTCACAAGTTTGAGGAAGGAATATCATCATCCAAAAATTGATATGATGTATCCCAAGGGAACCTACAACATAAGCTATATATTTAGGGGAAATATCTTGAGGAATATATTTTTGACTTAGAAACTTCAAAAAGGATTCCCTATGAATAAGAGAAGTTTGTAAAAGCTCTAAGATGGAAATCTTGGTTGGGGTACTAGCTAACTACTATTGAATATTGAAGAAGACTTTTGGTTGTGGTCTCAACACTAAGGGTGGGTTTTCTACTTTTGTGATCCTTTTTTGGGTACTCTTCAAAACTAAGGGTGGATTAAAGGTTGATTGTATGTAGAACCCATCTTATGTTGAGATTGTTGAGTCGGTTGAGATTGAGCTTGTTGCCTTGTAGTTGTTGCTATCATACCAACCATATTGTTGTAGGGAGGTGGCACATTACGATATGATATTTGATTAGTTGCCTATTGTTGATGATTAGGTAATGGATTTTGGAAGATCCCCATATCTTGATTAGTTGTAGGTGCTTGTTGAGTAGGAGGTTGATTATTTATTGGAGTATTGTGATTAGGAGTAGGTTGAGAATCCTCTATAACAACACAACCTACATTGATTAAGTATTGAACCATATGTTTCAACCTCTTACATGGATTTTGTGGCCCTATCTTCTTATTTATTTGGTTTAAGTTAACCTCTTCGAATAAGGGTTTGCTCTACCCTTCTTGCCAAATCTATTGCTTGTTCGAAAGAGGTAATAGTTGATGTTTCTAATGCATATGATATTTGCTCTTGTAAATTTTTAGTAAAGCTCTCTAACATATCTTGGGGAGGTAAGGTGTACTTTAGTCATCCAATTAAACTTCTCCAATGAGAAAATAAAAATGAAAAACTTTCATCTTTACCTTGTTTCAACATATAAACATCTTTCATAGTCACACTTTTCTCAACATAATCTTTTAATTTTTGAACAAACAACTCCCTTGTCTCTTCAAAACTCATCAAAGAATGATGATGTAGTTGATAATACCATTCTAATGCCATACCACTAATATTCTTTGGAAATATCTTTAGAAACAACATGTCATCATATATAATATCATGGCATGTTGTCCTAAACATCCTTAAATGTTTGATTGGGTCCTCTATTCCCTTATAAATAGGTAAAATTAGCATTAAAAAATTCTTAGGGTAGGGCCTAGAGGTGATGGCAAGGTCTAAGGGCTGATTGCACATTTCCTTATAGTTGTAGGTGAAACTTGGATATTGAATCATATCCACTCTTGAAACCAGTTGCTTCACCACACTTATCAAAATTTGTACATCATAATTGTTGTTGAGCAATACCCATGGGTTCCCTAAGGGATGGTCATAGGTACGTTGTTGAAAGGGAACTTGACCAATGTTGGAGGTATTAACATTGTTATGGTATGGGTTATGATATGTGGTATTTTTATGTGGAGGATAATTGATATTTGGTGGGTCAAAATCATGAATTTTGAGATGAGCAGAATAAGGAGAAAATTGAGCATAATCTTGAGATGCACTACTAGTTGGAGGAACTTGTGGAATTCTTCCAACATTGGTGGTTATAGTAGTAACATATATTGGTTTATGAAATGGATTAACATGATGTGAAGATTCAAACAAAGGATTGATGTGAATGTTTTGAGGAGAAATGGTTTGATGATAAGTCCCAGTATCTTTAGGTTGGGCTTCTTCATCCATAGCCTTACTCATGGCATATCTACGAAGCTTGAAAAAATTCTAGATATGATCAAATTATTTTAAGGTAAGGTATCCATTAGACCCCTTGGTAGGATCAAGGTCATTACCAGCTTCTTAATTTATTCTTCTAAATTAGGATTCTCCTTATAAATCTAGTCATCTTCTTGAAGAATATCACCATATTCTAAAATCCTTTTCTTACTCCTAAGGTTGGGAGCCATAGGAGAAATATAAAGGATAGAGGAGAAAAGGAGGATCTAAAAATTAGCAAAAACACATAAAAATATTCTTAAGATGTTTTTAATGTTTTTTTATCCTTAGAAAAATAAATTAATGGTCTTTCTTAAAGTTTTCAAAAGAAAAACAAAATGAAGAGGCTTCCTAATTTTGCCACTAAATATGTGCCTTCACATTGGGTTCACCAAATATGTAGAGAGGGAAAACTTCACTGCCATATATAATTCTTGATTGTATATGTTGGAAGTTGAGGTGACCATAGGTGTGTCTTATATTCTCTACACTCGAGGGCTTAGGGATCAAGGGGTTCACCAGGAATGGTTTTAGGACTTGCTCCAAGTCCAAGGATGGAATTTTTGATGTGTATGTTGAGCAAGCACCTATGTTTGGCTTTTTTAAGATCTAAGATATGGAAAATGAAAGAACAATGCAAGACAAACAATGATGCAAACAAGTAGAGACTAAACCTAGAATGATTCTTGATTTTCAATGATGACTAAGCCCTAAATTTTAATAAAATAGATATTTCATTTTCATTAAGGGTTCAATAGGATGCATAAACAAAGTTAACCCTAGAATGCAAACTATATGCCTTCTCTTTTAAATGCTTAGAAATGAAACCAAAATATTTTTCTTTTGTTTATGATCTAGATCTATAATATAAATGGATAGAAAGTAAATAATAAATAACCTAATAAGTGTATCTAGGGAACTTACTTGACCTAGTGGTTGTCCCTGGCTTTTAACTTGTGTCCATATGTATCCAATAGCTTCAAAACCTTCAAAACAACTTCACAAAACCCTAGAAATTTTGATAAGCATTTGGGAGCTTGCTTAGGCCATTGTGTGACTAAGCTTGGAGGTGCAACAACCAATTCCCCTTGGTCCTTTTAGCTGACTGTTCAAAAATAAAAGTGATTGTTGACCCTTTTGGAAATGAACAAGACAAAATGCAATAAAATGAAACATTATGAAAGATAAAGTGTAACCAATGATATTATGATCGAAATAAAACATGTAAACATAGACTAAGTGTTTGGGAGCAAAAATTTTCCCCCAAACCTAATAGATCCAAAATCATACCCCATAAGGGGTGATCATGAATTTGGATCTATCGAGATTGCACCCTATACAGGTAGAGTACAAATTCATAGCAAAAGTGCAAGAATGATCTATCAACACAAAATAAGATACAAAATACCCAGTTAATGATCTAAAAATACTAAAATTCAAGAAGAAACCTAGTGGCAACGAAAGAATACTCAAAAGGATGAAGGCCTCCACAAAATGGTATACTCCACCTGAAGGCTCAAATATTTTTCCACCAAGAATAGCAAATCAAAAGCATAGTAGGAGAGCACCAAAAGACACTTGATCTTGCTAGGAGAATTCGTCAAAAATATCTTAGCCAAAATCACTTAAAAATCACTTAGCACTTAGCACCTTAGTTATCAAGTTCGAGTTCATATTTGAGTTCGATACTCTTAAATTTTGAAAGAAATTCGACTTTTTAAAAAAATCGTCATAAAATTCAACATAAATTTGATATATTAAATATATATATATATATATATATATATATATATATATATATCTTTTCATATAATTTTATTTTTTATTTGAATAAAAAATTTAAAAATCAAATATATAAAATTATAATATTTGTTTTTAATAATATTTTTAACATTTTTTTTTATGAGCACACACCCACCCCCTCACACACTCACCCACGCCACGATTTGAACCTTGGACCTCCCTAAGAAGAGCAAAATCCCAAACCGTTGTATTGTCCCCTTGGGACATTTTTAACATTTAAAAAATATATATACTTTAAAATATTTAAAATAGTTTTTAAAATATAAACATTTATACTTTAAAATATATTAAAATATTTTTTAAAATGCAAACGATTTTATAACTTTATTTAAATATAGTAATTTTTTAACACATGAGAATATTTTTAAAAGTTTAAATCAATATTTTTTTTGAAATATAAATTATAAGTTTTCTACCAATTATAATAAAAAATCATACAAATTTGTTCAAAACTCTTGATAAATTCATTCTAAAAAATATCATGCATACCAGGCAAAAAAAAATAGAAAGAACTTAAAATATTTTATATTATTCAAGTTTAAAAATTAGAAAAGTTTAATTTTACGTCTCTTTAGAAGCTAGGGTTAAAGTGCAATGTTTTTTTTTATTTACAGATTATTTGCGACGAGGAGCATTTCAAATAGTAGGTGTAGAAATAATCAAGCCTTCAAATGGAATATTTATTTGTCAACTGCAACTTTGAGAGTCATCCATTTTGAATAGGTTCAACTATCTAAATCATAGCCTACAAAGAAAAGGAGGGAAATGTTGCAGAAGGGCTTGTCCATAGCTTTCGTTTTTATAGCGGTTTTCTCTATATATTTTTTCAACAACTAAAAAATGATTTTAGGATTTTTAATGCCTATTTTCCACCCAATTATTTTTGGTTGAATTTAGGGTTTGTTCGCTGAATTTATGCATTAGCGTTTTAAATTTGATAATTTTTTAATTTCATATAGAAAATTTGACGAATTTGATAACTATGCTTAGCATTTAGAAAAAATCACTTAGGGGAAAAAGAGGATCCAAACTCTCTATTTATAAGAATTTTTGAGGGAAAAGGGTGATAAAATGAAAAGGTAAACCTGGGGAGGGTTGACATCCTAGAGGTCATCCCAAAAAAATGGGTTTTCTAAGATAAAACCCTGATTGTAGGTGACCGTGATTTCAGTAAAACTAGAAAAAAGGAAAAAAAATGGGAAGAGAAGCCCAAACTTGTACTTTGACAGGTTTGAGGGACTTCTTAAGGGTTTTAGGAAAAATGACTCACTTGGGTGGGTTAATTTTTCATGTCTACACTAATACCCCATTTAAAATGCCCAAATTAGACTTTCCCAAGTTTAATGGCAACACCCTAATGGTTGGTTGTTTAAGGCGGATCAATTCTTCAAACTTTGTAATATCCCCTAATATTTTTGGGCCACCATGGCATCCTTTAAATTTTAATCTAAGGCCCTACAATGTGGGCACAAAACATGAGTCCTGACCTTTGTTGGAAAGACTTTGAGTCCTAATTACTCACTTGTTTTGGCCCTAGTGAGTATGAGAATTTTACAGGAGCCTTAACAAGACTAAAACAAAACTCTACTGTTTGAGATTATTAAATGCAGTTTGAGAAACTGGCTAATATGATAAGGGGTTTCAATGAAAAAAAAATTCAAAGCTATTTTATCAATGGGTTAAAATATGATATCAAGGCAGAGGTATAAATATTCAAATCACAATCGATGATGCAAACCATAGAATTGGCTAGACTAGTAGTGAGAAAAAAATTTCCAAAGGTGGTCATCTAAATTCCCACATGCCAAAGCTACATTTTCATATAATTTCACATCAAATAATAGAAATAAACCTCCACCAATAAATAAAATAACTAGGGAGGAAATGGAAGCACATAGAGCACAAGTCTTATGTTATAATTGTGATGAGAAATACTCACTGGGATATAAAGACATACAACAAAAAAAATGGAATTGGATGACTCAATAGTGAATGAAATACCTAATGAAGAAGTAGAACCATAGGAGGAAGAACCTCAAGATGAGCATGAATCATAGGATAAACCATAGCTAGAGATTTGTATCCATACACTTATAGGAATCTTGACCCCTTAGACTATAAAGATAGTAGGATTCTTCAAAGGGAAAAGAATTATAATTATTATTGATTTAGGTAGTACACATAATTTCATTAATCCTCGAGTAGCTAAGCAAGAAAATTGTTACATATATGCTTGCAACTCTTTTGAAGATATGGTGGTATGGAGGAACATTACCTTGTAAGGGTACATGTTAAAATGTTAAGTTGAATATAATGGATTATGATCTCAAAATTAATATGTTTTCTCTTCCACTTGGAGGATGTGATGTTGTGTTGGGAGCACAGTGGACTTGTACCTTTGGAATAGTAGCATGGAACTTTGTCGAATAATGAATATAATTCTCTTAGAATGGGAAGTTTTACACTCTTTATGGTTCATTGGTAAGATCTTTGTAGGTTATCATTTCAATTCGTATGGAGAAGCTATTATAAAAACCTTCATGTGGGGTAGTATCCCAATTGTTTACAATTCAACTATAGACTTCAAAATTGGATGAACCCCAAGGGGATTTATAAATTATTTTGACTAAGAATAATGTATTTTTCATGGAATTGATAGAATGACCTCCACATTGTTTCCATGATCATACAATATAGTTGGTTCCAAGTAGCTTGCCATCTAACATCAGACCCTACATATACCCCTATGCACTTAGTCAAATTTTGAGATTTATATTCAAGAGTTACTAAAAATAAGGATCATTCAACTTAGTAATAGTCCTTATTCATCTTTGGTACTATTGGGAAGAAAGAAATATGGATCATGGTGGCTATGTATAAACTTTTGTGAGCTCAATAAGATCACCATTGAGGATAAATTTATAACCTTGTGATCAATAAATTGTTGGATGAGTTACATGGCAAAAAGTTTTTCTCCAAGTTGGATATTTGATCTAGCTATCAACAAATAAGGATCAAGGAGGAATACATCCCCAAAAAAACATTCTAAACTTAGGAGGGTGATTATGAATTTTTGGTCATGCTATTTACCCTAACTAATGCACCATCAACATTTTAGAGCCTCACCCATTTCTTTGCAAGTTTATTTTGGTTTTCTTCGATGAAATTATTATTTGTAGTCACACTTAGGCTAAGCACTTACAACATATGGATCAATATCTGAAATGAGTGTAGGACCATTAGTTATTTTTCAAACAATCCAAATTTTCCTTTGGCATATAGGAGGTTGAATACTTAGGGCATATTATTTCATTGGAAAGAGTTAAGGTTGATCCCATGAAAATTGAAGCCATCCAGAATTAGCCTAAGATAAAAAATCTCAAGGAACTTCATGGATCTTTGGGTCTCATGGGCTATTACTATTGATTTGTAAAAAATAAAGAAAAATAGGCATTCCCTTAACAGTTATGTTGAAAAAGAATTCATTTATGTGGTTGGCTCCAATAGAATAAGTGTTTGCAGATCTTAATTAGGATATGATTTTGACCCTAGTGTTGACCACTCCTAATTTTTCCAAACAATTTTTTAAGTTATGCTTAAGTTCATGGCATTGGGGTCGTATTAATGCAAGAAGATCAACCCTTAGCTTTCACCAGTAGGGTGCTATCAAGCAAAAATTTGGAAAAATATACTTATAAAAAAATAAATTATGGCCATCCTCCATGTTTCTAATCATTGAAAACCATATCTCATTGGGAGGCATTTATCCATTAACAGAGTTTGAAATATGTCTTGGAACAAAGGGTATCTACTCTATCATAGCATAAATGGGTTTTTAAATTATTGGGATATGATTATGCCATCATGTATAAGAAAGGAAATGAGAATATTATGGTAGATGCCCTCTCCCATAAGTTTAAGAATCAAGTAAAAATGTGTGCCTTTTTATCCCCACTTTCCTAATGGGTCTTCCAACTTCAATAAGATGCAACCAAGGACTAGTCCTTAACAAACCTTGTAAGAACAACTCGAAAGGGATCCCAATTTGCATATTGGATATTCATGATATGGACACTTGTTAAGATAATAGGATCACATTATGGTCTCTAAAACTTCATCATTTTGTGAGGATATCATCAGAAAAATGCACACTTCACGTACTACAAGCCATTTAGGATCCTTGAACACATATGAGAGAGCTGAAAGGTAATTCTATTGGTAAGGAATGAAAAATGATATTCAAACTGTAGACACCAAATCGTAGCCACTAAACTTCCATCCTAACCATCCCATCACCCACTTGTCTTCCATTGCACCTTCTCGCCAATTATTTGACCCAAATCCACATTCTCACCATTTCCTAGCCTAATTGGGGTTATTGTAATATTATTTTATTATATTTTAATATATTTATTATAAAATATATAAAAATAAACTCAATTAACCTTAGCCGTATAATTTCATTTAATCTCCACCATCCATTTTTATTAATCCATGTCACATTCAAAAAGTAATCTCAACCCTAGGATATGACTTAATCTTAGCCACACGATCAAAAGTGCAAGGCTAAAACCCTAAGAAAACCCTAGGTTGGATTATAAATAGGGTATTTTGTAAATGCCCAAACCCTGGAACCTGGAGATTAAGATATATACTTGGAGAAGCATTTTTTGATGCCCTAGTGAAGCGAAGATAGAGAGAATTGAAGATCTGATGCCCTAGCTAAGCCAACAATACTTCTATCATTCCAGCCATCGTCCATCCATCCTTGCTCATCGCCATAGCTGTATTCCATCTGCCACCTCCGTCGCCATCCTTCTTGATTTGTTTGCAGATCTGCCCTACCTTGTGAGCATTATATCGAGCTTATGAAGCTTGTTGTAGAGGTTTCCAAGCACCCACCAGAGCTTACCATGTCTGCAAGTGCACACTAGAGCTTTCTAAGCTCGTTGTAGAGCCTGCCTAGTGCCTTCTAGAGCCTGTGACAGTCCTAGGTGTGAACCAAAGCTTGCAAAGCTCGTGTCAAAGCTTTTTGTGACACTAAAACGAAGATATAAATTTGCTACACCACAAAATCTGCAACAAAGCAAGGTATATTTAGTATTATTTTATTTAATTTATTCATTGATTTGGCATGCATTTTAAATTGATTCTTAAGCTAGGGTTTTGTTAATGTCTGAGGGTCTCACACTATGGAGCCCTCACAGGTATTATTGATGCTCTTGTGTTTTGTTTTGCATGCAGATCTATGAATTCAACATATTCTTTGATGGTTGTTGAAGTTGGAGTGGCCCCACATTGTATATTCAAAGCCCACTCAACCTGTTGGAATTAAGGACACACTCAGATCTGAAGACACTTTTGTTATATCTAACTAGGGTTTCGGAGAACCCTAGTTCCGCTATAAATTATTGTATCAAATATCCACATTGGATACTAATTGTAACAAAGGAGTCTATTGGCCCCCCACCATTGAATACATATTTCTTTTGTGCAATATGTTTTGTCTCATTGCTTTATTTGACTCTACCATTTTATTTTCAAGTATCATGTCTTTGTATCCACAAATGGTGATCATGGTGGGACCCCACAAGGGTTTCATAATTTGATAGATCTACCTTGCTAATTTTTTGTTGTTACTGTTGTTGCAGGTTTTTCAGAAAGCGTAAAAATTGCCGCATTCGTTGGTAGGGTTTTTAAAGCATTCTACAGCAGTTCCAGGGATCGTGTAGGTGCCCTTCCACACTTCGCAAGCACTCTCTTGTGCTTTAGCAAGCACACAACTATGTCTAGCATTAATTTTAAGAAGAGCTAAGGCTTCCAAGTGAGTTATGTAACCCTAGTTTGCCATTCAACAATTTACGTAGTTTGTTTCTTGCTACTATTTTTTTTCACTGTTTCTGTGTTCACATTAAGAAATCGAGGAAAGAATCAGTAGTAAGTTACATCTAGGGTTTTTGTGTGATTTAGGATATAAAATATACTTCTTGTTCTGAAATTGCAATTCTAGGTGATTTGTCTGCATTTTTTAGTGCATATAAAACGCAAAAGCATCTTAGAGTTGCATTTTAGGGTTAAAAATTATTTCAAACTTGCATATCTAAAGAGGAAAAACATTTAGAAGCATAAAGTAATCCTACCCTAGGCTGGCCCCTTTTGCAAAGAGATGGATGAACCCTTCGATGCTCTTATGATTTTTATCACTTGTAGACAGGGATTTTAAGGGTGTACTATGCGCTCTATCGATGAAATTTGTGTCTTTATGTTGGATTCTGATTTATATTAGTGAGGTTGGTAATTTTTAATATTTTTTGCACACTATAAAGAACAAGGAACATAAAATTAATCAATCACACACTTGCACGCTGCACTTTTTAATAGTAATAGTTGGATTTCATCACCAATTGTTGCTTGAGGTTTGGTGACGGTGGCTTTCATCTTCATCCATCAAATATCTGCCCCTATACACCATAGGAATACCCTCGAGCAAACTTGTTGGAGGTCATTACCAACAATAATCTCATTGCCTTGGCCAACCATAGTTTTTACCTTTGTTTTTCATTAAACAATATTAGGCTACACCGAAACACACAAACCCAACAATTTTAAAAGGAACTTCACATTAAAGGAAGAAAATAATTAATGAACCTGAGGTAAGCCACACAAGGTGAAACCTATGATTGGTTTTTTTCTTTGCTTTATTTCTTTAGAAAGGAAATCGTTAAATTGTGTGATCCAGATTAATCTTGAATTTTTAGTTTAATTGCTTTATGGTGTTAACACATCAACAAAAGAAGGTAATGAACCAAAATAATTTAATGGAAAATAATTCCCATGAGCCTGCTACTTCGGTAGCCCCATCCACTATGATTCAAACTACTTTATTTGGATCATCCCATCCATACCGCTCTCAAGAGGAGTCACATCCGCTTAATGTGGAAGCCGCCACCACCTACATAGACATGGATAGAGTGCAGGCCATCTACAAGGCCTTTAACTATATCATGGAGCCCCTTAGCCAAGATGATTTTTAAGAACCTAAATTGGCTACCACCTACCTTACCCAAGGATATCCTAATTCAAGATATGAATATGGGATGCCTTCCATCGTAAGCCAACCACTACAAAGCCCAAGTGTTCAAAACACTTACTTCACATCCACCTACACCAACCCCTTGTATGAGTAGTATGTCAATGCCACCTCGCAAGTACCCAACCTTCAAGTTGTAACATCAAATGCAACTTACACCATACCCATGACCTCTCATCTATCATTCACACCTCCATCATCACATTTAGCCAATATGACCATGTCATCCACACCTCCATCATCACATTTAGCCAACATGACCATGTCATCCACACCTCCATCATCTCATTTAGCCAACATGACCATGTCATCCATCCCTCCATCATCTCACTTAGCCAACATGACCATGCCTAATATTCCATCATCATCAGCCCAACCATCATCTCATCCAACCTCAAACCCATCATTCGACACATGGTCAAATCAGGAACTCATGAATACATTAGGGCTTATCAATATATTGTTTTCACAATGAACAAAAGGAAAAAAACTGGTTAACACAAACCCTATGACTCAAGGAGTTCCAACTCAACCTCCACTTTTCAATCAAAATTCCTCATGGGTCCCTCAATCCCCCATAGTGACCATCCCTAACCCACCACCACTTCACACATCCACCATACCAATAAACATTGCCACCAATCAAAAATCCAATCCTTTCCTCCATCCTCATCAATCATATCCATACTTCAATCATCCATCTTCTCCACACACCCAACCCAATCCATTCCACAACACCATGTTGGTCACACCCCAACATCCATCATCAAGCCCATCAACCAACCACCACCTAATCTAGGGTCCTCACATTCTAGCAGAAGACCTTAGACTTCAAGCAATGCAAAATCAAATCGATCAGTTGATGCAAAATTCATTAGGAACAATGAGCCAAAAGCTCACATTAAGCCAACTGATCCATCAACCAATTCATCCATCGGTACCATCACCGCCATATTCGATAGATTTTACGATACCAAAATTCAACAAATTTAGGGGAACTGAGGATCCCAAAGAGCATGTGAGCTCATTTTTCCATGTATGTTTTCGGATTAGCGATGATAACGCTCTCATGCTATGAACATTTCCTCAAACGCTAGGGGGGATGCCATAGAATGGTACAATCAATTGACCACACATAGTATATACACTTTTGATCAATTGATAGATCTATTCTTAGAGCGCTTCACCCTAAATATTAAAAATAAGTTATCCTTATAAGATATTTATTATTTGAAACAATGGGATGAGGAACCTATCTATGACTTTGGAAACCGTTGGAGGGTAGTCATAACTAAATTGTTCTCCCTACCAATGGAAGAGATTATAAAGCTTTTTACCAAGATTTTTTTAAAATCCATATCTTGGATGCTATAGCTAAACACTTATAGAACATTTGAAGAAGCTTTAGCATAGGCTAGTGTCATTTAGGAGATCAAAATCCAAGAGGGTGTCATTAAGCCTAAAAGGAAATAATGGAAAAATAAGGGCCAATACCGAAATAACCAATCTAGCCAAAACAAATCCACACAAGCCTCAATGGCTAACACATAGCAAACCAAGTTAATCAAGTGGTGATGAGCCAGCCCATAGTGGCTCAAAAACCGGTGCAACAACAAATTTCATATCATGTGGTCCCATTAATTACCCAATCACCAATGGTTCAAAACACAGCGTCAACTGTGGAACAACCTATCCGCCACCAATTTAATGGCCCCCAAATACAATACACTTTGTTAAACGAGTCATATTCATCCTTGTTTAGAAGTTTGTATGAAACCAACAAATTATCCTTGCCAGACATTAGGCCCCTTGATCCCACCAAAAGGCCTAGGACTTATAGAGAGCACTTGTTTTGTCCATACCATTGACAAAATAGGAATGATATCAATTCATGTAATGTGTTAAAAAATGTAGTGCAAGACCTCATAGACTTAGGGGCCATCAACGTGGATAACCCCTTAGCTCCACAAAATCAAAATTTGGGCATATATTAGACATCTCTACCTAACCATGGGGAGGTTCAACATAATTAAGGAGGTAATAATCAAAAAAAACCTCCTAATCAAGTAAATCATGTCCAATAATATCAAAACATTTTTGGAGCAGTAAATGTGGTCACTAGAGGGCAAAGGAAAAATCAACAATATGATCAACAACCTTCAAATAGACCACCCATACAAATATCACCAAATCCATATCCTCCAATAAATCTGTCCAACCCATCCCAGCCACCTATCCTTCATTCAATTAGGCCAACGATAATCTTAACCAGCTGGTTAATCACTAATTTGAAGATGGCATCGACCAAACTTTCTATCTATGAGCTCATTCAACAATCCCCTAGGCATAGAGAAGCTTTTATGGAAATACTCAAGTCAATTTAGTTAGAATCCCAAGACTCCAATGCCTTCAACAATTTTGTAGGGAGTG
The DNA here is from genome assembly GCA_028583015.1 of Wollemia nobilis. Classification (NCBI taxonomy): domain Eukaryota; kingdom Viridiplantae; phylum Streptophyta; class Pinopsida; order Araucariales; family Araucariaceae; genus Wollemia; species Wollemia nobilis. The sequence continues at coordinate 1,547,901 of JAQPPZ010017067.1, forward strand.
TTAGAACATGCATGGACCCATCAATCACCTTTTATGACTTTGAGATAAAACCAATGAGTTCAAAATTGGTGGACCCTCCATTGCATATAATGGCCTTAATAGACATAAAGCCCCTCAAAAGAGTGTTAATCGATACTGGATCGTCAATCAACATCATTACTATTTTTGCCCTTATCAAAATCAACTTACCACCATCCCATATTACCAAATCATCACTCACCCTCAAAGCATTTAACGATGCTTTGTGTACCATAGTTGGCACTATCGTTTTACCTATAGAAGTAGGGGCCAAAATGTTGCACACCATGTTTCACATCTTGGAAGGTGCCATGGCGTATAATATACTCCTTGGTAGACCTTGGATGAGGGAAATGAAATGTGTCCCATCAATTCTTCATCAATGCTTAAAATATGTTCATGGTGGACAAGTCCATTGCATCCCCGTGGATGTTGAACCCTTTAAGTATTGTAACTTCATTTCAAATCCCTATGAATCCATGTTACCTTCCACACATTTGTTCTTGGTGCCATCATCATATCCATCAATGTCATCTTCCAATCCATCTTCTTCCTCTAATCCACCTTCATCTTCTTTTAAGGCTCCCATCATAGAGGAGCTACCCATCACATCATATTCTCAATCATCCATTTATTCTTGTACATGTAATTGCAGACAAGCTTCTGTTAGCACATAGTACATCGTAAAAACTTCTTCCACTACAACCACTTCTTTGAGGTCATCTCATAATTCCACACCACCATCTAATCATGCCCCACCACCATCCAATCCAACTCCATCAGTCGATGTGTCACAAGTTAAACTTTTTGATTACAACATATTTAATTCCCCTTCATCCAAAACCAATATAGAGCCATCCGAGACTTCACCATCCACCTCATCAACCCAAGTCAAATTCCACATCACCAATCATGGTATAGGTGAGTATGTGGTCCAAGACGTCACCATCACCCCCTTAGCCATTCCAACAGCCAAGGATTTTGGACATCCCAAAGACCATTCTCTATCCATAGGTTCTATCTACAACATGAGTACCACTCCAAATAGCATTAAATTTTTTATGTGGCAAACCCACATGAAGAACTAAAAGAGCCTAAGCACACCAATATACCCCACATGGAAGAGTTTCCAGCCATATAATTTAACATGTTCCATTGGCAAGGTCAAGATTTAGGTTCCCATGAACAAGGAATGCATGATATCCTAGATGTCCCATATAGAGGTGCTCATGATCATTTCGGATTAGGTTATACCCCATTGTCCTCCATTGCTTCTCTTGAGCAAGCCTTCAAAAAGCTTAGCCTCAATGATGAAGAGCCCTCCATGCATCCATTGCCATCAACATCCTCTCTTGAACAGGCCCTTCAATAACTTCGCATTGATGAAGTAGACGAGGATGATCCCATCAATTTATCCTATCCGATATTTGATTTCGATGATGAAAGTTATGAAGAATTTGAAGTCATGTCAAATGCTTCTAACGATTTTGAAGAGGAATCACTCCCTAGTGTCCCCATCACCCAATAGGAAGAGTTTTACCTCCAAATGTTTTCCATCCAACATCCCATTTTTTGCTTGCTTCTTCCATAAGAGCAATATGATCCACCTGACAATCCACCTTGAGCCCCACATAATCCAAGAATTGTAACATATGTACATACAAAAAAAACAACAAAACAAAAACATACAAAAACAAAAACAAAAAAAAAAAATTCAAAAACAAACTAAAAACAAATTTTTGCACAAAGGAAACAAAGGGTATTACCAGGACAAATGTCACCTCCGCTCCACCAGCAGCACCAAGGCCCTCCGCCGCCATCGCCTCCACACACTCACAAGCCTCACTTAGCTCACTAAGTCACTTCCCTCCTCAGACGTAGCTTCTCAAAGTTTACAATGCACAAATGAGCCTAAAAATTCCTTAGAAATATTTTTATAGCTTTAACTAGCACATTCAGGCGCAGAGCTGCGCCTGAACATTGTGGGCACATGCAGGTGCACGCGGGCACCTGCAAAACATGCCAGGCATAGGCACGTGCCTGGTAGCAAAAGAGAATGAGGACAAAAACTCCTAAAATGGTAGCTCCCATCATCAAATATGAACCAAAATTCATCCATACATCATGTACATCATAAAAGTTGATTTTGTGAAATTACAAATAGTTTTGCATGCATATTTTTTGAGAAAAAGCAAAATTCTTCACAAATACATATTGCATTGCAAAAACATGCCAACCAAGGTCACATTTTTGCAAAATCAACATCCCACAATTCTTCATCATCTACGTCATCACATTATTCCATAATCATTATGCATATATCATTCATCATTTTTATTTTGTCCAGGCCATCCAAACGAACCTCGTATATAGTATGTTATTCTATAAATTTGGCGATTGCAGCAATGATAATCCATGCAATTCGGTAAGATGAATAATGTACAATAAGGACACTTGCTCATGATCATAATCAATTATCTCATCATCAAAAATCACAATCACATTTGGCACCTCACATTTTGAATGCAACCTTGCCAAGAACAATTTGCTCGCAATCAATCATTGATGTCCTTGTGTGTGGGGCAAGAAAACACAGATAAATCAAAATCTCAAACACTCATTCATTCAACAACAATCAAAGTATAGGACATCTCGGTAGGTTGATTGGTTCCATGATGGAATTGACGAAGAAAATTCTACAGTCACTACCCCACCCCTACGATTGACTTATTTATCATGCATATTTCATACATTGCATACTCAATGACGCCATTGTGGCAGCTTATTCAACAAGCATCAAATCATCCCAAAATTTGGGGCAACCACGTTACATTATGATTTTCCCATGACGGGATACATCTCACGTGATCATAACATCTACACTGGACAAATATCCCTCTCAACCATTGGGGCAAAAATGGTATCACATTTTACATCATTCATATTGCCTACATTCACATGGTATCATACACCAACACCCTTCCCACCGTTGGGGCAAAAATGGTATCATATTTTACATCATTCATATCATCCACAATCATTTGCATTTCAAATCATTCATTCATCAATTGCATAAATTCACTACATCATTTATTTTCAATTGGCTTGTGAGATACATTCGTAACTCATTCACTAATTGATGGGGTTAGCTACAAAAACTCTAAAAAAAAGTTATTTATTATTTTGTCTTCAACATCAGTGTGTAAATCCAACAACAGAGAGAAGCTGCTTCTATGCCCATAGCCCAAGTAGGTGTCTCGTATTTTTGCACCACATTGTGTTTCACACAACATGGTACAAAAAGGGACATCTATAGACACCAAATCGCAGCCACTAAACCTCCATCCTAACCATCCCACCACCCACTTGTCTTCCATTCCACCTTCCCACCAATTATTTGGCCCAAATCCACCTTCCCGCCATTTCCTAGCCTAATTGAGGTTATTTTAATATTATTTTATAATATTTTATATTTTATATAATATTTTATTATATTTTAATATATTTATTATAAAATATATATAAATAAACTCAATTAACCTTAGTCGTCCGATTTCATTTAATCTCCACCATCCATGTTTATTAATCCATGTCACATTCAAAAGGTAACCTCAACCCTAGGATATGACTTAATATTAGCCACACGATCAAAAGTGCAAGGCTAAAACCCTAAGAAAACCCTAGGTTGGATTATAAATAGGGTATTTTGCAAATGCCCAAACCCTATAACCTGGAGATTAAGAGATATACTTGGAGAAGCATTTGTTGATGTCCTAGTGAAATGGAGATAGAGATAATTGAAGATCTTATGCCCTAGCTAAGCCAACAATACTTTTACCATTCCAGCCATCGTTCATCCATACTCGCACACCGTCATATTTGTATTCCATCCACCACCTCTGTCACCATCCTTCCTGATCTATTTTTGTAGATCTGCCCTACCCTGCGAGCATTGTGTCGAGCTTGTGAAGCTCACTATAGAGCTTGCCAAGCACCCACCAGAGCTTGCCCTATCTACAAGTGCACACCAAAGCTTGCCAAGCTCACTGTAGAGCCTTCCTAGCACATTCCATAGCCTATGACAGTCCCAGGTGCAAACCAAATCTTGCGAAGCTTATGTCATAGCTTGTTGTGACACTAAAATGAAGATCTGAATCTTCTACACCACAAAATCTGGAACAACAAAGTAAGGTATATTTAGTATTGTTTTATTTCATTTATTCATTGGTTTGGTATACATTTTAAATTAATTATCAAGCTAGGGTTTTGTTAATGTCTGAGGGCCTCACACTATGGAGCCGTCATAGGTATTACTGATGCTCTTGTGTTTTGTTTTGCATGCAAATCTACAAATTCAACATATTCTTTGATGGTTGTTGAAGTTGGAGTGGCCCCACATTGGATATTCAAAGCCCACTCAACCTGTTGGAATCAAGGACACACTCATATCTTTATACACTTCTGTTATATCTAACTAGGGTTTCGGAGAACTCTAGTTCCACTGTAAATTATTGTATCAAATATCCACATTGGATACTGATTGTAACAAAGGAGTCTATTGGCCCTCCCATTGAATACATATTTCTTTTGTGCAATCTGTTTTGTCTCATTGCTTTATTTGACTCTACTATTTTATTTTCAAGTGTCGTGTATTTGCATCTACACAAACATTTGTGACTAAATGTGAAATTTTCCAATGAATTAAAGGAGAAATGGTTCATACTCTAGGAACTCTATAATCATTTCTAATCCCAGAAAATGTATGGACTAATATCTCCATGGATTTTATTGAAGGGCTTCCTAAATCTAGAGGAAAATTGGTCATTCTTTTGGTGGTTGATTGTCTCTTGAATTATGTTCATTTCTATTCCCTATCTCATACTTACAATACCTCCACCATTGCTCAAATATTCATGGACTCCATTTTCAAAATCCATGGTATACCCAAAATCATTGTGTCTGACTGTGACCCACTTTTACTAGTCAATTCTGGTAAGAATTATTTAAACTATAGGGAACGCAATTGTAAATGAGCTTAGTCTACCATCTATAGATGGATGGGTAAACTAAAATTGTCAACAAATATCTAGAAATCTATATTTTTTATTGTACCTTTGAACACGCAACACAATGGGCTAAGTGGATACCTTTGGCTGAGTGGTGGTACAACACTTCATTCCACATGGCATCCAAAATGACTCCTTTTAAGGTAGTTTATGGGTACCCACCTTCGTCACCCTCTTTATATATTCCTATAAACTCTAAATTTTAGGCAATGGATGCAACACTTCAAGAGTGTGCCCAACTTTTGTAGCACTTGAAGAAGAACTTTGTGCTAGATAAAAACTAGATGTGATAGCATATTGACCAACATCATTTTGAGTGTAGCTTCAATGTAATAAATATGGTGTTTCCTCAACTCCAACCCTAAAAAAAATATTCTATGTAGTAGTAGATTGGACATGTGGCCTATGAGCTTGTGCTAGCACCTTCTTCCAAGATCCATTCAGGCTTCCATGTCTCTTGTCTTAAAAAGGTACTCAAAAATCGAATTCAAGTCCAACCAACACTTATTAGAGTTAGATGATGAAGGCTTGATCATATTGGATCCTAACAACACTTTGGACCAAAGAACATACACACTACATAACCTCACCATCACTAAATTTTTGGTCCATTGGTAGTGTTTAAAGCTATAAGATGCCACATGGGAGCCTCTCCAACAATTTCCTCATATTCAGCTTTGAGGACAAAGCCTTTTGAATGGGAAGGGTATATTAGGAACCTATCCTAACCTTATTATGTAATTACCCCCTTCTCAATATGGGAACTCCATATTAATAATATTATGTAGTATTTTATAATGTGTAGGTGGCATTTGAGGCACCTAGACAAGTGGGGCCATTTAATGTAACCATTATAAAGAATGTAATTACTTGTTTGGTAGAAGATTCTAGCTCAGGTGGCCACTTGTATGTGAAGCCAACCCTTAAGAATTATAGTTAAGATTACGAAGAGTCTTTAAAAAGGCAAAGGTGCATAGATGAAAGTTGCTCATATTTTTGTTGTATTAAATCTCTGCTTCTAAGGAGGTTGCCCCCTCAAAGAGTCTTGTGATTCTATAATGTGTTCTTCCTTTCTACAATATAATGTGTTGTTTTTCCCTTTCATATTGCAATACTGTTAATTTTAATATTTTTCTATTATCATTGCAATATTATGTGGATGTGTTTTTATTTCAATGCAATGTTCATAATAGTATCTAACATCAATCTTGAAATATTATAATTTTTGGTGAAAGGATTAATTTCTTTCAATTATTTTTTTGGTGAAAGGATCGCTTTCCTTTAATTATTTGAATTTTCTTATAGGTATGACTCATGAGATGAATAAAGAATAACATTAAATTTTAAGTAAATACTAGGACCATTAAAAGGGTTAATTTCCTTTAATTATTTGGATGGTATTTAAAAAAGAAATAGAAAAATACCTAAAGTTCTGGATAACTAGGAATTTTAAATGAGTGCTATAAGTGCTTTATTTGTTGATTGGAAAAGAGTACTAAAATAGGAGGTGCTCATGAAAAAACCCACTTCAAAAAATAGTGCAATACTTACAACAGTTTACCCAAACTCTATATGAAGTAGGCAATTAAAAAGAGAATTTCAAGTGTGAATAGGAAGAACTCGTGAGTAGGAAGCGAGGACCTTGCCTTCAAATTTTTTGCTCTAGATATTTGAAGAAATTAAAAAAATAAAAAATTCCTATGAGTAATTAATGAGTTGTAATAAATTATATCATTTAAAGAAGCCTTGGCTGGAAGTAAGGATTCCCTAGTTATGGTGTAATGGCTCCAATAAAGCCATATTAGATATCTTTATTTTTATTAGTTCAAAACCTAGGTTTAGATAGTCATCCCTTGAACATTAGGGCTAGGGTTAATGATTTATTTAATTTATGAATAGGAAGAGTTAGGGATTAGTTGATATCATATTTCATATTTGAATCTTAGTCATGTTTGTTATGCATATGAGACTTTGTCCTCTCTAAGTGGCTATGAGACTTTACCCTCTCTAAGTGGCTAAATATTTGCATTGATTTGAATCTAAAATTTGATTATTACATATTTGATTTTTTGGCAATTGAGTCTGAGTTGATATTATTATTTGGGTAATTTTATTTGTACATTATTAGATTTCTATTGTTATTGTTATAGTTCGTAAAGGTGTTTCATAACAAGTGGTAACAAAGCTTCAATCTTGGTTTCCTATGTAGTGCAAATTTATAGCAGAAGGGTGCCCAAACCATTCCAGATTCTCTAGTAAACATTATTACTATTTATTTCTTGGTAATTTTTTTAGTCCATCTTCTAGTGTAATTATCTTCTAGAATATTATGAGTTTGTAATTCTTACTTCGTCTTCCTAAACTTAATTTAAAAAAAAAGAGTATCAACTATATTCATACTCTTGTGAGAGACCTATAACATTATGATTATCTCTTTAATATGATCAAAACAACGGGTATCTCCAACATAATTTTTTAAAAGGTGAGTGTCCTTAGACCCTCGTAGGAGACTTATCTCTTCATGATCATCTCTTCAAGCTTATCAAAGTAAGAGGTATTTTTTACAACACTTTTTTAAGGAGCACTCCAAGTATTTTTTGGATTTTTAAATTGCTCATTATGTATGAATGAACATGTTGCCACTATTGGTTAGGTGCAAGTCAACGATCGATTCCAACATAGTGTTCATTCAGAGGATGTGTGTATGATCAAAAATAAATACAAACCTATAAATATTGGTAAGCATCACAACACTTTCTCAAATATCAATAGTTTTGACCAATATATTATTTATTCCTAAAATGTCATGGCTTTGCATCCTCTCATGACCTTGGGTTCTTTCTCTCCTCTTCATAATAACCCTATGTTGATAACTCTTCTTTCTACCCTTCCAATTGGTAATCCTCTTCCTAGTACTACTAACCCTAATTTGCATGCATATATTTTGAATCAAGAATAAACAATTACTTTCATTTTCAAGTTCTTAGATAATCAATACCATAATTACTTCCATTTCCAAGTCCTTTGACAACATCCAAAGAGTCTAAATATATGCTATTATGCCTCCTCTTATCCAAGGTTTACAAAAAAACATAGTAAAACAACCTCCAATCGTTCATTAGGTACCAAATACTAGTGTTCTTCCACAATAACCACTTGGTCATAGTCCTCTAAATTTCTATGGAATTCACTCAAATCCTTATGCCACCCAAGATTCCCCTCTATTTATGTATTCTTACAACCTAGGCTTTGTTTCTAATATGGATTCCATAGTAGTAGTTGCTTCTAATTTCCTTAACTAGCCTCTTGAAGTTCTTATTCCTCACATCGATATTCCCACCTTTAAAGGTGATAATCCATGAGGATGATTGGCCAAGATGGATAGCCTTATCCACCTATACTATTTTCTTCAAGTAGGTCATGTTTCGTTAGCAACTTCTAAGTTGTGAACCCAATCTCATCAGTGGTTGTTGTGGTAGCTTCATCAAAATGAGGGTTATCTTTTGTGGCCTAACTTTAAAAAATAATTTCTCCAAATATTTGACAAAGGATCTTCCACGTCGTATGTGGTTTATCATATGCAAATAAAGCAAATAAAAATAATGGAGTATTATTGTGAGTTCACCAATATTCTCACCTATACCCACCAATTGAATCTAGCAATGGTGGTCTCAACCTTGCCATGGTTTTAAGGATAAAATTTAGCAAGAATTCATCATGCTTGATCCCTATACTCTCAATTATGCTCAATGTATAGCTTTGGTGGTAGAATAGAAGCTCAAATATTCTAGTCCCCAACATAAATTTGACTTCAAATCTTGTCGTTCTTACTGTAATAATGAATATTTGCAAGGATTATTCTATTTAAAATGTCATTCTCACCATTCCTAATATTAGGTCTATGAAGAATATCATAACTTTCAAGTGGAATATGAAAACACAATAGCATATGAAGATGAATATTCATTATAGCAAGAGCAACTAGAAGAAGCAAATGAGGCAAAACATGAGAATAACACCATGGATCTCTCTACTCATGCTCTTAAAGGGCTCCAAGCTTAGGATACTATCAAGGTACAATGATTCATTAAATAATAACACGTCAATGTGTTTATTATTTTAGGTAGTGCACATAACTTTATAGATAGTATGATATCAAAGTCCTTGGAATTGTATATAAATACTTCAAATCAAGAAAAATTTCAAGTCTTAATACAAATAAGGGTATTGATCAGTGTGTGGGTTGAGAAACTAAATTTAACATCCAAATGGAGTATTATACTTGGTCAAACAATCTCTTTTCAATAAATTTGCGTATTTCATTAGGAGCACAATGGCTATCTTAGCTTGGTCATGTTACTATTAATTTATATAACTATATGTCAAATGGAAAAATAAGAGAAGAGTTATTTGCCTCCAAGGAATCCAAACCCATCCATCCAATATGGTTAATTCAACCTCCTATTGTATATCCTTACCATTATCCCTAGCCTTAAAAATTAAAAATTAGGAAGCTAGTTCAAGAAATATTGGAGCAAGGGATCATCCATCCAAGAATCATTCCACACAAGGATAATTCATAGCACATATGTCTTGATTTTTTTTCTCTCAACAAGATCACTATCAAAGATAAGTTTTCTATCCTTGTTATAGATGATTTTTTGGATGAATTGAAAGGTTCTAGATATTTTACAAAACTAGACTTGCATTCTAGATTTCGTCAAATTAAGGTTATCAAAGAGGATATCCCTAATTTTATTTTTCCTATACATGAAGGTCATTATAAGTTCCTAGTAATACCTTTTGGTCTCATCGATGATCCTTTCACTTTCCAAAGTCTCGTGAACTCTATATTTCATCCTTCTCTTCTCAAGTTTGTCTTAGTTTTCTTTGATGATATTTTTAGTTATAGCAAATCATAGGAGGATCATCTAGTTCATGTTGATAAAGTTATTCACCTATTATAAAGGGAAAAAAAATGGTAGGTTAAATTAAAATTAAAATGGGTTTTTATCAAGAGACCCAAAACTTGATTACAATGAGATAAAATAGGAAAATCCCAAGGATGGACATCAGGACAGGCATGAGGAAATCCAGCAGGAAAACCTTCAAGAAGGCACCAGGAAAGCCTTCAGGAAGGAATAGAGAAGCACACCTAGGAAGTGGGAAAAAGCAATTTGAAATGCTTGCCTGGTGGGAAATTGCAAATTTGAATACCTAGGAAGCGAGAAACTATCATTTGAAATGCCTAGGAAGTGAGAGACTGTCGTTTGCAACCAAGAAGCAGGAATCTATAGTTTGAAACACCTAGAAAGAAGGAAACTACAATTTGAATAACCAAAAAAGTAGTAAACTACTGTTTGAAATACCCAAGAAGTGGGAAATAGTAATTTGAAACATCTACCTAGTAGAAAAATAGCAAATTTAAATAATCCCAAAGGCAAGAAAAGGAATAACCCACACAGGGAAAACTGAAAACCAAAAGAACTTGACATCCCATGCAAGGGAAAACTAGCATATATGTAAAAACCATCCTACACCAAAGGGTGGAGCAGTGATACTATAAATACATCAAATCCTACCAAAGAAAGGATGGAAAATAAACAGGGATGCCAGAAGATCAAGAAAACTAATAAGAAACCATATCCCTCACAAGCCTAGAAAGTGGATCAGTCACATCCCTCATAAGCCTAGAAACTGATAAAGGGAAAAACTTTTTTCAAAAGATCCAAATGTTATTTTAGGGTCTAAGAGGTAGAATACTTGGGATATAAATTAACTCAATGATTCAAGGTAGATCCTAACAAGATCAAAGCTATGCAATATTGGCCATTACCCAAATTCCTTAAACAACTTCATGGATTTTTAGGACTCACTGGCTACTACAAAAAAATTATCCATAACAATGGCAAAATTATCATTTCTCTCACTGCTCTCACTAAAAAGGGTGCCTTTTTTTAGTATGAAATCACTTACCAAGCCTTCCAAGCCCTAAATAGGGTATGTGTACCACTCCTAACTTTAGTAAACATTTTTCATTGAGTGTGATGCTTCCAAAACAGGTATTGGAGCTATTTTGATGCAAGATGGAGACCCATTAGCCTTTGAAAGTAAGTAACTTTCAAGCAAGAATCTAGAATGGTACACTTATGAAGAGGAAATATTAGTTGTTCTAAATCCATTAGAGAAATGGATATCATATTTGTTGGCACATAATTTCATCATCAAGACCAACCATAACACCCTTAACCATTTCTTAGAGCATTGTCCTTCATGGCCTACACAAAATAGATCGATGACCAAACTCTTGGGTTATATAATTTTTTCATTGAATATAATAAAGGAAAGGAGAATGTGGTGGTTTGTGTATTATCTTGTGAATATAATGATGTTGTTGCCAATACCATATCTATTCCTCTTCCACAATGGCTTTCTCAACTTTGGAAATATGGGCTTCCTAACCTAGAGACTACATGGATCATTCAAGAAAGTGAGGTAGGATCATCATTGCATTATTGATTCTCATATACTGATGGAGTGCTTTGCAAAATAGATTGTATTTATCTTCATCAATATTTAGCTATTAATTCAAATTTTCTCTAAGAATTGCATGCATCTTGTTTGGCTATACATTCAGGATCCTTGAAAACATACCAGCAGGTGAAGCAATATTTTTCTTGAAAAGGATTAAAAGCATATATTAATACATTTGTGACCTAGTGTGGGATGTGTTAGCATAACAAAGGAAAAATGGTTAAATATTTTGGATTTTTGCAACCCTTTTTTATTATTTACCACCAATGGGAGCACATATTCATGGATTTCATTGAGAGCCTTCCCAAATTTGAGGGCAAAATGATAATATTTTTGGTAGTATATTTCCTTTTCAAGTATGCTTTTTTTGTGCATTACAGGATCCCTATTTAGCAAGTAAGATGGCCAAGGTATTTTTTTATTATGTTATTAAATTACATCATATACCCAAAAACAATTATGAGTGACCATGGCATTATCTTCACAAGTAATTTTTGGAAAGAATTGTTTTATCTTAGTGGTACCAAGTTGAGTACATCCTCTTCTTATCACCCTTATTCGTAAGGTCGGATAAATATTGTTAATAAATATTTGGGTACTTACCTCCATTGTTTTTCTCAATACAAGCAGTATCATTGGATTAATTAGCTCTAATTAGCTAAAGTATGGCACAATATTTCTTACCATCCATCCCTCAATATGTCCTCATTTGAAGCATTGTATGGTCAAAAATCTTCAATAATGGTATACTATATTCTAGTATCATCCAAGGTTTCCTAGGTAGATGATTTGCTATAGCAATGTATCTTATGCTTTAGCTTCTAAAATATAATTTGACCCAATCCCATATTCAAATTAAGCAACAACAAGATTCATGTTGTTTTGAACAACAATTTACCATAGGCTATATGGTCTTTTTGCACCTAAAATCCTACAAGAAATTATCCTTGAAGATCAATTCTAGTCAGAAATTAGATCCTTAATTTTATAGGCCCTACAAGGTGGTTGTTGCATTGGTGAAATGGCATATCCGTTGGAGATTCTTTCATCTTCTTGCATCCATCCTATATTTCATGTATCTTTTTTATAGGTTATTTACAAAAATATGCAAATTCTAGAAGAAGATTCTATTACTCATTGAAGAAGGTCAAATCACTCTCCAAACTAAAGTAATGTTGTAGTCCATAGTGTGTTATATTCGATCTCAACAAATTTAGGAGTTCCTCATCAAGTGGTAGGATATTATAGAATGTCACAACCTGTTCCCATTGAATCTATTCCAAAAGGGTATTAATTGATATGGGGGATCAATTAATACCTTATTAGAGGGTCGTTGGCCCTATAGATTCTTAAAAAATTCCAATTAAGGGATTTTGTGGAGTTGTGAGAAGGAAATAAATATTTTCATAAAACTATTAATTAATTTGGGGAGGATTAAAATAAAATAATTCAATAAATTGATTAGGTTTTATCAACCTCATTAAATTCAAGTAGATGCTCTTGTCTTCTTCAGGCTTGTCCAATTTTGATTGGACCAAAAAGAGCATTAGAATATTATAATATATTTATGATTATTTTATTGGGAGAGATTCCCCTCTCTAATCAATAATAGTGTTGAAATGGGGGAACACAAAACATGATAAGGTCATGTACCTTATCTCCATTTGGGCCTCCTAATTTTAAAATTAATTTAATAAAGGGCATCATACTATTTTAATAGTAACCTTTTTAAAAATGGCCAAATTAGTAATTGACTAATGGATTTGGATTCCCTCCAAATGGATGGAGGAGGAAGACCTTTAAAAGCAACTAGAAAAGGACCAAATTAGTAGGCATCTTTATATTATTAAATAAGGACCACCTTTTTTGGCACATCATGGGAAAAATATTTATTTATTTAAAGGTGGCATATTTTTATAAGAGCCACTTAATGGCTCATAGGAGGGAAGAAAATGGTTATAAAAAGGAATACCTTTGGTTTTAGAAGGCTAGGACGGTTTAGCATGGAGAAGGGGTAGAAATATTGGGAGGCTTGAGATGAGAAGGAAAGAAGATGTTAGGTGGCTTGTCAGGAGGAAGCTCAGAAAAGCCAACTTGAAGAATAATAATTAGGTTGGATCTTTCTAACCTCTTGTTATTTATTTTGAAATACTAGTCTACTGGAAACTATTTTTTCTCAATGTTAGTGTGCATTTGTTGACTAACATTGGAAACCTTGTCTCATTGGGAGGCATTTATTCATTAACATAGTTTGAAATATGTCTTTGAAGAAAGGGTATCTACTCTAGTACAGCATAAATGAGTTTTTAAATTGTTGGGGTATGAATATGACATCATGTATAAGAAAGGAAAGAAGAATATTATGGCAAATACCCTCTCCCATCAGTTTGAGAATCAAGTAAAAATGTGTGCCTTTTTATCCCTACTTTCCCAATGGGTCTTCCAACTTCAAGAAGATGCAACCAAGGGCTAGTCCTTACAAACCTTGTAAGAACAACTCAAAAGGGATCCCAATTTGCATGTTGGATATTCATGAGATGGACACATGTTAAAATATCAGGGTCACATTGTGGTCTCTAAAACTTCATCACTTTGTGAGGATATCATGAGGGAAATGCACACTTCACCTACTACAAACCATTTAGGATTCTTGAAGACATATGAGAGAGTTGAAAGGTAATTCTAATGGCAAGGAATGAAAAATGATATTCAAACTTTTGTGAATAAATGTGAAATTTTCCAATGAATGAAAGGAGAAATGGTTCATACTCTAGGAACTCTATAATCATTTATGATCCCAGAAAATGTATGGACTGATACCTACATGGATTTTATTGAAGGGCTTCCTAAATCTAGAGAAAAATTGGTCATTATTTTGGTGGTGGATTGTCTCTTGAAGTATGTCCATTTATATTACCTCTCTCATCCTTACCATACCTCCACCATTGCTCAAATATTCATGGACTCCATTTTCAAACTCCATGGTATACCCAAATTCATTGTGTCTGACTGTGACCCACTTTTACTAGTCAATTTTAGTAAGAATTATTTAAACTATAGGGAATGCAATTGTAAATGAGCTTAGTCTACCATCTATAGATGGATGGGCAAACTAAAATTATAAACAAATATCTAGAAATTTATGTTTGTTCTTTTACCTTTGAATACGCAACACAATGGACTAAGTGGATACCTTTGGCTGAGTGGTGGTACAACACTTCATTCCACATGGCATCCAAAATGACTCCTTTTAAGGCATTATGGGTACCCACCTTCGTCACCCTCTTTATATGTTCCTAGAAACTCTAAATTTTAGGCAATGGATGTATATCACCAAGAAGGGTACACACATAGCAACCGGTTCATTAGATGTTGTTTCAACGCCCCATGTTGCCATGGCGGTCAACACAAATGAGACCACTTATCTTTGGCATAATATATTTGGTCATCTTAGTACATGGTATTTACTTGAGCTCAGTAAATCTCAAATGGTGAAGGGACTTCCCACCCTTTCATCTACATTTCCAATCTGTTCGGATTGCTTAGTCAAAATGTTACACTCCAAATATAGCACATGTCGGCTATGACGTCCAAGCTTGTAATTCTAATATATATGGTTCACAAATGATTAAATAAAACATTATCTTATATTTTTTCATATTATCATCTGCGTACTGCGCAAGGGTGTGCCCACCTTAAGTGGCCGTGATTCCTTCCATTTGATATCTGAAAATTTTATTGATTCTTCTACATTCGTCTTCTATTCGTAATTGTTTTGTTCATTACACATTTCTGGAACCGAAGGATAGGAGTATCCTTCCACGTGGTATCAGATTCGGCGATCTCCGGGAGTTTTCGGTCTCATAACACGGCCATTCGTTTGCGCAATATCCAGCTGCAATTCGCCTCGCGTCATCGTATTCCCAGCGTTTGCAAAGAGGGCCTTACGGCGGTGATCCGGCGTTTCGATTCCAGTTTTCGCCACTGCTCGTTCAAGTTTTTTCCAGCGTTTGCAAAGAGGGTCTTACTACGGTGATCCGGCGTTTCGAGTCCAATTTCCGCCACTGCTCGTTCCAGTTTTTCCCTAACCACCGCCATATCGAATCCTCTCTTCGCGATAACAAAACACCCACAGACGTCTGTTGGATTTGCACAGTTCGTTCCAGAAGCCATCGTCCAATCCTAATCGCAAGAAATTTTTAATTTACGGGCAATCCTAAGGTCGTTACAAATTTTTATTTGGCTGACGTCAGGGGCAAAAAAATTAATTTCGGGCGTGGTCTCCATCATTTATCCCACATTCAGCATAGTTCGTGGGTTTAATAGTTTAATAGGCACCAGTCACACCTTTTACGGTGTGACTTCGGTCACACGGTGGTCTTCCTCCGTGCCTAGCCTTGTCCGCCCTTTCATCCGCGTGTCGTGTCGTTAGTCCCCTCCGCGTGTCGAGCCTTATCCTCCCTGTCCTCCGCGTGTCGTTTGGTCTCCTCCGCGTGTCGTGTCGTTGGTTCCCTCAGTGTGTCGTGTCGTTTGGGTCCTTGTCCTCCGTTCGCGTAGTCTCGCTCGGTCGTCGTGTCGTGTCGTGTCTTCGTCTTCCGTGTCAGTCGGCCAGTGTTCTGGTCTTAGCTGTCTGACTCGTCGTGGGTCTTAGCTCGCGGTTCGTGTCGTCCGTTCTTAGCTCGCGGTTTGTGTCGTCCGTTTGCATGCTGTCAAGTGGTTGATATTGTCAAAAAAAAAAGGTGGTTGTTCAAAGTTGCGGGCAAGGAAGCCATCCACACTTACATCCGCGCCACAGTTGGAGTGGCAATAAGGCAGAGAAAACAAATTTTTGTAATTCAATTCAGCACGAAATTTTGAGGTTCAAAGACTACTAAGCAAGAGATTGTAAGCAGTGCATGAGTAAAAGTTGGAGCAAGGGTCCTGACGGTCGATTATCAAGCTCAGAAACGACCAATCCCAACATAAGAAGAGCTAACCGCAGCCCAGGTACTAAAAATTCTCTTTCTCCTTTTAAAATTGGTAGTTATAACCCACATCATCCCCTAGTAGATCCTATGGCTACTAATCCTTCCCCAACTCACGAAAACATCACGCAAGGCGACTCAAGTAATTCAGCCATGTCTGATAAGGAGTCTCTGCACAACATACTAGAGAGTCTACACGACATGGGTCTCACCCTCAAAAAACTTGTGCAAGCACAAAGACAACCTGATCCCAATACTAATCCCCAAAATCACTCCCATGCCCAACGGAATGTAGAAATTGTCGATCCTAATGATGATTGGCAACAACAACAAGGTGATTCAGATAATTACAAGGATCCCTATCAAAGACAACGATATAACCAAAATCAAGAACGGGACATGGGTTATCACCAACCAAGAGGCCCTAATATTAACTTTCCACGAATTGATATGCCCACTTTTGAAGGTCATGATCCTCGTGGTTGGTTAGCCAAAATGGAAGGCATCCTTGACTTATATCAAATTAAGGAAATTGATAAAGTTCCTTTCGTTGCAACAAAATTAGGCACTGAGGCCTACCAATGGTTTGTATGGCTTAAAAAAGAGAATGTAGCTATTATTACCTGGAGAAAATTCACTACCTCTTTTTTAGAAATATTTGACGACGGAGCTACATCATCCTACACGAGAAGATTGTTATCTCTTAAACAAAAAGGGTCGGTTAGCGAATTCGTTTCGGAGTTTACCAGTTTACTACCATACACTTCAGACCTTAATCCCGACACAGTGGTAGGTGCTTTTCGCAATGGTTTGAAAGAAAGTATTCGAGTGGAGGTAGACATGCACGATCCAACTTTGTTGAACAGTTGTATAAGATTAGCCAAGTTGGCCGAGAAGAGACACCAGTTGTCTGCATATCGGGAAACATATAGTCGTCCTTCATACCGCAACAATTCCTTTCGTAGAAATGATCAACCATCAAGATATTTTTGTTATAAATGTCGCACTAATCACCCCAGGGAACAAGCTTGTGCCCAAAAACAAAACTTTCATATTGAAGGTGAGCAAGATGATGGGGAAGAGGATGAACCTTACCAATCAGAAGAACCTATGCCAGAAGACCTACCAGGTACTATAGACGAAAAAGAAGAGGATACAATGGCAATTTCAGTGCATGCTCTCATGGGTCTAACCGCCCACCATACCATCAAGGTACCAGGTTTTCTCCGCTAGAAAAAGGTGAATGTGCTAATTGATTCGGGTAGCACCCACAATTTTATCGACATCAAAACAGCAAAAGCCTTGAATTTATTCATTAACTCGTCCAACAAAGACAAATTCCAGGTTTTAGTGGCCAACGGGGTGAACGCACAATGCGTGGGTCGCACATCTCAAGTTTCCATAAATATGGGAACTTATACCTGGTTAGGCTCCCTTTTTGTCATGAATTTGGGAAATTCTGATGTCATTTTGGGGGTTGAATGGTTGGAAACATTAGACACAGTTAGCTTCAACTTCAAAAAATTATTTGTGGAATGGAAGGAAAATGGACGAGTCATTCACTTACAAGGCATTACTACGCCTCCAACACAAATGGTGAGCTCTCATAGTATGGAAAAAATATTAAAAAAGGGTGGATATGGGTTTATAGCTCAAATTAATTGTTTGGAAAAACAATCATCAGCAAATTTGGATATTATTGCACCTGAGTTACAAGATATTATCACACATTACGACGAGGTTTTTCAAGAGCCTCAAGGATTACCACCTAAACGATCTCACTATCATGCCATCCATTTGATGCCAGGAAGTGTCCCACCTAACAATCGTCCTTATCGCTATCCTCAGCCACAAAAGATAGAAATCGAACAGATCATTCAGGATTTGTTGGATCATGGAGTCATTCGTCACAAAGACTAGTCCTTATTCCTCACCCGTAGTCCCGGCTAGACGAAAAGATAACTCTTGGCGTATGTGTCCTGACTTTCGTTCTCTCAATAAACTCACTATCAAAGACAAATTTCCTATCCCTGTCATAGATGACCTATTAGATGAGTTGCATGGTGCAAAATTTTTTACAAAATTAGACCTTCGCTCTGGCTTTCACCAAATCCGTGTTAGAGAAGAAGATATTCCCAAAACGGCCTTTCGTACTCATGAAGGTCATTACGAATTTTTGGTCATGCCTTTTGGTCTCACTAATGCTCCATCCACATTCCAAAGTCTCATGAACCAAGTGTTTCGTCCACTCCTCCGTAAGTTTGTGTTAGTTTTCTTTGATGATATTCTCATATACAGCAAAACATGGACGGACCATTTACGTCATGTGGATCAAGCCCTTCACATTTTACACAAAGAAAAATTATTTGTTAAACGTTCCAAATGTTCATTTGGTGTTCAAGAAGTCGAGTATCTTGGTCATATAGTGTCGCATGAAGGTGTAAAAGTCGATCCCAATAAGATTAAGGCAATTCAAGAGTGGTCGTTACCTAAAACAATCAAGAAACTTCGTGGTTTTTTGGGTCTCACCGGCTACTATCGCAAGTTTGTACACAATTATGGTAAGATTGCAGCACCTCTCACCGCACTTACAAAGAAGGATGCCTTTCATTGGTCAGAAGAGGCCACTCGAGCTTTTGAAACTCTTAAAAAAGCCATGTGTACAACCCCAGTACTAGCAACCCCCAATTTTCACAAACCATTTATTATCGAATGTGATGCTTCAGGAACAGGAATTGGGGCTATATTAATGCAAGAAGGTCATCCATTAGCATTTGAAAGTAAACAGCTTTCTGGAAAAAATTTGGGAAGATCAACATACGAAAAAGAAATGTTGGCTATTCTTCATGCAGTAGAAAAATGGAGACACTACTTAATCAATAGCCGTTTCATTATAAAAACAGATCATAGTAGCCTCAAGCATTTTTTGGAGCAAAGGTTTTCTTATCCAGAACAAAATAAGTGGTTAACCAAACTGCTGGGCTATGATTTCGTTATCGAATACAAGAAAGGGAAGGAAAATATCGCCGCCGATGCATTGTCCAGGAAGTATGAAGATGAAGTAGTCATTAACGCTATTTCAGGTCCTTGCTCCCAATGGGTGAATCAATTACAGGAGGAATGGTTGTCCAATAGTGAAACTGCCTAGATAATTCATGAATTATCTATAGGGTCTTCCAAACACCCTTTGTTCTCTTATGAAGATAACATCCTCCGAAAGAAGAACCGCATTTACATTCCACATAATTCAGAACTCAAATCAAAGATCCTCGACGAATCACACGCATCTCCATCAGCAGGACATTCAGGATTCTTGAAGACATATTTAAGGGTCAAACAATCATTTTGTTGGAAAGGATTAAAAGCAGAAGTCAAACAATGGGTAGCAGAATGTGAAGTTTGCCAGCGCAATAAAGGAGAAACAATCAAATCACCAGGATTATTACAACCATTACCCATCCCGGAACGACAGTGGGAGCACATATCCATGGATTTCATTGAAGGTCTTCCAAAATCAGAAGGCAGGACAGTAATCTTCGTCGTCGTAGACCGGTTATCCAAATACGCTCACTTTCAGGCTTTACAACATCCATTTTCCGCAAGCAAGGTGGCAAAGGTATTCATGGATTCAATTTTCAAATTACATGGTATGCCGAAAAATATTGTAAGTGATAGAGATCCTATTTTTACTAGTCATTTTTGGAAAGAATTATTTCGCCTTAGTGGTACCAAATTAAACATGTCTTCAGCTTACCATCCACAGACAGATGGTCAAACAGAAGTAGTTAATAAATGTTTGGGTACATACTTAAGATGTTTTGCTCAAGATAAACAATACCAATGGAGCCATTGGTTAGCATTGGCAGAATGGTGGTACAACACTTCTTACCACTACTCAATTAAAATGTCTCCATTTGAAGCATTGTATGGCACCAAACCTCCAGCAATCGCAGATTATGTACATGGATCAGCCAAAGTAGCCAAAGTGGATGATTGGTTCCAACAAAGGCAATCTACACTCACCATCCTCAAAGAGAATTTAGTCCAAGCACAGAATCGTATGAAACAACAACAAGACTTGCACCGATCAGAGAGAACTTTTAATATAGGTGATTGGGTGTTCCTAAAGTTGCAACCCTACAAACAATCCTCGTTAAGGATAAAATCGAGTCAAAAGTTGGCTCCACGATTCTATGGGCCCTACAAAATTGTGCGCCGCATTGGGGAAGTAGCCTATCAATTAGAGCTACCTACATCATCACGAATACACCCGGTATTTCATGTTTCATGTCTTAAAAAAGTAATTGGTCAAAAAATACAAAGTCAATCGGACTTACCAATGCTCGATGAGGAAGGACGCATACATCTCCAACCTGAAGATATACTACAACATAGAACCCGAAGATTGAGATCACGTCAGATTCAAGAATTTCTCATTAAATGGCAAGATTTACCAGAGGAAGATGCCACATGGGAACCTGAAAGTATTTTCCAGACATTTCCAGCTTTGAGGACAAAGCTTTCCGAGGAGGGGAGTCATGTTACACTCCAAATATAGCACATGTCGGCTATGACGTCCAAGCTTGTAATTCTAATATATATGGTTCACAAATGATTAAATAAAACATTATCATATATTTTTTCATATTATCATCTGCGTACTGCGCAAGGGTGTGCCCACCTTAAGTGGCCGTGATTCCTTCCATTTGATATCTGAAAATTTTATTGATTCTTCTACATTCGTCTTCTATTCGTAATTGTTTTGTTCATTACACATTTCTGGAACCGAAGGATAGGAGTATCCTTCCACAAAAAGCAACACCAAACACCATTCGAAGCTAGCTCTTCTAGAGCTAAGAGATCGTTGGAGTTAGTGCACATTAATTTGTGTGGTCCCATGCCACCAAGTTTTGGAGGCAAAAGGTATTATCAGTTGTTTTTGTATAATCACTCACGAAAGATGTGGGTCTTCTTTCTTCAATTGAAATCAAAAGCATTTTCCTAATTTTAGTGGTTTAAGAAACTAGTTGAGAAAGAGTTTGGATGCTCCATAAAGACCCTCCACTTAGATAAAAATAAGAATATACCTCAAATTAATTCTCTTCATTTTTGAAAACACATGGGATCAAAAGACAGCTAACCACAACCTATTCTCCACAGCAAAATGGAGTTGTTGAAAGGAGAAATTGTTCCATCATGGAAACAGTTTGTAGTATGCTTAAAGGTGCAAATATTGAGCAACCCTATTGGGCAGAAGCTATCACAATGACATTATATCTTTTGAATAGGGCACCCACAAATGCCCTTAAATATATAACTCCACAGAAAGCATGGAGCAGCAGAAAGCCCTCCATCTCTCATATAAGATGTGGTATTCGATGAGGCTTTCACACCTGACATCACATCCTCTGTATACCTAGAAGATGAGAAGCCACAAAAACAAAATCCTTCACCTTAAAAAAAAGTGCCAAAATGGTATACAAGTACGGTGAGAGACTCAAAGTTGATCTCACCTCCTGATATTACTCCAAATCATCCTCGAACTCGCAGCATATCTCGGTAGAAGAGAGCAGAAGCATCACCAACAGTTGATGACCTTTGCCAAAATTTTGAAGAGCTTTTTGTAGATAGAGAAATTGATAGTGGAGTAGACATGGAGATTGATGATGTGAGGGTTTATATGTCTTCATATCATGAACATGAACCTACCATGGTCAAAGAAGCACTTAGTGAGCCACAGTAGAGGGCAGTTATGGATGTTGAATATAAATCTCTCATCAAAAACAATACATGGATGTTGGTTAATTTACCTTCAGGTAAGAAACCCATTGGTTGCAAATGGATTTACAAAATTAAATACAAGGCAACTGGAACTATTCACAAGCATAAGGCTTACCTTGTGGCAAAGGGCTATGCTCAAAAGGAAGGCATCAATTACGAAGAGACCTTTGCACCCACTGCAAGGATGACCACCATTCGTGTTCTTTGTTCTATGGCAACACAGTACGGATGGAAACTTCATCAAATGGATGTCAAGAGCACCTTCCTAAATGGTGATTTGAACGAGGAAGTATACATGACTCAATCACAAGGATTTGTTGAGGAAGACCATGAGCAACAAGTTTGCAAATTGGTTAAATCCTTGTATGGTTTGAAACAAGCCCCTAGAGCATGGTATATAAAGATAGACAATCACCTTATACAACATGGATTTAAGAGAAGTCCTTTAGATGCAAATCTCTATGTTAAGAATATTGGTTATGAGATAGTGATACTTGCACTTTATGTGGATGATTTGATCATAACTGGAAACTTTAGAGGCATTGATATATGTCGTGAAGAATGACTTGAGAAATTCATTTGATATGACAAATTTGGGACTTCTCCACTATTGTCTTGGTCTAAATATTGAACAAAAAAAGAATTACCTAAGGGTGACTCAAAAGAAGTACGCCAAGACACTGAATGAAAAGTATTGTATTACTTATTACAATCCAAAATCAACATCGATGGAACAAAGGCTTCAATTGTCATGATACGATGATTCAACTCAGGTAGATGGCACTCTTTATCGTCAAATTATTGGGAGCCTTATATGCCTGACAAACACTAGACCAGATATCACATTTGCTATGAATTTTCTTTCTTGGTTCATGCAAGAACCAAAAGTTACTCACTAGAAAGCAACAAAGTGTGTTCTCCACTATATCCGTGGTAGTGTGGAGTATGGTTTAGAGTATAGGAAGAATGACAAATTCTTATTACAGGGTTTCATAGACTCTGACTATGTTGGATCAGTAGATGACCGAAATTCGACATCTGGATATGTTTTTCATCTAGGATCCGGATCTATCTCATGGCACAACAAGAAGCAACAAGTGGTTTTTATATCTTCAATAGAGGCAAAATATCACGCAGCACAAGATGCAGTGTGCGAAGCAATATGGTTGAGTCACATCATAGCAAGTATGAATTTACCCAAGAAACTTCCAATTCACTTGTACTGTGACAACTAGGGTGTTTTGGACTTAGTGAAGAATCCAGTTCACCATGAGTGCACCAAACATATTGACACATAGTGTCATTTCATTTGCGACAAAGTTCCTAAACACAACATCAAGATCTAATTCATTACCACGACTGAACAAAGTTGCAGACATCTTCACAAAGGCACTTGGACGTGTCAAATTTGAGTTGTTCAAAAGTACACTTTGTATTTCAAAATAATGTAATAAATGGGGGATGTTAGGGTAAAAAGTAGTATTTACCTTTTTACCATTAGGTTATTACATTATTATCTAGTAGGTTAGATTTTTTATTTTATCTTTCTACTTAACCATGAATATATTCATGTCAAATATCTTATGGTTATCACACGCTATTGTTTAGACGTGATATATTAATCATATTGTTAGTGATTAATATATTGTTAGTTGTTAGCACTTAATCCTAGCTGGTAGCTACCTTTAAGGGGGGACTACCTATTAGGCTATTCATAGCCTATTCCTATTGTTATTTAAACACTATTCAATATCAATATCAAGCTAATGGTTCACGCTTAATAATTTTGCATTTTCTAACAGGGTTTAGGTAGGCGTATCCCCTATCACCTATTCTCTTCTTTATTCTTGATGAATTCCTTGGAAGAGCTCTCAAAGTTGCTTGCTCGGATGGCATGATCTCTAGTATTCGAGTTACTTCCAATATGAGACCACTTTCTCATCAGCAGTTCATAGATGACACTATATTAGTCATCCATGCTTTAGTTTGGGAAGCAAAGTCAATTAAAGGTATTTTATATCTCTACGAAGAGGTTGCACGACAAAAGATAAACTATGGCAAGAGTAAAGTTTTCTTTCTCAATACCCCCCTGTCTAGATAGGCCAATATTGCTCGTATTCTTTAGTGTGGCATATTTGAGCTTCCCATTGTCTAGTTAGGGATTCCCCTATTCACCAGTTGCCCCAAAGAGTCTATGTGGAGAAATATTATTGAAAGAATCAATAAAAATCTTGTAGGTTAGAAAGGGGCCCTCCTATCCTAAGCAGCCAAAGCCACTCTCAATGTGGTTTGTCTTCAAAGTATTCCTTTTTATATTATGTTAGTCTTCAAAGCCCCAGTTTATGTCTATAATAAAATTGAAAAGATTCAGAAGAGATTCCTTGGGCAGGTTCAGAGGATAAAAAAAGGTTTCATATAATCAGTTGGGAAAAGGTTTGCTTACCCAAAAGTCAGGGAGGGTTGGGTCTTAGAAGAATTAGTAATATGAACATGGCATTGTTAGCCAAGCGAGCTTGGAAGGTGTTTACCAATTGTAATATTAAATAGGTTTCCATCATCAATAAAAAATACACTCACATCTGGAATTTTATGGATGAAAATATTCCTAAAGTTGGGTCCATCTTCTGGAAATCAATCCTCCAGACCAGACCTCTTATTCAAAGGGGAACCAGATGGCAACTTGGAATAGGAAACAAGATAAATTTTTGGTCAGACATGTGGATCTCCAATCAAACAGTTAGTGAGAACAATAGAGTCTCAGTGGTGTAGCCTTTGCTGGATACTCTCATAGGCAGAATGGTGGTTTTTATAGACTCTTTAGTCCAACGCAAAATATGGAAAGAGCTCCACATTGCAAATGTTGATGTTGAAATTTCAAATGTTGTCACAGAATTATCAACATTATCGAGGACAACTATAATTCCATCCGGTATGTCTCATGATACCCTTTTCTAGAAAGAAACTGACTCTTGTATTTTTTCTGTCAAATTTGCTTATCTGTTGACTTTCATTCCCCAAACTTCTCTCATTCCTTTTAAACACATCATACCTAAAGTTATTATCTTTTCTTGGTTGGCCATCCAAAACAAGATCCTCACTACTGATAATCTCATGAAGAAAGGGATGGTTGTTCCTAATAGATACCATGTTTGCTTGGAGGCCTGGAAATCTGTCAACCACATATTTACATAATGTTCTTTCTTCCACTCTGCCATGGATCATCTCATGTCCACCTTTCACATCTCCTGGACCCAACTCAACTCCCTGGCTCTTTTTTCTCCTAGTGGTCCATGCCATTCAGAAATTCTAGGTTGTCTTCTTTGTGGAAATTGTATCTCCATCATCTCATGTGGCAGATCTGGCTTGAAAAAATAATAGAATATTTTCAAATACCCTCAGGGATTCTATCTTTGTTGCCAACAAAGCCATCACCTTTGTTGTTGAAAATTCTAAGATTTTTCCTTGCACCAAACTATTTGAGTCTACCCTTGAGTCCACTATTTTATGTTCTCTTAGTATTCCCCACAGTCCCAGCTCTGCTTCTAATCCCCATCCCAAAATTGGTGCTCATTGGAATCCTCTTGTAGGATAGCTTAAACTTAACTATGATGGTGCTTCTAAAGGAAATTTGGATGCAGCAGGTGTTGGAGGTCTGGTCAGGGATCACAATGGATGACTCATAGTGGCCTATGCTGAGTTTCTAGGCATCCAAACTAACCACTATGTTGAAGCTCATGCGTTGTGGAGAGGGCTAGAAGTTCTCATAGATTACAGGGAAAATTTACAAATTGAAGGTGATTCCATGAATGTTACAAACTCTATCATCAACGACAAATTCCTTCATGAAACGTACACACTGTTATTCACGAAGCTAAGGTCTTGATGCAAAATTTTCACAACACTACAACCTGTCATGTATATCGGAAAGCTAACAAGTCTGTTGATTTGCTCGCCAATGTTGGGGTTAGTCACAGGAATTTGTCCATCTAGCACCAAAATTTCCCTCAAAATGTTCTTAATGTTGTTGCTGTCAACTTGGAAATGCACAACTGGCCCTGAGAGGTATAATCACCTAAAAAAGTTTGATTATGAGAGTGATAGAAATGCTTCTTTGATGGTCATCTTCAAATTGGTCCACAACACCATCCTTAGTAGCATCATCAGTGAAATGGATAGCATCAACGCCTCCCTGAAACTATTGGTCAAAAAAAATGGCCAAAAGAGCTTTGTAGCTAAAAATTGTCGATGATTAGAGTTGGTTTGTTTTTTCTTTTGAGATCTGTTCCCCTGTGTGGGAATTTTGGTTCTAATATTTTGACCCCTGCATGGGCACTGGTTTGATTTTGCTTTATGTTCTCCTTAGCCTCTGTGTGGGCTCTCTTTCTATCTTTGTTTTTTTGTTAAATAACCCTTGCATAGGTCTATTTTTTCTCTAGTTCGGTTCAAAGAGCAACTAAGGTGTACACACCCTGTTTTGTACTTCTCTACGTACTTTTTATTATATGCTTATGTTTTTGGTTTTGACCACCAGTTAAAACCCATATAATATCATTTCTACCACCTACCAAAAAGAAAAAATCAAATCATTTATACATCGTAACTATTTATTACTATCACACTAAGTTCTATTCTTAGACACTATCATTTATACATCATAACTATCTCTATCTTTTAGACTATAATTATTTAGTTTATATATGGAATATTAAAGGATATGTATTTTAATATTTAAGTGTGATATCTAACGTCATCACATACATAATCATACATAATGCAATGTGTTGAAGGTTAAAAACGTAAACGTGTCCATCACATGCGTAATGCAGATCTATTGTTTTTAATATTTGACTGTGATATCTAACGTCATCACATACATAATGCAATGTGTTGAAGGTTAAAAACGTAAACGCGTCCATCACATGCGTAATGCAGATCTATTGTTTTAAAGATTAAATAATTAACATAATTTTATTGTTTATAAAATTATAGCAATACTTTTTGCACTTGGGGTGCAATGTAATGGTTGGGGCTTTGGCTTTTTTTTTTTTGGAGGTTCAAGGTTCAAGCTGCGGGGTGGGTGAGTGTGTGAGGGGGTGGGTGTGTGATGGCTTTGTGTTAAATTCTTTATTGATAAGTATAGCTCTCGACTCGAAGGGTCATGGTTGGGAGGAGACTGCTCAGCCTTGTACGTTGGTCATAAAAATTTCTCACAATAACCTAACCAAAAAAAATTATAACAATATTTTTATTTAAAATAATAATAATATAATTATAAAAATATAATATATTTTATATTTAAATTTTAAAATTGTAAAAATATGTTATCTATAAATTTAAATTTAAACCTTAAAAAGTGCTTCTGCCATGAATTTTCTTTTGGCACTGATTTCGAATCGAGTGCCCCAGCGGTCAGTTGCATCTCATCTTTTTCGAAGAATCGAACTTTCACAAGGCCCGAAGTCAAAAAGGTGGGTAGGCGATGAAATGAACGAAGGATATATATATATAGGGTTACATAAGAAGTTGGTTACCATTTATATTTATAGGAATTGGTAAGTGCAAGGTTCAAACCTCGTGTCATTGTTATTCATCCGGTGTGAGATGAATTGAGATTCGTATTGTCGTTGTTAGTCTGGCGTGCACTTATAGGATTCAACACGGACTACTACCTTTGCTAAAGTTAGAGGTGTGTCCCTAAGGTTTAAACCTAATTCTCTTCTTGGCAAGTACTTGAACAATCAAACCTTTACCAATCCACTTAATCTTTCATTAGGTAAGTACGAAGGATAGAATTTACTTTTGGTAAAAAGCAATTGTGTTTTTTGAATTTTTTTTGCCCTAATTTCAAAATCGAGTGGTCAGTCAGTTGCATCTCAAAATCTTAACCACTAAACCATCCTTACATATAGTTTTTTATTATTCAGTTTATTGATTTGGTTCTGATTTCAAAATCCTTACCACTAAACCATCCTAACAACAAAAAAAAGATTGATTTGGTTTTATTATTCGGTTTATTTTTTATAGTTTAAATTATAAATTTAAAAAAAAATCAAAATCCTAACCACTAAACCATCCTTACAACATAAAAAATATATATATTTTAACTTAACTTGAATTGTTACATTCAACGTACTTGTGATCTAGTCTTATGTTTTAACTGTATGTTGATTCAACATCACAATGATTCCCACTACTAAAAAAATTGATGCTAATATAATGGGTCGCAAAAAAGAAAGAAGTTAAAGTTAAGTTATTGATCATCCCTTCTTTGGACTATAATTAAAGTTAAAGTTGTCGTGACATCGAGACATATATATGGGTCACAGTCATAGAAGTTCAGTCAGTTCATAAGTAAGGATTGCTACGACATCGTGACATATCTCCACATCGTGGTTGTGAAAGCTTAAAAGGCGTTGAAGCTAAAAGATGTTGCGACTCCGCAACATGTTCCCATGTCGCGTTCGTGAAACCTAGAGAAGCTTAAGCTGAGAAAACTACATGACAATGCAACATGTTGTTGTGTCATGGTTGTTGATGCTCGATCAATTTGAAAATGGAAAGGAAGGTGCAACATTACTATGTGTTGTGTCGTGGGTGCAAAGGTCTGAAAAAGCTCAAGAGGTCAAAGAACGTCATGATGTCGTGACATGTTTTTGCGTCATGATCATAAAGGCATGAAAGGTCATAAGGTCGTAAGGCATAAGGCATCATGATGTTGTGATGTACCATCATCTCGCGATCGCAGAGGTTTGGGAAGCCCAAGGACACAAAATGGAGTGTGATCTTGTGACATGCCTTTGTGACTCAATTGCGAGAAATTGTAAGGAACAGAATCTTCGAGGGAGATTCAACCTACTGATATCCATTACAAATTAAGAGTGGTAGACTGGTTTCAAGAACGAAGAATGGACCGGATTTAAGCTTGTTCCCACTCCTTTCTTGCATGCAAGTGATAGTTGATCTACAATTGAAAATCGAGCATGTTTTTCCAGATTAGATTAATCGTACTACATGGTGTCTTCATGGACCCAGTCATCTGATATTTTTGTTGTAACTATTTTTCAAATAAAAAACTAATTTTGTAATTTCAAAATATTGAACCATAGGAAAGATTATAAATAAGAGGAGTGATGTCTTGTGAAAGCGTCGACTCTTGGGCGTTTACAAGTTGCATGTATGAAGAATTTTTTAAAAAAGCAATACAAATCGAGCTTTTGTTTGGCCTCTGGTTCACTATTTTGCAAAACATGTATGTATGAGTGGATGATTATTTTTGTTTTAGCTAGATAAATGTGTATGACATTAATTCTTATCTCTAGATTTTTGTACATGCTCATTCTCTAGTCCTATAATTTGTAATATGTTGGGTTGAAAACTAGAAAGATATTATTTTGCATTTTATAAAAATTGGTTGGTTTGTTAGGAAGTGTGGAGATTTGGTTTGTTTCATAATATTCATGCACTTCTTGATGTTGCTTAACCTGTACCACCTTAAGTTCTAACTTTGGCTAGTTAGAACCTTACAAGAGCCAACCTTCTTTGAAGATTGACCTGGATAAGCCTTGCAGCTTGACCAATCATTTAATTTTGGCTAAGTCTAAGACACACAATTTACCATAGGTAGATTTTGAACCAACAGTGACTACTTCTTGGATGTTGAACTAGACCTCAAGTTCCTTTAGCAAATGATTCAACTTACCAACATTAACATCTCCTTCAAATGAAGGAATTTCGATCTTGGCTTCCATATTGATGCTTTGCTTAAACTTTCTCTTTTAACTCCAATGAACCCTTGATCTTATGAGACTCTTATCAATTTGATTCTTCCTCTTTCTCCAACTCTTTATCAAAATCAAGCTTTTATGTCATCATGGACAACAATCTATTAACAGACACATGCAAGGCTCAATTGTTGGTGATCAGACTTGCTACATTTTCTTCCAATTGGGCAAATCTAACTTCTACATCATTTGTTCTATCGACCATTGTAAATGCTCTAAGTTCCTTCTTCCACTTACTAGTATTGATTTTAGATTGGTATTCTTCTAACTCTCATTTTTTTCTTCTAAGAATGATTTAGTGACATATACTCAAATACACAAAGATGTTTTATGAATCTTAAAACCGTGAGGATTGTAACCTCTCTAATATCAATATAATATGTTATCTCCCATCAACAATGTTATTCATGATTTTTAAATACATATTCTATATGTTAAATAGAAATTGTACAAAAGTAAAAATGCAATATTATAAATAAAAGTACTAGCATATACACATGACATAAGACTCGTCATGGAGAAACCCCTTCTCGAGGTTAAAATCTAGAGTGAAAATGGTGTCCAGTCTCTTATTTCCATTAAAATGAAGTACAATTAGTGTTAGAAGTGATTCACTACTTAGAAATTTGTTAAGTGATCTCTTCTGCTACTATCTTCCATTAGATGCACTTACTCCTATCATCCTCTTCCTCTATCTCTTTTTTGAGTGGAACTATTATTCTTGGTTAGTAATTATATTGGTTGTTAGGGAAGCTAAAGCATTTTCAATAGTTACAATAATTATGATTGCCTATCCACATTCCATTCTTATTGTTAGAATTTGTGATCTAGGTTTTGCAAAGCTTAATCATTGTAGAATTTTGTTCTTATGGGATTATAATTTTTTTGGGTGGTATTTCACCTTTCTGTAGACTCCTCAAAAGTCTACAACTGTGCAAATGGCTTAGTCTAATATTTTTGGATCATTAGTAAGGACAATCTTCACATATTTTGCATCATCTTTCTTTCCGTTTCTAGAAGATGCAATATTGGATCTTAATGCCTTAATTCTCACAATATAGTTCTCAACAATATCAAACTCAACCAATTTGAGAGAAGAAAGCTCTAATTCCAAGCACTTACCTCAGTTGTATTTACTTTCCCAAATAACTCGTACAATTTTAACAATACCTTGATAGGTTCACTTTCTTCTTTTATGTGGAAAAGCAATTTTGTTTCAACCAATAAGAACAGATCAAAAGCTTCTTTTGTTTTATCTTAATGAACTTCCACATTGTTGTTGCTTTATCTTCTTCAAAAATGCACCACAGGTTCTTACTATGTAATAAGCCAATCATTTAGGTTGACCAAATACTATATTTTCATCCATTAAGGTAACTAGGGCTTAGTAATTGATCTTACACAATTTGACCCTTAAAACTGTAGCAAGTACTTGAAATAATACCACCAACGCATAGAGCTCAAAATAATGTGATTTGAAAACATGGACTCAAAATACTTCGTATGCAAAAGATGTGGATCCAAAAGTTTTGCCTTAAAGGACCTCAAAAAAAAATTAAAGCCCCAAACTTTAGAAAAGATGAAACCAGCTGCCCATTGCCACTTGGCATTATGTAATTCATTGATGTCCTCCACTTCAAGGCCTCTATACTTGTGCAAATTGATAACTACTCTTTCCTAATCGATGGGGGCATATAAATACATAAAATAGACTTTGACATGGCATGAAATAAAACCATGTTGACCTTAGATCTACTTATATTAGCAAAACATCCAAAGAGACTTGGATGGGATCAACCTTGGTCTCCCTTTCCCTAAGTGCAATGTGCTAGCCAACATAGAAATTGCACGAATGGGAGTAAAAAGGAGTTCCCTTTAACTCAAATGTTGCCCACTTTATTATTGTAGTAAAAAGGGTACCATGTGATTTGAACATGCATCCACTATCCCTAAAAAATTCTTGTTATCCATTCCACCAATGCTCATAGTGGTGATTGAATGAGTCATTTCTCCATGGAAGATAACTCATTGCCCATTCAGTGCAAAAGAGAAAATGCATGCTACTCAATCCTATGTCCTACTCCCTTTGATCTAAAGTTCAAACCACCATGCCACACTCATAGTTGTGATAGGGAAGCCAACTTCAAAAAATATGTTGGAGTTATTGATTTCATTAGCAAAGTTGTTGCCCTTTTTCTTAAGCAAAAGTGACACCCATCATGATTTGAACCCAAACTCTTTAAGCATAAATGTTTTAGAGTGCATTGTTCTAGCCACAATGGTAGCCCATTGGGTGTGTTGGGGTAAACCCTTCCTCCATAGATGAAGGTGTCATGTGTTTCCTAACACGAGGACACCAAGCCAAGGCTAGGGTGTGTGAATAGCCACAAATTAAAAAATTGTGCATGAAACCTAGAATTAAGACAAATAGACCCTTTGAACCGAGATATTCAAAGCCCTTTAGTAACCATCATTTGTGATCTTTTGAATTTCAAATTCTAAAACCATTTTTTAGAAAAAAACAATATGGATTTTTTCCAAAGCTTTTGGAAAAGTAAATGATAAGAAAAGGTGTAAAAGATATTTTTTTTGTCTCTTATGCTTAGTTACCAAGTTTGAGTTTGTGTTCGAGTTCGACACTCTTGAAGTTCGAAAGAAATTTGACATGTTTAAAAATTCGGAATAAAATTCGACATAGTAATAGTTGAATGGTATAACTCAAGGGTTAGGTGGATTTGTAAGTGTAGGTGTGGCTTGGCATTTACCAAGAAGAGAAGTAGGTTCAAACCTTTGGGAAGCCAACCCTTTATAAAGGTAGTAGTCGGATAGATTTGCTGGAAACAATCACTGTGGTTTGAACCTTATGCTTATTAAAACTAGTGATTGTAATCAACTTTCCTATAAAAAAAATGTATCACAATAATATTATAACAATTTTAATTATTTAATCATATCATTTGAATGATATATTATAACACCTCCTTCTCGAAGTAGAAAAATATAACCTCATAACCAATAAACAAAAAAATATTGTAATTGTTAGTCAACTCTAACG
Source organism: Wollemia nobilis (assembly GCA_028583015.1). NCBI lineage: Eukaryota > Viridiplantae > Streptophyta > Pinopsida > Araucariales > Araucariaceae > Wollemia > Wollemia nobilis. The sequence continues at coordinate 1,581,100 of JAQPPZ010017067.1, forward strand.
TCTACTTTTTTAACATCATTTTTTTTTTAAATTTAGAAAGCGTCGATAGCGAGTAGGCCATGACTTGATACTTGTTTTACCGAAGACCTAAACCTCGGAAGCGCTCAGCATGTGCGGTGACCCTGAAACATACGACTTGACCATTCCTTGATTTTGTGAATTATGCCAATTGTATATTTGCCCGGGTTGTCACTTGTCTCATCGTGCCTATTGTATACTTAGGCATGTTGTCACTGGGCACCTCAAATTTACCCTTAAATTAGGGCTTGGTTCTGTATTCTCGAATTCTCAGTTATGATAGGAAAGCACGAGATCTTACTGGACTTTCGACTTTGCTCTGGACTCTTGGCTTTGCACCCAAGCTAGCAGGAAGCGCAGTATTCATAAATATTTGGATAGGTATATAAGTTTCATGAAATAGCAGCAACAAGAACTAAAGGTCAAGCTTAATGTCGTGTTCTTATTTTTTGCAAGAAAAAATTAAAAAAAAAACTTCCTTGTCGAATTTAGGATTTATTTGCCGAACTTATTCGTTAGGGTTTTAAATTCGATGAATTTCAAATTTTATCTAAAAAATTTGACAAATTTGGTAACTAAGCTCTTATGCAAAAATAACTTTAGAGGGGAGAATCATCCTTTGATTCGAAATAAAAATTAGAGGCTCTGAATAGCATTTCTATGTGACCAAGTGAGGCAGCTCCATACTTGCTTTGATACCATGTTGAAATTCACATCTATGTCCAAAAATGAACAAAAGCAATCCATCCGCTCAAATATTAGACATAAAGCTTAAAATTTATGAAAGAGATAAATATATATTGGACACCTATATGCACTATAAATAATCACTATATTATCCATAGATACAAATCACAACACTTCTACACAATGAAGTATATGGTGGTATTTATACCAATACCTAATCCCCAATTCTACGTAAATAAATTTAACCTAAGCCGATAGAACAAGAAGGGTTAAGGTTAATTGCAAGTTATAAGGTGGATTTAACTATAAGGTTAACTATGGCCCATAGGGCTTACCTAATAAAATAATACATTAAAATATATACATTGTACAATGATTGTCTTTAGGCCTATGCATTATTATATCATTCAATGTCGATCTTAGTATAAATCAGATTACACTTTCAACACTTACTTTGGAGCAAAGCTTCAATCTTAATTTTCCAAGTAGCATAGTTTGAACCATTTAGCAAGGGCATAGGTTGATCCATAACTTTCTTGCCAAAATACAAAATCTTGTGTATGATTGACTAGAATCGAAACCACCATTTAGCAAGGACATATGTTGATCCATAAATTTCCTACCAAAATACAAAATCTTGTGTATGATTGACTAGAAACAACATCACCAATGCAAAGAATGCAAAAAATCATGTGATTTAAAATATGGACCCAAAAAACTTATGCAATAGTTATGTCCCCTAGAATTTTGGTCCAAAAACCACATAAAATATGATTGTATGACTATACAGTCACTGGATTTGGTGAGTTGGTGAAATGTGATTGGCCAAACCCATATTTATAGTCACCATGTGACAATCCACCTTCTATGTAAACCACTGACACATCAAAATTTGCCACATCAACACTTGTATAGATTGCCATATAGCACCGACCACATCAAAATATGTATGGACCACCACGTTAGTAGCCACACCATCATCTCTATGGGCTGCCATGTAAGCCACACATCAACATTTCTAACTGAAATAATGGTGACATCATTAAGTATCATGTCATCATCTAATGGAAATTATTATATGGTGCCACATCATCATTTCTTACATCATCAAGGAGGTTATCAACATCATCAAAAGTTTACATTGCTATGGGATAGAAACTTTGAACCTTGATCCTCAAAGACCTAATGCCCTAAAGTGGGCTTTGCTACCCATTAGGGTCAAGGCCCTTTTGGAACGTATAAGGTAAGTGCTACAAATATACTAATGCTCATGGAGAAATACCTCTATTTGATGTTGTGCATGTGATGCATGATGTGAATTCGCATCTTAATGATGTGTACATTTTTATTGCTACACCTACGTGTCTGGGGAATATTCTTGGGCATACTCCACCTTTTGAAATTTTTAATTTTGAAAAATAGAGGTACATAAGAGAATTTTTGGATACAAAAAAGATGTACTTGGAGGTGAAATGATGTAAAGTGTTAAACTAGGACCCTCTTTTTATATTACAAGGAATAAAAAATGTTGACAGTTCATTTATGTCTATCATAGTTTTCCTTGTACAAGTTTTTTGTCAAACACAACCAATTAGGATATCCTCAAACACCTATATAACAAAAAAATTATTAGACAAATTTAGCAACTATCAAGTGGCTTAAAGTCTTTGGCATTCATGGAAGCCTGCCCATGAATTTCTAGCACCAAGATTTGTCTAAAAATATTTAGCCTCTTCTTTTCATTTACTGCAACCAAGAAATTTGTGCTCTCATTTGTCTTGCTATTGCAAACAAAAAGCCAAAAGAGAAAAATAAATGAATTTTTTGAAAAAAATATTAAAATTAAAAGAGGTTTCTAAAAAATCTCAAATAGTTCAATCCCAAAACTAGGGTAGCCATAGTCAAATAATATTAGCTCAATTGGTTCAATTCCTTAACTTTTAAGGAAACCAAATTCAAATCTTGTCAAGAGATACATGAATAATAGCCCGATTAATGTAATACCACTATGTGATGATGATGTAATGTAAGGATATTTTCAATCCCATATAACTAATTAAAAAAACCAGGGCATCCATCAAGTCAAAAAAAAAATAATGGATTGAGTGTCAAGAGGAACAAAAAAACCTAACAACGAATATTTCTTCCAAAGCATATATGTTATATCCAATGAGATCCTTATGATCTAAGTCTGCCTAGGGTTTTATTAATTTTTTTTTTTTCAAATTTGTCATCAAATTACAAAAAAATCTTTTGGTTACTCCAAACACAATTGTCCTTGGAAGAGATTGTAGAAGTTAATTTGCCAAAAACAAGCAATCAAATAAAAATATTCACACCCACTCTAATGCCATGTCATATTTCACAAAAATTTCCAAAAATGAATAGAATCATATTACCCAATATTGTTGAAAATGAATGCACAGAAAAAAATACACATGATATAAGGAGGTGTTTGTGGAGCAAATACTATCACTATAGCAATACATTTTAATCAATAATTAAATGATTAATATGATGACATATTTATACCCAAATACAAGTTAAGGTTAAGTAACTAATTTTGGGTTCAAAATAATAATAGTATTTAATCAAAGGACATATAGGGACATTGGATGGAACGGGGGAATTGGGAATGAAGCTTTGCTAGGGTTTGCACATAGTGTTGTCACTACATGTAGAAGCCTCAATAAAGTGGAATGGATGTGGATTTTAGGGCTTGGTTTTGGATTTCTTTGTATCCAAAACTATTCAAAAAATATAGGTAATTTTTATTTTTTGGTATCTTGTCATATAAACATCATAGATTAAAATTGATTTCTACCTATCCATGGGTGGTCCTTTGCATACATAGTGAGGGATAGACAAGAAGATGAGGATGAATCTTTGAGTAGTGATGCCTTAAAATCCATATTCTCTATTACTGCAGTCAATAAGTCGATGGATAAAGGCTTCTAGTCTAGAGTTAATGGTTGCTTTCCCCAGGCTACCCACTATACCAAACTTGTTATTGAACAAAGTTTGGTGGCTAAAAATATTTTTTACATGAGTAACCATGATCTAATATGTAAGTTTATTGGCATGTGATCATATCTAGGGTTTATGACCTCATGGATTCAAAAGAATTGGGAGTGTTTAGAGGAGATTTCAATATTTATCATTAGTAATGGATATTATATAGTTTCTCTTCTCGAGCAAATAGGGACAAAGCTTTTGAATCAGGAAGAGAAGTTATGGAGCAACAAGTGTTTTTGTGCATCCTTGGAAGATAGGATTTGATCCACATATGGAAGCCACTACAATGGTTGTTTGGGTTCGATTGTATGCTCTACCAAAGGAATATTGGTGTAAACCAATTTTTAAGAGATTGGGTAATTTCTTAGGACACTATTTGGGAGTAGCTAGAGATATGATGATAGGAGCTTCAGCCATTTATGCTAAGATCTATGTTGAGATGGATCTTAATCACCCATTGTCAACTACAATAGAAATAAATATGGGGAATTAAACCTGGGTCTAGCAAATAGACTATGAATCAACCCCATTTTGATATAGGATTTGTCATAAGCATGAACATCTTGCCTAGTTGTGCCCTGAGACTATCCAAGAGAAGCTTATCCCATAAAAGGCTAATGGTAATGATGACAAGATGCATGGGAAGAAGGAAGAAAATTAGCTCACAACCTTAAGCCTAAATACACTAGAAGAGGGTTTTGAAGCACCTAAGAGAAAGAAAAAAAGAAGAAGAAGGTGACATGATCAAACCAAACAAAAGAGAGAAACCTAAACATGTATGAAATTCTTAATACCCTAAAGGACATGGAGAATGAGATAATTATAATGGTGGGACCACAAGGGGAAATTTTGACCTCTAAAAATGTAGTAGTCTAATAGAGGATATCTCAAGCAGTGTTGGAGACCAATATCTAACCTATTTTAAACCATATTGACATAACAACTTCAGAGAACCTCAACCTTACCATGGTCTTGGTTGATAGGGGTGTCTCAATGAAATATAGATATAAATATAGAGGGAAGCCTACTCTTGGAATTCAAAAAGCAGAGAAATGATTAAAAAAACTTCCTAGCCAAGAGTGTGAGGTAAAAATCAAACTGGGAGTGATTGGCAATGGAGGGTGACCAACTAGTGAACCAAGGAAGAGTAAAGTAGATTGGCATTTATTGGGTTCCAAATTCTCAATGACTATACACTTATAGAATATTAGAGGCTTAAATAGTAGGTCTCATCAAAATGTTGTTCACAGTTTAGTTGAAAGTCATAATTCATATTTTATTCTCCTTCAAGAGATAAAATTTTCAATTCAGGTGATGGAGAAAATATCCAAGAAAATATGGAGATAAGCAGAGCATATGGTTGTAGCATTCCAAGGTGTTTCAAGGGGTATACTGACTTTGTGGAATCCTCTAAATTGGACAACAACTGATCATATTGTATGAAGGGGGTTCTCACATCTCTCTTCAAGAGTAGAAGTTTGGGAGAAATTTTCTCGATTTTAAATTTCTACGATTCAAAAAAAAAATGGGGAGCAACACCTCCAATGGGTAATTTTACAAGCAAGTAGGATAGGAAAGGAAGAGGTGAATTAGATAGTGGTTGGCAATTTCAATGCTAAGCTTTTAGCTAGGGATTAGGAAGAGGGCATCCTATCTTTGGATAAAGAGGATAGATTTATGATCTCTAAATTAAATCAACTTAGTTTGATTGATGTTCAATGTGTGGGGCTTTCTCATACTTGGAAAAATAAATATGCGGGATTGGAAAACAGGAAGGTAAAGTTGGATAGATTCTTGGTGTCTGAAGAGGCTTTTCTATGATGGTCACTCAGGCTAGAAATTCAAATCATATAGAATCATATCACTTTTCAGCTCTCTTGGAATGGTGATAGGGATTAGGATTGTATTTAATACTCACATGGATCGTAAATATTAAATGTCGCTTTTGTAAAGGTAAACATGCATATAAATATATTTTTGGATTAATGCAATGTAAGTTTTCATTCGTGCTAATTCCTTGTGTCTATTTTAGAGTGTTTTCCATATCAGTGGTATTAGAGTCGAGCATTGGATAGGTGAGTATCCTCTTCCTCTAGGCCAGTCTGGTTCAAAAGAGGAACGAGAAAACCACCAACGGATATTGGCATTGGGTGAACACTCTTCCATTTTTCACACATGACTTCGAGCACTCCTCATTCAAAAAATCTCGTTGGGGTCCCTCTGGTCATCGACCTTCAGCTAAGCCAGGGTTCCTCTGACCCCAACCCTCGGCTCTTGATCCAAGTTCTCACACTTGGATTTGTCATTCCTTGACAATTTGATCCAAGTATCCACCCTTGGATTCGACATTCCTTTGACACCATGCTGCCAATTTCGATCCATTCGTTGGATGAAATCTCTTGACGGTACAGAGAGATCGATGATGAATTTTAGTTGATTTGAGAAGTCATTCTACTCGATGCTATGGCAACTGCTAAAGCTACCAACTCTAAATCAATACCTGGAAGCAAACCAGGGTTTTTGGGCAGAAGGCCCATCATCTTTCTTATGAGTGAAACTAAAAAAAGAGAGAAACTCAAAGAAATTTCTAAAAAATATCAACAACTCAATGCTTGAGTTTCAGTTGATTCGAGATGCCAGACTTGCAACAGAACTTGCATCTGCTAAGGATGAAAATATTCCTACTACACTGGGAGATGAAATCCTTCCTATTGAAGAAGAAGAATTTGTTGAAAACCAGGAAGCAACACCTAGATTTGAACCAGGATCTGTGGGCAAAAGGCCCACCGTATTGCCATTAGATGATGTTGCTAATGGTAGTGACATTTCTTCTGATGTAGATCTGAGCTCCTTGGAAGCTCCCGATGCAGATCTAGCCCTTCTAGATGTTGTAGTTGAAGAACCAGCTTCCATATCTACTGCCATCATCGTGCCTACTTCACTACATGATCCGCTCGTCCCTCCTGGCGATGTTGTTCTAGACGTTGATTTGTTGTCGCTGCTATCTAATCTAGTTCCATCTAATCTTAGTAGCCCTATACGTTTTTTGTTTGCCAATTCAACATTTTTTGACGACGATCTCTTAATTTTAGGTGATGATCAACCCACGACTTTCATGTCATCTTCCTTGTTTTTCGGTATTGATCTACCACATTTCTGTGATGATGTCTCTTTTTAGTCTGAAGTAACTTCTCAATTCTCCGTTGCATTCATTCTGTCGTTGCGCACATTTTTCCCTCTTGGTCGCAACCTTCTATCTAGCGTAACCAAGCACATTTTCGGTGGGGTTGCTTTGTTTCTAGGCGATGAGCTACGAGAAGATTTTTTGCCAACTTCCACCTCAAAACCATGACGATGACCATTTGATCCTGGTGGGTGTTGCACATACTTCTGGACACATTTTTATAAATTAAATTAAATTAAAATTTTAATTTAATTTAATTTTTCCATCATTAAACTACATTTATTAATGCATTTATTAAATTAAACCATTATGGTTCACGATTTTTCTGGCAATATTGTGGTCCATGTTAGACCTCTATCGTTCAATCAAATGTATCATCGAATGGCTTTCCATTGTCTTGGTCAAATCCAGTCAGAGTCCATCATTCCACCAATTTTTAATGAGAGGGCCATTTAATACACCGTATTTCAAATAAATAAATTAATTTTTTTAATTTAATCTAATTAAAACAATAACTTAAATTAAATTTTTTAATTTAATTTATTATTTATTATTTTTATGTTTTTCATCGCTATCATTTTCATAGTCGTTGCATTCCACCTCGCATTTCGTAACATATCCACTTGTTGACCATTGATAGTCGTTGCAATCATTAATTAATTAATGATAGTCATCCCCAGTATTCGTCAAAGTTTGTGTCGAGTCATGTCGTGGATAATTTATTCGTCCTAGAGTCAATCAATCACATTTTATTAATGCGCCATACTTTATTCAATCACATTTATTAATACACCATATTTCATAAATGTCATTTCTCGCATTTATTTATGTGCCATAATTGCATCATCAATGTCTTTCATTAATGCTTGAGGTCCAACATTCAAAACCAAAGATTTCATACCAAAAAATTCAAATTTTTCGCTTGGCATATTTTGTGCATGTGGTTCGAGGTCTTTTGTTGCATCTTCTCCGACACTTCCGTTGATGCTATCTTCTACCAAATTCAGGGACCCATTTTCAGTTGTCCACCGACATAACAATGTTTACAGTCGTTGGAGAGCATTTTTCGAGCCTAATCCAAATCCAGTGTCAGATTTTGATTTTTTGAATACATGTAAAACTTTGTTATTTTTGGTCTTCATCTTTTTGTAACAAGAGTGCTTTTTTCGGTTGTACCCGACACTCTTCAGCTACCCATATTTCTCTTCCACACTTGTACGCATTGGGGACCAATGCTTCCTCAGTGGGGAGGAATGATAGGGATTAGGATTGCATTTAATACTCACACGGATCGTGCATATTAAATGTCGCTTTTGTAAAGGCAGACATGCCTATAAATATGTTTTTTATTAATGTAAATGACAGTTTTCATCGTGCTCATTCTTGCGTCTTGCTCTCGAGTGTTTGGTTCATATCAAATGGGCTATGGGCACTAAATATTTCTCTAGGGCTATGGGCCCTAAATATTTGAAAAAAATTTGCTAGAAAAGGACATTAGGGATAAAATCTTAGTTTGGTAGGAGGAGGGGCACCCTGTCCATGAAACAACATTGTTTGGACTTTAAACAACTCCAACATGTCAAAGCTCAACTCAAAATCTAGAAAAGAAATAATAAATCAAACTTTCAACATTAGAGAGTTCCACTAGTTGCAAGGATGGAGGAGCTAGCCACACTCTTTTGAACTAAAACAAACATAGAAGACTTGAAACAAGAAGATGAGTTGGTCAAAAAAGAGTTAGAGAGTATAGACAAACAAGAGGAGATCTATTGGAAACAAAGAGCCAAAACTTCTTGGTTGTTGGAGGGGGACCAAAATACTAAGTTCTTCCATCACTCGGCCTCAACAAGAAGACACTCCAACACACTGCCCAACCTAAAAGACCTTCATGGTAATGTGATGGACACTATCCTAGGTATGCAACAAGCTACAAATTTCTACTTTGAAAATATTTTCTCTATTTTTACCCATCCTAATCTTGTAGCACAACAAGAGATACTTAATTGTATCCCATAGATTATAACAATTGAACAAAACTAGGCCCTCTTCAAACTTGTGGATCTAGAGGAGGTGAGACACATAGTTTTCAACATGAGAACTGGAAAGTCCCTAGGCCCTGATGGGTTCCTAATTGAATTTTTCTAGGATTTTTGGGATGACATAGGGGAGGATGTAACCAGGGCAGTGGAAGAATCTTGTGCAAATAAAAGCATGTTACGGGCTATGAACCACACTTTCCTTACTTTGATTCCTAAAGTGGGAGAGGCTTCCAACCTTGGAGACTTTCACCTGATTGCACTTTGCAATGTAGTCTACAAGATCATTACCAAATTGATGGTTGAAAGGCTCAAGAAGGTATTGGATAGTATTATCTCTCTAAAGCAAGGAGGATTTGTGGAGGGTTGACAAATTCTAGATGGAGTAATCTTGGCATAAGAAGTAGTTCACACATTGCATCAAAAAGGTCAAAGAGGCATGTTTATCAAATTAGACATGTCTAAGGCCTATGATAGAGTCCCTTGGTAGTTTTAGATCGAATGCTAGAGAACTTTGGTTTCTCTTAGGGCTAGAGAGAGTGGATCATGAGTTGTGTCTCTTTGACCTCCTTCTTAATCCTCATCAATGGTATTCCCTCGGTTCCCTTTCAAGCCTCTAGGGAAATTCGACAAGGAGATCCTATATCCCTATACCTATTTATTATTCTTACTAAAGGTTTGGGTAGATTTCTTCGAAGGAACAAGCAACAAGGAGTTATCTTAAGAGTGCAAGTGGGAGCGATGAATCTAACCCATTTATAATTTGTGGATGATATAGGGTTGCTTGGGGTGACCAATGTTAGAGAGGCAAGAGCGCTCAAAGCTGCCTTAAATACCTATCTAGAAGCCACAAGCTAGGAAGTGAATGCAATCAAGTCCAAGGTAGTGTTCTTTAATATCGAAAGGGGGATCCAAGATCAGACTCAGGCTCCCTCCCATTTGACTACTTAGGAATTCCACTCCATTATAAGAAGTTGAAGGTGGTGGAATGGAAAAATACTGGTGGACAAAATTGGTGGTAAGGTAAATCATTGGATGCATCATTGGCTTTCTTTTGGAGGAAGAGTGACTCTTCTTCAATCAGTGATTCAAGCAATGTCAGTTTATAAGTTCTCTATCCTTGCGACTTTGATTGGAATCTTGAGGGAGCTGGACTCGCTCATGCAAAAATTCCTTTGGGATGGCCCAAGGATGGGTAAGCGATGGGCTCTAGTAAGTTGGGACAAAATTTGCTAGCCTAAAGCAAGCAAAGGATTAGGAATTCAAAAAGCAACATTGAATAACCAAGCTCTAGTAGGCAAGCTTTATTGGAGATGGATCTCTAATCAAGAAGCATTGTTTAGCAAAGTTATTACTAGTAAGTATTTGGGTAACATTCCCCATGAGGAAGCAGGTTACATCCCTATGAGTGGCCAAGGTTCTGTTGTTTGGAAAGTGCTCAAATTAGGAGAGAAAGTGGTAAAACCAAGACTATTTTGGAAAGTGGGTAGAGGGGATAAAGAAAAATTTTGGACTAATTCTTGGGACCAATACCCCCCTTAATTTCAAAATTTCTAGAGTTGCAGCCCCTTCAATAGAGCCTAGAGGCTAGAGGTTGGATCAAGATAACATGCTATCTACATACAAGGTAGATTGGGACCTTCTCTCTTATGCAACTAAAATAGTGGGAAGAGTGGCCAATCTTGATCTCTTAGAATGTGTTGCCACTTTTAGAGAGGATACTAAAGCAATGCCACCTTATAGGAAAGGAGGAAGAGGATAAGATAGCTTGGGGTCATGGGAATTTAGGCATCTATACAGTCCAAGATGGTTATAATGAATTGCTCCCTCCCCTCTCCAGTGTGACTGGATATTCCATGGGATAGAGTATGGTTGGCAAAGGGTTGGCCAAAAATTAATTTCTTTACCTAGCAGGTTATGCATTAGAGCTTCCTCACCTATGATAACTTACAAAAGAGGGGTTTTTATGGCCCCTCTAAATGTATCATGTGCAATACCCAGGAGGAGACAATAGATCATTTGCTCTTCTAGTGTGACTTTACCCTGAAGTTGTGGAGTCGATGGGTTGATCTCTTCAAGGCCCATCTCAACTAACAGTTAACACATACTAATATATGGGAGGTCTAGAAATGAAGAAGGTTAAAAAATAAATCAGTTTAGTTGGGTTGGTCTCTAGGTCCAAGCTTTATCTAGTGGCACATATGGTTGGAAAGAAATGCCAAAATTTTTAGAGAGGAATACACTCCGATAGAGCTAGTTTGACAAAAAATATTAAACAAGGTTATAGAAATAGTAAAAGCTCATGTGGGGGAGCAAAAAAACTAGTAGGGAGAGAATGTTTCCATGAGGTGGACTCATGGGGCTTGGCAACCCCCACCCCTAGGCTAGGAAAAAATCAACATAGATGGAGCAACCAAGAATAACCTAGGGGCAACAAGCATTGGTTTCCTCAGAAGAGACTACAAGGGGAAGGTTCTTCATTGGGAATTGGAAGGCCTAGGAGTAGCAACAAATAATGAAGTAGAGGCTTTGGAAATCAGACAAGGCTCTCTCAATGCTTGGGAGAATGGAGTTTGAAAGATCATAGTGGAGTTCGACTCTCAAATTTTGGTGGGGTTGCTAGATGAGATTAGGAATTTCAAACCTAGATGAGATTAGGAATTTCAAACCGAGTGCATGGCAGATCAAGAACATAGTGAGTCAGATTAAATCCATTTGGCAACAATTTGAGGATGCCATTCTAGTTTATGTAGGCAGAGGGAAGAATGCAATAGTTGATTTTTTGGCTAAAAAGGGAAGTGAGCATCTTGTTGGATACCGGTTGAAATATGATCAGAATAGGGATATTATAGATTGGATGGAGGTGAACAAACAAGTTTTATTACTAGCCAACAATGATTTAGGCAATGAAGTGTGTGGGACTAGGGTAGATGTTTATGATGATTAGCCTTTGGTCTGGCATCATATTGTTGCTTGTAGCATTCTTAGTCCCAATTTGGGATAGCCCCCAAAGTCATGGCAAGAGAGAGAAGCAAATCCAGGTTCTCTGGAATAGTATTAATAAAAATTGTAATCAGGATAGGAGTTTTTGCTCTTTGGATCGCACTAAGAAATTTGTGGTCCAAGGAGATGTTAGAGTTAGTTTTATTAGGATCTTAGGACTAGCCAAAAGTGGTAAGCCAATTATTGTAACTTTGAATTTGTCTTCTTAATACAATTTTCACCTTTTCATAATATTTTTTTAAAGTTTACAAAACCTCAAAAAAAAACTTAACTACCACATATTTCAACATTACTCCGATCAAAAGGATCCCCGTGAGTATGGTTTACCGACAAGGACACCACTTGCATTATCGATGATGTGACCTGAGTTCAATCCCCACGATAGATGCATATAAAAAATATTACTCAAAAAAATAATAAAATAAAATAAAATTCCTTTCCCATCCTTAGATTAAGAGAATATGCAATCACTTTGACTGCTTTGAAAGAGAAAAAAAATAAATTCCTCCCCCTTTTCTTTGACTTGGCAATCAATTCATTTTTTTTGGCCTGCTCCCAATGTCTTTTTTTTCAACTATATTCTTTATCATATTAGACTAATAATATAATTAATTACTATTATTATTAATAATTTCCTAACTCCTCCTTGGGACCATGCGAAAACTACTCATTATAGCTGCAATCCCGTAATTCCACCTAGTTTGCCAATATAATCTCTCATTCAGGCCCTGTTGTGTGTCCAACCAAAAGTTTCTCACTTGAGACATGTCCCCACATGCTGTGATATAAAATGATGAAGCCTCTCCTATGTTCATATCCTTACGAAAATCCATCGTGTACTCTAGGTCTGGAGTTCTTTTTTTACAAGTTCTAGTACATCAAAACTAAAAATAAAAACAAGTTTGCTTGTGTTCATCGAAACTTCAAACTTGGTCACTCATATGGTGAAATCTCTAGGAAGAAAAAGGCCAGACAATTAATATCATGCTTGTTCTCCTTGGGATATTGTACTATATGCACTTAAGCAGCCCACTGACACATGTCTGTGCCACATATTTCTTTCACTGCTTCTACTAATAAAGAACACAACATTTAATTAAACTAGCTTGAGATTCAAACTTAATACTTTCTAGATACGTTGAGCAACCAAAAAGATCTACAACTACTTCCATGGACCATAATGTAAATCAAGTAAGGTCATCTCAAATGAAATGTAAAAGTTAAATGTGAATTTTAGGTCACAGCCTAGTCATAACGTTTAATTGGTGGGTGCGACCGCCCTAGATAACCAGGGAACTTGTATTATTTCAACTTTCAAATTACTTACTCCTTGAGGTACTGAGAGTTTGCTATTGTATTTCATATACTACACATGTCAGGAGATAATGTTTAAAATTCCCTAGTCCCTAACAAAGGACTGCAAACTTGATTCATTCCTTCACTACATCTTGCCAATGCGGCAGCCGTTCCCATCATAGTGCTGTGAATTCTAGAAAAGAATTATGCAATTTAGTGAAACTGCAGTAAAGGCATGGTGTAAGCATTACTGACCACTTAAAGAGCGGTATAAATGTAAAAGAAAAATCTTAAAATACTCGGTAAGACAATGAAAACATAAGCCTATTGTTGATACTAGATCATGTCTATTCCCTAATTGAATTGAATCTAGGTCAGGAAACTTGTTTTACACAAATATGGCTAAAAAGAGAAAGTAGCATTGTGAAGCATACAGGAAAGACCAGGTGAGTTTTAAGAAATTTCCATTGTTACTAGGTGTCAATCCCATTAAGAGAAGACCTTGATGGCCCAAATGGTGTAACATTCTTCTCTGATCCAAATGCTAACTCTTGCTCATAGATTATTTATTTCTATTCTTTACAAAGAGAAACTTTATAATTTCAATTACCTATTGGCTAACTGCCCCACCTTCGGTCTATGAGTATTTAGGGCCCATGGAATATATTGAACAATTCCCTGGTTAGGGCCCATGGAATATATTGAACAATTCCCTGGTCCAAAACATGTTGAATTTCGTACAGAATTAATTTTGCTAAGCCATCAGAATTTTCATAATTAATTCTAAATTCCTTCCCTCAACCTCTTTTATACTCTTCAAACTTGACCTCCTATACACTTAGATACAGAAAGGCAACAGGAATTATAAATTTTAGGACTTATCATAACGTTTAAAACAACAGAAGGATAATCGTCATGCAGTCCACTTCTATGCTCTAATATCAATGAGATAGCCATATGCTCAGCAATAAACATTGGCTTTGTGAAAATTTGTAAATTGTGCTGCAAGGAATATAATCTTGGTGATGCATAGTCTATGGACATTAACTATGTAGATAATGGTTTTAAAATAATTAACTTGATGTGTGAAGGCTCCCGCAATCATATTCAGCGTGGCCTAAAACATTCCTAAACACCTTGGGCATTATTTTCTCTCTAAAAAATCTTATCAGTCTCCCAGATCCTGGTTGCAACAAGCCTGTTATGTAAGATTTAGTCATCAACATGATGACCCTCCATCTCCTCTGCTTCACATAATTTTTCAATGCTTTTTCAATTTTCTTTTCTTCTTCTTCTTTGGTATCAATCATTCTCTCGTTCATTTCTTCTGCCAGGCATCTGCTCAAAATAACTGCATCTTCAAGCGTTGAACATCCGCCTTGCCCAATATAAGGAGGCATTGCATGCATTGCATCTCCAGCAAGGGTGGCTGTTCCTTTACAAATTCTGGCAAATAACACTGTCCACGGCCACTGGAATCTGATAGGAGTGAGCGTTTGTGAATCAGCTAGCGTTCTTTGCACAATATCATGATACTGCTCCGGAAAATCTCGAAGTAAAATTAATGCTTCCTGTATGATAAGCTTGGGATCTTGTGCAGTCTCTGAGTCTGTTAAGCGAGATCTTGTTATACAATGATCATTTAATTCCGTAGTGAATATTAGCAAGATCATTAGAACTCAAAAACATACCTCCAGGAAGTGATTCTCGATTTAAAAACCAGAAAACATCTTTGTCATTGATTGGAATGTAACCAACTCTTACACCATTTTCTAAATTAATATATAATTTAGGTTCAAAACCATGCCCCTGAGGAAAGGTGGACAATCCCCGACTTGTAGATCTTCCCAAAAGTCTGGCAGGTTGATTTCCCAGCCAACGAGAAATGACTGAGTTCACTCCATCACAGCCTATCAAAACCTGTAAGTATTACACCACACATAACCAGAAGCTAATCAGAAATTATCATCTCATAGGAAATCCTGAAGAAAAATCCACCATATTAGAAGAAGACTTATACTTCGTAGTTTCTGCTTTGAATGTTGAAGAACATAAGTGATAATATCAATAGAGGCTAGGTTATCCAAAAGCAACTGGATGATACTCATCCTACACAGAGAGGGACAAGGATAAACAATGGGAAGTTGCTGGCAATGCAATTCTAAAAATGCATAGGTCACTGTTGGTCACGGATCCGCCACCAGGAAAGGATTTTGTCTAAGTATGCGCCCTAGACCCGGACCACAGATTGAAAGGCTACAGATTGAAAGGCCAGAGGGAAGAGATGCCCTCCGTGCCAATCTTCGGAGAAGGCCGGCTCCTTTTCTAATCTACTTGGGGGGTTTAGATAAGAGTGCAGGAAATAGTACAAAAAGAGATGTAAATGATAAGCAATAACAGTGAGAAAGAGAGATGTAAATGATAAGCAATAGCAGTGGGGAAAGAAAAAGCAGCACAATCACTAACTAATAGCCAAACCGGCAGCAATCAACATAAAGCATGTAACAGAAACTAACACTGCAATTCTTTCCTATGTATCCTTCAACAAGAATTCCAGACTCACTCAATGTCCAATGCTCTAATCCAGAATGCAGAATTACAGCAATCAGAAAAATAAATGAATATAAGCAAAAATACTTGCAGAAGGCATCATAAAAGAAAGACACAAGAATTAGAGCCAAAAGATGCTTCAGTATTGATGCAAGAAGTTTGAGTATAGTAGCTTTCTAGCAATAAGTTCCCCCCTTTACAATGAATATCAAACTGCCTTATATAGCAGAGTTTTCCCTCCCAATTACATTAAAGCTCAGATCCCAAAACTGCCGAAGCAATTGAGATTTGCCTGAAATGCGGCTCACCCGTGTTTGGAACGGCTTCGGGCTGAACTTGCAGTCGGGAGAGCATGTTCCATCAATGCAGCTGGTACAACTTGCCCTTTGGGGTTTTCCTGGGGTCGGAAACTCGTGCGGCATTAATACACTTCAGACGCCCACCTACCCTACTTCTTTAAGTTTACCTGCAGTTTTACCGGAAGGCACATATTTCGAGAAATTTCCCACTTTCCCACTTTTACTTTCATCTGGCGTTTGCTGCAGGACACGTGTGATGCTGCAGGGTGGAGGAGCGAACCTTGGGCAGCATGGGACGACTGGGGGATGCTGGCTGATCGCCCAACAGGAGAGAAATCTCAAAAATCGCCCAAGAATGCCGCGAATCTCGGGAGTCGCCGCAGACCGGAGCGAACCACAGGCTGAATTGCCTTAGAGAAATCTTCAGATGTCTGCTGGGCGAATCCTGGCCCCTGCTGGCTGGTCGCAGAAAGATGGTGCGATTCCCGAGAGTCGCTGTCCCTGGGAGCGAACTCCGGGAACTTAGATTCTGACCCTGCCCGCTGGTCGCGGGAACTTAGATTCTGACCCTGCCTGTTGGTCGCAGGCAGCCTGGGCGATTCCCGGGAGTCGCTGCACTGGGGAGCGAACTCCAGGAACAGCCAGGACTTAACCAATTTTCAGTTTTAGCCTGCTAGTCGCAGGCAACTGCTAGTCGCAGGCAACTGGAGAGAATCCCGGGAGTCGCTCCACTGGAGAGCGAACTCCAGGAAGAACAAGACTTAGATAAATTTTCAAATTTTTGTGGGCTACAATGAGCCCAAGTGCTGGTAAGCCGGGGGGTCGCAGATGGAGAGGGGCGACTCCCGGGAATCGCTCAAATTGGAGCGACCCGTGAGCTGCCCTGCCTTAGACAGATTTCATGAACTTCTGCCGGAGACTGGATGGGCCTGAAGACTGCCTGGGCTGCGACCTTTTGAAATTGGCAAGAGAAAAAGGAAGAAGAAACCTAGAAACAGAAAACTGCAGCAGTTTTTCAAAATTTCACCCCGTTCAAAATGTGACAATAGTCACCAAAGAGCTGCATTAGGGAAGAAAGACTAAAAAAAAATGAAGAGACTTATAAGATTGATTGAAATATAAGAAAAAAAGATATCTCCCCAGATGATTAGATGATCAGACAAAGTTAAATGTATGGAGAAGTGACAAGAGTACCCAGCAAACAGTGGACTTGACAAAAATCAACCCAGAGAAAATGGCACCCAACACTAGTAAAAACCTTAAACATGAAGTACTAGCCAAATTCCAAAGTTGCAAAAAGAAGATAAGCATTGGCAAAATCAAAACAAACTCACAGAAGGTAGAAAACAAAGAGGCAGAATGTTTAACAAGTGAGATGCAGTATCTGTGGATCAAGGAAAGTGCTGACACACAGCATGCTATTTAAAATACAAGTGCATAATCCTCTGCCATGAAAGCTCAGAGTTAACCCAAAAAGTTGGACATGGATTTAATGATTCCCTTGTGAGAAAACATAAGCAATCAAAATATCTTGAAAATATAATTGAAAGTTTAAAAAAGAACATAAAAACATCAAACATGCAAATCCTATAAGTTCAAATAGAACTGACAGGGCTGAGGGTAACGCACGAGTCTTACACCCTCACGCTCCCCGTTTTGAACTTGGGCAGCTTTACCTCTCAAAATATCACACAATCAATCTCATTGTATCTGTGGGTTTAAATGGATTCTTAAGACCTGAATTATTATGGGTTTCGTCAGAGGGTCCAAACTCAAATAGTTACACAATTGGACTAGCTTTTCTTATTAGATGGTATTATGGTAGCAGTTCGAGGAGATTTAGTTTCATATATACATAATAATTAATTAAATTAGTGTAATCATTAAAGTTTCGTAACTCCATCAAAATTAGAAAACTCAAAGGTCTCATTCTCCCAAGAGGCCTGTTGACATGGTTTTGACCTAAAAATCACCTTTACATGGGAGCAACAAGGTTTTTCAATTCAATCTGCTAAGGCTCAGACGTCAGGGTTCCCAAATTCAAGGCTTTGGCGGGAGGCCAATAATCACCCACCCCTGCAAATGGTAAAAAATCAAGTGTCTCAAATATGTGCCCAACACTATCCCATCATAAAAGGCAGAGTTCTAAGCAAACCTAAAACCATTTGGACCTCTGTCATCCATATAGTGCGCCTAATTGACTTCACCTTGGCTCTGATACATGTCCCATCTGCCAACTGAACGGTGGGAAAACCAGAATTCCCATTTGTGAGCATGCCCACAACTTTGGAGTTAAATCTGATGGTTTCTGCAGGCAAGGCAGCTGCCAAAGTTTCCAGAAGCACACCCCTTTTCACACATCGGACCTCATGATTCCTGCCAAATCAACACCAGCATCATCCACTCTCCCTTCTTTTCATTAAAAGAAAAAACAAAAAATATATACAAATCTGATGAGGAGTACATTTCAGGCAATCCTCACCAGTATGAAATTTCTTTGTCCAATCCATCTTCAACAGATACCATCCGTGAACTGAAGCATCCACCACAGACATGAATCAACACTAATTCAATTACAGACAAAAACTAATCCAGTGAATTTCACAAGAGGGTCTTGTTACCCTTGTAAGCGATTATGTGTTGGACGAACGACATGGGCAATCCCAAGGGCGTCGAGGGCCTTCCAGGCATTAGTCCAGAGATTAAGAGCAGCTCCTGTCACCCTCAATGAATCCGCTTGTTCCAAAACTAAACTCTTCAATCCCACTCTGAAAGAAAACAAGCCAAAAATCTTTGCAATTAAAAAAATTATTGACAGTAATGCTAAGAGTATAGTAAGCTATATCATAATAACCACTGAAAAATTTCCAGTTCATTCAAATACCTCCTTCAACACAGGTTTCATTCTTAATATTATACCAGTTAAAGATTTTAATAGTATTAAATTATATATATATATATATATATATATATATATATATATATTTATTGTTGTTGGAAATGATAGGGAGGAAGTTGGAGAAAGAGGATGTTGTTAGTTGGAATCTAAATCTAAAATCTAGAAAATTCTATTAAAAAGATTGGCTAGCTAAAAGGTGGGTCATTCTAAACTTTAATGGAACTGCCATGTCAAAGGTAATTCGGGGAGGGCCGGTGAAAGGGGAGTTATCAGAAATGATAATGGTGAGGTTATTTAAACTTACGCTAAAAATTATGGTATTCAAACCAACCACCTAGCTAAAGCTAAGGATTTTTTATTGGGTGTTCATCAGGTTTTTGAGAGGGGCCTCAGAAGACTTCACGATCAAGGTGATTCTTTGAACATCATTCAGGATCTGCAGCTTTGATAATTGTTTCATCCTAAATATTATTAAGGATACATCAAAGATTTTGGAAGGTATGTTAAAAGTTAAAATTGAACATATTTATATGGAAGGTAATCAGGCTGGCTGCTGATGTTATGGCCATTTTGGGGGTGGATAGTGGTCATTTCAGAATTTGGGAAGACAATTTTCGTTCGCGGTCAATGACAATTGTTGCTTTGGAAGCATTGGGCCTACCTATCTAGTAGGTCTTTTTATTGTCTTTCTGTTTGGATGAGAACTCAATTGTGTTCTAGTGATCTTCTCTTTGGGGGGCTGGCCCTTTTGCTCCCTGGTGGTTACCATTCTCAAGGAATATGCTTGGTGTTTTGCCTTCATCCTTGCTCTCTGAGTTTGGAGTTTTGTTATCTGCATCTTGATGTATTTACTACCCTTCCAGTCTTATGCAAAAATAAAGCAGGATCATTGGTGTCTCTAAAAGAAAGTTGAATAAAAATTCTCCCCTATACCCCTGCTAAGCGGTGGACTGGTCTTTGTTTTTGGATGGTTGTTTTAGTTTAATTTCTGTTCTTTTTGGTCTTGGAGGCTGGCCTTTATGCCCTGCTAAGTGGTATAGACTGGTATTTGTTTCTGGATGGCTATTTTAGTTTAATTTCTGTTTTTTTGTCTTGAAAACTGACCTGTGCTTAACTAACCTTATCTTTCTTTGCCTTCTCTAATATAAAAGGTTATGATGTTTTTTTCACGATTTTATATATATATACTCTTCAATTTATTTATTATAATATTGTCATTTCACTCTCAATTCCCATATAACCTGTTAAAAATATAAATAACTATGAAAGCCAATAGCCAAGAGCTGTGGCAAGGCCTCCTATGCCTCCTCCTGCTATGACAACGCCATCAAAATCTAAGACCTCAATTCCATATAACCAGTTAAAAAATATAAATACCTATGAAGGCCAAGAGCTGTGGCAAGGCCTCCTACGCCCCTCCTGCTATGACAACGCCATCAAAATCCAAGACCTCAATTCCATATAACCAGTTAAAAAATATAAATACCTATGAAGGCCAAGAGCTGTGGCAAGGCCTCCTATGCCCCCTCCTGCTATGACAACGCCATCAAAATCCAAGACCTCGCCATTTTTATTCTCCTCGAGAGCCATGGCGCCCTGGTTTTATGCGCCCTGGTTTTATGATATCCGTGAAATTTTCAGATCAGAAAAGCAATGAGGGTCTAGATGTTGAGATTATCGAGGCATTTAAGCATCTTGTCGTACTTATGCAGATTGACGTGTACTTGTAAAATTGGGATAATTAGAATCTCTGTTGATACATTCTTGGGTTTGTATAAACAAAGATACAAGTTCCAAAAAAGGAAATTTATTATGAACAACAGATTTCTTAAAAGAGAAATTTACGCATTCTTTATATTTCGAATACTTACAACCAAAAAAAAAAAAAAAACTTTTAGTGTTTAGTATCAAGTGTTATAGATTGGTAAGTTTTGGACTTTTATTTAAAAAAAGATTTTTAGTGTTAGTATCAAGTGTTATAGATTGGTAAGTTTTGGACTTATGTTAAAAAAAAGATTTAGGTCAAGATATTGGATGGGACAAAGGTAGTAGTCTGACCTGATTCCTCTAAGTGTGCTCAAACGTTAGAGGCAAGCCTTGATGGGGCAAAGGTAATAGTTTGACTTGATTTAGTTGAGTGCATGACAATGATACCAATTTCGAGCCACCACTGGTCCTCCTCGTGCTTAGTAGTTAACAATGATGTAGCATAGAAATTATAGGGGACAACTTTAGGATTTGAACAAAAAAAATGATTGGGATGTTACCGAGATGCTGAGGTGGCATAGAGATTATAAGGGATGACTCTAAAAAAAAAAAAAGAAGATTGGGATGTTACCGAGGCATAGAGATTATAAGGGACAACTTTAGGATATGAACCTTGGTTGATAAAAAAAAGGTATGCTACAACAAATGCAATATTTTAATTGGAAGTGGCCCCAATAGAAACCATATAATTTATGAAAAAAATTATGTTTAAATTAATAAACGGTAGTTGGTAAAAAAATTATACATAAAGTTTATATATATATATATATATATATATATATATATATATATATATATTGTTACATAGGAGAGTTGGTTACAACCACACTATTTTTAGTAACCGATAAGTGTAGGGTTCAAACCACGGGGTTGCTCCCACTAAACCTATTCCACATTTGCTGCAACATGTTTTTTTATCACAAATTTTTCATTTTTTTCTCTTAAATATATTCTTCAACTTCTTTGAAGTGCTATGTTTCCACAATCAGCTCCTTGACATCATTTTGATTAAGACATAAAATCTCACTTGGCCAATTGCCTTCTAAAATTTGAATTTCATTGGGATGAAGATCAACACCATAATTCGCTAATTTATCTGCTACCCAATTTCCTTCTCTATAAATATGCTCACACTTCCAAGAGATTGCCTCTAGTAATAGATGATAAACATCAACAATAATATTATTTTTTATCCAATCTCCACATCCATTTTTGTTAATAGCATTGATGATAATTTGTGAGTCCCCCTCAATTGAAATATATTTCCATCCCCTTTTCTACTACAATTTTAATCCATGTAAGAAGTGCCCTAGCCTCTGCATACTTGTTAGTTGAAGTTCCATATGATTCTGAATAAGTGAGGAGAATTTTGCCTTCACTATTTCTAAAAATACCACCTCCACCAACTTTTCCTGGATTTCCTTTAGAAGCACCATCAAAATTGACTTAGTAGCACCACCTTCGGAGATGACTCTTCCATGTATGTTCAAATCCTGTAGCCAAGTTATTAGCACCTCTTTTTCTGCAATTGAGACTTCCCATGATGAGCACCATATTTGTAGACATTTTGCAAGAGAGGCAATAATATGGTTCCAAACTTGGGCATGATTTTGAGATTTATTTTTAAAAATTATATTATTCCTTTCAAGCCATAAATTCCAACAAATAATGGTAAGGTCAATCCTCCAAAGAATACATAATGCTTTAGCTTTGAAATAATTAATCCAACATTTTATCAACTCTTTCAATGTTGATGGAGCTACCCAATATAATTTCATATTTTTAAAAAATAACCCCAAATGGTGTGAGCAAATGGACAATGAAGAAGTAAATGGTCTAATGTTTCTAAATCCTTCTCACACAAGGCACATCTAAAGGGTCCATAATATCCTCTTCTTTGTAGACTCTCTCTATAAGAATATTACTTTGAACTGCTAACCAAAGGAATGTTGAGGCCTTAGGGAGAGCCTCTAATGACCAAACATTCTTCCAAGGAAAATCTTTGGGAGAGAAATTTTGATTGTTCTAAATCCTCATATCCCAACTTGATCGAGTATCCACCATCCTTTGATAAATTCCAAACCAACTCATCCTTTCATGTAAAAATCGATAAATAAAACTCTTGAAGCATCTTTTGAAGTTCATCTACAATTTGTTTGAGTTCCTCTCCTTCAACCAGGTTACTAAAAGAAATCCATGATCTGGAGTTGTTGCTCATAATAATATAATCTTTGACCTTTGGACCTTTACATGCTAGGCATGCTTGAGCCAATGGTTGCCATTTTGAGTCAGAGATAAGAGGATAAGGCTTCAACCAAGCATCAGACCAAAAATTTGCATAACTCCCCTCATTGACTAACCATCTAATATGTTTCTTTATCAATTGCAAACTCTCTGATATGAAGTTCCATGTTGATGATCCTTTGGGTAGAGTTCTTTTCCTAAATAATTTCATTGCATCAAGAGAACCTATATATTTTTGAAGTAATATTTTTGCCCAATTCTTTCCTTGATCTCTAAATAATCTCCACCCAAGCTTTGCTCCTAATGCCAAATTCATAAGTCTACAATTCCGCAAGCCTGCTCCTCCAATATTCTTTCCTTTGCAAACCCTATCCCACTTACAAAGAGGAAACCTAAATTTTTCCTCACAACCTTTCCATAGAAAGTCTCTTTGAATTTTATCAATTTCTGATGCAATACCTATTGGTAGTCTTGAAAGTGACATCATATAAATAGGGATGGATTGCAATGTAGTCTTTATGAGTTGTAGCCTTCCTGCCATGGTTAAGAACTTACATTTCCAACCTGCCAAGCAAGCTTTCATTCTATCCAAAAAAGAGATCCAAAGCTCCTTTTTATTTCCTTTATCAGACAAAGGAATACCCAAGTAGGTTGATGGAAAATTTTCAATTTTAAACCCTAAAATATTCACAATAATTTGTTGTAAATCTAGGGCAATATTAATGAAAAAATCTTGGATTTTGTAGTATTTACCAATTGTCCAGTAGCCTTCTCATAGCATGATAATATTGATTTAAACTCCATGGCCTCACTAACTAAGGGATGGCCCAAAAGAAAAGTATCATCAACAAATTGGAGATGAGATTCAAAGGGACCATTTTTTGCAACTTGAATACCCTTGATTTTTCCTTCCATTTTTGCCTTTGAAAAGGCTCTCCCTAATGCTTCCACAAGAATAATGAATAGATAAGGAGAAAGTGGATCACCTTGACGAAGTCCACAAGATGACTTGAAGTAACCAATAAGAGAACCATTGATCAAAATAGAAAATTTTGCAGTGCTATAACAACATTTAATCCACTCACACCAACTATAATCAAAGCCAAACTTTATGAGAATAGCATGTAGAAAATTCCAAGAAACCCTATCATATGCTTTGTTCATATCTAATTTCAAAAGCATACCTGGTTTTTCATGGAATGAAGAGAATGTATGGCCTCTTGTGCAATAATTATACCATCAAGAATTTGTTTACCATGAACAAAGCCACCTTGTTCCTCTGAGATAAGACACCCTAGAATGCCCTTCAACCTGTTTGCCATAATTTTTGAAATGATCTTATAAATCATATTACAAAGGCTTATTGGATGAAAATTATCAAAATATTTTGTCACCTTTCTTGGGAACCAAGGTAATAAAAGTAGCATTGATCTCACTTATTATAGCCTTCCTTTTTGGGCCTCTTCAACCACAACTAACATATCACTCTTCAATAAATCCCAAATTTTTGAAAGAAAATTGTAGGAAATCCATCGGGGCTAGGTGCCTTGTTAGGATGGAAAGAGAAAACTGCTTCATGGAGCTCCTCCATAGATATCTTCTTCATCAAGCTTTCATTTTGTCCCTGAGTGATAATTGATGGAATATTTTGTAGAAGTTTTTCTTGTGCCTCCTTATCTTGCCTAGAATCTGACAAAATATTTTTGAAATAATTAATTGCTTCCTTCCTTATATCTTCTTCGTCCTCAATATTTCTTCCATCTGGAGTTAAAATATTTTTGATATGATGAAAAAAAAATTTTTTTGTTGTAGCATGATTTTTTGTATTTCTATCTCCTTCCTTGAGCCATTTCTCTCTAGATTTTTGGAACCAATATGACTCCTTTTTCAATGCATTATGATAATCAAAAAGTAATTATTTTTCTTTCACATAAGAATCCTGATCCATTCCATTAATTTCTACTATCTCTTGTAAATTTTTGAGCTTGGATTCAATTTCTTTCTTTTCTTTAAAAATGTTACCAAAATATTTGGCATTCCAAATCTTCATTTGCTCCTTTAAATATTTCAACTTTTGAACAAACTTGTACATACATGATCCTTCAAATTTTGATTCATCCCACCATAACATAACCATATGGAAAAAATCAGGGTCTTGGAGCCACATAGACTAGAAGCGAAATGGCTTTGGATGACCATTATTAGGTAACTCACAAGTCAAAAGAATGGGTTTGTGATCTGATCCTGCTCGTAATAAAATATCTGAAGAGATTGTATACTTTGTTTGCAACCATTTATTGGATAACAAGAATCTATCCAATATTTCTGCTATATGATTTTTCCCAATGCATCTATTATCCCATGTATATTGAAAGCTTGAGGGACTAACATCCCAAAGGTCATTTGAATTGACAAATGAAGCAAAATATTGCATTGATTTAGACCATCCTAGAATACCACCCTTCTTTTCCAAAGGAGATAGAACAATATTAAAATCACCCCCAAGAATCCATAGATCACAATGAATCATCATTGTATTTGACAAAAATATGCTAAGGTCCTTCCAACATCTTTCATGAGGAGTAACTATAGTTGGAGCATATACATTTATAACCCCAACTTTGATGTTTTCCTCTTTCCTACAAAATAATCTAGCAACCCAATTACTTTTTGCTTCTAATAATTGCCCATCCCATTTGCATTTGTCCCATATTATTGCAATACCACCTGAAGCTCCTGTAGAAGAAACTGCTAAACAATCACCCATCTTTCAAATCTTCTTAAAAGCATCCTTACATTCCTCACTGCTTAATTTTATTTCTTGTATTAAAATAAACTTAGGACTATAACAACCTATTAATTCCTTAATAACTCTTTTTTAGGGGTTTTATTCATACCCCTAATATTCCATGATATCATTTTCATCATCAACACTTTTTATTTTTATTAGTGGGCTTAGCCCCACTTCTTGTTAACACCTATGATATTTTTATTTGGCTTCCCAGATCAATATCCTTTTGAGTTTCTTTTCTCTTTGTTCCTGCTTTGATGGCCTTCCTCTCCTTCTTCCATTCCCACCAACACTCTCATCTTCATCAATCTCTTCTATTTTTTCATATTGTTCATAATGAGACTTATCTTCTAAAGATTTATGTTGCCCTAAAGAGTCGAAAGTGCAAGGAATAGCCTCATTAGCATTTTCTTCTTTATGTTGCCTTGAAAACTCTAAACTGCATAGATGATCCTCCATAGTCATTACTTTCTTATGTTGGCCTAGAAACCCTAAATTTCCTTGGATATCCTCCATAAGATTTTCTTTACTATACTACTCTTGAAACCCTAAAGTGCAAGGAATACACTCCATACTACTTTCATTTTTATTGTAAGGAGAAGATTTTATGCTACTTGAGGATAATAAAGGTGATTTACCTAGATTAAGCTTGACCTCCTTCACCTCATTTGCTTTAAAATTTGTCTCCCCATCTTCCTTTGCTTTAAAATTTTCCTTCCCCTCTTCCTTTGCACCTTTAGCTCTTCTATATTTGAACTTGCATGTTTCCTCATCCTTTTTTCTTCTAATGGTTGATTCGAGTGAATTGTAATGGCCTTTACCATATGATGATGTAGAGGGATTTTTCTAGACACTTTCTTAGGAGTGGAAAATCCTTGATTTGACCTAGCTTCTCCTATGATATGATCTCCTTGTTTCAAATTGAAGCTACCCTCATACCCAAAAATTTCCATCTCTTCCTCCATCATTTTCACTTTGCAATCTCTTGCCATGTGCCCAATTTCATGACATTTGCGACATCGAAATGCAATATTTTCATAATCCACTTGTTGATCCCATTCTCTTGATTCAGATTTAATCCTAATCGACTGTGGTAAAGGTTTAGAAATATCCATGGCAACACATATTCGAGTGTATACAACATGCCTTCTCTCCTTAGTAGTTGGTCCCTCCTGGATGAATTCACCTAGAGTATTACCAATATTCTTCAAAACCTCCTTATTGATGAGTTGATAAGGAAGTCCATCTAGAAGCATCTTAAATATAATGCATCTTTGCCCCTAAACCATGGGCCTCCATCCATTATTTTATCCCTTATTTCTGAACTAGAGAAAATAATGAGGAAAAATCCTTTTGGAAGAAAAGTCATGGAGTAATTTGAATTCAATCCCCACTTCCACTTGATCCAATTTTGAATCTCAGAAAAACTTGGCCAATATCCATGAAACTTACATATTAACCCTCTGGTTTTAAGAACCATTATATCATGCTCAATCATCTCATCCTTGATAATCACTTATGGTGTAGAATTTCTACCTGGACTAGGTTTGCCATAGATTCGCTCTTCCTCTTATTGCTAGCTAGGGCATCCATACTTCCAACTTGGTCATTCATACTTTCAGTAAGGACTTTCACAAATGACTTTCTTTCCATGTTACCTAGATTTTCTTCAAATGAATCCTTTAAATTCTCCTAAGATCTGGAACAAGAAGTGACACTTGTTCCTTGATCACACTTTGCTTTCTACTTTCTACTTCCCTGCTCACACTTCCTCCTCACTCCTCGTTTGTGCTCACATTATTTTGGTTGCGCTCACTTTGACTCATGCTTGCACTTGCTTTTGGCTGCACTCACTCTTGGATCGCATGATCGCACTCACTTCTATATGCACTCACTCACAACTCAAACTCACACTCACTTTCAACTGTAACTTCACTCACTCCCGACACATGCTCGCACTCACTTTTAGCTTTAGCTTCACTCACTTTTGGATCGCACTCACACACGCTTCCATCTACACTCATTCCCGACTCGTGCTCACACTCGCTTTTAGTTGCAGGTGCACTCACTCCCAGCTCACGCTCACACTCACTTCTAGTTGCACTTTCTCTCTCTCTCTCAACTTCACTCACTCTTGGCTTCCACTCGCACTTGCTTCTGGTTGTAGTTGCACTCACTCCCGACTTGTGCTCGCACTCCCCTTTGATCACCTAATTTAAACATAAATTATTATTATTTATAAATTTTTTAAATAAGAAAAAATATTAGGATTGAATGCTATAGTTTTATAAATTTTAAATATTTTTGTGGTTTTCCAATAAATAGATATTAAAATAAAAGGACTTTTAAAGTTTACAATGTCTACAATTTATGGCACAATAAATATTTGTCATTTTATTATTTTATTTATTTAAAAATAAATAAAAATGTGTGGTAATGTTAAGGTTAAATTAGAATATCTATTTAATTTTTAAAAAGAGGATAAGATTCTAATAGTGGATAATCTTAAGAAGAGAGGTTTCCAGTTACCTAATAGATGTAGTTTATGTGAAGAGGTAGAAGAATCAGTGGAACACATCTTCTTGGAATGTCCCTATACTCTAAATATTTTCCAATTAATCATCAGTAGGATGGGCATCTCTTCGGTGATGCCTTCTAATATGGTTTTGTGGTTACAACAGTGGGAGAACTCCTTTTTTCAGTCCTCGTCTTAATTAATTTTAGAACCTTATTCCATTTCATTTTGTGTGGGGAGTTTGGTTAGAGAGAAACTGGAGAATTTTTAGAGGGGAAAAAAGGTCAGCAGTGAGAATTTTTGGCAGTATCACCCATTTTTTAGAAGAGAATGTTAAATCTATCAAGTACCCTATCAAGTCAGAGAATACTAAAGGCATGAAATTTGGAATCCATTAGCGGTAGAAAGGCAAATTCTTAGGTTAGATTTGATGTAAAATGACAACCACCTCGATATGAATGGTTGAAGTTAAATTTTGATGGGGTATCCAAAGGTAACCTAAGTAAGGCTGAAGCAAGAGCAATTTTGAGGGACAATCAGGGTAGATTGGTGGGGGTAACCTGCAAGTTGTTGGGAATTACTCTAGCTATAAAGTTGAAGTTAATGCTTTACATTTAAGTGTAGAGCTAGCTAAGGATCTAGGTGCTAAAAAATTTATCTTTGAAGGAGAATCCTTGAATATTATCAATATTTTGAAAAAGGAGGGAGAAGCTAATTGGAAAATTGATTACATTGTACAATATATTAGAGATATTTGGAAGCATTTTGAAGAAGTTGACTTTGTTCATGTCTTCAGAGAAGGTAACAAACTAGTAGACTAGCTAGAAAACTTTGGTGCCATTAAAGAAGAGGATAGGAGATGGATCCCCCCAGGGGTGGTCCATGAGGACTTAGAAAAGTTCAGGAGGGAAGATTGTAGCTAATTGGTGTCCAGGATGGATACTGTTTGTCTTGCATCCAAGGGATTTTTGGGTACTTTCCCTTGGTAGTTGTCCAGTTGATGGGTTGAATTTGTGTTGTAAAAGGGTTTGGGCCCTTTAAAAATCTTATTTTTACCTTAATCATTTAAAAAAAAAATAGAATACCATTATAAACTTTGTATTTCAAGAAAAAACATGTTTTTCCTTTAATTTTAATTAGCTTTAAAGTGTAATAGATACATTTTTCTTTGTTTATCTTTCGGTCTCTTTCATGTGTCAGTCTTATATATAAATTGATGTGAACTAGTATTTAGTTGAAATATAACCATTTTCTTTGGCATTTGATGTTTAATTTACATATGTTTTTGATGATGACCAACTATGATATTGAACTCAACAATGAAGTTTTTCATTCCATATTGTACTTCTACATTTTTATGTCTTAAAATTTTATATCATATGATGATACAATATTAAATTAAATATTTATTCTATTCATCTATTTAACGTCTCAGTTTATTTCATTTGTATGTTCTTTTATTTATTTACATTTATTTATGTAATTCTTTTAAATATACAAGAACAATAGCATTACAACAACAAATATGGGTCTTTGTGCAATAGTGCTAGGGAAACGAAGGCGAGTGCAGTAGTGCTAGGGTAATGAAGGCAAGTGAAACAATGCTAAGGCAATGAAGGAAAGTGCAACAGTGCTAGGGTAGTGAAGACGAGTGGAGTGTTGAGTAGTGTTAGGGTAGCGAAGGTGAGTGCAACAACGCTAGGGCAATGAAGGTGAGCAACAATGGAGAAGTGCTAGGTTAGTGATGAGCAGTGCTAGGGCAACGAAAGTGAGCAATAATGAAGAAGTGCTAGGGTAGTGTTGAGAAATATCAACATGTGATGAATACGATGGATGTGATTTGTAGTATTTCTAGCACTCAATAAAATTTTATATATGAAGGGGGTAGAAAATTGATTTCCAATGAATGTTATGGCGATTGATACAAGGCTTCTTATGATGATGATGCGGTGAGACCTATAGGATTCATGGGTGATAGAGTTAGGCCCCCCAGAACTAGATCCTGACCTACTTCTTAAACAAATGAAACCCTCTTTTGTTAAGAAGATTCACAAAAATGTAGATTTTTCTTCTCGAGTTGTTTCATCTATCCTCTTAGTTGCCTCATATTCTCTTATCCTGAACCAAGCAGTGTTGAAAATTCCAGAGTCTCTCATGAACTCATTTGTCTCCTTGGAATTATTTTCTCTCGTTGGCAAGTTTGTCGGCTTCCATCCTGACATGGAGTCAATTCAAAAGTGAGCTACTTCCAAATGGCTCTCTCAAGAAAATATATAGCTCATAACCCTCCCTAGAGTGTTTTTAGATTAGACTAAACAATCCTTCTAATACGAGTCGTATTCTTGTGGGGGAGGCATGCCAATAGGAGAAGCTTTTTCCTAAGAAGGTGGGGCACTGAATTCAACCTGAAAACCCAAATTATCAATTATGTAGTAATATGGGTGAGATTGCTAGGTCTCCTTGGTCATTTTTGGTATAAGGAAGTGTTGCGAGGCATTGCTTGAGGTATTGGAGACCTAGTCGCTTTCGATCCAGTTACTAAATATATACCATGAATGATATACGCCCATATGTGCATTATGGCCAATATTGAATCTGAGTTGTCAACTTCAATGGAATTAGTATCATACTCATGCAGTAGGAACCAAGTTATTGAGTATGAAAACAAACCTGTGTTTTGTTCAAAATGTAAAACACAGGGTCATCTTAAACCCCAATGCCCATATTTGAAGTAAAAGGAAGTAGCCCCTAGAGCCCCTAGAAGATAACGGTGTGGCCCAAGAATAATTCTTGCTAGCTAGATGATTTCTATTAATAATCCTCATGCTTCTATTTCAAAAGGTAAAGAAGTCATGTCAGACCCTTCACCCAATGATCCTCCTCAAGGGGCCCCTTTTGAGCCAATCCAACATGAATTTATTTTGGAAGAGCCTGAACCATAGGAAAGGATAGTGGACCAAGTCATGTGGTGTATGTTAATGAGTCTCGCAAAGTGGTTCTATAGGTTATGAACCCATCTAGTGGAAAAAATCTGGACCAAGTTATCCCAAAATACTTGGTGATGGAAATTTTTATCCCTTCGAAGTTCCTTCATAAATCCTATCAAAGCTTACTCACTGAGGAGCCAGTCATAGAATTATTCTCCTCCTAGAAGCCTAGTGAGCCTCTTGGTTAGGATTTTCTAACCTTGCTCAAGTTGAAACGGTCACCATGACCAAGGCGGGCTCTTTGGGCACATCCAATTCTAGACCCAAAACCAAAAGTACCCAAAAAGATTAGATAGATGCTAGAGGTAATCATAAGGTAGGAAAACCCTCTAAAAAAGCGTTGAGGATGCGTGAAGTAGATTCAAAAATTGCTGATGGAATCCAATCCAAATTGAAGTTTGAGAAAGAGAAGGATAGCAAAGGTAAACAACTAAACCTTGATAAATTTTGTAGCTTCCCCAGTTCTCTACGTGGGAATAATGGCTCCAAATATCGAATATGAAGTTGTTATTGTGGAATATCAGAGGCCTGGGCCCTCCAAGCAATAAATTTTAGTGACACTCAAGATAGAGGTAAGACCTAATGTTATATTTATTTAAGACACTAAGATGGATAGTTCTAATGTAGAGGTAATTAAAAACTTCATTTACAGAAAATTGACCCACTTTCAGTGGGCAATCTTCCTTAGAGCCCCTAAGAGGTCCCTAACCCTTGCCTAAGGCAAGGATAGGCCTCTCCTCCCTTAACCTTGCTTGTTTTAGTGCCTTTGGCGAAATCGTGCTCCGTCATGGTCGGGCGCGACTTCGCCGGAGCGATCTCGCGCTCCGTCATCCTGGTGCAACTTCGCTATTTTTAATTTAATTTTTATTTTTATTCTTTTGGGCCCACTTAGACCTAGGTTTAAACCCTCCAACATGTTTTGGCATCGGCTTTGGGTTTATTTTGCCCACCTTTTTCCCTCCGATTTCATCTATAAAAGGAAGGATGTTCTTGCCTTAAATGAGAGGGGTGATATTAATGCAAAATTTTGATTATTGATTAAGCTCAAAAATTTTTATGATAGCTCATTCTTCTTCCTTTGCTTTCTCTACTGCAAGCTAACCCCGAAGTGCGAATTTTGGATTTGATCTTCTATTGCGTGGATTGGATTGATTTGTTGTGTGACTTGGTGGATCCGTGGTGTAGTTCAGAGAGATAGAGTGCCCGCTTGGATACTTCAATCTTCTTTGCCTACTTCTACGACGTCCATTAGGGTTTGCTTACTTTGTTTTTGGCATTTATTTCATCTTCTGCACTCACTTTTTATTTTTCATTAGTCTGTAGTGATATCGCATCCCGACATTAGTGAGGCATGACTTCGCTTGCCCTAATTAGGGCAAACTAGTCTAGAAGTGAAATCGTGCCCCATACAAGTAGGGCGTGACTTTGTTGTTGCATTATCGTGCCTGCTCTAGGCGAGGCATGACTTTTCCCTAGGGCACACCGGGGGCAATTTCAAGATTCTATTTTCACTATTGCATTCCATTTTGCATCTAGATCATATTGCTGCATTCTATTTTCTATTTTCTATTACTGCATTTCTATTTTATGATTAATTCTCCAAAGGTCAATTTTTGCTTTTGTATTAAAAGGTCATCTAAAAGGACCTAGGGGGCTTGACTGCTGCGCCTCCAAGATCTGTTACACAATGGCCTAAGCAGGCCCCCTAATGCTAATTCTATTTTTTAGTGTTTCATGAGTTATCTTGCAGAAATAGGTATTCTTGATATCATTGGACAAGAGGCAGAAAAAGCTAAATCAACCACCGGTCTAGATAAGTGCTCTAATCATTTTATTGGTTGAATATCTGATCTAATTATTGATTCTTAGGCATCTAAAAGTGAAAAGCATTTAGTTTGCATCTAGGGATAATTTTTATGCATTTATTTTATATATTTCTACTTTAAAGGTTTTCTGAAATAAACCCTAGGTTAGTGAGCATTCAAAATAAAGAATCATATTAGGTTAGCTCTTGTATGCTTGCATTCTATTTTCAACTATTATATTCTATTTTTACATTGTCCTTTATATTTCCTAGTTTAGATCTAGAAAGGCCAAACTTAGGTGTTTTCTTAAAACTGAATACATCAAACAATCTCGAATATCCTGAGGACTTGGAGCGAGTCCTTAAACCATTCCTGGTGAACCCTTCCCCCTAGCACCGAGTGTAGAGTACAACATACCCTCATGGTTCACCCCAAAAGGTTCTCTCCTTGCGGATCCAACCTTTTTTTGGGAATTGTACGTGGTAGGGCAGTTTTCCCCTCTACATATTTGGTGAACCCGACGTGAACACCTCCTTTTCTTTCAAACAATAAGCAAGATCATTAAATTGTGTGCCAAATATTTAAAAAGATAATTCATTTGTATGTAAGTGCATAAGTTCCTCTTTGGTCTTAGTTCTTCTTCTTGTCTTACTCCTTTTCTCAATGGCTTTTGACCTTGGGGAAGGATGAAGACTCCTTAGGTTTGATGAGATTTTTCATGAGAATGATCAAATTGATAGAGAAAATCATAACCTAGAAGAAGAGGTTGATAATCATCTTGATCCTATCCAAGATTCCAATGGGAATATCATCTTTAAATATTTTGATCATATATGGACTTTTTATAAGTATCATAAGCATGCTTTGGATATGGCCTTAGAGGAAGAAGCATTACTTGAAAAGGATATCCCACCTCAAGAAAATCCTTTGAGTGAACCTTTCAATCATGGTAATCAAACTTGTCAACCTACTTATGCCACTACTGTGACCACCAACATTGGATGGAATCCACCAATTCCTCCAACTAGTAATGGCACCCAAAATTATTTTCAATTTCCTCCTTCATCTTCTAATATCAACACTATTTCCTCTATTCCACCACAAGTTAATCTTCCATTCTCACAAGGCACCACATATAACAACAACCTTCACATGTCCAACCTAAGTCAAGGGAATATGGGAAACATACATAGTAATTCAAAAATGCAAAATTTGGCAAGTATAGTGAATCAATTGGTTTCAAGGATGGATATGATTCAACCTTCAGGGTTTACATACAACTATAAAGAAATGTGTAGTCAACCATTGGATCCTATTGTTGCTGCTAGACCTTATCCTAAGCATTTTCCTATGCCAGTATTACCAATCTATAAAGGGACTGAAGATCCAATAGAGCATTTAAGAGGATTCAGGATAGCTTGTCATGATCTTATTTATGATGA
This sequence comes from Wollemia nobilis, assembly GCA_028583015.1. Classification (NCBI taxonomy): domain Eukaryota; kingdom Viridiplantae; phylum Streptophyta; class Pinopsida; order Araucariales; family Araucariaceae; genus Wollemia; species Wollemia nobilis. The sequence continues at coordinate 1,615,638 of JAQPPZ010017067.1, forward strand.
TATGCTCTTATTGAAAACATTTCCAAAGAGTCTTGTTGGAGTGGCATTAGAATGGTATTATCGATTGCCCAACTATTCTTTGAAGAGTTTTGAGAAGACTACAGAGATGTTTGTTCATCAATTTAGTGCTTATATTGAAAAGGAAGTGACTATGAGAGATTTATATGATTTAAAACAAAGTAAAGAAGAAAGATTTTCAGAATTTTTAGCTCATTGGAGAAGTTTAGTTGGTCGATTAAGACAACTTATGTCTCAAAAAGATATGCTTGATATATTCATTGGTAATTTACAAGAACAATTATCTTATGCTCTAGAAACTACTATTGTCACATATTTAGATCAAGCAATTGAGTTAGCAAGAAAAGTGGAACAAGCTCTCATTAGAAGAGGTCAACTTAAGGTTAAAGAAGATAAGCCAATTAAGTCTCAACATAAGAATAAGCATATAGGAGGTAATAGTGATAGTAGGCCTATTAACAATGTCAATAACAACCTACAAAATATTGTACTTCAGAAACCTCCTCAAAGGAATTTCACAAGACTTAATATCCCTATGGAAGCAGTTTTAAAGCAACTATTGGATGCTAAGGCAATAGAATTACCTCCTATAAGACAACCAGATACTACAACTCATTGGTATAAAGTAGATCAACATTGTGCATATCATAGAGTAGAAGGACATTGGACTAATTCTTGTAAAAGGTTGAAACATGTGGTTCAAGATTTAATTGATGTTGGTCGCATTGACACTAGTAGTTTTCAATCTTCCAACAACCAACAGAATCAGAATAGAACAAGATAAACCAACCAAGTATCCTATAAAAGTGTACCACATCAGTATGATAACAACATGGTTGGAATGATAACAACTACTCCAAGAAAACTTATACAGAATATGGATGATTCAACAAAGATTCCACTCTTAGAACTTCTACAGAATTCTCAAGCCCATAAAGAAGCTATGATAAATATTTTGAAGCAACAACCAGTACCTCTAGATATTTCTCCTAGTGATATGACAAAGGTTATAAGTTCTCTCTAGAAGCCTCATCTAACATTTTTAGATAATGATATGGCTTCCTTAGGAGTACAGGAAGATTCTTCTCTATACATCACTGCTTACATTGGGGACACTCTCATCAAAAGGGTTATGATTGATAATGGTTCTTCACTTAATGTTTGTACACATCATTTCTTTCAAAAATTTGGATTGAAGAAGGAAGATTTGATTGCATCCAGTGACATCATTAAAACTTTCAGCAATGATTCTCAAGAAGCTTGTGGCACTATATTACTCCCTCTTAGGGTTGGACCAAAAATTTTAAAAACAATGTTTTATGTGGTGTCTTGTCCTGCATATTTTAATCTTCTTCTTGGATGACCTTGGATTCATGCAATGAAGGTTATCCCTTCTACTTTTCACCAATGTGTAAAATTTGAATTTGAAAACCAAATCATTTCTATCATGGGAGATCCTCATCCATTTGAATTTTTCTCACCAGAAGATCTAGCCCAAATCAATTCATCACAATCTTCCTCTAAAAATTCTTCTACAAATGTTTCATCATAGGATCAAGATGACTCTTCTTGTTTAGATCTTCTCTTTGATGAATCTCATCAAGGTTTAGAATGGAGTGTTAAGGATGAGGGTCCACCCTCTCCTAAGGTCTTAACCCTAGAGTCACATGTTATAGATGAGGCTTTATCTCAGAATGACATCGGCTTTGATGGGTCTATCCCTTGCGCAATGCAGGTTGAGTCTTCTAGTTCTCAAGTGGACTTTGGTTCTATGTCTCCCGAGGACCTTGAGCAATTAGGAGTGATTCCTGCCCTACCTCCTCTTGAGGATGATTTGTCCATTCTTATTGAGGAGACCATAGATGTGAACATAGGTTCTGAGGAAGCCCCTAGAATCCTTAAGTTAGGCAAAGCCTTGACCATGGATGAGCAGGAGCAATTGACCAATTTATTGAAAGAATATCAAGATATTTTTGCTTGGTCATATGCCGACATGCCAGGGCTTGATCCCTCCCTTGTCATGCATCATTTGGTAGTTAAGCCTAATGCTAAGCCTATTAAGCAAAAACTTTGAAAGATGCATCCGAAGGTCACCCTTTCAATCAAGGAAGAGCTCCAAAAACTCCTTGACATCAGTTTTATAAAAGCCATCGACTATTCTGATTGGATCTCCAATATCGTTCCTATAGCTAAGAAGGAAGGAACAATCAGAGTATGTACCAACTTTTAGGACATTAACTTAGCATGTCCCAAGGATGATTTTCCCTTGCCCAACATAGACCAGATTGTAGATTTCACTACCAAATGTGGAATGCTTTCACTCATGGATGGTTTCTCAGGTTACAATCAAATTATGATTGCTCCTAAGGACCAAGCCAAGACAACATTCACTACTCCATAGGGTACCTTCTACTGGAAGGTCATGCCTTTTGGCCTTAAGAATGTAGGAGCTACCTATCAATGGGCCATGACTTATATTTTCCATGACATGATGCATGATATTCTCCAGGACTATGTGGATGACCTTTTGGCTCATTCCTTAGAATGAAAGGATCATGTCCATGACTTAAGATGAATCTTTGAAAGGCTTCGACAATACAAGGTTCATCTTAAACCCACTAAGTGTGTGTTCGGGGTCACATCTAGCAAGTTGTTAGGTTTTATAGTGTCTAGGTGAGGCATTGAAGTGGACCCTACTAAGGTAGCAGCTATCATTGATATACCTCCTCCTCGCACCCTGATCGAGCTACGTAGTCTGCAAGGTAAGTTGTAGTCTATCCATTAGTTCATTGCCTAATTAGCCGATAAGTGTCAACCTTTCCTTCGACTCCTTAAGAAGGATGTAGTTTTTTGATGGGATTTTGAGTGTCAGAAATCTTTTGATGACCTCAAAATATATCTCACCTCCCACCTATTTTAGTTCCCCCTATGCCTGGTAGGCATTTTTTGCTTTACATAGCAACCACCGCTCATGCTTTGGGAGCCATGTTGGCTCAACATGATGATGAAAACAAAGAGAGAGCTATCTACTATATTAGTAGAACTTTGGTCAGCTATGAAACTAGGTACACTCCCTTAGAGAAGCTTTGCCTTGTCATAGTGTTTGCTTCCTAGAATTTAAGACACTACATGCTCAGCCATAAGACATTGGTGATTGCAAAGTTTGATCCTTTGCACTACTTGATGTCTAAGCCCCACCTATCAGGTCGAGCTGCTAAGTGGGTGTTGGCCCTTAGTGAGTTTGATTTGAATTTCATAGGTCAGAAGGCTATCAAGGGTCAGGTGATTGTTGATCAGTTAGCCTCCACTCCCCTAGAAGCTACCCATCCTATAGTTGTTGAGTTTCTCGATGAGTGCTTCAATGTTGAAATTGAAGAGTCCAAGTCTTGGAATTTATTTTTTGATGGAGCCCGATGCATGAAGGGCACTGGAGCTGGAGTCATTCTAGTTACACCACAAAAATAACTCATCCCTTTGTCCTTAAAGATTCATTTTTCTTGCACAAATAATACTACAGAATACGAAGCTTTGATCCTTGGTCTTAGAGCAGCCTTAGCTTTGCAGGTTAAGGTCCTTTCGATCTTTGGTGACTCTCAACTTATGGTTAATCAGATCAACGATATTTATCAGACTCAGGATGATAAGCTTAAACCCTATAAGGAGATTGTTACCAAGTTGTTGTCTTCTTTTGAGTAGGTAACCATAGAGTCTATCCCTAGATCCTCAAACCGCCATGTAGATGCCATGGCTATTATTGCATCCTTATTCCCTTTGGAGTTAGAAGATGATCAAGCTTCGATTATCATTCAACAACTCTAAGAACCTACATCTTTGAGTTCTTGTTTGGATCCCCTAGAGTGTTTTACCATCGAATATTCCCCATATAAACCATGGTATAATGACATATTTAATTTTATTAAATATGACTCGATACCTGATGGTTTAGATCACAATCAACGTAAGCTATTACACAAAAGAGCATGTCAATTTATTATAATTGGAAATACTTTATATCAATATTCTTTTGAAGGTATCCTCTTATGATGCCTTAACTCTGATGAAGCCCAAATTGCTCTTAGTGATGCTCATGAAGGTTCATATGGAGGCCATTTTAGTGATAATTCTATTGCCAAAAAGCTCCTTCGAATGGGGTATTATTGGCCTTCCATGGAGAAATATGCATGTGATTATGTTCAATACTATGACAAGTGTCAATGCCATGATCATCTTATTCATGCTCCTTCTCAAGACCTTTAAGTAATATCTTCCCCTTGGCCATTCTCCATGTGGGGATTGGACATTATCGAGAAGGTTAACCCAGTGTCATCTGATGGTCATAAGTTTATCATTACTATGACTGAGTATTTCACTAAATGGGTTGAAGCCATACCTCTAGCTATGGTGACTGGAACTTAGGTTTCTAAGTTCATCTTCAACCAGATCCTTTGTAGGTTTGGGATTCCTTCGATGATTATTTTTAACAATGACACTCCTTTCAAGAACAAGGATATCCATAATATTTGTGCTAAGTACAAGATTCAACATAGATGGTCAACCCCTTATTACCCTCAAGGTAATGGGTAAGCCAAAGCATCCAATAAATCCTTGATCAAGATTTTGAAGAAGTTGGTTAATAAGACCGATCATGACTGGCATACTCAACTTTATCCTACCTTGTGGGCCTATCGTACTAGCATGCATACTCCCATAGGGGCCTCACCATATGTCTTGGTATATGGGTCTGAGGTAGTGTTTCCTTTCGAGTTAGAGGTTCCTTCTTTGTGCATCTTGTTGCAAGATGTTGAGGTCGATGATGAGTATCATGTAGATCATTTGCACCAATTGGAGCTATTAGATGAAAAGTGCATTCATGCCTTAGAGCATTTGTGAGCCTATCAGGATAGGCTCCAGAGATCTTACTCTAAAAAGGTTTGCAACCATTCTTTTGAGGTTGGGGACCTTGTCCTCAAAGAAAACCAAAAGAACACTAATGCTCGTGTTGATCTTCGAGGTAAGTTTCAGCCCAACTGGTTAGGGCCCTTTGTCATAACAACTAAGTTTGGTTTAGGTGCTTATAAGTTGGCTTCTATGGATGGTAAAGAACTTAAAGAACCAATGAATATAATGCATTTAAAAAGATATTATGCTTGACCTATTTTTCATATTGCATATGCATTTAGTTAGATCATGTTGCATGTTTGCCTGACATATTTTGCATGCTTGTCTATCATATTATGCATGATTGCCTATCATTCTATTCTTGCATATTGCTTGTCATATTTGCATCATTGCTTGCTCATGACTGCTTGTTCATATAGCTTCTAGGGATTCATGACAATGGCATGTGATGATACCTAGTTAGGTCATAGCTCACATGCATTGCACTTTCACTAGGGTTATGATGCCTAGCGAAGCCCCAACCTAGGGCCCATGCATTTTCATCCCTTCTTCTCTTCTTTGCTTCCTTTGCTCTTTCTTCTCTTCTCTCTTCTTCTTGTATTCCTTGACTTTGAAAGTTTTTACAATGATCATCATTCCTCCTCCAAGTCAAGGAATGCAATCCTCTTTTGGTATGTCCTTGTCTTTTTGCATGATTCTTATTTCTCCTTTGTCTTCTTTGTTCAGATAAGGATATACATTCTTCTCTTCTTTGATTACACATTTCCCTCCTCTTGAATTTTCACTAGTTGAAACTTCAAGCTAGGGGTACACATGCACAATTATTTGCTCCTCATTTTCTTCCTCTTATTTCTTCTAGCACATGCACACACTCACATCATGTTATGCTCATATTGATTGGTCCATACATACATGCGCATACACCTTCTCAGGTAGTACTGGCATATACATTACATACATCATTTTACATCAACATACACTATAACACCCCTATCAAGTTATGTCTCTCTTTGACTCAATGGGCCCAACACCCCATTACAGGATCAACTCCTTGGCCATTGATAGTAGGCCTCGACATACATCCTAGCGGGTAATCACCCCACAATAATTACTAGTGAGCAACCACCCATAGCGGGTTACACTATACACTTCACTTATTGGTCCATATTTAGTGAGTACTACACCCATAGAGGGTTCTTCACTCCATACATGGACCATATTTTGAGCATAACACCCTCTAGTCAAGGTTCTGATCTAGCTTCCTTCTCGATTTTAGATGGTTGACCTTTGGAGTTTTATCTTTGTCTTCTTCTTCTTCCACTTCACATTTTATGTTTCTTCTTCTTTCCTCTTCCCTTCTTTTTTCTTTCCCTCTTTTTCTTCCATGCATTTCATACTAGTTGCATTAGATTCATATTGTACCCAATTTTTTTCTTTGTTTTTTTCCTTTCTATTTTTCTTTCTTTCTCTTTCCTTTTTTAAGTTTCTTAAGGAAGTTCCTTTCCTTTCAAAACTCAAGGGGGCACCCTAGCCATAGAGGTATTAATAGTAGTAATTCCTTTATCACCATTTTTTTCCTAAACCTAGCCACCCCTTCTTTGTGTTTATTGTATTTTTTCCATAGGAGTCTACATCCTTCTTTGATGCATTTACTTGGCCATAAATGCATCAAAGAGGGGGAAAATGTAGACATAAAAAATTGACCCACTTTGAGTGGGTAATCTTCCTTAGAACCCCTAAGAGGTCCCTAACCCTTGCCTAAGGCAAGGATAGGCCTCTCCTCCCTTCCTTATCTATTTTAGTGCCTTTAGTGAAATCTGCTCCATCATGACGAGGTGACTTCATGAATGATCTCCCTCATCTAGGGCACAACTTCACTATTTTTAATTTAATTTTATTTTATTCTTTTGGCCCACTTAGACCTAGGTTTAAACCCTCCAACATGTTTTGGCATCGACTTTGGGTTTATTTTGCCCACATTTTTCCTCCAATTTCATCTATAAAAGGAAGGATGTTCTTGCTTAAATCATAATAATTAATATTAATGTAAAATTTTATTATTGATTAAGCTCAAAATATTTATGATAGTTCATTCTTCTTCCTTTGCTTTCTTCTACAAGCTAACCCCAAAGTGCAAATTTTAGATTTGATCTTCTATTGCATGGATTGGATTGATTTGTTGTGTGACTTGGTGGATCCATGGTGTGGTTCGGAGAGATAGAGTGCCCGCTTGGATACTTCAATTTCTCTATCTACTTCTACGATGTCCATTAGGGTTTGCTTACTTTATTTTTGGTATTTATTTCATCTTTTGCACTCACTTTTTATTTTTCATTAGTCTACAATGATATCACACTCGACATTAGCGAGGCGCGACTTCGCTTGCCCTAATTAGGGCAAACTAGTCTACAAAAGTGAAATCGTGCCCCATCCAGGTAGGGTGACTTTGTTGCTGTGTTATCATGCCCACTCTAGGCGAGGCATAATTTTCCCTAGAGCACACCAAGGGCAATTTCAAGATTCTATTTTCACTATTGCATTCCATTTGGCATCTAGATCATACTGCTGCATTCTGTTTTCTATTTTCTGTTACTGCATTTTTATTTTATGATTAATTCTCCAAAGGTCAATTTTTGATTTTGTATTAAAAGGTCATCTAAAAGGACCTAGGGGGCTTGATTGTTGCACCTCCAAGATCTGTTACACAGCGGCCTAAGCAAGCCCCCTAATGCTAATTCTATTTTTTAGTGTTTCATGAGTTATCTTGCAGAAACAGGTATTTTTGATATCATTGGACAAGAGGTAGAAAAGCTAAATCAACCACCGGTCTAGATAAGTGCTCTAATCATTTTATTGGTTGAAGATCTGATCTAATTATTGATTCTTAGGCATCTGAAAGTGAAAGGCATTTAGTTTGCATCTAGGGATAATTTTTGTGCATTTATTTTGTATATTTCTGCTTTAAAGGTTTTCTGAAATAAACCCTAGGTTAGTGAGCATTCAAAATAAAGAATCATATTAGGTTAGCTCTTGTATGCTTGCATTCTATTTTCAGCTATTATATTCTATTTTTTGCATTGTCCTTTATCTTTCCTAGTTTAGATCTAGAAAGGCCAAACTTAGGTGTTTTCTTAAAACTGAATACATCAAACTATCTCGAATATCCTGAGGACTTGGAGCGAGTCCTTAAACCATTCCTGGTGAACCCTTCCCCCTAGCACCGAGTGTAGAGAACAACATACCCCCATGGTTCACCTTGGCTCTCTCTTGTGGATCCAACCAAGAATTGTACGTGGTAGGGCATTTTTCCCCTCTATAGGAAGGAGTCGGGTTTTACAATAAATTCTACCAATGGAGCTTCTAGGGTCTTCTTTGTCTATGGGACCTTGAGAAACTAGATGGATCCATTCTATTTATTTTTGATAGAGTGATTAATATTTTGTTTTGTAGTAAGGACTCTAGGTAGAGATGGATTATGTTTAATATTTATGCCCTTAATACGATCCTTAACAGGAATATACTATGGGAATATCTGAGCTCTATGAGAGAAAGTTTTAAAGGGGAAGCTTGGATTCTCGTAGGGGACTTCAATACCCCTTATACCCTTTAGATAAAAAGGGTGGTAGTGATTTTGGTTCTAAAAGTATGGAGGATTTTTTTGCATTTATTAATAATCAAGAGTTGATGGATGTGGATTTGAAGGGGTCTAAATACACTTGGAGTAATAGGTGTCTGGGCAATCAAAATATTCATATTAGGCTAGATAGGGTGTTAGTCTCCAAGGAAGGTCTTCTAGTTTTTGGAGATGCATCCCTTTTATCTCTCCCTAAAGTGGGGTTCGATCATAATCCTCTGGTGTTTGAAAAAGTCCCAAACTCTAGTTTTTTTCCTAGACCCTTTAGGTTTGAGGCAATGTGGTTGCAACATCAGGGCTTAGAATCTAGAATTCTGGAATGGTGGTCTCAAGGTTTTTTGGGCCCTCTTATTTCTCAAGTGGCTTCAAAGCTTAGATTTGTTAAAGCTAATCTTAAGGTTTGGAACAAGTACATTTTTTGGAATGTGTTCCAGAGAAAAAAGAGTTGGTTGAACAATTAAAGGAAGTTGAATTAAATTTGGAGTCAAGAGAGGTGATTGAAGGGGACAAACACAAGGAAATAAAATTGTTAGTAGATTTCCATAACATGCTGGCATATGAAGAAATTTTTTGGTGTCAAAAATCAAGATCCCTTTGGCTTCGTGAAGGTGATAGGAACACAAAATTCTTTCACACGTCCACCTTAAGGCATAGGAGCAATAATAGAGTTAGAGAAATTATGAAATCAGATGGTGTTATCTCGAAGGATATTATAGAAATCAAGAAAGAAGTGGTCGAGTTTTTCAAAACCCTCCTCTGCTCTAGGGATGATAGGGATCTTCAAGTTGAAGAGAGGCTATTGCACCACATCCCCACCCTAGTTTTAGATGATATGAACGAAGACCTCTGTGCTCCCTTTCAGGATGAGGAAATTAGGGCCATTATCTTCTCTATGGGTGGTCTAAAAGCTCCGGGGCTGGATGACTTTCCTCCTATTTTATTTCAGAGGTTCTAGCACATCATTGGTGGTGACATCTATTTAGCTATGAGGGAAATTCAGGAGTCTAATTTAATTTTGGCTGATGTAAACTCAACATTTATAGTTCTTATCCCAAAGTCGATGGGTGCTAAAGATTACTCTAATTTCAGGCCCATTAGCCTCTATAATACACTTTTTAAAATTCTCACTAAAACTATGGTGAACAGGCTCAAAGTATACCTTTTGATAATTATTGACCATCCTCAAAGTGGATTTGTAGTAGGCAGACAAATTCTAGATGGTGTTATTGCAGTGCATGAGTTGATTCATTCTGTAGACAAAAGTAGAAGGCCAAGAACTTTCCTCAAACTTGATATGAATAAAGCATACGATCGGGTCTCATGGAGCTTTCTACTTAGAGTTCTAGGGAAATTTGGTTTCAAGCCTTGCTAGATTAGATTGGTCAGAGCTTGTATATCATCAAAAAAATTCTCAATATTAGTTAATGGATCATCAACTGGTTACTTTAGCAGTTGTAGAGGCATTCGTCAAGGGGATCCTATGTCTCCGTATCTATTTATTTTATTGGTCGAGTCTTTGGGAAGAGCTCTGAAGGTGAATCCCATAGTGGTGGGAATCAAACCTATAGCTGCCATTGACCCAATCTCACACCATCAATTTTTTGATGACACATTATTATCCTTTTTAGCTTCAATCCCTCAGGCTAGAGCTATCAAAGAGATCCTCCAGGACTATGAAAGAGTGGCTGGGTAGAAAGTGAGTTTGAGGAAAAGTAAGGTGTTCTTCCTAAATACTCCTCTCGATAGGTAGAGGAAAATTGTTGAGATCTTGGGATGTGAGATTGACTCCCTTCCTTCAGTTTATCTAGGATTACCAATGTTCAAAGGGGGGATTAAGACTTCTCTATGGGAACCGGTTGTAGAAAGAGTTCAAAGAAAATTGGTAGGATGGAAAGGGGTGCTTTTGAGCCAAGCAGGTAAAATTATGCTAGTTAAGTCTACTCTACAGAGCATACCAGTGTACTTCCTTTCTCTCTTTTAGATTTTAGGAAATATTCTTTAAAAAATTGAACAAATTCAATGATCCTTTCTCTGGTCTGGTTTTGAGGAGAAGAAGAAATTCTCACTTGTGGTGTGGGATCAGGTGTGTAGTAGGAAAGAGTTGGGAGGTCTAGGCTTAAGAAGAATGAAAATATTAAACAGAGCACTAATAGCTAAATAGGGCTGGATATTGGTTCAAAAAGATAATATTAATTGGGTTAAAATATTGTCAGCCAAATATTTAGGTAACACTGGTAATTTTCTCACAGACCCAAGTCCTACCCTTGGCTCAGCATTCTGGTGCAACATTGTTAACAGTCGCTCTGATATCGTAAAGGGGGAATATGGGTGTTAGGTAATGGGTAGAGCATTGATTTTTGGAAAGACACTTGGGTAACTGATAGACTATTAGAATCATATCCTCACCTGAGTCTGGTGGAACCAATCACAAGCCAAGCTTTTGGGCTGAAGGTATGTGACTTCATTGTCTCTATTAATGATAGAAAATGCTGGAAACCTTTTGTTCTTCTAGGGATTTCATAGGAAGAAGAAATTGTGTTAAAATCTCTGATGGACATCCTAAAGTGGATGGTTATTCCTAACCAGGATAGGCTAGATAGATTGGTGTGGGGGGCTGAGAAGGATGGTTGCTTTTCTGTTAAGTCAACCTACCTACTGTTAGATGTTCCCTTTGATCCCTGGTTTCCCATTAGTAATATCTAGTTGAAGGGTCTTACCCCCAAAGTTAATGTTTTATTTTGGTTGGTGGCTCAAGGGAAGTGCCTTACATTGGATAATTTGTAGAAAAGGGGATTGGTTATCCCAAACAGATGCTACCTGTGTGGTAGTGCTGAAGAATCACCTATGCACCTATTGTTTGATTGTCCCTTTTCTCAGTCTATCTTCTCCTAGTTCCTGAGGACCGTTGGTGTGGTTTGGGTTTTTTAAAGTTGTTGTCTGACTTTATCATTCAATGGAGGTCTCCCTTTCTATCTTTGCATCTTTGGGCTTTTTGGTCCTTTGGTTTACCTCATGTTTGGTGGTGTATTTGGAAGGAGAGGAATTCTAGAGCCTTTAAAAATATCTCCCATCTGGTTGAGTTCGTGGCACTTTGGGCTGTTGCTACCATTGTTGAAAATGTGGATGCAATTCCTTTAGATAAGGTCACTTCCATTGGGGAGTTGGCGGTGGAGTTGGTTCTTGGATTTAGAGATTATTCTCCTGATCATCGCCTTGAAGCTCCTACCAGACAGACTACTATTTGGGAACCTCCTCCTCCTGGTTGGTTGAAGCTAAATTTTGATGGAGCTTCTAAAGGGAATCCAGGACCAAGTCGATGCGGGGGATTGGTTAGAGACTCTAATGGGAGGATTTTATTGGCTTTCACTAAAAATTTAGATCGTTAGACTAATCATTTTGTGGAGGTGCGAGCTCTCTTTCAAGGGGTTTGTCAACTGGAAATTTTGAATGGTAGGAAGGTAATTATTGAAGGGGATTCCCTCAATATCATTAATATGATCAAAGGTGTTCAGGTCCCTTCTTGGATGATCATGAATGAACTTGCTGAAACCCAAAGATGGATTTTAACCCTCAAAGCGGTTGAGATTAAGCATGTTTACAGGGAGGGAAATAGATCGATGGATTTTTTAGCAAACTTGGGACTTCTGCAGGAAAGATGCACAATTTGGTAGGAGGATTTCCCAGATGGATTAAATCAAATAGACAATGAAATATTGAGGAGATAATTTATGTTTTCAAATGGCTCTGATCTGTGGTAGTAGGGATCCCTTGGGAAAATTTTCTGAACGCAAGAGTCTGTACCTAAACCGTGGCCAAATTTTGAATTTGAATTATAGAAGAATTCATGCCACAAATAGTTGTTGTTGTTGGACGTCCTTTCTGGGGGTTTCTGCTTGACTATGTTTTTTTGATAGGTATAGTCTCCTACGTGAGACATGATGTCTTTTTTGGGGTTCTAGCTGTTGATAGTGAAAGCTCTAGTGTGTTGATGGTTTTAGTTTGGGTTTGTCCTGCTCGACTATTATGTAGCTTTGTTGTTTATCTATTTCGTGGATCCTTTTTGGTTTGCTATGTTGATCTCTATATTCCTTGTATCTAGCTGGTTGGTTGATCCACCTTTGTAAAAGGTTTGGGGCACCTTTCAAAACCCCTTCATCCATATTATCAAAAAATAAAACATGGGTATTTTTAGTTTAATATAAAATTAAAAGTTTTATTTTAAATTTATTTATAATTAAAATTATTTTAATCTCTTCTATTTGCTTGTATGTGCTTCATAACCATTAAACAACAATCATAATTATTCAAATAAGAATCAATAGTCCAAAATTTAGAGAGATTCCTTATTCACATGTTATATATAAACTTGAAAATAAATATTTAGGGGGTTATGAGCATCACATTATGTTGTCATTAGATCTTTCTTGTACAATGTGCCTAGTAAGGAAGCCTTAACATTGAAGACTTTGGAACTCCAAATAAGAGGTATAAATTTTAAATCTTGTGGGAGAGAGGGTTGACACCATGCTCTTGTGTGCTTCTACAAAAATCCAATCGTACACCATATTATATGACACTTATGATCTTGTGGATGTTAAAAACTACTTAGTACAAATTAGGGATATTATGTTAAATATATAACATGTACGATTTTTTATTTTAAATACTATCAATTTGTTTTTATAAAGGTATTAAAAAAGGTTTTTAAAGGGTCCCTTACCCTTTTACATAGAGGCTTGAAAACCTAAAGACTAAACAAGAAATAAGAACACATATTCAAAGAACGCTGACAAAAAATAAAATGCAACCCACAAGCTAGGACTAAGATACAAAACTACCAGTATAACACAAGTTTGAACCCTTTTTACATTCCTAGACTAGTCTATTCACTCTTACCAACCAAAATGCCTCATCTCTGAAGGCTAAAATACAAAAAAATATGCTCCAAACACAAACATATATAGCTTCATCCATAATAACAAATTTGTATAGAAAATCCTCTTCTAGCACAATGTTTGCTTCTTCATTGCAAGTTTGAATTCTTCAACACATATTTGTCTTCTCGCAATGCAACTTCCATATCCTTATTCATAGATATGTCCCAAACAAATATTTATATGGTTTTAACCATAATAATAGATATGTATAGAAAAATAGCTTTGGCCAACAAATATTTATAGAAAAAACCTCTTCTAGCACTATATTTGCTTATTCACTACAACTTTGGAGTCTTCAACACATCTTTATCTTCTTGTAATGTAATTTTGCATCAAACACAAATCTCTTTTGACACAATATCTACTTCTTCATTGTAATTTCAGATTTTTCAATACATCTTTGTCTTCTCACAATGCAGCTTTTATCTCCTTATCCACAAGCCCAACCCAAACACAAATCTTTTGTGGCATAATATCTACTTCATTGCAACTTTAGATTCTTCAGCACATATTTATATTCTCGTAATGTAGCTTCTATCTACTTATCCATAGTTGTATTCCAAATATAGATTTGTATAGCTTCAACCATAGTAATATATCTAGAGGAGCTTTTAGAATAACATTGACATGATACAGTGATAAAGTGAATAACATTGGCATGATACAATGCTCATAAATAACAAATAACAAATAATAAATGTTGTAATTATTTGCTAGAGGATATTTTAGAAAGAAAAGAAAATTTTAGAGCCACCTCATAGGAATGACATTGAAGTGAGACATCATAGTCCTATTCACAATAACCATGAACTTAAATAAATGGATGCTCAATGTACGGTGTTGCTTGTGAGGAAGACATCCCAACTCGAGAATTTTGATACCAATAGAAGATAAATATTATTGTGAATCCCTTAGAATAAGATATTGTTATATTAAGATGCATGTTGGACTCATTTTCCATATGACTACAAAATAAATTATAGACATGATGGAAGTTGAGGCACTATTTTGATGTAATTTGCCTAAGAAGACAAAGTGAGAGTTAAGTGTTTATATGGAGGAGCTCAAGGTTGAACTCATACTACTTAGTGTTACTAAAGTCCCTAGAATAATCCCTAACAAACTCTCCAAGAAATGGTGATGATAGACTAAGGGTGTGTGATTATAAAAATAAATATTATTTATATTTTCTTGCCCTAATTGTGCAACCGTTCAATGAAGAATAATCAATGATAGAAGGAAAATTCATTACATGTGAACCTTAATATATTTAAGCTAGAATTATTTGATTGGAAAAACTTGATGGCACATATATGTTGATTCATTTATTGAAGTTTAACATTTTTATGCTAAAGTCTACAAGTTGGTTTGAAGGAAAACTTAAATTATTATCCCACATGGGTTGCGCAATAGAACTTATTGGATATTATATTGCACTTTGGTCATTTAATAATTATTGCTCACATGATGTAAGAAACATGACATATTATGAATGTCACTTGGTAGATCTTGCTAATGATGACAAGTTAAGTAATAAATAATATATATATATATATATATATATATATATATATATATATATATATATATATATATATATATATAAGGTGTGCATGAATATTTGACATGCCTATACTACTTGGAAATTTTAGTTAGCCTGCTTGAATGATGAAATAATTTTTTACAATTATTTCACATTTGGAAGGTATAAATGGAGACGTGGATAGTGGATCGAGGGGTACTAGATTTAGTTAATTATTCCCTAAATACTTAAAAAAATATAGAATTATATATAGTTGTAAAAAATCTCTCTCTCAGCCCAATGTGTTTATTAAAGAAAAGATGCTAGATTTTGAAGTGATATGAAATGATCACATGATTAGGGAGGATACACTAGTACATGCATGATACGTGTATCATGCTTCTTCAATTATGCAACACTTGAATATATTTTAAATGATCATGTTGTGTGAGGAAATAATGGATTTTGGCCTTCCTAGTTTAGTGATCATGTTCATGATTGCCAAGGTTTGTGATTGCAAAGTATAAAGTAGAGGCTCAATACCTTACTTTGGTTTATGGATAAGTGCATGTGTTAGTACTCACTTGTTGCTTATCATGTCATCTATACTATATAAAATGTTGTCTACTTTGTTGTCTAGAGAGATGATTTAATATTCTCATAATGTTATTAAGAGATCAAGACATGGAAGGACCATTCAAATACATTGATTTTCATGTCATCTAGGTAGTTTGCCAGGTCATCTAAATTATTGTCTAAAAATCATGTTGTGATTGCAAAGTAGCACCATATTCTTCATCGAAAATGCATGAGACATCTAATGATAATATAATGTAAAACTACCAAAATTCATCT
Source organism: Wollemia nobilis (assembly GCA_028583015.1). Lineage (NCBI taxonomy): Eukaryota > Viridiplantae > Streptophyta > Pinopsida > Araucariales > Araucariaceae > Wollemia > Wollemia nobilis. The sequence goes on from JAQPPZ010017067.1 coordinate 1,631,503, forward strand.
ATAATTTTTTATGACATGCACCATCAAGGGGATGTCTAAATGCATGAGATTGGGCCATCATCATTAAAGAGACATCTAAAATAGCATTGAACTTGCTATTTACAAGAAGATATAGATGGTTGAGGTGAACTATATTGGCATGATACAATGCTACAAATATAATATAATAAATTTTGTAATTGTTTGTAATAATTAATTTTAGAAAGCAAAGTCAATTTTAGAGCCATCCCATGGGAATGATGTTGAAGTGACATGTCATGGTGCTATTCACAATCATTGTGAGCTTGAATAAATGGATGTTCAATGTAAGGTGTTATGCATGAAAAATACATCCCATATAGAGAACTTTGATGCCACTAGAAGATGTAAATTATTAAAAAATTGTTGGAGGAAGATACCGCTATACTAAAATGCATGTTGGGATCATTGTACACACAAAAGTAGAACAAATAATAGGAATGATGATACTTGAAGTAGTTTTCTAATGTAATTTACCTATTAAGACAAAGGAAGAGTTGTTAATTCAAATAGAGGAGCTCAAAATTAATATCACCCTACTTAGGGTCACCAAAGTCCCTAGAATAGATCCTAACAAACTCTCTAGGAAATGATCATGATGGTTAAAGGCACATTACCATCAAAATAAATGTTATTCATATTTTATTGTTATAATGTGCAACCATTTGATGAAGAAGAATCAATGGCTAAATAAGAATTAATTTCACATGAACCCTAATGTATTCAAACCAAAGTTATTTGATTAACATAAATTAACAACAAAGATATGCTGATTCCTTGACTAAAGTTTGATGATTTTATGCTAAAGGTGTAAGTTGGTTTGAAGAACTTAAACTATTACCCCACATGAATTGTGTAATAAAATTTATTGATTCTTATTTTATACTTTTGTTATCTAATGGGGTATGTTCATGTGATGTGAGGAATATTGCACATTGTGAATGTCACTTGGTGGATCTTGCTAATGATGATGAGTTTGATGGTAAAAATTGTGTAAAATATTTAGCATGCTTATCTTGCTTGGAAATTTGAATTAACCTACTTGAATGATGAAATAAATTTTTACAGTTATTTTCTATTTTTGAGTTATAAATGGAGACATGGATAATGGGTAAGGATAAATATTAGATTTATTTATTTATTTTCTAAACCCTCTAATGAAACACAGGCTTGCATATAGTTCTCAAAAAGGTCTTTCTAATCACAATGTGATACAAGACAAGATTACCATAATACTTGCTTGATTATTTTTATTAATAAAAAACATATTTATAAGCATTTAAAAAGTATGGTTGGAAAAAATCATTGGCCCAAAACTAGAAATAGAGTGAAAGAGATAAGGCTGACAATATTATAATCGATAAATTATAGGATAAGACTTATATGACTTTTTATGACCTATTAAAACCTGACAACTTTAATTTAAAACATAATTAATTTAATTAATTAATTAAACCTAAATTTTAATTAATTAATAACATTTAATTCCCTAACACTCCTCCCAACCATAAAAGCATTGGACTATAATGCATATAAAATGGGAGGAGAAAATATTGAAAAGCATAAAAACTAGAAGACAGACCACCTAAACTGTAAGTCATCAATAGCCATAGTAGGCATTCACAAAATTTAAAAAGATTGATTGCACTAAATCAGGCTTAGAGTAATATTTCCAATGAGTATAAATAAACCTATACTCACGATTGAATGGAACCTTGATTTGTATGAAAATTAGTCTCTCATTGGCAACAAAAAGAAAAGGAAAATGGATTCCCCTTTACAACTTGAACATCAATGAATATTCTCATAAAATATTTTATAAAAGATACTTTTATTTTAAATAAATAATATGGGCTTCCTTTTGTTCACATACATTCAATTATGTGAAGAAAAAAATATAAAGAAGACAAGAGATCCTCCCACATTACATGTGGGATTTTAATGAGCATGACCTCTAGTTTATAACATCTGTAATGATCGACGACCAAAAACCCATAGTTTGAAAAGGTACAAGAAACCTTGGAGTTGCCACGTCTCTTTCATCGATTTTAGGTGGATACAACCAAGGATGTCGCTTGTACTTATGATAATGGTGTAAGCTTTATGTGGTGCCAAGGTAGAGATCAATGTGTTATAGGTGGGGAATGATGGGCAGAGGCATATGTGCTACATGGTAGACATAACAAAAAATACATGCATGATGTATTACGTAGGGGTTATCACATGTCAAGAGTAATAAAATGCACGAAGACTTCATGCATGAAGAAGAGAGCACTTCATTATTTTTTATGTCCAAGTGATATGGGATCACTGATGTGTTGTCAGGGTGGATAGGTTTTTGGGCTATGTGAGGGTGACAATGTATCATAGGGAGACCACAAGTGTGCTAGAGATAGTGTCGATGTTGGATCCTATGGAATGCAGCTCGTAGGTAAATTATAGGATTTGGACATGCAGTAGAAGAGGAGTGGTGGGGGCTACACTAGTATGCCACATTAGCCAGAGAGATTAGAAGAATTTTATCTTGAACAAGAAGAGTCTTGTAAACCTCCAATGAAAGAAATGGATTATGTAAAAAAATATAAGTTTCACTCTATTAAATCATTTTTTCAAAAATGTTGGTAGTACCATGATATGGTAATCATGCACCCAAACATTATCTTCTAGATTCATAAATTCCATGACCTTATCCACAAATATATTATTAGCAAAAATATACACATGCCAAAGAGAAATCAAAAGTAGGGAGAGAGTTTGCAATAATTTTCCAAGAATCAAGTAAGTGGAGTTGATGCGCCAAAAAATGTAATGATTTTAGAGGTAGTGATCATGGAGGAGGACAAAAACCTATAAAAATGTGCTTCAATATCTCATCCATGTGGGGTAGGCCAACTCTAGATAGTGTTGAGCTTCTACACCAAAGGTTTGTAATAGCTACATTGATCGATTGAGGATGGTGGAAGATGTTGGATGGACATGGTCAAAGACTAGATATAGGTGCAACTTGGACAAGTTGATCTAATGGTGTTACAACAAGCTCAAAGTAGACAAGTATTCAAATATATTATGTGCACAAGACCAGTGTGCACATGTCATCTATGGTCAAAGAAATAGGTGAGGTGGTTGGTAGAGTGCCATGGCAACAAAAAAGGTTGTGTGACCACATCAAGTAGTTATGACGCTATGTGAACAACAATAATTTTGGAATTAAAAATAAAATATATGTTTTTTCTTTGAGTCCAATAATATAACAAAATCCATTATGGATTCTGGTGGTAATAACAAGCCAAGTCAATCGATACATATAAGTCTTGCAAAAGTTTATAAAGTTGACTTTACGAGTGGGGTTCATGAGCACAACAGGATCAGGGTATATTTTGACCATGTTCTTTCCACAAGAAGTCTTTTACTATCTATAAAAAATCTTCATTAAAAATACCTTCAAATTATTCCTCAATAGTAGCAATATTGTCTAATGGTAAGATAATGGACTTTTGGATTGTAGATCCTGGTTCAAATCTAGGTGCTGCTTCATTAGGAAATAACATTTCATCAATGCGAGGATTATCTTCTTCAATATCATTAGTGAGGTTTTCTTCTTCCATCATTACATCTTTGATAAAAAATATTTAAGCACAAAGCTCCTTGGCTTGTTGTGTTATTTCTTATATAGAGAGACTAGGCAGCTTGACATATTTAATGTAAGCAACCCACAAAGTATTAGAGTGCTCTAATACCAAATGATATAGGACAAGGTTGCCACAATACTTGCCTGATTATTTTCATTGATCACAAATATATTTATAAGCATTTATAGAGCCATGGTTGGGCAAAACCGTTGGCCCAAAACCAAGAGCAATGTGGAAGAAATAAGCCTAAAAAATTATAGGATAAGGATCATAGGTCTAACAATAACTTTTCAAGACCTATTAAAGCCTAAAAAAATTAAATTTTAACCTAATTAATTAATTAAACCTAACGTTTAATTAATTAATAATATTTAACTCCCTAACACAATGCCAAATAAATGATGCTAGATGTTAAAATCATCTAAAATATTGGTCATATGATTGAGGTTGTAAACTAGTACATGCATGATGATTGCATCATAATTCATGAAGTATACAACACTTCAAGACATTTTCAATGATTGTGTTGTGCAAAGACATAATGGATGTTAGGCTTGCTATTTCAATGATCATGTTTGTGGTTGGCAAGGTTTGTGATTGAAAGGAGTGAAGTAGAGGCTCAATACCATACCTTAGTTTGTAAATAAGTGCACATGTCATTATTCACTTATCGGATAATCCAAAATTATTAATATACTTGTGTGTATACTTCATAATTTTTTGTAATATAGTGGGATCAATCTCACTATGCAAAGAGACATAATGTGCTATCCTAGTCCAATTGTTGATATTAACATGCAAGGGGCATTGATTAATTCACCAAATTCCATTTGCATCCATCATACATACATAAAAATAAGCCTAAATCATAAGTTATCTAATTTGATATATTTTTTAAAGTATGAGATCTAACCCAAGCACATTATCTCCTTCATATGCTTCTCTATTTTTTTCTCTCTCACATTCATATTCATATTTCAATCTTACTAATTAAAAACCTCATCAATTTAAGCATGTTCTCTTCATGACAAATAAAATAAAACATATCTACATGTGGTATGCTTGAAGCAAGATAAAAAAGAATCTCAATTACCATGCTAGAATTAATACCTCAAGAAATAAGATCTCTCTATAAATTAAAGTTAACTACATATCATTTCATTAATATTTAACATTACTATTAATTTTCACTTATCATGTACATCAAATTGAAGGTAAAAGGAGAAATGAGTTTACATATGATCCTCTAGAACTCCATGCATACAAGTAGGCTAATGGGTAACTCCATCTTCAAATACATGATTATCTCCACCCTTGCTTATTTCCTCCACTTAAGGGAAATTATCATGCATCCTATTATCTTTCATCATCTATTTATGATCACCTCACCCGTTCCATGTAAGGCATTCTTTATTTACACTTTATTTTTATTTTTTCACCCAACACTTTCTTAGGTTAGAATTAACCATTTGATTTGTATTACCTTAATTTCAATGAAACCATAAATTTTATTCTTTAAACATTAACATGTTGATTTTATTCATCTTGGCCATCGTGGTTTGTGCCCTATCTTGTATTTAATATTCATATAATTTTTATGATGGTGTAGAACTTCAATTCTAAGTGATATGTCTTTCACATAGGGTGCTTCATTTTTGGTTGACTTCATGATGAAACATGCACATTACAAGGGAAGATTCCTACTAGAAAAAAGTTCAAGATAAATATCCCAAATATTTTATCAACTAATGTCTCCTAGATAAGTGGTGGATAGGCCTTGAGGTAAAAATTAGACTTAGACATATATTGTAATGGAAAATAGCTTGGGGAGGGTGGTGCTATATACATTGAACATGCATTGTTATCAAGTAAGACAAGAATAGATTGAAACTCAAACAACAATTTTAAAAAACTAATTTATTAATAATGAACTATACTATCAACTTGTTTTTCATTTGTAATCTATTCATTTATATTTTGTTTGAAATTAAAGCATTTCAAAAATATCAACTTACTATATTAGCTTAATTTTTCCTATAGATGAATGATATTAGTTTAAGGTATTATGTATGTTTTTCAAGATTTTGTATCAATGCATGTTTTTTAGTTTTTGCATACTTTTTCCATGATTGCTTTTACACTACATGTATTCTTTATTTGAATATATATGTATGTATGTATATATATTTATATGTATATGTATATATGTATACAAAGAAAGAGAGATGGGAAACATAAATTCATTTAGAAACCTTTACGTAGATGGGATACTAATCACTCTAATGTCCTAAGAAGTGCTCATCATCCAGAATGAGGATTCTTCCAATTCATCAATGTCCTACCCAATTGTAATTATATCTCATGCCATCTCTAGAAGGAATTCCTTTTGTAATTAGTCATACTTAGAACTTCTCCCTCTTTTTTTTGGACCAATATCCCTTATTTTATTGCTACTAAATTATTGAATCATTTTATTTGTTGAGACCAAGCTCATGTCAAACTTGTTTGGTAAGGTATTTGGCTTGAGTCTTTCCTTATATCATATGTCTTCTATTATGCCTATGATTTCACTGTCAACCTGATATTTACTCGTCTCAATCATACCTTTTCCATTAATCTCATCATGAAGCATCTCGAAATGCATATTTCTATACAATTCAAAATCCTTCCTTAGTGGCCACTTGGAAATTAAATTTTATTTTGGGCATCTCCTCCTCATCATCAAAAGGGGCTAGCTCCTTAAATTTGTTCTACTTTTCTTTCAATCATTGTGGCCCATTATTTCCATTCCTAGATTATGTTATGTTTCATTCCTTCTTGTGTTGGACTATTTGAATCCTTAAGAACTTTAGAACATTTCTTTGAAGAACACATGCTTATACTGAGAGGAGGGGGTGAACAGTATAAGATCAACTTTTACTTTTCTTTCCCAAACAATATTATCCAATATTATCAATGGCAATATCAATAGCAGTAATAAAAGCAATGTACAAATTAGCACACATAAGAGAGACATAAATTTAACGTGGTTCACCCAATATGGGCTACTTCATGAAGAAAATATTTCTCCTAAATTTTCTCAAAAAATATCTTGGGAATCAATTCCCTATTACAATATTTATGGACCTCTATCTAAAGGAGACACCAATCCCCTATGCTCTAATTTATGGATCTCTATCCACAGGATAACTCTATCCCCTTTGCTCTGGTTCATGGATCTCTCTCCATAGGAGAACTCTATTCCCTAGCTCTGTTTTGTGGAACTTGATCCAGGAGAACTCTATCTCCTTAATTGGTTCATGGATCTTTCTCCATAGAATAATTCTATCTCCCCAACTATTTAACAGATCTTACTCCACAGGAGAACTCTTTCTCCTTGCTCTGGTTCATGGATCTCTATCCACAGGAGAACTATATCCCCTCTACTCTGACTGGTGAACTTCTAGAAGACTTCTACCCCCACTACTATGGATTGTGGATCTCTCTCCATAGAATACCTCTATCCCCACTACTATGGCTTATGGACCTCTATCCACTAGAGACATCTATCCTCTCTACTCTGTCACCTCTAAAGCCTACTCTCAACTCTATTTCAAATCTGCACTAAAATTTATCCCAAGTCTAGCATAAATCTTCTCTAACTCTACTCACAAATATACACCAAAATTTATCACAATTATAGCACAAATATGCTCTAAGTCTACTCATAAATCTTCTCTAAATTCTATCTCAAGTCTGTCCCAAGCCTTAACACAAAGCTTAAAAAAATTAGTAATCAAAACTGCTCTCAATTCTATTTTAAGTCTTCACAAGACTTGCTCAAACCTACCTTCAAGCCTTCTTAAAATACTTGTTCAAATATACCTTCAAGCCATCTCAAAAGACTTGTTCAAATCTGCCTTCAAGCCTTATCAAAAGACTTGTTGAAAAATGCCTTCAATGCTGCTCACAAAACCTACTTAGATAACTCCAAATATTGCATACAAAACACAAATTAAATATCTTTTAAAAATATTTCTTCACACAAACAAATTCTACTTAGAATTCATTTAACCTCTAGAACATATAGAGAATGATATGCACTTGCCAATAGCTCAATATGTTCTACTGAATCATTAAGTCTGTCTCTTTCACATGTCTCACATTTATTACTCTTTAAAGGTAGGTCTAGTCTAGTACATAATAATTGACCTCCTGATGCACACACTTGCTTCACAAATCTGATTTCTAATGCTTGCACATTCACTTTTAATATCACTCAAAACCAATGCTCAAAAGATTCACACATTCATTCAAATAATGGAGCATAATTTTATCACAAATTCTAACACAAGTGTTTCCAATTTCTTTTAACAAATATGCACAATGTAGGTCTCAAATCCTAACTCAAATATTTTCAACAATGCTTACCAAACAATCATTTTATCTCCACCTTATGTTCCAAAAAAATTCACTTTAATAAAACACTTTAAACAAGATATGATGTGATTATACCTCTTAATTTGCTCTTATGGAGATATGTATTCAAAACCTGTCTCACAAATAACTGATTTTTCTAATGCCACTTCAAGGGTTAGATTGCAAGATATTGTTGGACATTTTGAGTCAAAGTTGTCATTAATGTCAAGGAACGAAGTTGTCATTGATGTCAAGGAATAATATATAGTTGATGTCAAAAGGTCAAAAGGAATAATGCAAGAGGTTGATTGAAAAGATGTCATAATATTATTTTTATATTATGTGAGGCAAAAATAAAGTGTTTTAAAACCATGGTGGCAAGATAAAGAATTTTTATTAAAACCATGGTGGCAAGATAAAGAATTTTTATTAAAACCATGGTGGCAAAATGATTTTTTATTAAATCATTATGAGCAACAAAAAGTTTTTATTTAACCCCCAAGGAGGCTTTAATTTATATAAAGCCAAAGGTTACAAAGTTAATTTATAAATTTCAAATTTTAAATAGAATTTAAATGATTTATAAATTAATTATGCATATTATAAAGGCACCGATGTCCAAGTTTAATACACCGTCGATGTGCAATATTTGTAAGGTAAAAGGTATTTAAACCTTTACCTAAGTTCAAAACCAAGCATTCAAAATTCCTTCGATTAATTCTGCATCAAAAATCATGCTAAGATTCATGGAGAAAGTTCCAAGGAGCAACGAAAAAAAAGCTTGTGCATTCAGTAAGAAGGGAGTGCATCAAACACGCTATGTGGCAAGAGGAGAAGGGAGCCAAGAGCTCTAAAGGATTTGGAAAAATATTAAAGCACCTTCTGCACTTTTAGTGGGCACGTGAACGCTTGGCTCACATGGCTAGCAAGTCGCAGCCAAGGTGCTAGCAAGGGAGAGAGTGCAAGGTCGAATCTCGCAAAACACGGAATGAGAGATATAAAAAGGTCTTTATATTTTTTATTTAATTTTTAATTAAGTTGCTAAGGTTGTGGAGAGATAAGGATTGTTAATAGAAATAAAAATTATTCTTTGCTTTGCTAAGGCTAGGGAGAGATAAGGGGTAAATTGGTTATGGTATTTACCTAAGTGATAAATGGAAATTTACTAGGGTAATATTATTTTTACCTTAGGGAATTAAAAATTGATTTATTGCAATATTGAGAAGAGTAAGGTGTGTTTGGTCAATTATTGTTGATGGATGATTTCTTTAAGATGGAGTAATAATGTGTATGTAAGTTTTGATATTTACATTGTATCTTTGAGAGAGTTTATCATCTTATAACTTATTTGAGATTGGCAAATAAGTGCTTGTGGTTGTGGTAGATTTTTGAGGTTACTTCATCATCAAAAAAAGGTATGGGCACATTATTTCATAGTTGAGTTGATTGGTTGTTTTTCTAGAAAACAAGTTTGGAGTGAAAATGATTTAATTTGATTTCCTTATTGAGTGTGTTGAGTTAATGCTTCAAGGTTTTCTAGAATAAAGAGTTGTTAAAACCTTGTTTTATAAGCATTTTTTTTGAAGCCATTGGTTGAGTGAAGAACTTGAACTAGGGTTTGAAAAGAACATAAGTATCATTGTTATGTGAGATTGTTTTATAAGCATTGTTGTTGAAGCCATTGGTTGAGTGAAGAACTTGAACTAAGGTTTGAAAAGAACATGAGTATCATTGTTATGTGAGATTGGTTGATAAGCATTGTTAGAAACATTTTGAGTGAAGGTTCATATGCTTGGACTAGGGTTTGTAAGCAAGGATTGTCTCATTGAGTGATTGGTTGAGTAGATTTGGTTAAGCCTAGTCAAGTGGATGTGTGAAGTGATTGTTCAAGTTCTATAAAACAAACTATTCTATATTCTGAATTGATTTGAGGAAGTGATTGAGCATTGAGGTGATTGTGAAGAATATTGAGTCTCTAACAATTCTCTGTATGTTTCTAAAAGATAGATTAAAAGTGATTAAGCATTGAGGTGATTTTGAAGCATATTGAGTCTCTAATAATTATTTGTATGTTTCTAAAAGAGTGATTGAAAGTAATTGAGCATTGTGATGAGTATAGAGAATATTAAGTCTCTAACAATTCTCTTTATGTTTCTATGATATTGGACAAGTTCTAGTGTGGACTTGTTGAGCATATTTGAGGTAAGTATTTGAGAAGACTTGAGGAAATATTGGTGTGAGATTTTGTGGAAGCTTACAAGGCAGATTTGAGACAAATAAGATCTCTAGCCAGAGTAGGGAAGATAGGTGTCTTCTATGGATAGAGTTCCATTTTCTAATGGTAGTGGAAGTAGAGGTCTTCTAGAGGATCACCAACCAGAGCAGAGTTAGGAGATTGATGTCTCCTGTGGATAGAGATCCATGAACTTTGATTTGGGGATTGGTGTCTCCTTTGGATAGAGATCCATAAATATTGTAATAGGGAAAGGATCCCCAAGATATTGATTGAGAAAATTTTAGTGAAATATTTTCTCTATGGAGTAGCCCACATTGGGTAAACCATGTAAATTTTGGTGTATCTATTATGTGTGGTGGTTTGTGCATTACTTTGATTACTGCTATTGATATTTCTATATATACATTGCATAATATTGATTGGGAAAGAAAAGTAAAAAGTGATCTTATACTATTAACCCCCCTCTCAGTATAATATTGTGTTCTTCAATTGGTATCAGAGTAGGTTCCTTTGGAAGAGTTTAACAACTTGAAGGAAAAGCTAACAAGAACACAATGGATTCTAAGAATGGATCATCAGATAATTCAACACCAGTATTTGATGGAAGTGACTACATATATTGTAATATGAGAATGAATATTTACTTGATTGCACTTGGCAATGAGATTTGGGAAGCAGTTGAAAATGGATATGATCCCTTAGTTAATCCACCTACAGATAAGAAATGTAAGCTTCTAAATAATTACAATTGAAAAGCAATGAATGCAATTTTGAGAGGTTTGCATAGAACAGAGTCCATAAAAGTTATGCATTGTTAAGATGCAAAAGGAATGTGGGATAAATTGCAAAGTATATATGAAGGAGATAAAGGTGTCAAGAAAGCAAAGATATAAAATATCAAAGGATAATTTGAAGAGTTAATAATGAAGGATGAGGAAAACATTAGTACTTATCTACTTCGAGTTGATGAGGTTGTTAATGTTATGCAAGGACTTGGACTTAAGGTTGAAGAATCAAATGTTTGTGATAAGGTCTTAATATCTTATCCAAAATGATTTAGTGAAAATATTTCTGCTATAGAAGAATCAAAGGATGTTGATTCTTTGACAAGAGATATATTGCTTGGTATTCTTATAGCTTTTAAGTTGAGAGTAAAATAACCTAATCCTTAGAAGGAAGTAGCCTTCAAAGAAATCAAGAAGACAAAGGGTAAGAATTTAGAATCAAGCAATGAGTCATCCTGTGATGAAGAATCCAACTATGGTAGAAGGAATAAATATTCAAGAAGATCTAGAGATGCAAAATCTAATAGATGTTTCAATTGTAAAAAGTATGGTCATTATGCAACTGATTGTCAAGAAGCTAAATAGGATCATATAAACAGGGAATCAGAAATATATGGTCATTAAAGGAAAAGCAAGGATGGACAAAGCAGATAAGGAAAGAAGTTCTTCCAAAGGTAAAAGAGGAGCTACTATGCAGAAAAGGTAAGTAAGTACTCAAGTGATAGTGATAATAGTTTTCAAATAATGATAAAGATGAAGTCCTATTTATGATTGAAGAAAAGGAAGTCAAGAAAAGGTCACCAATAATTATCAAGTATTTTAGATGTGGTAACTTTGGACATCTTGAAGATAGTTGTACAAGAAATGGTTTTAGTTTTAGTGATGATGAATATGAAGATACAATTGAAGGACTAGAAGAGAATATTATAATGGATCTAGAGAAATAATAAAGTGACCCTATAGAAGACAAGTCAAAAGAAAATGAAGATGTGGAAAAAGGTAAAAAAATAGAGGAATAATTATATAAAGAAGGATATGATATCAAGGGAGAACTTATTTATTCTCTTGACACAATAAAGAAGGTAAGAAAGCAAAACTCTAAACTTGAGTTTCAATTTCAAGAATGTGATGAAGAGAGAAAAATACTTATAGAGGATCTAGATAAATCAAAGGCTAAGACAAATAAGTTCAAGGATAATTTAGAAGCTAAGGTTCTAGAATGCAAGAAACTAGAACAAGAGGCAACTTCATTAAATATGGAAGTCAAAATCTCCAAATTCAAGCTACAAGGGTTCAAAAATAGCTCAAAGAACTTAGAGAAGTTCATCAAGATACAAAAGCCTATATCAAGCAAGATAGGTCTTGGATTTGAACAGGAATAAAAGAAATGGAAAGAGAAGTCAATCTCAAGTTTTTCAGGAGAAGAAACTTCAGAATAAGATAGTGTAAGAGAAAGTGAGACATCTGAGGATGAGTTGGACAATAGAAATTTCAACAAGAATAGGAACAATGAACAAAGAAGAAACAAATGGAACAACATTCAAAATAGGTCAAGAGAGACTAAGAGACCAATGAGGTAAAGACAAGGAGATTTTAATGGAAGGTGTTTCTCATGTCACAGGTTTGGACACATGGCTTCACAGTGTAGGACACATGAAAGACAAGAAAATAGAAATTTTAGAAACAAGCAACATTTCCATGGGTATTGTTACTCATGTAATCAGTTTGGTCACAAGGCAATGTATTGCAGGGTTCATGATAGAAAAGGATATGGCTTTACTAGGAGAAATACTAAGACATATGCACCTCCAAGGAATAATAACATTAAGTGTTATAATTGCAATAATGATGGACACACAACAAAGTGGTGTAGAGCAGACATTCTAGAATCAAGTATGAACAGGAATAGGAACAAGAACAAGAAAAAGGATATGGATATGAACATGAATAGGAATAGGAACAAGGATATGAACATGAATAGGAATGAGAACAAGAACATGAACAAGAATATGGACATGAACAGGAACATGGACATGGAAAGGAACAGTAAGAGGAATCAGATGAGAAGAAAAGAGGAAGCTAAGAGGCTCATTCTTAGCCCCGAGCCCCAAAGGTGACCCTTTTCCATTGATGTCAAATGGGGGGAGAATTGAGTAAAGGGGAGAGATTTGGTATTTAAATAAAGGGGAGAGATTTGAAGAGAGCATTGAACCAGGGAGAGCAATGTCCCAAGGGAAGCAAAACAAAGAACAGGTTAAGTTTTTGGTAAAAAAAAATTGGGTTGCCATCAACGACAAAGGGGGAGATTGTTGGACATTTTGAGTCAAAGTTGTCATTAATGTCAAGGAACGAAGTTGTCATTGATGTCAAGGAATAATCTACAATTGATGTCAAATGGTCAAAAGGAATAATGCGAGAGGTTGATTGAAAATATGTCATAATATTATTTTTATATTATGTAAGGCAAAAATAAATGGTTTCTGTTAAAACCATGGTGGCAAAATGAGTTTTTATTAAATCATTATGAGTAACAAAATTTTTTTATTTAACCCCCAAGGAGGATTTAATTTTTATAAAGCCAAAGGTTACAAAGTTAATTTATAAAATTTAAATTCTAAATAAAATTTAAATGATTTAGTAATTAATTAATTATGCATATTATAAAGGCGTCGATGTCCAAGTTTAATACACCACCGACGTGAAAGATTTGGAAGGCAAAAGGTATTTAAACCTTTGCCTAAGTTCAAAACCAAGCATTCAAAATTCCTTCGATTAATTCTACACCGAATAATGTGCTAAGATTCATAGAGAAAGTGCCAAGGAGCAGCGAACAAAAATCTCATACATTCAGTAAGAAAGGAGCACATCAAACACGCTACATGGCAAGAGGAGAAGGGAGCCAAGGGCTCTAAAGGATTCAACAAAATATTAAAGTGCCTTCTACACTTTTAGTGGGCACATGAGTGCTTGGCTCACACGGATAACACACCACAATCAAGGCGCTAGCAAGGGAGAGAGTGCAAGATCGAATCCCGTGAAACACGAAGTAGGAGATATAAAAAGGTTTTTATATTTTTGATTTAATTTTTAATTAAGTTTCTAAGGTTGTGAAGAGATAAGGGTTGTTAATAGAAATAAAAATTATTCTTTTCTTTGCTAAGGCTAGGGAGAGATAAGGGGTAAATTGGTTATGGTATTTACCTAAGTGGTAAATGGAGATTTACTAGGGTAATATTATTTTTACCTTATGGAATTAAAAATTGATTTATTGCAATATTGAGAAGAGTAAGGTGTGTTTGGTCAATTATTGTTGATGGATGTTTTCTTTAAGATGGAGTAATAAGGTGTATGCAAGTTTTGATATTTACAATGTATCTTTGAGAGAGTTTATCATCTTATAACTTCTTTGAGCTTGGCAAAGAAGTGTTTGTGGTTGTGGAAGATTTTTGAGGTTACTTTATCATCAAGAAAAGGGTATGGGAACATTATTCCATAGTTGAGTTGATTGGTTGTTTTTCTAGAAAACAAGTTTGGAATGAAAAGGACTTAATGGAAAGGAACGGTCAGAGGAATCAGATGAGAAGAAAAGAGGAAGCTAAGAGGCTCATTCTTAGCCCCGAGCCCCAAAGGTGACCCTTTGCCATTGATGTCAAATGGGGGGAGAATTGAGTAAAGGGGAGAGATTTGGTATTTTAATAAAGAGGAGAGATTTGAAGAGAGCATTGAACTAGGGAGAGCAATGTCCCAAGGGAAGCAAAACAAAGAACAAAGTTAAGTTTTTGGTAAAAAAAAATTGGGTTGCCATCAATGACAAAGGGGGAGATTGTTGGACATTTTGAGTCAAAGTTGTCATTAATGTCAAGGAACGAAGTTGTCATTGATGTCAAGGAATAAGCTACAATTGATGTCAAATGGTCAAAAGGAATAATGCGAGAGGTTGATTGAAAATATGTCATAATATTATCTTTATATTATGTAAGGCAAAAATAAATGGTTTCTGTTAAAACCATGGTGGCAAAATGAGTTTTTATTAAATCATTATGAGTAACAAAATTTTTTTATTTAACCCCCAAGGAGGATTTAATTTTTATAAAGCCAAAGGTTACAAAGTTAATTTATAAAATTTAAATTCTAAATAAAATTTAAATGATTTAGTAATTAATTAATTATGCATATTATAAAGGCGCCGATGTCCAAGTTTAATACACCATCGACGTGCAAGATTTGGAAGGCAAAAGGTATTTAAACCTTTGCCTAAGTTCAAAACCAAGCATTCAAAATTCCTTCGATTAATTTTACACCGAATAATGTGCTAAGATTCATAGAGAAAGTTCCAAGGAGCAGCGAACAAAAATATCATACATTCAGTAAGAAAGGAGCACATCGAACACGCTACATGACAAGAGGAGAAGGGAGCCAAGGGCTCTAAAGGATTCAACAATATATTAAAGTGCCTTCTACACTTTTAGTGGGCACATGAGTGCTTGGCTCACACAGATAACACACCACAATCAAGGCGCTAGCAAGGGAGAGAGTGCAAGATCGAATCCCGTGAAACACGAAGTAGGAGATATAAAAAGGTTTTTATATTTTTGATTTAATTTTTAATTAAGTTTCTAAGGTTGTGAAGAGATAAGGGTTGTTAATAGAAATAAAAATTATTCTTTTCTTTGCTAAGGCTAGGGAGAGATAAGGGGTAAATTGGTTATGGTATTTACCTAAGTGGTAAATGGAGATTTACTAGGGTAATATTATTTTTACCTTATGGAATTAAAAATTGATTTATTGCAATATTGAGAAGAGTAAGGTGTGTTTGGTCAATTATTGTTGATGGATGTTTTCTTTAAGATGGAGTAATAAGGTGTATGCAAGTTTTGATATTTACAATGTATCTTTGAGAGAGTTTATCATCTTATAACTTCTTTGAGCTTGGCAAAGAAGTGTTTGTGGTTGTGGAAGATTTTTGAGGTTACTTTATCATCAAGAAAAGGGTATGGGAACATTATTCCATAGTTGAGTTGATTGGTTGTTTTTCTAGAAAACAAGTTTGGAATGAAAAGGACTTAATGGAAAGGAACGGTCAGAGGAATCATATGAGAAGAAAAGAGGAAGCTAAGAGGCTCATTCTTAGCCCCGAGCCCCAAAGGTGACCCTTTGCCATTGATGTCAAATGGGGGGAGAATTGAGTAAAGGGGAGAGATTTGGTATTTTAATAAAGAGGAGAGATTTGAAGAGAGCATTGAACTAGGGAGAGCAATGTCCCAAGGGAAGCAAAACAAAGAACAGGTTAAGTTTTTGGTAAAAAAAAATTGGGTTGCCATCAACGACAAAGGGGGAGATTGTTGGACATTTTGAGTCAAAGTTGTCATTAATGTCAAGGAACGAAGTTGTCATTGATGTCAAGGAATAATCTACAATTGATGTCAAATGGTCAAAAGGAATAATGCGAGAGGTTGATTGAAAATATGTCATAATATTATATTTATATTATGTAAGGCAAAAATAAATGGTTTCTGTTAAAACCATGGTGGCAAAATGAGTTTTTATTAAATCATTATGAGTAACAATTTTTTTTTATTTAACCCCCAAGGAGGATTTAATTTTTATAAAGCCAAAGGTTACAAAGTTAATTTATAAAATTTAAATCCTAAATAAAATTTAAATGATTTAGTAATTAATTAATTATGCATATTATAAAGGCGCCGATGTCCAAGTTTAATACACCACCGACGTGCAAGATTTGGAAGGCAAAAGGTATTTAAACCTTTGCCTAAGTTCAAAACCAAGCATTCAAAATTCCTTCGATTAATTCTACACCAAATAATGTGCTAAGATTCATAGAGAAAGTGCCAAGGAGCAGCGAACAAAAATCTCATACATTCAGTAAGAAAGGAGCACATCGAACACGCTACATGACAAGAGGAGAAGGGAGCCAAGGGCTCTAAAGGATTCAACAATATATTAAAGTGCCTTCTAAACTTTTAGTGGGCACATGAGTGCTTGGCTCACACAGATAACACACCACAATCAAGGCGCTAGCAAGGGAGAGAGTGCAAGATCGAATCCCGTGAAACACGAAGTAGGAGATATAAAAAGGTTTTTATATTTTTGATTTAATTTTTAATTAAGTTGCTAAGGTTGTGAAGAGATAAGGGTTGTTAATAGAAATAAAAATTATTCTTTGCTTTGCTAAGGCTAGGGAGAGATAAGGGGTAAATTGGTTATGGTATTTACCTAAGTGGTAAATGGAGATTTACTAGGGTAATATTATTTTTACCTTATGGAATTAAAAATTGATTTATTGCAATATTGAGAAGAGTAAGGTGTGTTTGGTCAATTATTGTTGATGGATGTTTTCTTTAAGATGGAGTAATAAGGTGTATGCAAGTTTTGATATTTACAATGTATCTTTGAGAGAGTTTATCATCTTATAACTTCTTTGAGCTTGGCAAAGAAGTGTTTGTGGTTGTGGAAGATTTTTGAGGTTACTTTATCATCAAGAAAAGGGTATGGGAACATTATTCCATAGTTGAGTTGATTGGTTGTTTTTCTAGAAAACAAATTTGGAATGAAAATGACTTAATTTGATTTCCTTATTGAGGGTGTTGAGTTAATGCTTCAAGGTTTTCTGGAATACATAGTTGTTAAAACCTTGTTTTATAAGCATTTTTGTTGAAGCCATTGGTTGAGTGAAAAACTTGAACTAGGGTTTGAAAAGAATATGAGTATCATTGTTATGTGAGATTGTTTTATAAGCATTATTGTTTAAGCCATTGTTTTAGTGAAGAACTTGAACTAGGGTTTGAAAAGAACATGAGTATAATTTTTATGTGATATTGGTTGATAAGCATTGTTAGAAAAATTTTGAGTGAAGGTTCATATGATTGGACTAGGGTTTGTAAGCAAGGATTGTTTCATTGAGTGATTGGTTGAGTAGAGTTGGTTAAGCCTAGTCAAGTGGATGTGTGAAGTGATTGTTCAAGTTATATAAAATAAACTATTCTATATTCTGAATTGATTTGAGGAAGTGATTGAGCATTGAGGTGATTGTGAAGCATATTGAGTCTCTAACAATTCTCTATATGTTTCTGAAAGAGTGATTGAAAATGATTAAGCATTGAGGTGATTTTGAAGCATATTGAGTCTCTAACAATTCTATGTATGTTTCTAAAAGAGTGATTGAAAGTAATTGAGCATTGTGATGAGTATAGAGCATATTGAGTCTCTAACAATTCTCTTTATGTTTTTATGAGATTGGAAAAGTTCTAGTGTGGAATTTTTGAGCAAATTTGAGGCAAGTCTTTGAGAAGACTTATGGAAAGATTTGGGTAAGATTTTGTGGAAGCTTACAATACAAATTGAGAGTCTATTTGGATAAGTTCTTGTGAGAAATTATTGAGCAGATTGGACAAGTTCTAGAGAGAACTCGAGAAGAAAGTTTGGTGCAAATTTAAAGATAGATTTGTGCCAGACCAGAGACAAATATTGAGGATAGATTTGTGCTAGATTGATGGAATTTTTTTAGTACATATTTGAGATAAAGCTTTGGAGGTGACAGAGTTGAGGATAGAGATATGCAATGAGAGCAGAGAAGATAGGTGTCTTTTGTGGATAGAGTTCCATTTGCTAAGGGTAGTGGAAGCAGAGGTATTCTAGAGGATCACCAACCAGAGTAGAGTTAGGATATTGGGGTCTCCTGTGGATAGAGATCCAAGAACTTTGATTAAGAGATTGATTGAGAAAATTTAGTGAAATATTTTCTTCGTGGAGTAGCCCACATTGGGTGAACCACATAAATTTTGGTGTCTCTATTATGTGTGGTGATTTTTGCATTGCCTTGATTACTACTTTTGATATTGCTATCTATACATTGCATAATATTGATTAGGGAAGAAAAGTAAAAAGTGGTCTTATACTATTCACCCCCCTCCAAGTATAAGCTTATGTTCTTCAGATACTTTCTCAAAACATCCACATGAATTTTCACCTTCTAAAATGCTCAATGAAATCTGAATTTGATATTCAATCACTCTTTTTTTTTTCAAATATGATGCATTAAAACTCAACAAAACCTCTCAAAATTCCTTTTCATTATGCAATAAATACAATAAAATTATCAGGCCACTTTTACACCTTATTACTCCTAATATTGTAAAATAATGTTCAATCCAACAAAGCCACAAATTACACATATAATTTTTTCATTTACACCTTATACCTCCTTGATACAAATGAATTAAAGCACTTCAAATTTCCAAAAAGACCATTAAAGCGTCACTTTATCTCATACCTTATATCATTAACAAGGACTCCACTTCATATTTTTATTCAAAAATTAAACCATTACTTTTCAACCATTTTAATTAAAAATTAAAAGTAAAAATTATTTCTCCTTATGTCTCCCTAAACAAGCATGTGGCACATACCTTTGACTTGGGCACAAAATAATTTTCCAAAAATTATTCCCTTGCTACTGCCACCACCATTCAAACCTATGCTACCTGCTAGCCAATGCCTTAGCCATCGGCTAGGCCACCGTGTGGGTTAGCCACCCACACAGTACCAAAAGGTGCTCGCTATCCTTTATACTTGAACTCCACTACAAATCAAGAGGTTTTCCAAACAAAACTTTATCACCTTGCTACCGTCACATCTCAAACTTGAGACCAATCTTTTGCCATGCCCTAGCACTATGGGTTCTGCCATCTGGGCTACCTAACTGAATGGAACCAAAGCTTGGTCTCATTTTTCTTATTACACACTCTACCTCGATATGTGAAAACATCTTGTTGTCTTCTCCTTATCCACTGTGAATCGAACGAAATTGTGCACATTATTTTTTTCTTAATTTCTCCACCTTGGCTTAGCATTATATAATAAATTTGACATGGTCCTTGACGTCAGCTCATCTGATTTTTAGACAAAATTTTGGTGCTTGATTTGATTTTTTAATTATTATAATTATTTAAATACTTAAGGATTTAAATATTATAATTTTTCCTTTGGACCTTTTCTTAGGATAAAATATTTTCTACCATAAATCATTTTTTCTCTTTATTTTGCAAATGCCACCATGGTAAAACCATTTAACCTTTATTTTCCTTGAAATAAATGACAACCAATGTCATGAACTTATGCCATTAATTCTTTGACATAAATGAAAACAATATACTAAAAATTTCCAACAATCTCCCCCTTTGTCATTGATGGCAACCCTTTTCTAAAAAAATATTTTTCCAAACTACTTTATTCCAAATATGCTCCTCTAAGAAATTGCTTCCCCTGATTGAATGCTACCCCCTTACTCAAATTTCTTCCCCTTTGAAATAAATAGCAAAGGGTCTCCTTTGGGGCTAAATAAAATACACTTAGCTTAACCCCCTCCCACCTCCTCTCCTTGAGGTGATTAATTTTAGGGTGGGAGTATCTCTACTCCCAATATACAATGCTATTTTTTTTTGTCTACCTTCATTTTCAACATACCCTTTTGATCCTTTTGAGTATCCCTATTTTTTCTTATCTCTAAATTTTTTGGAAACTCTATTCTACACCACTTGTCATTATGCCCAAGATTATTGCACTTGTAACATTTAATATTGTAGTTCTTGGAAGGTGCAAATATCTTGAAGTTTCTCTTGGCGAAGCCATAATCATTTCTATCATGAACCCTGTAGTGTATTGCTTTATGATCAAATTGATTACAAGAGTAGCAATACCCTTGGAAGGAATATCCATATTTGAAAGAGTTGACATTCCTTTTAGTGAGGCCATACTATTTATTTCCATGAGTCCTGCAATGCATAGCCTTGTGACCAAACCGATTACATGAAAAACAATGTCCTTGGAAGTAATAATCATCTTCAAATAAATTGAAGTTCTTCTTGGTGATGCCATAAACCTTCTTTCCATGAACCCTGCAATGCATTGCTTTGTGACCAAACTAATTACATGAGTAACAATAACCCTGGAAGAAATACTCATCTTGCCTTGATCTCATTATCCTTTCTTTGCTTGTCTTGTGATGATCTTTGTCCCTTTATGGTGCATTGTTTGCTTCCTTTTTTATATTATCACCTTTCAACACATCAATGTAAGTCTTAGGTTCTTCTTCAATCACTTATTTTGATGTTTCCTTTGAGACTTCCTTTTCTTTTGAGCTTGAATTTTATTTTTGTAACTCTTGACCTTCTTCATAGCCTAGCCCTGTTTTGATAAATGAAGATCTTTGTGCTTTGGTAATATTATCCAAAGATTTTGAACTTTTTCCAAACCTGTGTAGCTTATCATTGGCATATTTCACTTCCATCCTTAGAGAAACTACTTCATGTTCTAATATTTCACACTCTAGCTCTTTTACCTTTAATTTTTCAGCCATACCTTCTTCAATTTTCCTTGCCTCTTCAACCTTAACCTTAAAGTTAGTGAGATCTTGTAGAAAATTTGCCTTTGTTTCCTCATCCTCTTGTACTTGGGATTTCAATATTGAGTTCTCCCATTTCAACTTAACAAGTTCATTTTCTATATCAAATGTGGCTTCCTCTTCCCTTTTTGAATCTTTCCCTTCTTCTTGGTATTCAAGAGTATCTTCATACTGTTCAATATCTGAGAGACTTTCATCACTATCAATTGAAGCACTACTTGCTACTTCAACATGAGCATCTTATTTTTCTATTTTCAAAAGTAGATTTTCCTCTGTATACCTGATTTGACTATCCCTGTTTTCTTTTTCATCTTCACTACTACTAAACCCATTATAATAAGTTGCATTATGGCCAAGGTTACCACAAACCAAAAATTCTTCTTCACTGCTACTATACCAAGTTTTTGAATAATGATCTTCAAGATGACCAAAGTTACCACAAATAAAATATTTGAGTATTCTTAGTTCCTTCTTATTCCTTTTTACATAGTTAGCTTCTTTTTTGCTGCTTGATTTTTCACTTGATCCTGTTTCCACTTCTCCTCTTAGAGCAAACATCTCTTTGAAAGCAATGTCAAATTCCTTTTCTTCTTTACTGCTACTGTACCCATTTTGTGGATAATAAAGTGCCATGTGACCAAGTTTACCACACTCAACACATCTCACAAATTTTTCTTCTTCCCTTTTCTTAGTCTCAAGATTAAATTCTTCTTCCTTTTTAGGTATCATGGTTCTTCTTTTGCATTTCCTTGCCATGTGTGTTCTTGTATATCTTCCTTAAAGTTGTTAGGCTTCCTTGAAGAATTTTCTCTAATACCAATTGAAGAACACATGATTATATTGAGAGTGCGAGTGAACCATATAACATCAACTTTTACTTTTATTTACCAAAAAAAATTATCCAATATTATCAATGTCAATATCAATAGAATTAATCAAATCAATGCATAAATCATATGTGGTTCACCCAATGTGGGATACTCCACAAAGAAAATATATCTTCTAAATTTTCTCAAAACATCTCTTGGGAATCAATTCCATATTACAATATTTATGGATCTCTATCCAAAGGAGACACCAATCCCCTGTGCTCTGATTTGTGGATCTCTCTCCACAGGAGAACTCTATCCCCTTTGATCTAGTTTGTGGATCTCTCTCCACAAGAGAACTCTATCCCCTAGCTCTGGTTGTGGAACTTGATCCAGGAGAACTCTATATCCTCAACTAGTTCATGGATATCTCTCCATAGAAGAACTCTATCTTCCTAGTTGGTTCACAAAACTTGATCCACAGGATAACTCTTTGCCCTTGCTCTGATTCAAGGATGTCTATCCATAGGAGAACTCTATCCCCTATGATTTGGTTGGTGAACTTCTAGAAGAATTCTACCCCCACTGATATGGCTTGTGGATCTCTATCTACAGGAGACCTCTATCCACATTGCTATGGTTTATGGACCTCTATCCACTGCAAATATTTGTCCTCTCTACTTTGTCACATCCAAATATTACTCTCAAATCTACACCAAAATCTGTCCCAAGTCTAGAACAAATATGCTCTAACTCTACTTGAAAATCTACATCAAACTCTATCATAATTCTAGCATAAATTTTCTCTAACTCTGCTCATAAATCTACTCTAAATTCTATCTCAAATCTACCCCAAGCCTTAACACAAAGCTTGAACAAATCAATAATCAAACCTACTCTCAATTCTATTTCAAGTCTTCATAAGACTTGCTCAAATATGCCTTCAAGCCTTCTCAAAAGACTTTTTCAAATCTGCCTTCAAGCCTTCTCAAAAGACTTGTTCAAATCTGCCTTCAAGCCTTCTCAAAAGACTTGTTCAAATATACCTTCAATGTTGCTCACAAAACCTACTCAAATAACTCCAAATATTGCATACAAAACACAACTTAAATCTCTTTCAAAAAGCTTTCTTCACACAGATAAATTCTACTTAGAATTCGTTTAACCCCTGGAACATATAGAGAATGATATGCACTTGCCAATAGCTCAATATATTATACTCAATCATTAAGTCTATCACTTTCACATGTCTCACATTTCTTACTCTTTAAAGGTAGGTCTAGTCTAGCACATGATACCTAATCTCCTGATGCACACACTCGCTTCACAAATCTGATTTATAATGCTTGCACATTCACTTTCAATATCACTCAAAACCAATGCTCAAAAGCTTCACACATTCATTCAAACAATGGAGCATAATTTGCTCACAAACCCTAACACAAGTGTTTTCAATTTCTTTCAACAAAGATGCACAATGTAGGTCTCAAACCCTAACTCAAATATTTTCAACAATGCTTACCAAACAATCCTTTTATCTCCATATTATGTTCCAAAAATATTCACTTCAATAAAACACTTTAAATAAGGTATGATGTGCTCATACCTCTTAATTTGCTCTTATAGAGATATTTTTTCAAAAGTTGTCTCACAAATAACTAATTTTTCTAATGCCACTTCAAGGGTTAGATTGCAATAGACTTTCTCAAAACATCCACATGAATTTTTACCTTCTAAAATGCGTAATGAAATCTGAATTTGATATTCGATCACTCTTCTTTTGTTTTCAAATATGATGCATTAAAACTCAACTAAACCTCTCAAAATTCCTTTTCATAATGCAAGAAATACAATAAAATTATAAAGACACTTTTACACCTTATTACTCCTAATCTTGCAAAAAGGAGGATCTAAGTTACCTTCTAGGAGCATGCAGGACTTCAATGAATTCATTAACACAAATGAATTGATGGATGTTATACTAAAAGGGGTCAAATTCACATGGAGTAATCGTAGTATAGGGAGTCAGATGATTCAGGAAAATTTGGACAAATTCTTTTTATCCAAGGAAGCCATAACAACTTTTGGTGATTCATTATTGCAAGCCCTTCCCAAATGTGCTTCATATCATAACCCTATTATTTTGGAGGCTATGTAGACTAACCCCTTAAAAAAGCCATTCAAATTTTTGTCAATGTGGGTAAAACATCCAGAATTAAGAAAACAAATTGAGGAATGGTGGTAGCAACCTATCCGAGGCAGTGCTTATTTCAAACTTTCTCAAAAACAAAAAATGGTAAAAGACAACCTTAGGGTCTGGAATAAAGAAATTTTTGGAAACATTTTTGAGAACAAGAAAGCAGTGGGGGAAAAACTAAAAATAATAGAAGGTAAAATTCAACATGGAACTTATGATGAGGCAACAATGATTGAAGAGAAGGAAACCCTTTGTGAGTACCATAATATCCTAGCCTATGAAGAGATGTATTGGAGTCATAAATCAAGGGCGTTATGGCTGAAGGAAGGCGATTCAAATTCAAAGTTTTTCCATGTTACAACTTTGAGGAATAGAACCAACAAAAATATTAGAATGTTAACCAAGGAGGATGGCTCCTCAACCCAGAATATCCAGGAGATCAGGGATGAGGCTATGAATTTTTTCAGCTCCTTGTTAGGTGAAGGACCAGCTTGCAATGCCTAAGCAAAGGATTCTCTTCTTCAATTTATCCCCCAAATTATTTATGAGACGACCAATGAGTCCCTCACAGTGGCATTTTTGATGAAGAGATCAAAGATGCCATTTTTAGCAAGGATCCTAACAAGGCTCCTAGGCCAGATGATTTATCGCCTCATTTTTACCAAGTTTTTTGGTATATTTTTGGTGCAGACGTCATCCCTGCCATTAGGGAGTTCCAAACTTCTAATCACATTCCCAAGGGTTTTAATTCAACGTTTATAGCTTTGATACCCAAAGGCCCCAATCCTAAGACCATGGCTGATTTTAGGCTAGTTAGCCTGTGTAACGTATCCTATAAAATATTGTCCAAAGTCTTAGGTAACCGCTTGAAGAAGGTCTTTCCTATTATCATTGATCCAAGTCAAGGAAGTTTGGTTCGGGGGAGATCAATCTTAGATGGAGTTATCACAGTTCATGAGGCTCTCCATACGGCTGCCTAGACTAAGAAGGTAGTCATGGCCTTAAATCTAGATATGAACAAAGCTTTTGATAGGATAAATTGGGATTTCTTGGAGGTAGTTTTAGTAAAATTTGGTTTCCACACTCAATGGGTCAAGTTGGTCAGAGAATGTATTTTGAAGGCCTAGTTTTTAGTCTTGGTAAATGGGTCTACAACAAGATTTTTTCAAAGTAAACGAGGACTGAGACAATGAGATCCCATTAGTCCCATGCTTTTCATCATTGTAGTAGAAGCTTTAGGAAGAACCATCAAGGCAACGACAGTAGTTGGACTTATATCAGGCATAAAGGTAACTTCGTTAACAGCCCCAATGACCCATCAGTAATTTGTTGATGACACGTTGTTGCTTACGTTGGCTTCAATGGTTGAGGCAAGAAGGATCAGACACATTCTTAAGATGTATGAGGAGGCGATCAAATAGAAAGTGAATTTTAATAAGAGCAAGCTATATTTTATAAATACCCCCATTCCCAGGAAAAACAACATTGCTAGAATTTTGGAATGCCAGATTGCGTCCCTTCCTACCTCCTACTTAGGCCTTCCCCTTTTCTATGGGAAACCGGAAGGGTCAATGTGGAATATTATGTTGGAGAGGATCCAAAAAAATCTAGTAGGCTAGAAAGGACATTTATTATCTCAAGCGGGCAAAGCAGTCTTAACAATGGCCTCCCTATAAAGTATACCTGTATATTTCTTATCAATTTTCAGAGCTCCAAGAAAGGTGTATCATAAAATCGAGCAATTTCAAAAGAAATTTCTCTGGTTAGGGACCGAGGATAAAAAAAGGATCCATTTGGTAGGGTGGAATAAGGTTTGCAAACCTAAGGTACAAGGGGGCTAGGGCTGAGGAGAGTTGCTAATCTCAACATAACTCTGCTAGCCAAACAAGCATGGCAGCTATTAACCAAGGTAAAAAATGAATGGATGGCCATAGTCAGGAGGAAATACCTCCAAGGATCGAATTTCCTCAATGATAATCTAGTGAGTAGGGGGTCATATTTTTGGAAGGTAATCCTAACAAGTAGAGATCTAGTCAAGAGAGGGATTAGATGGATCCTTGGAAATGGGCAAATGATAAACTTTTGGAAGGACCAATGGGTGAGAGCTGAGGAATTATCCTAGAATCCTTGATTGGCTAGGATCCAAGAACACATGGAGCAATAGATTGGGCAAAGGGTGGCTTATTACATCTGGTAGGATATGAACACCCCTAGGTGGAAATACATCAGAGTACAGGGTTTTGAAGTTGAGTCCGAAGAACTTCATAATATTTTAACACAACAAATTCTTCCCTCTGGAGAATATGAGGATCACATTGCTTGGGCCGAGATTGAAAGTGGAGATTTTACGGTCAAATCCACCTATAACTTGCTCCTCAATAATGAAGACCAACAATTTCAATCGAATTTGGTCTGGATCAAGGGTTTAATCCCTAAAATATATTTTTTCTCATGGCTGGTGATCCAAGGAAAAATTCTTACCATGGATAATATGTTGACCAAAGGTATGGTTATTGCTAACCGTTGTCATATGTGCAGGGTTGGGTGGGAGTCAACCCAACATTTGTTCCTAGAGTTTCCGGTGGCAGCGTCCATCCTTGACAAACTTTTCCAAGCTTTTAGGATCTCGTGGGTCAAGCCGACTTTAGTTTTTGAAGTGTTCCAACAATGGCCTCAACCCTTTGTTAGTATGAAACTTAAGTACCTTTGGAAAATCTATTGGCACCATTTCCTATGGCAGATATGGTTAGAAAGGAATCATAGAGCTTTTAAGGACACCAGTCATAGCCTTAAAACAATCCTCAATAGAATCCTTGCCTTTGCGAAAGAAAACATTAGTATCCTTGTTGAGGAGAACCGTATAATCCCTCCCCAAGAAATACAAATTGCTTTAGCCTTAGGCATTGAGGAAAATCCTTTCATCCCTCTACCCAATCCCAAAAATGGGGTCTCTTGGGAGCCACCCCCTAGGGGTTGGTTCAAATTGAACTTTGATGGTGCAGCTAAGGAGAACCCGAGAAGAGCAGGAGTTAGAGGAGTAATCAGAGATCATCAAGGAAACCTGGTTAAGGCCTTCGTTGAACCATTGAGAATTAGAACTAATAATGAGGCGAAAGCTAGAGCCCTTTTGAGAGGGTTAAAAGTTGCCCAGGAGACTCATGGAAATTTGATGATTGAAGGCGATTCCATGAATATCATCAACCTGTTAACCAATGGCAGAAAACCTCCATGGAGGATTGAGGTCATCATCCATGAGGCAAGGATCCTTTTTGTGGCAAGACAAGACAGGAGGATTCACCATGTGTTTCATGAGGCCAACAAAGTGGCTGATAAATTAGCCAATGTGGGTATTGATGCAAGAAATTTGATGATGTGGACACAAGGGGTACCACGTGAAGTGGAAGATATTATTAGACATGAAAAGCACACTATTGATTAAGGAGAAAGGTGGAAGGGTGCTTTTTCCCCAAGTTTTTCATGATAAGCATAGAGTTTTTTCTCTAAGTCAACTCAAATGACTATCGTTATAAGTAATGTTAATTATCATGTTGAACTGTCTTTCTGCAGTAAGTGTAAGGTGTTGTAGGATAACCAACACAATTTTTGAAAAGAATGTTCTAAGGATGACCAGGATCCACAATCTCAACATAAGGCTAGATTTTGTATTAGGTTTTGGGTTAACCTGCAAAACCCGGTAATTAATGACGACTTTTATTTACCAAAAAACAAATTACACATAAATTTTTGATTTACACCTTATACCTCCTTATTGATACAAATGAATTAAAGCACTTCAAATTTCCAAAAATACCATTAAAGCATCACTTTATCTCATACCTTATAACATTCACAAGGACTCCACTTCATATTTTTATTCAGAAATTAAACAATTACTTTTCAACTCTTTTTATTTAAAAGCAAAAATTATTTCTCCTTATGTCTCCCTAAACAAGCACGTGGCACATACCTTTGACTTGGGTACAAAATACTTTTCCAAAAATTATTCCCTTTCTACGGCCTATCACTACGATTCGAACATACACTACTTGATGTCCAATGCCTTAGCCATCGGCTAGGCCATCGCATGGGCTAGCCACCCACATAACACCAAAATATGCTCACTATCCTTTATACCCAAACTCCACCGCAAATCAAGAGGTTTTCCAAACAAAACTTATCACCTTGGTACCACTGTATCTCGAACTCGAGACCTCTCTTCTACCATGCCCTAGAACTATAGTATCTATCATCTGGGCTACATGCCTAGATGGAACCACAACTTGGTCCCTTTATCCTTATTACGTGCTCTGCCTCGATATACAAAAATGTCTTGTTGTCTTCTCCTTCTCCACCATGAATCAAATGAACTTTGGCGCATCCATTTTTCTTAATTTCTCCACCTTGGCTTAGCATTATATATAATAAATTTAACATGATCCTTGACATCAGCGCATTTGATTTTCAAACAAAATTTTGGCACTCGATTTGATTTTTTAATTATTATAATTATTTAAATCCTCAAGGATTTAAATATTATAATTTTCCTTTGGACCTTTTATTAGGATAAAAACTTTCCCACCATAAATCATTTTTCTTTTTCTTTTGCAAATGCCACCATGGTAAAACCATTTAACCTTTATTTTCCTTGACATAAATGACAACCAATTTCATTAACTTATGCCATTAATTATTTGACATCAATGACAACAATATACTCAAAATTTCCAATAGTCTTAAAAATGTTCATAGTCATGGAAAACTCTACATCTAGTAGGTATATTGTCCTAATCAACTTCTTACACCTATGCCATACATTTCACATACAAAGTAATTTTTTTGGGAGTGGTTTATCTAGTTCTAAATTTACACAAATTCAAGCAAAGTTACCCATTGTTTTAGCATGCATGTTTTTGTCTATGTTTATATAACTCCCTATAAATTTTCTAATAGCTTTGGATGTATTTCAACCAAAACTCCTATGCTAGTTTATACAATCATAACCAAACTAGTACCCTCAATGATAATTTCTTTATGGGATTAGAACACATGTGCCAATACTAATAACGATATTGATATTCATAAAAAACTAAGGGGGTACCTAAAATATTGCATCTCAATCGTCTTCACTAGTGAAAAAACTATGTAGTAACCTCTGAAAAAAAAAATATTAATAAGGAAATTGCATTAAAGAAGCCTTAAATATGCATATACAACAAAATATTATAATTATAAGAAACAAAATTTTTAAAAAATAGAATATGGCAACATGCTAAATTGCCACAAATGGGTATAACAACTTGCCCAAGTTATCATACCAAACAAGCAAATAAACTATGAAACAAAATAGTTGAAACAAGATATGAAGCTAACAAATAGACTGACAAACTGGTACATTACTACTCATCATCCCCATAAATAATAGAAATATTGGACTCGAATGCTTGCAAAAGTAAATGGAATATATGATATATCTGATGCAAATAAATCCATTAGGTTTGATGAGAAAGTTATCCTTATTTAGCTACATGTTAATAGGTAAAAGAAACCGTGTCAAGTCTAATGAGTGCATGTATCAAAAACTTGATTGTATCAATCAAAAGCTATAAATGAGGAACAACATATAAAGTATGTTTGATGCAAATATTGTAATCCAATGTTGACTCATGATATGGTTTGAGGAGATCAACATTCACAACATCATGAATCCCCAAGTGAGCTAGAAGATCAAGTCAAAAAGCTTTCTCAAGCACTAGATGAAGGATAATGTAAGTTCCATAGCATAGAGGCTTGAAATTTCTATGTACTTTGTGTTGTAATATATGTTTGTCCAAGTATAACCAAAATTTATCTCCAACCTAAAAATGATGTAGGCCTCTATGACAATTCATGAGTTATTTTTGTTTTTCTTGAGTCTTTTGAAGGATCTAAATAAACTTGGATTGAAGGTATTAAAAATATTGGACAAGTAACCTTACCTTATCTTGTTCATTTTGAAGATGTGTTGTAGAAGGATAAGGTAAATATAAATGTAAATTATAAGGAGAAAATGGATGGAAACCAAGACAAACCTCAAAAGTGAGTGACTTATGGAAGAGTGAACTACTTGTTTGTAAGCATCCTCAATATGTTTTAGGCACATATTTCATTTTTCTACAGAAGCATGATGATATGTGTAAAGACTCTACATAAGTGTGAAGTTCACCACCTTTATTTGACCATATAACTATGGGGAAAAGTCATTGAAAATTTGAATCTCCCAAAATTTTCCATAAGGAGTTGCAAAAGTGGCTTATAAAACATAAGTCATGATAGGATACAATGATAGTAGGAATATTAAATAGTCACAAAATTATATGTAGATACCCAAAATCAACACACCTATTTTACATTGATCTTTAATACAAACCCACAAAAAGATGAAATTAACCATAACAATTAATTCAACACCAAAATTTGTACAAAAAACCTAATAATAGTGAATCCACCATCTCAAAGTGAATTTCCAAGAAATAGAATATGCTTTCAAGCTAGCGTATTTGCAACAAATTTAAAATCCCTCTCTCCACTAGATTTGATCTCTAATAGTCAGACTTATGAATAATCCCAAGTGTGAATACACTTGTCAACATATTCGTACATGTGTCATATTCACTTCCAAAAAATGAAAGTTAAATTTGCTCCTTTAGTGGCCCATCAAGGCACAAATCTCACTTGACTACCCTTCTGCAAGAATCAAGTAGGTAGGAAAAGTGGTGGATTTCCTTCCACCCTCCCTACTTGCCCCAAAAAACCTTAGAAATGATAGATAATTATAGGCTATAATTAGTAGCTAATTTGCCTTGCCACTAGCCAAATTAGCCTACATGCTAGCCACCTCATCCGTCCTAGTTGGGAAACCCTACAAGGGATAATTTCTATAAATTGGCCCCTTGGGATGGCATTTTAAAATCAAATGCTATTATAATGAAACTATGCCAAAATTTGTAATTGATTCAAACATGATGAAGTGTTGCCAAAATTATCTCGTATAGTCACCCTATGATTCAGCCTCAAAGGAAGGAAAGGAGGTATTTCATGCTCAAAAATGGTGTTATTATTTTGTGATATGTTGTGATCCCATTTTAAGTACCATTAGTGTTTTTATGATCCAAATTCATAGCATGCATTCTTATATTCTATGTGTTCAGATTTGATCATTATCATTTTTTTCAGAAGTTCTCCTCTATTGGTTCCATAGGTGTCCTAGGAAGCTTTTAAAAGGAAGAAAATAGTAGTAAGAATTCCTATCACACTATTAGAATATATCCATAGCTTCTCCATAACTAGACGTTTCATTCTACTAATGGATTAAATGAATCTACTAGGTAGATTTATTTTAGGTAGCATATTCGCACAATGTAATCACACCTTTGTTTCACTAGATTAACATTGATAATTTGTTTCTAGTCTTGAGTGCGAATAAACAAACTATAACCAATATAGGCAATGTATTCACCATATGTCCTAGAAGCCTCAAATTCAGTCATCCTAGCATCCAATCTAATCAAATCCATCTCTATATTTATTTTAACAACACATATTATATCTTTATTTTCAATTTGTTCATTGTTTGGTTTAGTAATATTTGTGAATCCGCTAGCTAGAATAGTTCTAGTTGGCATAATCACCATAGATCATTCATCATACCTATCTAAGGCAAGGTGACATTAATTTTATTTTACAAAAATAGGGCATGATTTTTACAATCAAGAAGAAACAATATTCTTGTTGTTTGACAAACCCCTAAATCATAACTCTTTTTTTTGTTTGTTATACAGGTATTAACAAATATGCCAGTTGCAGGATTTCTAGGTAGTGTATTCGTATAGGAAATGAATTCACGTTCAAACAACGTATTCACTCTAAAAATTAGGATTGGTAAGTGCCTCTGATCATCCAATTTTTAGTTTATATATATAAGATGTCAAATTATTGTTTACTTGCTATCTATCTTTTCAACACCTATATCAAAAGGAAAACAAAAGAACTTTTGTATAGTTGTTTACTTCAGTTTTTTAGGTATTTAACCAAAATTGCATATAGAAGTTGCATCTGGGATAAGTTGTATTTTGTATCCCTCTTGCACCTTTGATTTCAAAGAAAATAATTAGAGAGTCTATTTTCATAATATAGATAGCATTCATCCAAAAAGTTAAACTAGATATAAGATAAAATTATCTTCTTGCATTGCTATTTTTTATATTGCATTGCATTAACATCCTTATGCATTAGTTCCTAGGATAGATTATGACCTAGGTGCTTGTTGAAATTGAACACATAAAAATAGATTAGGAAATCTATAAATCCCTTGGTGAACCCAAATCTCTCCCACAAAAGATAACACTATATGAAATAGCATAGTAACAATGTCAGGTTAACAGTAGCACTCTTCTGCTTGAGTGTGGATGGCCTTAGAAGGAATGTATTCAAGGATACCTCCCTTGTGCATATTTTTTGCATCCCACATCTTTGGTGAACTTGATATTAAAACATCACATGGGTCCCTATCCAAAACCTTTTTGCTTACCATCTTTTCATTAATTAAGATAAAATCTCATATTTTAATCAAGACCAGTTAATCTTGTTTGCTTAGATAATTCATATTGAATTAAGATAATAAGAACATAACCAATTTTTAGTCCTAATAGAGGAAGGTTAATTACCCCTTGAGCAAACTAATGTATACAAATTGGAGGGAAAACCTTCTTGGCTAGTATATTACGATGGACCAACAGGAGTCATAAGGAGGGTTATTTTTCAAGGTGACATAAGGATATCAAACATCTTCTTCTTTACTATAAGTAATCTCAAAATAAAAAATAAATTGAACTCCTTATTTCCATGTATGAACTCCCCTATATTACTGGAACTATTGTATGAAAAATGACATAAAATCCAAATGCTTCATTTAAAATTTTAGAGAAGCAACCCTTGATTGAAAATCCCACCTATGAGGAAGAAGAGGAAGAAGCTCCTCCTTTTGGAACTCTTTCTCCTATTCACAATAAATAAGGAGAGGCAGTTTTCAGATCCATGGATCATATTGCTACTTTCATATCAATAAATAAAAGAACCATGAAATCCACTTTTAGAATAGAAGAAATGTTTCATTCTACTATGGAAGAACCCCTTTTAGAATTTTCACACCAATCTAGATCAAACCCTGTGAGTTCTTAATAGTGATACTCAATTATCACCACAAATTTAGGAGAGATATCACCAAGTATCCCATCCTCAGGCAATTTGGAATCTATATCTCCCAAAATAGAACCACTTAGGTTGAAACCTCATATCTCTCAACACATAATCTATCAACAAGTCCAACATGTGCATGTCTTTTGTAGTATACCTAATGCTTCAAATATGTTTACTTCTAACCCATTGTATAGCATGCCTGTGCTATCTAACATCCTCTTTACTAGCATTCCTCCTACTAACATACCTTTCCAAGGTAACCCCAAAATTAATAATATAATGATACCTTTTGGATCATCCCATACAAGTGCTTAGTATTTTCCTTTAGTTAACCCTCAATCTCAGTCTATAGTACTATCAATGTCTTATCTTGGATTCCATGATATAAATTCTAGGCTATAACAATTATTAAAATAATACTCAGTTTAAACAATAATTAGCCTCTATTCAAGGAGGCACACCTAGAATTTATTCTTACAACAATTGTTGTAATGAACTTGTAGACCCAAATTTAACAAATAGATATTATCCTCCAAGATTTGTGTTTTCAAAGTTTTGATTATATAAAGTAGAAGGTTATCCTATAGAACACCTTCAAATTTTTAGAGTTGCATTCCATGACATCAAGTATGATGAAACATTGTTATTGAAGTATTTTCCTATAAGTCTTGGTGGTGACGTCTTGGAATGATTTTATCAATTACCTTATCACTTGATCAAGAATTTTTCAAGCTAACCAAAATTTTCATCCAAAATTTCATAGCTTATATCACTAAAAAGTATACAATTGATGATTTATATCAACTTAAACAAGGGAAAAATAAATCTATCAATAAACTCTTACCTAAATGGAAAATTATAGTTACAAAAATACCTTTTTCTCCAACACCTAGGGAACTATTATATATTTTCATACATAACTTACAAGAACATTTGTCATATCCTTTAGAGATGACTTGTGTCATGTCTTTTGATAATGCGGATAATCTCACAAAACTAATGGAAGCTGCTCTTAAGTGAAGAGAGCAACTTAAGACTAAGAAAAAAGATAAGAAACTATATCCTTCCAACAAAGAACACTATAAGAAAATACATATTGTGGGTGATGGCATAACTGAATCTTTTCCCAATATTGTCAAACAAATTAACTGATTTAAACTAGGTAATGTTAGTACCACAATATTTTAAAACAAATTAATATTATCTAAAACTTAGGAAAATCCTCCCAAAAAGTTTACTAGGTTAAATCAATATCCATCCTTTGTGCTAACACAACCACTAACAACCACTAGATGCTAATATGATAGATTTACCCCCTATAAGATAGAATAATTTTGAATGGGAGAAGCTTTCTTGGTTCAAGGTTGACCAACAATGTGCTTTTCATTGCACTAATGGCCATAACACAAACAAGTGTATCACCCTTAAGAATGTGGTACAAGATCTTATCAATCAAGGTTGTCTAGTGGTCGATGGTATAACCTAAATATACCAACTCAAGATATATATATATATATATATATATATATATATATATATATATATATATATATATATATATATATATATATATATATATATATATTACAAATAGGGTTCACAAGAGACCCAACATATTTTTATTTAGCATTCAAGGCTTCACCATATTTGATTTTAAGTCATTATAGATGACACTTAGTGGATAGGAGTGGCCAAATATTATGGTTTCTAGGGTTCACCTTACTAAACCTTCTTATTTATAAGGATGCCAAAATGGTCCCCCCACCTTTCCCATACCCTCACTAACATAGAATAATGTGACCATAACATAGGGATTATCCTTTAATGCCTATAACACTTAAATGGGAATGCCTATTTCTTGACCTATCCTAAATCCATCTAGGTAGGTTAATTAGGTGTAAATACTTGGTGCTTAGATACCAGACCTCTATGAGCTAACTAAGATCATTACATCTCCATATGTAGTGAACATGGTCACTTAAACCTACACATTCGAGGTACCACCATTACTATCTTGTGAATGATTTCTATAGCCTTCTAGATATGGAAACATCTGATCCTCACCATTCAAGGTGTATCATTTTACAAGTATCTGGCTATTGCATTCTCATAACTTCTTCTAGACTTGTGAGCACCTAGCTATTGCATTCTCACAACTCCTTCTAAGGACTCTCTTCTACCTGGTTATTGCATTCTCACAACTCCTTCTAGGATTGGGCTAAATACTTTAACTTAGGTCCTAAAAGAAGATCTAGGTTCAACCCAAGAAAGCAATACCAAAACAAAATGCTTTTAAACTCAAATGCTTAAACTATAGCATCACATTCACATGCGTCTCAAATAAATATAAGCTTCATCTAAGGCTAACACATTTATAATAACTCCATACTATATTTGGCTATTAAAGAGATTACATAAAGAAGCATTTCAATAGATCACCAAAACCATTATTCATAATGCTATCAATTTCCACTTAGATAACATTAAAATTTCATCACAATATCACATGTTTATAGCCACAAATAAATCATTGAGCAAGAGAACTAGCATAATACCAAATATTCCATTTCCTTCTTTTCACTATTGCTCAATACAAAACTACTAAACATTGAAGTATCGCTAAAGTTTTTCTCAAAATTTACAAAAGCAAATTCTCATTTGCAAAACCATTTTTTGATCCAAGATACAATAATGTCATTCCACCTAAATGGCCTTTGTACCACCTTCCTCTGATGACCTTCTTCATGTAAGGAGTTACCCACCAACTTGAGGAATATTTAGGGATCAAGACAACTCATTTATGCAATGCAATTTAACATGCTAATTGTATTTGCAAACATCCATGCACAATACTTTTAAAAGGAAATAAACTAGAGAAGATCCCAAATTTCTCTATTTATTATTACACGCTATGCAATTGCAAACCAAACATGCACATTACATTTTTAAATGGCAACCAAGGAGAGAATCCCATACTTCTCTCTATAATGGTTTTCCTAACTACTCAAGTCTTAGAGAACCATTATAATATTACTTCTAGACCAAGAGTCTTTCCCAATTTAAAACACAAACAAAAGTTCATAACTTCCTTCCTATCTACATATCCATAAAGCACATAAATGGAAGAAGCCCCTTCTAGCATTCTATTAAAAAAATACTTTAACAAGATAGGAAAACCACCTAATCTCTATTTTTTAATTCCCTAAAAGATCATTCATCAAAATACTATCTCTTTCTAACAACATAATAATTTCATTAAAATAAGGACCTAACTTAAACATTTAACCTC
This sequence comes from Wollemia nobilis, assembly GCA_028583015.1. NCBI lineage: Eukaryota > Viridiplantae > Streptophyta > Pinopsida > Araucariales > Araucariaceae > Wollemia > Wollemia nobilis. The sequence continues at coordinate 1,668,518 of JAQPPZ010017067.1, forward strand.
ATATCATAAATAAAATATTAAACTTATTCATTTATGTTCTTTTCCAAAATATCTATCAATCCAAGGCAAGCAATTCATTCAAAGCATTATTGGATTCATAAATTTAAGAACTTTCAATTCACACGAAACCTTTAGCAAAATAATGTAACTCACCTTCTAACACATGGCTCACACAACATTCACATAAGATAGAGCAAAACAACATGTAAACCTATGATGCCAAGCACACTATCTAAGAAATGGGTGCGTAGGAAAGCACTTTATACCATAGATATAAGCATGCAAAACTCTAAGAGGCATGACCAACAAAACTAAAAATGAATAAAGGATCACAAAGGAAAAACAAGCGGCCAAAGACTACCTTAGATATAGTTCTCAAACAAAGAAGAATATCATAGGGAACACCAAAGACAGATTAGCTTAACTAAGCTGCCACTCAAGACGTAACCTCTTGAAGAGATCAAGGAAACCAAACCCAAAAAGAGCATCTAAGATTTTCTAACATACAAGCAACCAAATCCAAGCAAAACATAGATAAACATTGAGCTAAAATGGCCTACCCAACCTTAAGAAGGTAACACTCAAGAAACAAAAGACTACACTCACTACCCTCATACAAACAGAAGGATATCCACCAAAGGATGAAAAGCCAAGGCTCTCAAAAGATCAACAAACTCTTAAAAGAAATACAAACATAAAATACACAGCTAGGAGATACAAATCAGGGAGAGCACAGAGCAAACAACTTCCAAATCATAAAAAAGGGATCACACGATCACCCTTACCTCCTCTAGCTCAAGTTAAAGATCTTCCAAGTTGCATGCCCTTCTTCTAGCTCTCCACTGCCTCCCTTCTTCCTCTTCCAAAAGCCCTCAAAAACCTACCCAAGCCCCCTCTCAAATACTCAGGGTGGCTTCTCTTCCAGCTAAATGTTTGCCTCCATGATTTTGCTTGTTTGAGCTATCCACTTCCAACTTGTAATGTTTTTGAATAACATTAGCAAATCAAGAATGTTACTCCAACATTTATGAGTGGGGAAACATTCAAATTTCCATTCCAAATGATGATTAAAAGTAAGCAATCATTTATTAAACATATTATTATTTTTTAAAGGTATACATTTCTCTTTTAATCAAACATTTACAAAGCAACTAAATAATCCATTAATTCTTTACTAAACCTTATTATTCCCATTAATAAGGTATTTAGATCATTTACTTGCTAATTAGTGTCAATAGTCAATATTAATTATTAATATTGACACCAATATTCTCAAGTATTAAGGTTATCAACTACCAAATAAATACTTGAATGATCTTTATCCATCAATCTATGTTTTCCATACACACAAGCATATAAGCCATTCAACAAACAATATTACACACCATTATTTTATCCTTAAGTAGGTGGCTATTTTCTTTAAGATAGTCTATTGCTACCACCATCCTATTAAGGAGACTCATTGCACAAGCAACTTCCCGACCCAATGGTGTGAACATTCAATAAGCACAAATGCAATGCACCTACATGAAGGGTACTTTATTACCCTAAGCTATCGATGAATGAGTCATCACCATCATTTCCTAAAACTTTCTCTCAACTTAGGTGGTTATCCATACTAAACCACCAGTGAGAGCCCCTAGTCCTACAACCACAATATATATTAGCAGTACCACATTCCAATACTTGAACCAAAGCATATAAAGTGACTACTTATTGATAGCAATGAACAACCATGCATTAAATATCCATACATCAATACATAGCTCATTATTAAGGATACATCTATTAGGATATTACTATTAAAATAAAGCACACTCACACAAAATACTAAAAAATAACTCAAATACATCAAGTAACTCAATAACACTATGCAAAAATTAAATGCAGAAATGGAACAATCTCACAATAACACAGAATCGTGGGCCTCTTCGAGGGGGCAACCTCCTTCAATATTTCATTAGCTTGCAAAAATATGAATTCGTACATGGCTTCATATCTTTTAAAGAAAAACTTCATGCAACCCTACCTAAAGGCTCAAGAGTTGGCTTACATGCAAAATGCCACTCGAGCTAGAATCTCCTACCAAACATCGGTTACAATCTTGATAAAAATGGTTACATGAGATGGCACCACTTGGCTAGGCACCTTACTTGCCACATACATTACAAAGTATTACAAAATAACATTATAATGGGATCCCCCACGTTGGGAGTGGGTCATTACATAAGTAAATGAGAATTACAAAATGGCATTAGGATAGGATCCTAACATGTCCTTCCCCTTCGAAAAGCTTTGTCCTCAAAGCTGAAAATGAGGGAACTGGTGCTGGAGCTGATGGAGAGACTCCCATGTAGCATCTTCTGGCTGGAGCCCATGCCACTGAACAAGGACTTCCATGATGGTACGGTTGCGGAGAGTGCGGGTCCGATGATCCAACAATTGTTCAGGTTCGAGTAATATGGACCCTTCTTCATCCAATTCTGGTAATGCTGATTGAACCTGTACCTGTGTGCCCATAACTTTTTTGAGAGAGGAAACATGGAAAATAGGATGGAGCTTGGAGGTGGGTGGAAGAGCCAATTTGTAAGCTGTGGTACCAATCCATTGTAGAACTTGGTAGGGTCCATAGTATTTTGTAGTAAGTTTCTGGCACCTACGGAGTTGTAGAGATGATTGTTTGTATGGCTGCAAGTGAAGGAAGACCATATCACCCACATCAAAGCTACGCTCAGAATGATGTTGGTCAGCCTGTTGTCGCATCCGATTCTGGGCCATGTCCAAATTCTGCTTTAGCTGGTGAAGAACATCAGTATGTTGGCTGAGAGTAGTATCGACTGCCTGGACCTTGGAGCTTCCTGGAATGTATGAAGAAGGCGTGAGTGGAGGGCACCCATAAATGGCCTCAAAAGGGGTGAGTTTGGTTGTTGTATGATAGGAAGTGTTGTACCACCATTCGGCCAAAGGAAGCCACTTCACCCATTGAGTAGGATGATCTGATGCAAAGCAACGAAGATAGGTCTCCAAACATTTGTTGACAATCTCAGTTTGACCATCCGTTTGTGGGTGGTAGGCTGAACTCATTTTGAGCTGAGTTCCCTACAACTTAAACAATTCTTGCCAAAAATGACTAGTGAAGGTTGGGTCTCGATCGGACACAATGGAGGTGGGCATACCATGAAGGCAAAAAATAGAATCGAGGAATATTTGGGCAATGGTGGAGGTTGTGTAAGGATGGGCAAGGGAACAAAAATGAGCATACTTCGAAAGGTGATCCACTACCACAAGAATAATAGACTTACCACCAGATTTAGGTAACCCTTCTATAAAATCCATGGAAATATCAGTCCAAACCTGATCTAGAATGGGCAAGGGTTGAAGAGTACCTAGAGAATGTATCGTTTCACCTTTCATCCATTGACAAGTATCACAAGCTGCCACAAAATCATGGATGTCCTATTTCATACCTTTCTAGAAGAATGTGCGCTTAAGGCATTCATATGTTTTGAGAAATCTTGAATGGCCTGCAGAGGGAGCAGTATGTAGTTCCTTCATGAAAAGCTCACGGAGTGGGGACGTGCGAGGAAGAACAAGGCATTGGTGATAACGCAAGTCATGGCCATCCCAATTGTAGCCTGGGTATGAAGTAGGATCATCATGGAGCGAGGCCACCAAAGCTTTCAAGTCTGCATCCTGAAGTACCTCCTATCGTAAGGAATCTATCCATTGGGGAACAGGTGAGGAAATGGCACATAACATACTGAGGGCCTCAAATTGGTGAGAGAGAGCATCAACCACAAGATTCTCTTTGCCCTTCTTATAGGTGATATCATAATCATATCCCATGAGTTTAGAAACCCATTTTTGTTGTTCTGGGGTAGCAACCCATTGTTCTAAGAAGTATTTGAGACTCTGATGGTCTGTTTTAATGGAGAAATGGTGCCCAATGAGATATGGTCACCAATGGGTTATGACATGTAATATTGCCAACATCTCCTTGGCATATGTAGATTTTCCCAAGTTACGATCAGAGAGTGCCTTACTAGTGAAAGCCAAGGGTCTCCCTTCTTGCATCAACACTGCCCCAATGCCATGATCGGAAGCATCACTTTCAATGATGAATGGCTTGGAAAAATTTGGCATGGCTAAAACTGGCGTGGTGGTCATAGCATGCTTCAATTCGAGAAAGGCTTGGTCAGTGGGCCCCGTCCAAGTAAAAGAGTCCTTCTTTAACATGGATGTGAGGGGGGCTGCTATTTTACCATAATTACGAATAAATTTGTGGTAGTAACCTGTAAGCCCTAAGAATCCTCGAAGTCCCTTGAGAGTGCGAGGTTTTGGCCAGTCCTGAACTACCTGAATCTTCTTGGGGTCGACCTTGATGCCATATTTGGAGATAATGTGTCCTAAATACTCCACTTCAGTTAGACCAAAGGAACACTTGGACCGCTTAGCAAAAAGTTGATGTTGTGCCAACAACTGTAATGTCTGATCCACATGGATAAGGTGTTCTTCCCACGAGCGACTATAAACCAAGATATCATCAAAGAAAACCAGGATGAACTTCCGTAGGAGAGGGTGAAATATGTTGTTCATAAGGCTTTGAAATGTGGAGGGAGCATTTGTCAGACCAAATGGCATTACCAAGAACTCATAGTGACCTTCATGAGTACGAAAAGCAGTTTTGGGAATATCCTCATCCTTGAGCCTGATTTGATGGTATCCAGAATGAAGGTCTAACTTGGAGAAGTACATAGCTCCATGTAATTCATCCAAAAATTCATCCACTACCGAAATGGGGAATTTATCCTTGATGGTAATTTTATTGAGCTCACGGTAGTCTATACACAATCGCCATGAGCCATATTTCTTGAGAACTAGTAAAACTGGAGAAGAGTAAGGGTTGGTACTAGGTCGAATGACACCAACTTTGAGCAATTCTTGTACCATCTTCTCGATTTTAGACTTGAGAGCATGAGGATACCGATACGGTATGATGTTGGGTGGTGCATTACCTGGTAGTAGTGGAATAGCATGGTCATGTGAGCGACGAGGTGGCAGGGTAGTTGGTTCTAAAAAATGCCATTGTGCTTGGTCAGAACAAGTTGCAAATCTGCTAGAATTTGATCCTCTATGGAAGTGGTTGGTTGAATTGAAAATATTTGTGCAATGACCCCATGGGATGAATTTTTCAACAACTTCTCCATACGATTGGAACTGATAATTTGTGTAGGGCCTATTTTGGTACCATGGAGGGTGTGTGTTTGTCCATGTTGTGAAAATTGCATCCATAGTTCTACAAAGTTCTAGGAGATAGTGCCCAAGGTGCCCAACCATTGAGCTCCTAACACAATGTCACATCCTCCCAATTGGAGGGCAAACATGTCTTGCTTGAGTTCATAATCCCCCATATTTATTTTGACATTGTGACATTTACCTTTACAAGGTAAAGTGCCTCCATTTGCCACCATGACTTCAAATGAATTGCATGTGTGTATATAGCAATTGGCCTGCTTAGCAACTCGAGGATCAATAAAGTTGTGTGTACTACCTGAATCAATAAGAATAGTAAGGCGTTGGCCTTTGAAAAAACCCACAACTTTCATGGTTTGTGGAGTGGTAATCCCGACAAGAGCATGGACGAAAATTTTTACCTGAGGTTCTTGTGTTTCCTCTTCCTATTGAGTTGGTGCTTCAGCTATGTCACTCTCCTCATCACTATGGTCACTACTATCAGGTTCCTCTACATCTATTAAGAACAATCTCTTATTTGCACATCTATGCCCCTTCACAAAATTTTCATCACAATTATAACATAGCCCTTGGGTGCGATGCACATCCATTTCATCTGTAGTCAGTCACTTGGGGGCAAGAGGTTTATTATCAGTATTATTTTAGAACCAAGGAGGAAAGGGAGGTCGAGCTTGAGAAAATCTCGATGTCCGCTTTTGAGCTGAGAGTTTAGATTCGGCCAATCGGGCTAAAATGATAGCTTGCATCATGGTTTGGGGTTTAAACATCTTGACTTCAGCCTGGAGATCATATTTCAACCCACTAACGAAATAACTCATAAAAAATCCCTCATTCAAGCCCTTAGTTTTATTGGCCAATTTCTCAAATTGTGTCTGGTAATCATGAACTGTGGCTATTTGTTTCAACTTTGTCAATGCTCCTGTAAAGTCTTCATAGTCACTAGGGCCAAATCGGGTGAGTAGTTGGGACTCAAAGTCCTCCCAAGATAGATCAAGGGTAGTGGCTCATAGCCATTGGAACCAATGTAAGGCCTCAGATTCTAAGTTGAAGGAAGCCATCTGAACCCGATGATATATAAGGACATTGTGGAGTCTAAAGAATTGATCAACCCGACATAACCACCCATCGACATCCTTTCCACTAAACTTAAGGAAATCCAATTTAGGCATTTTGAAGGTCGGATCATGATCATAGTGAGTGTCTTCTATTTCCCTTCTTCGGTCTTCTATTTCCCTTCTTCGGTATTATGTTTCTCTTCTTTGACATCGTCAGAGTTTTCAGCTTGGTGTTCAGATGTGAGAGTACCCTACAATTGGGTCTCCACCTCTATAAGTTGTTTTTCTAAGCGGATTCTAGTGGTATCATGATCCGTTCGAAGCTCTCGAATATCTTCTCTTATGTTGTGGTTTGTAGTGGTCAAGTAGTCAAGGGATTTTTGCATGTCGGCCAATATTGTGGTAAGTTCTAACTCCTTTTGTTGTCCATGAGTGTCGCTCACCATTGTGGGCCCTCTTTTACTAAGTTACTAAAAATAGATGTGGGGTTTCAGGAGTTACTATTTTTAGTAAGGCATCCAAAAAAGTGCTTGGGTGTGGTATATCAAAATGATCAGCTCAAAAAAATAGTCGCAATGAGCTATACCCCACAACACTGAATTCGGGCACCCCAGATTTTTTTTATACTACTATGTTGATGAGTCTACTGGTGTTGTCAATTTCTGATTTGGAGTTACGGTTCAAAATTTGGGGTCCGGGATCAACTATCTCTGACCTGTAGTCTACCCCCTGACCACCCTATCACTATCCTATCTCTTCCCCTATCACCTATACTACAATTACTGACATGGTTCCTATCACTGACCCTAGGGATTCTCTGACACTGATAGTTCTATTTTTGACACTGGAAGTCTATAATTCTTGACTATTATAGAGGGTTATTACTATCGACCTGACTATCACTATTACTGACCAGACTATTACTATCACTATCCAACTATTCTATCTCTAACCAAAGGCTATTGTAGACACTTGCAAAATCTATCCTGACTGTTGGTGCATGCAAGTTTATTTTCTATGATAAGGAATGCCTTCTCTATATGCTCACTTTTGGGGTTGTGAATGCAGGTTAGAAGAATAGGGATGGTGTTGATTTGTAGGTGGAAGTTGTGTTTTTTAGAACCAGGGTATGCTAAGTAAGGGAGTATGTAATACCCATAGGCCCTCTGTTATACCGTAGTGATGAACAATAGTGCTCGGACCAATATTTTAGGCCACTACCCAAGGAGGATTCCACACATACCCTTGAGCACACTATCTGCCTCTCTGACAGTATGGGAGGGTGATCATCCGAGATGTTGTGTCCCATGGACTATGGATAATACAAGGCCGAAAAGCTTCCTAATGGATAAAATTTTGTTTAAGCCTAGATTATCTCCCGATACACCCGAAGATGCGTGGGAGCTCAAGTCCGTGCGTGAGTGTTGTCTAAGGCCTGGGTATTGGAGCCTGATCACCCCTCACTTCACTAGATGCTTTATGGGCTATCTAGCTTAGCCAATAATGATAACTCCTTCATGATATTTTAAAACCCCCGACATAGGGTTTCTAACCTACACAACTACTAAAAAAGAGACTGTAATTTTTTTGTGTTTTTTGGTTTTTTGGCCAAAAAAATAGACTATATTTTTTTGGATTTTTTTAATAAAGGGAAAAATAGAAATGAAAAACACATGGAAAATTATACCTAACAGGCTGAATGGATGGCAAAAATCATCTCAGTTGCAGTAGAACTCGGCCCTAGAAAGTGCTCTGATACCACTTGTTAGGATCTTACTATTAAAATAAAGCACACTCACACAAAATACTAAAAAATAACTCAAATACATCAAATAACTCAATAACACTATGCAAAAATTAAATGCAAAAATGGAACAATCTCACAATAACACAGAATCACGGGCCTCTTCGAGGGGGCAACCTCCTTCAATATTTCATTAGCTTGCAAAAAGATGAATTCGTACATGGCTTCATATATTTTAAAGAAAAACTTCATGCAACCCTACCTAAAGGCTCAAGAGTTGGCTTACATGCAAAATGCCACTCGAGCTAGAATCTCCTACCAAACATCGGTTACAATCTTGATAAAAATGGTTACATGAGATGGCACCACTTGGCTAGGCACCTTACTTGCCACATACATTACAAAGTATTACAAAATAACATTATAATGGGATCCCCCATGTTGGGAGTGGGTCATTACATAAGTAAATGAGAATTACAAAATGGCGTTAGGATAGGATCCTAACAACATCCTACCAAGGAGGATTCTTACAGATGGTTGTGAACAAGTGATATATTTCAACCAAGATTTGGGGATATTCTAGGACCCCCTACCTAAACATGGACAAAATATTGTCAACCAAGTGCAATATAAGAATGTCCTTTTACAAGATCAGAATATGGTAGGGATGATTCATGTTTGTACTATGACTAGAAAATAGGCTAGAGATAAGGGTCAAGCCTCTAAACCACCTCTTGAACCTCCCTTAGTTTTATGGCCTAGATGGTCTACTACATCTAAGGAACCACCTTTAGTTCTAAAACTAAAAGAAATAAAAAATATTTTAGCCTTCAACAACAATTAGAGGATACACCAACTAAAATCTCCATACTTGAATTGTTGTAAACTTCTCCAAGTCATAGAGAGAATTTATTCAAGCTTTTAAGTGAACAAATAGTGCTTAAAAACTCACTCCTGATTATTTGTGGTGGGGTCACTTAGCATGAACCATGCAACTATATCCTTCTTTAAGGATGACATTCCACCTACCTCTATGCTTGGAGAGATACCCTTGTATATCACTTGTAATATTGGTGAGCAATCCATCAAAAGGGTTCTCATCAATAATGGGTCATCAATCAATGTTTGTAGCCTTAGCTTTATTCATAAGATAGGGCTCAACAAAGAAGATTTAGAAAATTTAGATATTATCATAAAAGCTTATGACAATGAAGAACAAGAAGCTGTCAAAACTATAGTTCTGCTAATAAAAGTAGGGCCTCATATTTTAAACACACTATTTTATGTGTTTCCATGTGAGCTAAACTATAACCTTATTTTGGGGTGATCTTGGATCCATGCGATGCAGGTTGTCCCCTCAACTTATCATCAATGTGTCAAGTTTGAATATCAAGGTAAGTTATATAGCATAGTAGCTGATCATGATCCCTTTTCCTATTGCTAGAATATCTAATCAAAGAACCCAAAAGCTCAACTTTATCCCTTGTTAAATGTTTTTATCCCTTCATAGAATACACCTTAAGGTCTAATACACCTAATAAAACAAGCATTAACCATAGATAAGAGACAAGTAACCAAGCTATAATAAAAGGTAAATAAAAGATTGAAGATATACACAACATAAACCTTAATAACCAATACCATGAACTATTAGCCTTAGACTTGGTTAGGTTACCCCCATCACCTCATGCTTTTGGGTTACCTTCTATATGAGGAATGATTGTGCAAATAGGAACTTGCACCTTTGTATCTATAGGAATGAAAATGAGGAAAGAATACATGGAACTAATCCATGACCAATAGAGTAGAGATACACCTCATGTTTTCTTTCCAACATTTACCCTATCCCCAAGCAAATCCTTTGTAACTTTGGCTACATGGGAAAAGGCCTAGGACTTTGAGAAAAAGGAATTAAAGAGCCTTTAGAAATTAAAACCTGGCCCAAGCATTGTGGGTTGGGGTACTTTCATGACCATAATAAAATGATATATTCTTCTTCTTCTAAAAGTGATGATGATAATGCTTGGTTTTCCTCATTTGAACCTCAACTAGAAGCAATATTTGTAACAACAAGTCTAGAATAGGATGAAGATGAGGAAATTGAACCCTCTCCTTTCTCCTTATTTTGATCTCTTTTTACAATATGCATAAATTAACACCATAAGTATTGAGCCTATTGAGGAGATCAGACAAGACTCCAATGATAGCCTCAATAATGAGCATAGATCATCTTCATTGCAAGAAGATAATGGTATCACATCTCAATCAATGGTAGATCTTGTATCAACATTACACATAAATGATTGTGAGGTGAAAATTTTACCTCACTCTCCTCTTAGGGATAATGACAATAATATTTCTCCTTTTGGTGATATTCCTATTGAAGGAACTATTTCTTTAGACACACATCCCTCACAATCATTTAACATGGAGCAATGGACTTTAGAGGTTGATGAGCTTCAAAGTCTAGGGGTTATACCTACTCCTCCATATTATGAAGATGAATCCAACATCTTAATAGAAGAGACCATAGACATAAACATAGGGTCAAATGATAATCCAAGGATGATAAAATTAGGAAATATCCTAACTTTAGAAGAAAGATAAGAGTATACGAAGCTCTTAATTGAATACTATGATATCTTTGCATGGTCTTATGTGGACATGCTAGGATTAGATCCATCTTTAGTAGTTCACCACTTAGTAGTCAAGCTTGATACTAAGCCAGTGAAACAAAAATTATGAAAGATGCACCCAAAAGTTGCTCTTCTAGTTAAAGAGGAGCTCCAAAAGCTTTTGGAAGTCAAGTTTATTAAAGCTATTGACTATTCCGATTGGATCTCGAACATAGTCCTAGTTGCTAAGAAAGAAGGTATTGTGCAAGTATGCATAAAATTTTGAGACATCAACAAAGCCTATCCTAAGGATGATTTTCCTTTGCCAAACATAGACATGATAGTTGATTTATCTATCAGTTGTGGAATGTTATCCTTGATGGATGGATTTTTTAGTTACAATCAAATTTGCATAGCACCAGAAGATCAAGCCAAAACAATGTTCACTACTCCTTAGGGTACCTTCTACTATGAAGTTATGCCCTTTAGGTTGAAGAACATTAGTACAACTTATCAATATGCCATGACATATATATTTCATGATATGATGCATAATATTATTGAATATTATGTCAATGATCTTCTCAGATGATCAATGAAAAGAGAAGATCATGTCATGGACTTAAGATAAATTTTTGAATGACTCAGAGAGTACAAGGTTCATCTAAAACCCTCCAAATGTATATTTAGGGTAACATCTAATAAATTATTAGGATTTATGGTGTCTAGATGAGGCATTGAGGTAGATATTGATAAAATATTGATAATAACCAACATGCCATCCCCTCAAAACATAAAAGAGCTTAGAAGTTTGCAAGGCAAACTCCAAGCAATTTAAAGATTTATATCCTAGTTAGCAGATAAATGTCAACCCTTTTTTAGACTATTATAGAAAGGGATTGAGTTCAATTGGGATGAGGAATGTCAAAAAGTATTTGATGCTCTAAAAACATACCTACTATCTCCACCAATCCTTATTCCACCCAATCCCCTCAAGCCACTATTGTTGTACATTGTGATGATAGTTCATGCTTTAGGTGCCATGTTGGCACAATATGATGAGCAACATAGAGAATGAGTCATTTACTATATTAGCAGAACCCTCATCAGTTACGAAACTAGGTATACCCCTTTGGAAAAGATGTGCTTAGCAATGGTCTTTGCTTCTCAAAAGCTGAGATATTACATGTTAAGTCATAAAACATACGTTATAGCTAAGGTTGATCCACTATGATACCTTATGTCTAAACCCTACCTTTTAGGTAGGATAGCCAAATGGGTTATGGCACTTAATGAATTTGATCTTGAATTCATTAGTCAAAAATTGGTTAAGGGACAAGTGATAGCTGATCAACTAGCAATAGCCCCTTTACCAGCCAATCATCCCCTAGAGATTGAGTACCTTGATGAGATGGTGTGCACTCTTGAGGCATCACAACAAGATTCTTGGACTCTTTTCTTTGATGGTGCAAGATGTGTTAAGGGAGTAGGGGAAGGAATCATCCTAGTATCACTACAACAAATTATAATTCCCTTGTATTTCAAGCTTCAATTCTTGTGTACTAATAACATGATTGAATATGAAGCTCTCATCCTTGGGCTACGAGCAACCTTAGCTCTAAAAGTCACTAGCCTCTCCATATTTGGAGATTCCCAATTAATAGTTAACCAAATTAATGGAGTTTATTAGACTAAATATGATAAACTAAAACCATACAAAGACATTATGGATAACTTGATGGCTTCTTTTGAAAAAGTAACCATTGATACGGTTCCATGCTCTAGTAATCGTCAAGTAGATGCAATGGTTGTCGTTGCATTGCTTATACCTTTAGAATTAGAAGATGAACAAGCAACAATTATCATCCATCAGATTAGGCAACCTACAACCTTACAATCTAGTCAAGAACCATTAGCTATTTTTTCCATAGAACAAATGCCATCCCTTGACTCTTGGTATAAGGAAATATATGATTTTCTTAAGAGTGGTGTTTTACCTAAGGGATTAAATCACAATGAGTAGAATAATCTTAGGCAACATGCTTGTTGATATGTGATAATGGGAGACATCCTATATAGATGAATATTTGATGGCATTCTCTTAAGATGCCTCAATATAGACGAAGCCAAAATAGTCATTCAAGATACCCATGAGGGGGCATGTGGTGGACACTTCAATGGAAGTGCCATTGCTAAGAAGCTCATTTGTATGGGCTATTATTGGTCAACTATGGAGAGAGACGCTCATAACCATGTATGAAAATGTGATAAGTGTCAAAAGCATGATAACCTAATTCATGCACCTTCTCAAGAGCTTCAGTCGATCACATCTCCTTGGCCCTTTTCTACTTGGGGGCTAGATATTATCAGGAAAATAAATCTGATGTCATCTGATGGACATAAGTTCATCATTACCACAACTGAATACTTTACCAAGTGGGTAGAGGCCATGCCCTTATCCTCTTGTACCAGTGTTTAGGTTTCCAAATTTATCTTGAACCAAATCTTATCATGATATGGCATTCCTAACATGCTTATATTCGATAATGACACTCCTTTTAAAAATAAGGATGTAGTCAAACTCTATGCTAAATTCAAAATTCAACATAAATGGTCAACACCATATTACCCATAGGGTAATGGGTAGGCCAAGGCTTCTAATAAGACATTAATAAAAATTTTAAATAAAATTATAAGCAAAACTAGTAGGGATTGATATTTATAACTATATCCCACTTTATGGGCATATCACACCAATGTGAGAACCCCAACTAGAGCTATACCCTATGCTTTGGTCTATGGGACTGAAGCCATATTTCCCTTTGAATTAGAAGTCCCATCTCTTAGAATCCTTCTAAAGGATGCAATAGTTGGTGATGAGTATCACCATGCACAACTTAGCCAACTTGAGTTGCTTGATGAAAAGTGGACTCATGCCTTAGAGCACTTACATGTGTATCATCAAAGACTTAAGAAAGCCTATGGGAAGAGAGTTTGACCTCATTCCTTCGAAGTAGGAGACTTAGTCCTTAAGGAAAACCAAAAAAATACTAACGCTAAGGAAGACCTTAAGGGTAAATTTGAGCCCAACTGGTTAGGTCCCTTCATCATAACAACAAAGTATGGGTTAGGAGCATATCACTTGGCCATATTAGATGGTAAATAACATAAAGAACCTATCAATATAATACATTTAAAAAGATATTATGCTTGAATATACATGTTTTCTTGCTCATGTGCTTGATTGCATGATTGATTGTATGCATGATTATCTTTCAATACATTTGTGCTTGCCTTCATGTGCTTAAATTGCATGTTTGCTTATGTCTACCTATTCATCCCATAAAGTCATGAGGGGGCATCCCGTAATGAAGTGATGATGATCCTAGCTAGAAAATAGTGTCACTTGCATTGCACTTGTAGTAGGTCACTAAGCTAGTGGGCTCCCTCGATGACTTCCCCAAAATCCTCTCTAGTCCTTTTGATATTTTAGACTTTAGAAAGGAAATTGAGGTCTTGATGGCATATAGAAATCACCAATTATGACATAACCATAGCTTGATACCTTGGCTTCTCTTTCTAGAATCCAAATTTTCTAAAGAACTTACATGCATTGACTTGCTTGATCATGTGTTTGCTTGTTGCATAATCGAATGATAATTTCACTTGCTTGTGTTCATATGCTTGTTGTTTGCATATGGAGTCAAGATGATTCATCATGACTAGTGATGATCCTAGTCAGGATAGATCACATTATAGATTTGCATCTTAGTTAGGTACCTAAGGTAGTGAATCTCTTTGATGACTCCTTTTGGATGGACAACTCATCATTTCAAACATATTCTTTATCTCATCTCTTCTCATCAAATTCTTCCTCTAACTTGTTAGCACTCAATGATGACATTGATACTATAATGTCAACTTAAGGGTGGCATATAAAAGGGTAATTCTGAGCTAACAAGTTTTTCCCTAAGCAAGAAATAAATTTCTTCTTCCCTCTTTTACAATATCTTTTATCATAACATCTTTTGATTCATCTCTACACCTAGAAAAAGTAGGTGATAGAATTATTTGATGACTAGAAAGTGCTTGAAAATATTAGAAAGCATCCAACAACATGGGATAATTCTATGAAATATTTTTTCTCTATGTAAGGATCTATCAAAAATATCAATCTCATCAATATTTCAAACTCTTTAAAAAACTATTTTTCAAAACATCATATTCATCAAGTTATGATTCACCCTTATATCCAAATAGAAAGTTTGGTAGAATCATTCACCACTTGGTAAGCATTAGCAATTCCTATACACCCAACGAGTGAGGAATGATTCTGTCAAACATTCTTCTTTGATATAGGGGTCTATCATACATCTAAATAATAACAAACATAATGGTATCAACATACCAACCTATGATCAATTTGTGATTCATTCTTATATCTAGAAAGAAGGTGGGATAGAATTATTCACCACTTGGCAAGTGTTAGCATTCCTATACGCCCAACAAGTGAGGAATAATTCTATCAAACCTTCTTCCTCGATATAAGGGTCTATCACAAATTCAACTTTATCAATTATCAAATTTATCATTATACCTAAAATGGATAAATGAAATAAAATTACCCAATACTAGACAAAGTGTTTCAAACATCAAATGATATTGGATAATTAGATTAGAAATCCTATCTTGGTATAAACCTTTATCAAAATGATCATATAACCACCTTCTTTTAATAAACCAGGGCAATATGACGAAGCACAATTGCTAACAACCCTACATATCATCAATTTTCCTAACATAAACATCACATAGATTGATCTTGAATCTTTCTAATCACGAATATTAATTTTATATACATAATGCATTTCCTACTTGATTTTTCTTAGTTCTATGATTGCACATATGCATCGTTTACATATTTATCTAGTTGTTTGTATTACTCCATTGAGATGCAATGATTAGCTTATTTCTATTATATTAGGGATCATGTGCTAGCATATTTCTTGTGATACTATACAACATAGCTCTTTTTGAAGAGGGAGTGACAAAGGTAATTTTATGATTGAAGAGATAGCATCAACATAGAATTACCTTCTCATCATCTTCCTTCCCCAAAAATGCATAAGCTCATAGCTTTTGAGGAGGTGGAGAACAAGAATTATTTTCCATTTAAATAATTTTCATGACTATGAAAATATTTCATGGGGGATAATTGTTATTTCTCCTCCTTCACTCAAGAGCATTGAGACATTACTTATACATAACTTATTGCATAACCATTATTATCATGACTATATACTATATTTATGCATTGACTATGTGTGCATATAGAAATTAGGGGATTTTATAATGAGGTGATGATGACCACTAGTTAGGATAGCATTCATTTGCATTGCATTCATACTAGGTCTCTGATGCTAGAAAATCCCCACCCTTAGGATCACTTGCATGATACATATTTCTTAATGCTAGAATACTCTTGCATGATTTAGAAATATACATGATCCTTTTGTATATGGTTTCCCCATGTAGTCTTTGTTTATGAAGATAGCATGTTATCATTGAAATGACTATGATACTTTTAAAAATACTACCATGGTGGGAAACAATAATCTTCATCTATATTTAGCTTGCATCTTAGCATGGTTGAATATCACACATCAATTTACTTCATCAGCTTTATCCCTTGCAACAACTTTAACAAAGATTTAGCACATATAGGGTGTTATTTTTTAGGTTGTTGTGGGTAAAAAAAATCATGGAATAAATCACCCAATCTTCTCCATGCACTCTTTTTGTGATAATAACATGTTTTCCCAAGTTAGCACAACCTTGTTATATTCACAAAAAGAGCTACCATGGTTGAACATTGGATACACAACCGTTGGGATGCAATAAAGAATCCAAGCTATACATACCATTATAGACTTTGGGTCCTAAATGCTAGTGATAAATAAACAAAATGCACATTGATTTTCATGTTTGTACTTACAATAGTTTTTGCTCCATGAATTGGTTCATATATGCATCAAACAATAAAAGAACAAGAAATTAGTTCAATTTGAAAAACAATCCTCTGCTTGCCAAATGATGTTAATCCCTAAGTTGCAAGGATGGATAGCTATAATATTTTATAAAATCTCATTTATCTATAAATCATTTTATAGCCCTCTTATTAGTGCTTTCTAGGTGATGAATTAAGAAATATCTCATTTTCTTATAGGCCCTAATAAAGGTCTCAAATGATCAATCCTATCACAAATGAATCTCATCACCTCTAACAACTCATTTTAGAGGATGATTTGACATCTTCAAATCTTCTAAAAATATGCTAAATGACAAAAATCCTATGACATCAATACTATTTATAGCAAGATCTCCTATTAGCATCTTATCACATCACTAATCATCTAAATAAACCCTGAAACTAGGGGCATTAAATATCCAACAATAAGGACATAAATTGTCCAAATCCAATGAAAATGAAAGTACCATATCATATGGACATAGACTATCCAAGAAAGCAAAAGTACCATAACATGTATCATATGGACATTGACTATCCCTAGCATTGTATTATATGGATATTGATTATCAACAAGCATTGTACCATATTAGGACATTGATTGTCCAAACATCAAAAGGGTATTAACTACCTACACAAAGCAACAATTTGCCTAAGCATTTGTCTATTAATCAGGCTAGAAGAGCCATCACTTAGCAATAAATAAAATATTTTATAGGACATAAACTATCCTATGGCATGGACTACCTAAAAACACTATCAATCATAGTCACCTATGCATTTGTCCATGTATCAAGCTGAGAGGCCACCACATAGGGTCTATTGATGACATGAATAAATCAATTTGCAAAGTGCTATTCAATTAGACTTTCAAATTGATATGTATAATATATAATAGTTAAAGACTCAAAAAATATTATATATATATAATTTTTTTTTCAATTTACATGGTGGAAACGGTAGCCACCACGAATCTAGGCAGGCTATCTGGCTTTTATGGCTGCCACAATATTTTACATTGTTCTTCATGCAATCTGCCCCTATAACCACCATGCCAAAATCATTTTAAATATTTTACACTACTAAAAGCACTAGGAAAGGGATACACATTCAATTCGGTGAGTCTCAATATTTGAACCTTGGACCTTTGCCTCCCTTACGGGGTTTGGTCAAACCAATTGGTCTACACATCGTACCTGAGAAGACTTTATATTAGCCTATGGTTGGATGCTAGTTTATAACCATTCTTTTTTGCAAGAAAAATAAATTTGTGAAAAATACTTCCTCTTCCTCTAACTCATGATAGATCACACCAAGAATATTCATTAGCATTATTTAATACGACTCCCAATTTAAAGTTTGAAAATTAAATTGTCTTTCAATTTTAATGAGTTTATTTCAAATCTCAATCACAGTGTTAACAAATTTACTCCAATTCTTTTAAAATATAATTTCATATATCAATTATCTTTCAAATTATTTCTACACCTCTTTATCAACTAACATTGATCATTGATGTCCTTATTGCTAGATCTTTAATGCCCCTCAACTATCAATTGATAGTAATTCGCTTGTAAAATTATGTCAACCTACACCTAGATCTAGTAATAAGGACATCAACCTACACCTCTTCATAAAAATCCCCCACTGCAGGGATTTCCTAAACCAAGGCAAAATATCTTTGAACCCTATTTGGATGATATAGTTCAAACTCTCCTTGTATCCCTTATTGTCATCTTCGATTGCACCTACTTGGTAAAATCACACTTCATGTCAAAGTGACATAGTAGGCAATAGTCGTGAGCATATATTTTGGCTCAATCGAGAGCCTCCAAGAGTTTTTACAAGGTAGAATACTTGTTAAGATATGATCTTCAAGGCACTTTCTACTCTACCAAGGGAAAAGGAATGAAAGAAAGTAAAGGAAAAATCAACAAATAAAAGGAATGATGGGGATGTGCTAAGAGATCCACTAAGATATCCCTATAAAAATAGGCCCGAAAGCTATGTGCCAATGGTGAACACTTCCTCTCCTCGACATAGTGAATAGTAATCAAGGTCTACCGGTTATATGTGTATTTGAGTAGTCAGGTACTATAGAATATCCAGACCCATAAGTCAATCAATCCAAAAATAGATGCAAGCCCCTCACACACATATACACTTAGCACACTTGATATTCATGTAAAAGAATACAAACACACATACATACACTTCCACAACTCTACATGCAAATGCCAAAAAATTGACAAAGGCTTCCATGTATATATAGATCCAGGTAAACTTTTACATAGATTGTTCTAGAAGTGAGGGTTTGAAATTGCCCACAAGTTGTTCAATGATGCCATTTTTATAGAGAGAAATGAAAGAAAACCCTACAAATACATGAAATTCAAACTTACCAATAAACTTTACTAGGCTAATACTACTGCTATTTATATATTTAAAAGGGAGGATTTTCCCTCCAAATTTTTTAGTAACTAGATTTGACAATCCTATCTACTTTTCCTTAGGATTTTGATCATTGAATGATGTACTTCCTTGATCATAATGGTTGTTCAACATAGGACTATTAGAGCCATACTTCTTGAATGCACATCTTGGACAATAATTGAGGTCATCTTTGGGTAGGTGTTCTGCATATATTTAATCAAGGAAATCATTAATTTGCTCAACTAAATTTGTTGCTTGATTTGACTTCAATCATATGTGTTCACTTGGCCTCCTGGTGTCTCTCGTAAATTGATCAGGAGTTTCCTATACTATTTCACTATCTCTCATAAAACCTCTAGTATTGGGTTTTATTTGAAGGTAGGCTCCTTTGGTGCTCTTTTGGCCATTTGTTGAGACTTTCACCACATGGATCTTTATAGAATTCCCACTTATCAGGAGTTCTTGTAGTATCGATCTCCTAGATTTAGAAAAAAAATTGATCATTGGTTATCGAGGTTTTTCCTTAATCGCATATGGGTAGTAGTGAACCACTATAGTTTTGGTGGCTCATAGGGGCCTTCTAGCCTACTAGAAGGAAAACTAAAAATTATCTTTATCCTTGGGCTTGGAGTCAAAATTTCCTACAAAAGAAAACACATAAACTAAAAAAAGGATTAAACAAAATGGTGGTCTTTTGTGGAGATTTTGGCAAATGCTCTCCCAATTTTTGTCCATTCTTTATTTTATGGATATTACGTCTAAGCTAATCATAAAGAACTAGAACCTCATGTTTATCATCCTAGGAGAAATATTTAGTTTGGTTCATTGCTTCACTAATTGGCACCTTAAGTTTTGCCATTGGTCCAATGATCTAGGCTACCTCTTCTTGGCAGATGGGTAGTTTGTTCACATGATCTAAGCAGAGATTCTTTGATTGATCTAATTATTTCTAGTAATTCTTCTTTTTAATATAGCTTACCACTTAGCTAGTTCCATGCTAAAGATAACCCTACCTCTATTAGATAACATATCTTTTCCTTCAGCTTTCCTACAGTATTGTATAGGTCATCTACTAGTTTTATGCGTTGATTTATCACTTACTTTCTTTTGAAGAGGTTGATTACCCTATGTGCTAGAAATTTTCTATTTTCAATCCTGATAGTGAGAATATCAACATCAAGAGCTTTGGCCAACAAATTTTTGTAAGTTCTAGCTTCCTCCATATTCAAGTTGACCTTTTCTAGGTCGACGTTTAGCTCTTCATATATTTTTAGGTCTAACAAGGCCGATGAATCTATAAACTCAAGAACTAGGAATAATTTCAATGCCATATCTCATATTTCTTTCTAATAAGCTTCATGAGTTCTTTTCATAACTTACTAGGTCTTCCATAGTTGCTTTTCTATGTTTTGTTGCTTCTAGCTCTTTCAACAAGGTCTCTTTCTCCTATTTATATTGAGCTTGTTGCATGGTCAACTAACTAGATAATTCCTTTAGCTACTCTTTTTATCTCTTCAAAATGTCCTTAGACCCTCATTCTTTCAATTGTTTGGCCAACAAATTTATTTGATTTTTTTAAGGCCTTGACATCCTTCTATGATTCCTTGAGGACTTTTTTGGTTTGCTCAAGCTCTTTTATTTTCTTTCTATTTTATGGGTAGTCAGCTCAAAATCATGCTCTACCATTCTATTGGACTTCCTAGTGAGCTTTAATACATCCTAGGGTTGGGCATATTTTAAATATATACCTATAGGTGATGTGTGCCAATCTTGTTTTATTATTTCTTGCATTGGTTTGGATACCACTAAATTTTTTCTTGAAAGTACCAATTCTCTTCTCTGAGGAGCAAACTGAAAGTCCACTTGGGTGGTGGTAATCTATTGAGAATTCCTTTCTTGATTGTAATACACCATATGTTTCTTGACCTAAAAAATTTTCATAGGGTGAGAGATTATAGATTTTTTTTATATTTCCTCTTAAAACTATGCTGGTGAGAGAAATACCTCCATAGGTTTTATCAATTGAGGGAGTGTTTTGTAGGTTGTTAGTGTAGTTAGTGTTGAGGCTAAAGGATAAATTCTACAAGAGGGTATTATTTACCCTACCTCACACTTTGGGAAGGTAATTGAGTGTGTTGGGGATAATGCAACCTACCTAGGTAGGGAGTTTTGGACCTTATCTAGAGGAGATGCTCTTTTTGACTTTTGGGATCCTTATTTGGATGCATGGATGGAGATCGTTTATTGTTGATATATAACTATCAAATGCTTCCTTTGCTACCCCATCATATCTCTACCTTTTCTTTTATTTAGGCCTTTTTGTGTGTTCTCTTTCCTTGTACCTCCTCTTCTGGGTTGTTTGTTCATATGGCCTTGTCAATGCTTGTTGTTGGGTAGATGAAGAAAGTATAGCCCTCTCCCATGATGTAGGACAATTATAAAATATCCTCTTGCTTTATTGCTACCTCTCCTATTTTTTGGTGTGTTTCACTAGTTATCCCTTCTTCACTTGAGTCTACAGTAGTGAACCTTTCTACATTTGAATTTTCTTCACTGTACAGTTCATTGAACATTATATATTATTTTATTTATTCAAAATTATATTCTTTTTATCCAATGAGTTGCCTCATCCTCCACCATACATCTATTTTGGGTATCTTCTAGTTCTAATTTATTAATTCCTTAATGTATTTTTGCTTCACCTTATTCCAAGGACTAAAATTACCCTTGATATCATAGAAGGACTCATAATATTTTAGGGTAGGTGGAGGCTTGGTTAATTCAATGAGAGGGGGGGTTGTTGTTTCATCCTTAGGGCTTTTTAGCTTTTCAATTTTAGGCCTTTGCTCATGTGTGATTTTTTTTATCCCCTTAAGCTATGTGACAAACTTTTTCTTAGGGTCATACTCCCACTTGTCTCTTATAAACTCCAATCCTAGCTTCTTCAACTTTTCCTCTGCCATGGAGGCTCCTTTTTTCTATGCACTATTATATTCCCTAGGCTAAGGGGTTGATGGTAATATGATGCCTTCTATTTACAATTACCATGTTTTTAATCCAAAGTGTCAATTTGCTTGAAGACTTCTAAGGGAAATATCCTATAAGGGAAAAATCTCAACAACAGATAAATATGATAGCTATAGCCATGCATCCTGACTAAAGTTTCTTCTTTGGAAAAAACCAATCCCTTGGGACTGTTCCTTCTACAAAAATTTTACATCTCTCTAAAATTATGGGGACTTGAGCCCCTCTTATTGTAGAAATAAATGGAATAGAAATATGAATATCCCTTCCTTAGGTATTTGGTCCAATTATACACTGGGAGGTCATTCCCCTTCACATATTTATATTTAATTCATAATTTTGGGAACATGTTCAAATTTTGGTACAAAATAATATGTACCAAGAATGAGGAATACCTGAATGCCTACATTGCTTGGAACCATTGGAGGCCTTCCTAGATTTGACTTGCTATCAACTCAAAAAAATCTAGGGTTATTGCTCCTTTCCTCAATCTATGTAAAATACCCAACTCAACTGTATTGATGACTCTAACATTTTATTGTTCTAAAAGGAATTCCATCATGCTCAATGTATTCTTCGCAACATCATCGAAATTATCAATGGATATGAAATTCTTTGATATTGGGTCTCCTTTTTTTACCTTCTCAAATTATGATTGTAGAAAGGTCATTTTCATGTTCTGTGACAGTTTTTCAAAATTTGCCCTTTCTTCTTCCTCATTGACATGTATTTGATTATTTGGTAGTTGCAACATTTTTTTGATGCTAGAGCCATCAATTTTTACTCTAAAATTTTTATTTATAGCCCTGATTTCTTGGGAACTCGAGTCATAACATTCTGCATAGGTGCTTACAAGTTTATAACAAGAATGTACCTCAATTGCCATGTATTGTTCCAAAAATCTAATCCATATATGGGCTCCAAAGCTTGAAGGTCTACTAGCTTTGAAGTGCTCAAGCATCTATTCTCAATTTTTTTGTTCCCTTGCAAACTTCAAGGTTGGTACAATATTTGGCTATGCCTGTCAGAACCTTGATGTTAGAGGAATATGTGGGCATGGGTACTTTGGCATTTATTGCACATGGGAATCCCTTGTCTTTGTCATTTTAAGCTTGATACTAGATTTTCTCTTTTGTTGAATAACGAAATGTAGAGGTTTTAGTTGAGGAGTAAATTATTTTTCTTCTTCTGAGGCTATTACTCCTTTTAACCTTTACCCTTCTCACACTTTTCCCCATATACCTCACATTTATTGCTCCTTAATAACCTTTTTTCAAAGGATACCATATTCTTTGAGAAGTGTCTAAATGCATATTCATTCCTTCCAGTATTAAATTATTCCCACAATATTATTTGTCTATCCTTGTGTTGTTGCCATTGCACAACTTACCCCAATTTGGGGACCCACATAAAATTTTGAGGATTAATGAAAAATATTGGTTTACATTGAGTGATTTGTTGATTTTATCATGGTCTTAGCATTGGATTATTTTTGTGATCAATATCATTTGTCCTCATGTGATTGACCTCATAATTTTACCAATAATGTCATCCCATTTTGGAGCCCACATTGTTCGTGCTCTTAAGATTTATCTCGGTGACCCATTTGTGTTGTAAGACTTTAGCTCAATATTTTGTACCCAGTTATTCTTGAGTCCAATTCATTGATTACCCATGCATCAAATAAATAATAATAATAATAATAATAATAATAATAATAATAAGAAAAATAAATATAATAAAGAATAGATAAAGTGAAATAAAATATTACTATGTTCTCATTACCCACATGAGAAATGTTTCACTTTACTTGGCATTCACTCAAAGGTAATTTTTTTTTTTTAAGATTATGTTTTTTAAAGCATTTTTTGAATTAATTTATCTTTCATGTGTTTACGTTACAAAAATAAGACAACTCAATTTTTGAGGTAAACCTCAACCCGATCAACCAACAGATGCAACACATGAGTGCGGTCAATGTGGGGGCACAAATCACAATGAGGGCAGTTCACATTGAGGTACGATTTCCAAGGTGCAATCAAAGTGGCCTATTAGAGTAAACATGAGTGTAGGATGTGTATTGTGAGCAACTCATCATAAGTAATGGTGAGTTCTTATGTTAATAAATCACCCATCATGATGTCTCTAGACACATGTGGGAAAGAACATGGTAGATGACCAGAATTGGACTTGGATCACAGAGGACTAATAATGTGGTGATGATCTGGAATAGGGGCCATGGTGGATTAATAAGGCGGTGATGATGTGGACAAACCTACACGGTGTTACGAGATAGAGATAGACTTATTGTGTATGCTTATTTACTAATGCAGGAGGCGTGGATATGGTTTACAATTTTTTCATAGATGATTATAGTGTCTTTACAGTTAAGAAGAGGTAGCCAATGAACTAATAAATTTTATGTATTATGCAAGGCACACACTCGTGCATCTCAGTGATAGTGATGATAAACTCGATGACATAAAACTTTATGAAGCTCATTAAGTATTATGTAGGATAGAGAAGATGATTCCATCTTGCATACTGGCTCTACAATCTTAGGGATCTGCTAGAGAGTGCCATTCACTTTGATGGTGACCACTACAATACGGATGTTTTTACACCATTAAAAGAAACATTGGATGTAGACATTTGTATTTCTATTGGAAAATATGGTGCACCCTCAAACAATTAGATGAAATAGATAACAATGATGATTTTGCATATCAAAAAAGATATGTATGATGCTAAATTTGTAGAGACGATCAGTCAAGAGGATGTCAAAGCCCAAGGAAACTATAGTGAATTTAGATCTATTGAATGTTATGTTGAAAAATGATCCCGAGCATTACAAATGCTTGGATAGGATAGTAATATGTAGATAAAAGCTCAGTGATAGAGCAAAAAAGATATTTCCTATGTTCCTAGAAAGACTCAATGTTTGGTTGGTTGGCAGCTTTTCAAAAGCCACTAAATTTATTGGTTCTCAAAGGAAATATAATAAAAACCAAAGAGATAAAATTAAAGGTAGTTCATGAGATAATGGAGGATTTAAATTTCAAGATTGATATAGAGATAAAAGTTCTCAGTATAGTGGTGAATATTTCATATGATGATTTTGTCGAGTATAAAGAAGTATTGCAAAGACTAGCATGCACCTGTATATATGAGATTTGAAGAAATAATAAGGATCTGGATCACCAGTTACACTAAGGAATGTGCAAATACTTGCAGATGAATTCAGAAATGAGACCTTCCAACTTTGCCAAGTCATGGGCATAGTTTGATACTTACACATAGCTATGAAGTCAAGAAGATTATCATTGATTCCCCTATCAACAAAAAATTTATTAGCTTCCAAATAAATGTAATTAAATGACATTGTCAAAGTCTATAAGGTAGGTTCATCCATTCTTACCTCAGCATCATCATATGGTTGGACGTGTTTACATATTGTTGTAACTAACAAAAATGATGATCTATTACAATATTGTCTAGGTAAACCATAATTGAAGAACATTATGAAATGACAAATGGAAATGATTGATTTATCTATACAAGAAATTGAAGAACACAAGCTTATACTGAGAGGGGGGTGAACAATATAAGACCACATTTTAACTTTCTCCTTTTACTTCAGAAAGCAATGCAATGAACCAATAACAAAATCAAAGCAATAATAAAACCAATGTATAAGTCATCACACAATTGAGACACCAATATAACGTGGTTCACCCAAGGTGGGCTACTCCACAGAGAAAATATTTCACTAAATATTCTCAATCAAATCCTTTGGATATCCTTCCCAATTATAATGTTTATGAACTTACTATCCAAATGAGAATCCTTCCCCTAATCAAATATTTATGAGCCTCCTACCCAAAGGAGGTGTCCTATCCCCAAAATTAAGTATTTATGAGCCTCCTACCCAAAGGAGATGTCCTATACCCCAAAGCTCTGGAAATGATACTTCAGAAGATCATTGCCTCTTCTGTCACTAGCAGGTGGAACTCCTTTCCATAGAAGACATCTTGTCCTCCTTGCTCTAGCTCTAGATACTTTTGTCCTCACTGGTCACCTCCACAACTGCTCATCAACACCTGTACTAAACACAATTAGTCAGTCCAGCACAAGTCCTCTCAAACTCTATCACAAATCTTCACCAAACTCAGTCCTCTTGTCCATTACAAATCTGCTCTCAAATCTCTGTCAGATCTATCCCAAGCTTAAGCCAAAATCTTGAACAAATCAATCACAACTTCTCACAATTCTTCACCAAGACTTCATCAAAATTTTCCACAAGTTCTTCAACAAGAACCTGTCCAAATTAATCCACAAGTTCTCCACAAGAACCTGTCCAAATCAGTCTACAAGTTCTCCACAAGAACCTGTCCAAATCAGTCCACAAGTTCTCCACAAGAACCTATCCAAATCAGTCCACAAGTTCTCCATAAGAACCTGTCCAAATCAGTCCACAAGTTCTCCACAAGAACCTGTCCAAATCAGTCCACAAGTTCTCCACAAGAACCTATCCAAATCAGTCCACAAGTTCTCCATAAGAACCTATCCAAATATGTCCTAGCAAGCTCACCAAGAACTTGCCCAAATCATCTCAAGCAAGTTTACCAAGAAACTTGCCCAATGTGAACACACAAAGAGAATTGTTAGAGAGCCAATGTGTTTCATCCAATCATATCAAATCAATCTCATAAAAGCATAAAGAGAATTGTTAGAGACTCAATATGTTCTATCCTTCAACTCTCAATATCAAATCAAATCAATCTTATAGAAGTAGTATACTTTCACAAGATCTTGAACCACAACCCAACAATTTCCAATAATGCAATATCAAGGAATCAACTCCTCCAACATAGAACCATAACTTGCTATCAAACCCTAGCCAAGTTAGTTTTCAAGAACTCAAAGCAATCTCTCTCTAAGCATCAAAAAGGGGTTCAAGATATTTCCAACTTCTCTCAAATGGGAATGCTCAACTTAACCACACAACCAAGTTTATCAAGCAAAATACAACTTGATAAAATCAAATCTCAAAGGAGCAAGCCCAAATCATGTATCAAGTAAAGCATAACTTTATCAACTCAATCTCAATGGAAGCAATATCAAAACCAAACTCTCAATAACCAAACAACTCAATTAGGGTTTCAACAACTTATAGCAATGGCATAAGCTTCTCACTCAAAAACCCTAAAGTAAACTTCAAATGCTTCCACTCTCATAAACCAAAATTATGCAATAACTCATAAACTCATCATGATCTCATAATGCATAATCAATACTTCCACTTTCAGAAAATAAGATCCACTCCAAATAAGGAAACTTAATTTAATCCTTTTCACTCCAAACTTATTTTTAGAAAACCATCAATCAATAATAACCATGGAAGAATGTGCCCATACATTTACTTTGATGAAGAATGAGAACTCAAAATCTGTCACAACACTAACTCTCAATTTGCCACAAATTAGAGTTAGCAACAATGGAATAATGTACAATGATAAGAGTCCTAATAACACCTTATCACTCCAACTCATCAATAATCAAAACTCACAAATATACATATCAACAATATTCCTTTACACCTTATAACTCCTACTTAATATACCACAAAATAACTTCAACCTCAAAAAATAATTACAAGAGAATATCCACTCAATAAATCCAAAGGCTCTTTAACCCCAATATGACATTAAGCACAATTATTACTTAAACCCTTATAACTCCTAAAATACATTTACTTCTAAATGCATTTACCACATAAACATTAAGCATCAATAATAACAATGTCAAAGCAATATTTCTATTTAACCTTATACCTCCATCCAATTACCAACAATAATTGCCAAGCCAAATCAAATATTCCACATTATCAACAAAAGATCTACCTTGGCCAAAAATCAATTCTCCAACCTTAGGAGAAGTGTGGAGACACCAACATAAGCACCAAAGTGCTTCCTCCTCCAAACTCATGGCCCAAAGCAACCGTCATACCACGTGCACAATAACCATGACCAAGAAAAAATTGAAACACGCCTATCGTGAATCGAACTCGACACCTCTGCTTAGCGAGCACCTTCGCTCCACTACCTCCGCCGTTGGAGCACAAGTTCCCAACGAAACTCTCAAGCGCTACTCGTCATTTTACCTTCCCTTTGCTTTTAAAAGACAACTAGAATTTCCTTCCTCACAGGCGCATGAAATCCGAATTTAACATAGACCAGATTTGTCTTCCTCAATGCACACGAAATCATAATTTAACACAGACCAGATTTGTCTTCCTCACTGGCACACGAAATCAAAAATTAACACAGAGCAAAATGAGACTCGAAAATCATAGTGCAATCCAAAATCGAAGGTCACAGAGCAATACGAATTTGAAGGTAATCATGCAAATCGAAGGTGCTTAAAACCTTAGGAAATAATGCCCTTTAATAGTATTTTGCATCCCATGCAAATTGACATCGGCGAGGTAAGTCTTTTACATAAGCGCCGCTAAGGGTTTAGAAACCATTTCAATAATAATTATTAAATTAATAATTATTATTTTATTAATAATAAACTTAACTTAAAACCTTTTCAAAGGTTTGAGTTAATTTATTTATTAATAATCAAAATGGACTTTTAAGGTTTTTTCAAGGAGCAAAACCTTTTCATTAAGCCAATATGGTTTTAATAAAAACCCTTAATGAGTCCATATGGTTTTAAGAAAAACCTTTAACCTTGTCACCATGGTTTTAATAAAAACCCTTAAACAAACATCATGGAACTTTCAAGATCTTTTTGGCACCAAAATATTTTTGACATCAACACAAATTCCTTTTGACATCAACACAAACTCCTTTTGACATCAATGACAACTCACAAACATGAAGCTAGGCAACATACCCAAAATTACCAACAATATCCCCCTTTGTCATTGATGGCAAACCACTACTGAAACCACTGCAAACTGTCAAAACTGAAACCAACTAAAAACCATCCTCTAAAGCTTTTCTCCCCATGACTCAAGGCTCTCCTCCTTACTCAAATATCTCACCTTTGTCATCAATGGCAAAGGGTCACCTTTGGGGCTCAGGGCTAAGAATGATCCTCTTAGCTTAGCCCCTCCCCCACCTCCTGTTGAGGTGATTAATTCTAGGGTGGGAGTAAAACTCCCATTAGGCACTGATCATCATCAATGTCCATAGCTGCCTTTCCATGATTTTTCCTGATATCCTTGTCCATGTTCCTGTTCCTATTCTTGTTCATATCCTTGTTCTTGTTCCTGTTCAAAACCCTGTTCCTATTCATGTTCTCATCCCTATTTTTGTCCAAGCCATTATTCCTATTCCTGTCATTATTCCTGTTCCTGCCATTATTCATGTTCCTATTCATAGCCCTAAACCTGTACCTTGGAACTTATGCTCTACACCATTTGGTTGTATGTCCTTCATTATTGCACTTATAACATTTGACAATGTTATTCCTTTGAGATGTACCTATTTTTTGAATCCTCTCTATTGGACCAAACTTGTTCCTATTGTTAACCCTACAATTAACTACCTTGTGCCCAAACTGATTACAAGAGTAGCAATACCCTTGAAAGAAATTACCATTTTTGAAATTTCCATTAACTTGTCTTGCTTGAGCCCTGCACTGTGAAGCCATGTGTCCAAACCTGTGACATGCAAAACATATTCCATTGAACTTTCCTTGCCTTGACCTCATAGGTCCTTTCATATTTCTCCCCTTATGTTGATTCCTATTTTCTGATTCTGTGCTATCTGAATCACCATATGAAAACTTACTCTTTGAAGTACTCTCTTCATTTGAACCATCTTCTTCTTGGGAGCTCATACTAGATTCCTCAACCTGTTCCTTTTGTTTCTTTCCAAAACCAAGACCTGTTTTATCTGTTGTCCTTATTTGATCCTTGATGATTGATTTTACCTTCTTGGAACTTTCTTCAAACCTGTAAAGCTTCTCCTTGTACTCTTTAGTTTCCTTTTTCAAGGAAGCTACTTCATGTTTTAACTCTTTACACTCAAGAGACCTAGCTGCCAACTCTTCTTTGAGTTCTTATGTCTTTGCTATAGAGATATCAATATTCCCTATAAGCTCATCTCTTTCATAACGATATTCATCAAACCTATCAATGAGTCTAGCATATTTCTTTCTTTCTTTCTTTAACACATCAAGAGCATTAACAAGTTTAGCCTCAAGATCTACTTCTCCCTTTTCTAAAACATCCTCTATTTGTTTACCTTTTGAAACATCAATATCCTTTTCTAATTTCTTACCACTAGAGGTGCTACCTTCATCTAAAGCCATAAGAAGATCTTCCTCATAATTTTCTGAAGCATCCTCATACATAGTATTACCGGAATTCAAACCATCATTTGTACAATCATCCTCAAGGTGACCAAAATTTCCACATCTAAAGCACTTAAGCACAACAAATCTATTCCTCTTTTCTTTTCCTTCCTTTTCTATTAGAAACAACATCTCATTTCTATCATCACTTGAAGAACTTCCATCATCACTACTAGAACACTTACTTGCTTTGTCTGTGTAGAAACTTTTCTTGTGTTTTTGGAAGTACCTCTTCCCTTGACTATTTTGCTCATTTATGTTCTTCCTTTGATACCTGTGCTTCTCAGATTCTCTGTGCTTATAATCTTGTTTTTCTTCATCACAATCATCCTTGGGTTCCGGATAGTCAGTAGCATAGTGACCAAACTTTCCACAATTGAAACATTTAACAGATTTCATACCTTTGTGCTTTCTTGAGAACTTGCCTTTCCTGCTATAGTTTGCTTCTTCATCACTAGAAGACTCATCATTGTCTTCTTGTTGTTTACCCTTGGACTTCTTGGTAGCTTTGAAAGTTGCCTCCTTCTTAGGATTAGGTACCACTTTAGTTCTTAACTCAAAAGCTGCAAGTATACTATGAAGCTCATCCTTTTTCAATTTATCCAAATCCTTGGCTTCCTCAATAGCTGAAATATTTTCACTAAATCTATTTGGAAGAGACCTCAAAATTTTATCACAAACATCATTTTCAACAAGCTCAAGACCTAGTTCCTTCATGGAATTAACAATCTCATCCATACGAAGCATATAGTCACTAATATTTTCTTCATCATTCATCTTGAGTTGTTCAAACATACCTTTGTAATATCTCAATTTTGCTTTTCTGACATTTGCATCACCTGTATGAACCACTTGCAATTGATCCCACATTTCCTTTGTTGTATTACAATGAATCACCTTTGTAAGATCTGCCTTTTGTAGACCTTTTAGAATTGCATTCATTGCCCTTGAATTGCTGTGATGTAGAAGTTTCTCATCTTTAGTAGTAGGAGGAAGATTTGGAATAGTGTACCCAAACTCAACTGCTTCCCAAAATTCATTTCCAAGAGCCATTAGATGAACCTTCATCTTTATGCTCCATAGACCAAAATTTGTCCCATCAAGAATAGGTGCTGAATTACCACTTGTAAAATCCATTGTGTTCTTTTCAATATTTTCCTTCAAGCTGTGAAACTCTTCCGAAGGAACCTGCTCTGATACCAATTGAAGAACACAAGCTTATACTGAGAGGGGGGGTGAACAGTATAAGACCACTTTTTAAATTTTTCCTTTTACTTTAGAAAGCAATACAATGAACCAATAGCAAAATCAAAGAAGTAATCAAACCAATGTACAAGTCATCCCCCACCAAAACGCCCACACCAAAGACAATCTTTGACCAAATTCTGTCAACCCAATCCAAATCTCAAATCAATCTCATAGAAGCATAAAGAGAATTTTTAGAGACTCAATATGTTCTATCCTTCAACTCTTAATCTCAACTCAAATCAATCTCATAGAAGTAGTATACTTTCACAAGATCTTGAACCACAACCCAATAATTGCTAATAATGCAATATCAAGGAATCAACTCCTCCAACATAGAACCATAACTTGCTATCAAACCCTAGCCAAGTTAGTTTTCAAGAACTCAAAGCAATCTCTCTCTAAGCATCAAAAAGGGGTTCAAGATATTTCCAACTTCTCTCAAATGGGAATGCTCAACTTAACCACACAACCAAGTTTATCAAGCAAAGTACAACTTGATAAAATCAAATCTCAAAGGAGCAAGCCCAACTCATGTATCAAGTAAAGCATAACTTGATCAACTCAATCTCAATGGAAGCAATCTCAAAACCAAACTCTCAACAACCAAACAACTCAATTAGGGTTTCAACAACTTATAGCAATGGCATAAGCTTCTCACTCAAAAACCCTAAAGCAAACTTCAAATGCTTCCACTCTCATAAACCAAAATTATGCAATAACTCATAAACTCATCATGATCTCATAATGCATAATCAATACTTCCACTTTCAGAAAATAAGATCCACTCCAAATAAGGAAACTTAATTTAATCCTTTTCACTCCAAACTTATTTTTAGAAAACCATCAATCAATAATAACCATGGAAGAATGTGCCCATACCTTTACTTTGATGAAGAAGGAGAACTCAAAATCTGTCACAACACTAACTCTCAATTTGCCACAAATTAGAGTTAGCAACAATGGAATAATGCACAATGATAAGAGTCCTAATAACACCTTATCACTCCAACTCATCAATAATCAAAACTCACAAATATACATATCAACAATATTCCTTTACACCTTATAACTCCTACTTAATATATCACAAAATAACTTCAACCTCTAAAAATAATTACAAGAGAATATCCACTCAATAACTCCAAAGGCTTTCTAACCCCAATATGACATTAAGCACAATTATTCCTTAAACCCTTATAACTCCTAAAATACATTTACTTCTAAATGCATTTACCACATAAACATTAAGCATCAATAATAACAATGTCAAAGCAATATTTCTATTTAACCTTATACCTCCATCCAATTACCAACAATAATTGCCAAGTCAAATCAAATATTCCACATTATCAACAAAAGATCTACCTTGGCCAAAAATAAATTCTCCGGGTGTGGAGACACCAACATAAGCACCAAAGTGCTTCCTCCTCCAAACTCGTGGTCCAAAGCAACCGTCGTACCACGTGCACAATAACTGTGACTAAGAAAAAACTGAAACATGTCTGTCACGAATCGAACTCGACACCTCTGCTTAGCGAGCGCCTTTGCTCCACTACCTCCATCGTTGGAGCACAAGTGCCCAACGAAACTCTCAAGCGCTACTCATCATTTTACCTTCCCTTTGCTTGCAAAAGACAACCAAAATTTCCTTCCTCATAGGCACACAAAATCTGAATTTAACATAGACCATATTTGTCTTCCTCACTGCGCACGAAATCGAAATTTAACACATACAATATTTGTCTCCTCACTGGTGCATGAAATAAAAAATTAACACAGAGCAAAATGAGACTCAAAAATCACAGAGTAATCCAAAATCGAAGGTCACAGAGCAATACAAATTCGAAGGTAATCGCGCAAATCGAAGGTGCTTAAAACCTTAGGAAATAATACCCTTTAATAGTCTTTCATCCCATGCAAATTGACGTCGGTGAGGTAAGTCTTTTACATGAGTGCCACTAAGGGTTTAGAAACCCTTT
This sequence comes from Wollemia nobilis, assembly GCA_028583015.1. Taxonomy (NCBI): domain Eukaryota; kingdom Viridiplantae; phylum Streptophyta; class Pinopsida; order Araucariales; family Araucariaceae; genus Wollemia; species Wollemia nobilis. Next base: position 1,702,267 of record JAQPPZ010017067.1, read on the forward strand.
CAATATTAATTATTAAATTAATAATAATTATTTTATTAATAATAAACTTAACTTAAAACATTTTCAAAGGTTCGAGTTAATTTATTTATTAATAATCAAAATGGACTTTTAAGGTTTTTTGAAGGAGCAAAACCTTTTCATTAAGCCAAGATGGTTTTAATAAAAATCCTTAATGATTCCAGATGGTTTTAAGAAAAACATTTAACCTTGACACCATGGTTTTAATAAAAACCCTTAAACAAACATCATGGAACTTTCAAGATCTTTTTGGCACCAAACTCTTTTTGACATCAACACAAATTCCTTTTGACATCAATGACAACTCACAAACATGAAGCTAGGCAACATACCCAAAATTGCCAACAAACATAACATAAGGCATTGTAGTTACAAAGATGCATGAAGATGAAGGGAACAAATTTTTTTTGGAGAAGGCATTATAAAATCGAACAAGTAGGGGATGAAAACGAAGTGTTGAAAACTATTAATAACCATTGAAACTAATGAAACAGGGTTAGAAGGATTTGGAGGCAGGAGCAAGGAGAAGACTTGGATGTTTGAAGTTGTTGGACTAAAATTTTCACCCTATACTTTGGAAAGAGAGAAGGTTGTCTAAATAAAAGTTTTCATTGAATATATTTTTAGCTCCATATATTGATTCTATTAAATAATGTTTATGCATGCAGATGGTAGCATTGTTTAATTTTTTTGATATATGATTTGTTCCCTTAGAAGCTTGCACTTAATCTGATTTAGATTGTGTGAATGCAGGTCTAATTAGATTAGGTTTTGATATTCAAAATATTTTCCTTCTCTGTAGATTAGGGTGAAATTTAGTTTACAGTAGCCTACTCTTTTCTATTCTATGCTTTTACTTCTATTTCATTCCACTTTTCTAACCCTAGATTTTGCATTTTATTTTTTATTTTTCCTAAGTTTCATCAAATAATTAAAGCCCTAAAATGTTTTACATGCTTTCTCGATATTTTTACATTAGAAATTAATATTAGGGTTTTAATTAATTGAATTTTCCAAATAATCATTTTTATTAAAGTTAAAACATTAAATTATTTGGATAAATTTAATTAAGACATTTTCTAAGGTTTTAAATTCAAATTTGTTGCACTCCACAGGTTTTATTATTTCAAAATTTGGTTAACAATCGAAGATAAAATTTGATTAACAATCGAAGATAAAATTTGATTAACAATCGAAGATAAAATTTGATTAACAATCGAAGATAAAATTTGATTAACAATTTGAGATAAAATCAATTAAAATCAAAATTTCAAAGGTTAAAATCAAATATTTATCAAATTTTAAAGGTTGTTAGTTGATCAATAATTTCACATTTTCACAAATTCCATGAACAACAAAATCATTACAAATCAAATCAACACCAAAATAGGCCCCTTGTTAACAGGTATATGCAACACTGAGGTATCCAATTAACTTTTAGCATTTCATTTTCACTAAGCATTGCAAGCAAATTTAATACATTAAATAGAACCTTGGGGAAATCACAAATATTTCCTTGCAAGAGAGGATATTCAGAAGAATCCTGACTATGAGTATATTCTTGTAATTGGGCAAAAATATCACTCAACATAATTGGTGCTAGAAGGAGGGCCTAATTGAAGGTAATTGATTTGATTTACAAAGTTTTTTGTTGAAAGTTGTTCACATTTATTGATTGGAAAATTCTCTAATTTATGATGCATTAATTCTAATATTTTACAAATTTGAGAATATTCCTTATTGTTATGGTTTAATTGATGCATTTTTAATGAACATGATGATTTATCAATTAAACATTTTAAAAATTGGAAGTCTTTTCATTTCAAGAGCACTAAGCACTTGTTGTTTTCATTGTTAAGGCTAGAACCAAAAATCATAATCACAAGATCTAAGGCTTCTGAAGATACTATTTTCCATAGCATTTCTCCTACAAAGAGGATCAGAAGGTCCAAGAGTCAGACGATTGTTATTCCACCCAGTAGCGATTCATCGCTACCCATCATCCCATTTATTCCTCCACTAGTAACTCCAATGGTAGGAGTTGCAACTTGGTTAGGTGCTCATAGTAGTCCTTTAAACATTGTTGGAGATGCCCATGACATTCCAAAAAATGTAGAAAGGTATTTACCTAAATATAAACATGATGGAATTAGAATTGTTGAAGAGCATATTCAAGCTTACAAGGATACAATGATTAGACTGCAAGTTGAACATGAGGATGTTGCTTGCAGAATGTTTCCTCTCACCTTAGATGAAATGGCATATGATTGGTACATTAGTTTACCTACCAATTCCATTACGTCTTGGGCTCAGTTGGAAATAACTTTTGTGAATCAATTTAGGCTACCCATAGATCCTGTTGTAATCTATCATCAGTTTGTATCAGCCAAAAGAGAGCCTAATGAACCTTTGAGATTGTTCAATACTCATTTCCATAAGTTGTATAACAGGTTAGTTGCTCCTTATACTCTTTAAGTAGATGCTGCCATACAGATGTACTTTAGGGCATTGGACCCTTTAACATCTATGTTTGTAAGGAGAGCTCCTCAAATCACTACACTTCCCATGGCATACAGTGAGGCTTTGACTGTAGAACAATAGTTGATACCACAAGGTTTTGGGATAGGATAGTTGCCTTCCATAGGACAGCCAGGTGCTTATAATCAAGTGCCTATGATCAATCAAGCTTTGTCACAACAAATGCCTATGTTGAATGCCATGTCATTCAATAATTTCAATTTGCCATACAATCCACCTATCACACCCACTTATCCTACCACTCTACTATATTTAGAAAATCAATTCACCACTCATAAAATGGCTGAAACAAATGCTCAAACCATACCTACATTCTTTAATACAACACCCACTCCAAATGCATCAACATTTCATCAAAATAACACAACATTTCCACAAGTTGTCCAAAATCAAAGTTTGCCAAATTTTCTAAATCCCACTACCACTACAAGTAACACAACCAATCAAACTACTGTAGGATAAAATAATGAACCTAATTCTCAGGTAAACGACCTACAAAGGGTTGTCCAAAAACTCAGTAGTGACATGGTTCAAATGCAGAAACAATTACCTCAAAATTCTCATCAAAATAGAAATTTTAGTTTTCAGAGAAAACAATGGAATACTCGTCCGAACAATGGAGGAGTACCTAGTCCCATGGTTAATCAGAACAATGCTACCACTAGTTCCAATCAAACCAACACCATTGTTAATATTTTAGATTTGGCTTTAAACAATTGGTGTAGGGTGCATTCTACGACACAACATAGTGAGAATGAGTGCCTTGAATTCAAAACAACTCTAGATATTCTACAAAAAGAGATGGATAACATGGAAATTGTTTCAGATGAAGATCCTTCCCAATAGGCTAGTACTAGCAAAGGGAAAGAATCAGCGCTAGTAGTTGAAACATTTGAATCAATTGAAGAATATGAAGAAGGGTATGATGGGTCTATAGAAGAGGAAGTTCAAGCTTTCAGACAATTTAAAAAGGGAATCATAATTACAAGCTTAGGAGTAAGACTAAAGCTCCATTTACTTCTTCTACTCCCCAAATGACACCATCATTCCTCCTGACACACAGGCTAGTAACAATCCCATGCCTCCATCTAAAGTTGATCTACCTCAACCACCACATGACAAAATTGCATATAATATTGTGGAGGATTTAAAGAAAACAAAAGTGAATATATCTTTATTTGATGTTGCTAAGTTGACTAATCAACAAGAATTTTTGATGCAGGCTTTTGGTGATCAAAGCAAAAATGAATCCCAAAAAGCCATGGATGCACAATTTGCCTCACGAAGGGACAAAGGAGAAGCTCCTCCCTTTATTTTGACCATAAGAATTGCAGGAAGAAATCTGCACAATTGTCTTGTTGATTCAGGAGCATCCGGTAATGTCATGCCTCACATTGTTTGTCAAAAATTGGGTTTGAAACCCATCCCTTCTAACAGAATAGTTGTTCAACTGGATAAATCTGAAGTTCATGTGGTTGGAATGCTTAAGAATGTTCACATACAACTAGCCTCAGAACCTAGGATACAATAGTATATTGATATACATGTTGTAGATATACCTGATAAGTATGGAATGTTGTTGAGCAGAGATTGGTCTAGGAACTTAAACGGATATATGGCCACATATTGTTCACATATGTGGCTACCATGGAAGGGTGTTGCTAACCAAATCAAAGTTGAAAGAGAACCTAGACTCAAGGATTTGATTACTGAATATAACAAAACCAATGAAATTTTTTACAATGATTCTGAGTTAGGTGTTTACACTTTGGAAACAAAATTGGATGTAGGTGAATCTGAAAATGAAATACCATCTATTAATCCAATTAAGGATGAAAATCTTGTTTGGATGCTTAAATTTTATGGATCTAAATCCAAACAAGGTAGTGGAGCTGGTGTGGAATTGATTAGTCCTAAAGGTAAGTCATCTCTGGCAGCTTATAGATTACAGTTTCCTTGCACTTGTAATACTACAGAATATGAGGCTTTAATATTTGGTTTGCAGTTAGCCTTAAAGAAAAACATTAAATGTTTGAAAGTGCTAGGAGATTCAGAATTGGTTGTTAAACAGGTGAAAGGCCAATACACATGTCATGATAAAAGGCTAATTCATTACAGAAATAGAGTTAGGGATTTGATTGATGAATTCCATGCTTTCAATATTTCATTGATATCTAGGAAGAACAATCGAATTGTTGATTCTTTAGCTATCGCAATAGGTACTCTTAAGCCTATTGATAATAGGAGGCTAAAGAAGTTTTCAATTGAGTTGATACCCTATCCTTCTATACCTGACAATGTGAAAAATTTATAGGTATTTGAAAGTGATAGGCACATTTTTTATTTTGTAACTAATTCAGGTATTTTTGAAAATCAGGTGATCGATGAGGATGAGAGATTGCAAGAAGATGAAAATGAAGATCATGAGGTAACAAAGAAAATCAATGTGATTCCTAAAGGTATAGTTTCTCTCAAAAAGCTTTTTGATATTGATTACAAAAGCAAAAGTTGTAATAAAACCTCACTCCCATAGGATGCTTATAATTCTATTGATCTTGGGATTAGTAAAGACCCACATAATGTACTCATAGGAAAGGCTTGCACTCATCATGAACAAGAAGGGATTGTACAGGCTCTTAAATATTACGTTGATGTAATAGCATGGAGTTATGAGAATTTAAAGACTTATAATGAAAACATCATAACACATACTATTCCTTTAAAGCCAGATTCAAAACCATTTAGACAAAAACAAAGACCAGTTAACCCATTGCTAGAGCCTCTTATACAAAAGGAGGTTAAGAAATTATTGGATGCTAAGATTATATTTCCAATCAGACACTCTACATGGGTAGCAAACATTGTACCAGTTAGGAAGAAAATAGGTGAAATCCATTTGTGTATTGATTTTAGGAATCTCAATAAGGCCTCACAAAAAGATAACTACCCCTTGCCTTCCATTGATCATATTTTGCAAATGGTTAATGGTTCTGAGATGATGTCTTTTCTTGATGGTTATTCTGGATATAACCAAATTCTTATTGACCCAAAAGATAGAATGAAAATTGCTTTTACCATGAAGTGGGGTACCTTTGCTTACAGAAGAATACCTTTTGGATTGCTTAATGTAGGTGCCACATTTCAAAGAGCCATGGACTATGCATTTAGATATTTGATAGGTAAATGCATAGTTATTTATGTTGATGACATTCCTATTTTCTCAAAGAATAGATCTGACCACGTTAATGATTTGAGAAAAGTTCTTCAAAGGTGTAGAGAGCATGGCATTTCCCTAAATCCCAAAAAGTGCATTTTTGGAGTAATTGAAGGTAAAATTTTAGGCCATGTCATCTCAAAAGATGGAATTTCCATAGATCCTAAAAGAATAGAAGCCATCCAAAAAATCCCTCTTCCTGGTAGCAAAAAAGAATTACGATCATTTTTTGGGAAAATCAACTTTGTCAGGAAATTCATTTCAGGATTTGCTGAAATAGTCAAACCATTAAATGATATGTTGAAAAAGGATGCTAACATTAATTGGACTGGTGAAGCTAAAGCAACTTTTTAGGATGTTAAAAATGCAATATCTTCTGCACCTATGCTTGTGAGTCCTAATTACAAGAAACCTTTCTATATTTATTCATTTGCTTTTGAGCATTCTTTTGCTAGTGTATTAACTCAAAAGAATGAAGATAATTCAGAAAATCCTATTGCTTTCTTGAGTTCACCACTAAAATATGCATAGTTGAAATACACTATTCTGGATAAATAGGTATATGCTCTTTTCAAAACTGTGAAGAATATTAGACATTACATTTTGCACAGTAGAATTTTTGCAATAGTACCTGACCTAGCTATCAAAACAATGTTGATGCAGAATGAACTGGGAGAAAGGAGAGGCAAATGGTTGGCTACTTTGTAGGAGTTTGATTTAGAGATCCATCCGATGAAGCTTGTTAGAGGACAAGGTTTGACAAAGTCTCTAGCTAAAATCGATCCTCAAATCATGTGTCATCAATACACTATAGAAAGCATCATTAGAGCATTTATATGCTACCGTAGGAAGCTTCCTACAAGAGAGCTAGGAAGAATATCTTCTTAGAATTATTACAAATCCTGTAGCAACAAGGATAAGACTAAATATTTTAAAGACCTCAAGAAAGGTCCCATTACAAGAGTTGCAATCTTGCAAAGTACAAAAGTGAAGAAAAAGGCCATAGTAGCCTTATAGTAGACTCAAGGAATAAGAGACTCTAGAAGATGAGTTGAGGAGAATATAGGATATTGGTGATATCCATTCAAGATCAATACCTGTAGAGTGCAGAAGAAGAAAGACCAGAGAATCCTAGAAGAAGAATAGGCCAAAGAATCCTTTAAGAAGAAAAGGCTAGAGAAACCTAGAATAAGAAAATGCCAGAGAAACCTTGAAGAAGAAAAGGCCAAATAAGCCTTTAAGAAGAAAATTCTATAGAACCCTTGATCCAAAAAATAAGGCCATAGAAGCCTTAATTCTGAAGAAAATTTTAGAAATGAATTCCAGATTCAGAAGATAAAGTTTATGATTCAAAAAAATATTCCAAAGAAGAGTTTTTGGAAAAAAATCTAGAGAAGAGTCCAAAAAATAGGAGTTTTGTGATCTCCATAAAAGCCTACAAATTGTAGAATAAAGAGAAAGTACCAACGAAGTCCCATTCCAAAATCTAGAAGCAGTAGAATCGAATATTCAAGAAGATCTCATCACGAATACTTCCAGAAGTCAAAGGTTGAAGAAAAGGTCTTAGTTAGAAGACCAGAGAAGCTACAAGATAGAAGACCTAGGAGAGGTCTCAAGCAAAAAAAAAAAGGCTTGGAGAACCTTATTGTAGAACTCGTAAGCATCATTAAAAGAGTTCCTAGGAGAAATCATTGGAGAAATCCACTACCGAGGAGAAATATTATGATAGTGAAGGACTTGGGACAATTTTTGCCATCCAACAATAATCCCAAGAGAAGAATAATTTGGCAAGGAGTACCAAATATAAAAGAATAATCCAATGAAGACCTTTATAAATTCATAATATTGAGAAGAATAAGATCCTGTTTGAAGTCAGAATTTGATAAGAATATTGAAGGAATATTCAAACAGAAGAAGCCTACCAAATCTAGAATATTTGGAGATTGCCTCTCATAGCAAGAAGGCACAAGTTTAGAGAAAAGAGTTCTCTTAATCTATATAAGAAGGTAGAAGATCATTGGAAGGATCAAGCCACCAAACCTAAGGCTCAAGATAGAAATTTCAAGACCACAGTTTGGTGAAGTATGAAGCTATTCTAGACAACCAATAAGAAGCTACAAATTCATCCACTACAAGGCAGCAACTTGGTGAAACAAAACACCAAGATCTACATCTACTACATAAGCCATTAAAGGTAAGCAACTAGGGTGAAATTAGTTGAACTTAAATTAGGGTTCATTATCAAATTCCATTAAGCACCATATTTGGATTAAAGTTGCAAGAAGAGGGGCTCATATTATAGTCTTCCAAAAAGTGGAAAAAGGAGAATTTATTTTAAGATATATTTTCACATTAATAGGAGTTGGATATTTTTGAAAGAAAGAAAATTATTATCTACCTATTATCTATCTAGAAAGCAAGAAGACTACATCCTAAAATATTGATTGTAGTGAAATTTGCATAATATTCATGAAAGGTTCTTTATAGATTACTCTTAAGAATTGTAGAAGATTATTGAGTGCATTAGAATTCATTCTGAGAGTTTATTTTCATTAAAGGTGCATTATTAATCCATTAAGCACTATACTAGTTGATCTTTAACTAGTTACTCTCAAGAAATTATTTGTGTTGTTAAAGGCATAAAACTAGCACAAAAATATGCAACACTGCATGGCCAAAGGAAGCCACCAATACAAGCAAAAAATGTGAAGAATGAAGCCACCATTAATATCCTTGAAGGAAGCCTCAAATAGAGACTTGGTGAGTCTCAATATTCAAGGAGAATATAAGGATTTCATTTAAGTGTAGAGTGCAGAAATCCTTACTTCAAAAATAGCATCTCATTAGCTTGGATTAACTATCATTAAAATATCCAAGAAATAATATTAAAAGAGGCAAGAAGGATTTCATAAAAAGGCTCTTTGTATTGGTGCAAATCTAACTATTACAAAGCACCTCTTTTATTCCTTTGAAAGGAAAAAATAATCCTATTTATAGGAAGCAGCGTAGATGTAATATTTTGCAGGTTTAAGGGTAGAGTTTGAGCAAGAGTAAGGAGCCACCAAAGAGCTCACGCATCTAAGAATCAAGGTATTTAAAAACACCATTTCTCCATGTCAATCCAACCCTAGGAGCAAGTGTGTCACCTGTAAAATTGGAGCTATTATAATAATCTATTACCATATGAGTCTAAATAGAGAAAAGTGTAGCATACATAGGGAGATCATCTATGTAGAAGAAGCAATATTAAAAAGATATACAAATAGCATGTTACAGGCATAAATATACAAAGGAAGAAGTGTTATTCCCAAGTTTTCTACTTGGAGAGAATGACCACCATTGAAGAGCGCAAGAATTTTCCATAGGATTGCAACTGAGAGTGCCATAGAACCAAGAAGAAATACACCTAGTGCCATCCATTATCCTCATCAAGATAGCGTACGAATAGAGAATAGGGAATGCTTACATTTCAAGAAACATAGCAAGCCAACACATATTTCAAAGATATAGGCAAATATAGGGTAACAACACCCATCATTGGAGAATTAGAAGAAAGGTTTACATGCACAAGATGTGAGTGCCACTTGGCATAAGAGATCTAAGCTTCCAAAATTCGTAAATAATCCAACACTCACCTAGGAGGAGTTACAAGTATTTGAGAGGTTACCACAAAACTCATCATTGCATACATTGGAATATCAATACGTACTAAGTAACGCTCAAGTAACACTTATTTGAAAGTCACAAGGAAGCAGTCCTATTTAAGGCATCCATATTGAAGAAGAAAAAATATCAGAGGTCAAAGATAATACTAGCATTGAATGGTGTGAAGCATATTCAGAGGAAGAAGGCTAATTCAAGCTTGTGCACCATTCAAAGGAGAAAGCCAATATTTAAGAATTTTTCATAAAATCAGCAAATACAGTGCCTCATTCGATCAACAATTTAGCATATCATTTGTGGAAGGAATATATCATAAAACTAGCCTACTAGCCTCCAATTCATAGAGGATAAGATCGGAGATTCTTTAAAAAATATTAGTTTCAGTTATAGAGAAAATAAGTGCTACATAAAGGAGAATTCAGTGTCGATCAAAGAAGGCATTGACTTTCATTTCAAAGGATTCAAATCTACCACCTCATAGCGTAGAGGCAAAGGAATATGAAGGTAAATCCTATACTATTTATTGCTTGATATAGACTAAGGATATATTGGAGTTATAAGGGCACATTATATTTACTATTACAATTTATTCACTTAGCATTAGTAATATATATATATATATATATATATATATATATTTTTTTTTTTAATTTAAAAAATAAAAGGTGGAATTGGTAGCCGCCACGAACGGGTAGACTTGCCCACACAGGTTTGCCCCGCCCATTCCTCCCCTATAACCACCATGCCACAATAATTTAAAACCTTTTACACCATTGAAAGCACCAAGAAAGGGACAAGCATCAGTCTCTGAGGCTCGAGATTTGAACCTTGGACCTCCGCCCCCTTAGGGGGTTTGTTTGAACCAATTGGTCTACACCTTGGACCTAGCATTAGTAATATATTAAGCAAGTATATTTCAAAATATTTATATTTACAAATAATAAAGTAGGAGGAATAAGCATTTCAACTTGGAAATTAAAAATCCTATTATTGTAAATACTATATTGTTTTCTAATATTCCATATTAGGGAGTTATAAGGAATACTACATCAAAGTAGGTAATTGGAATTTAGAAACATTAAATATTAAATATCAAAGGCTATAAAGGAGGTCTATTAAGGGAAATCAAGAGTTGGAAATAAATTGGCATACTTTTTACAAACCATATTAAAGGGACAAAATAAATCCAACCAATAGAACCTCATCAAATAAGATTGTGCTTAATTTCAATAGGAGTAAAAAGGTGTAATAGAAGTTGATTTTTACTATCTACAAAACATTACAAAATCAACCCAAAATTGAACTACTATTCTCAAAAAGACACTTTATCAATCCTATAGTATATCCAAAATCACTAGGGAGTCATAAGGCATTCTACAAAACTTGATAATAATATCATTCATCAAAAATTATCAAGTACTTAATCCATTTGGGAATCACAAGGTCTATACAAATCCTACAAGGATTATATTAAATCAAATCTCTTAAATTAAGGAGATATAAGGAATCCTACAAGAACCTAAGATCTAAAAAGGTTCTATCAAATTCATTCCTACAATCATATGGAATAACAATAAATATTATCTTAAATCTATCAAGAAGGAATATAGATGAAATAATAATAAATGTCTTTATTAACAAAGAATTATTTCATGAAATGGAATTGTATTCTCAAAACTTGATAGATACCCTTGAAGGATATGAGAATATATCAGTTAGTGAAAAGGAGAGATTCTCCTTATTTATTGAGGCAAAAGAGGGTAAATTTGAAGCATTAATTGGTTATCTTCATGAAAACCTTTTCAAGACATGGTGGAATTCAATAAATATAGTTATATTCATATCCAAGGAATATTTGATGATTTATCTATCATTAATCATGTTTGTACTCACTCAACACATGAAGCAAGCTAGCAATATAAATCAATATTATTGTGATGATAGACTAACTCGTCATAAAGCAAAAATTCCACTAGCATTAATGCAAAATCATAGGAGAAGGAGAAAAAGGAAGAAAATATATGATAAAAGAAATCATAATGGAGAGGACATGAATACCAAAGAAATAAACAAATACTAAACCAGATAAGCATCTTCAAAAGACTAAAGAACCATTAGCTACAACTCTCTTTGCATCATATGAAGACACTGACTACTTGCTTAATATAATTATAGTAAGCAATGAAGGAGAATACAAGTTCGATTTTTGACTCAAAAAGAAGAAGATGAATATTAACCAGATCAAGGAGGATTACACTACAGAATTCCATTCATGAAAGAACTTGAGCAAGCCAAAGAGCATACACAAGAATAAGATCCATAATGAATATTGAAATCTTCAATCTCCAAGTAATGTAATACTTTGGGGTGTTAGAGTTAGAGTATATTACATCATTTGGGTCATTTAAATGTACCACATTTGGTACATAGTTAGAGTAGAGATTACTTTAGGAGGAATTTAGCTACTTACTTCAAGCAATGTAATAATTGCACGTGTCAAATGTGTATGTTGTAATGTGCAAGGTATCCACTTGTACAACTAGGTAGAGTGTTGGCCAAGGAATCTATTTTCCTATATAAAGGGCCTTATAGCGATATATCATAAGACGTAGCATATATATATCAAGAGCATTGTATTAAAGAGTAGTAGATAGTGGTAGATTTCTTGTATGGAGCACAATGTAGTTCTTTAGCTTATATTAATGGAGTAACCATATCCTCCATACTACATTGTATTTTCACCACTTTCTATTTATAGTATATTTCAGTCATATTTTATAATCAAACTAGTATCTTACTAAAACGGTGTTGAACGGATTGGTAGAGAGGTGGGATGGGAGAGATGAGAAGCAATGGAGGAAGTGGAGGAGGAGCAAAAATAGCAAGCAAGAATTTTGAACCAATAGAAGGAGAAGATCCAGAGGCAGGGCAAAATGTTGTAGCTGGAAAGGAAAAGGATTCCTTGTCAGCTCAGTTCAAAAAGGCTAAAGGTACAGATCCTCCAGATAAACCCTCAGACAAAGGGTCCCACTGGGGTTCGGGAGCTGGCAACAAGGGCCCAACCTTTTTGGAAATGCTAAAAGGGAAAAAGGAGCCAGTTAGTGAACTACCGCCCCTAATACCAAACAATAACAAGTTAACTGCGCCAGTGGAGATTATGGAAAGATTCTTGGATATGGAGGCATCATCCTTAGTTGGCAAGTTTTTGGGAGGAAGGTCGGACATTGAGACTATTCTCTCATGGGCCGCGACAAAGTGGAAAACTTCAGGAAGCTTAGAAATCATAGCCATGTCAAGAGGTTTTTTTATGATAAGACTCAACAACAAAGATGATGCAGAGCACATCTTGACATGAGGACCCTGGTTTCTAGGAAGGCGTAGCCTCTTTCTGAGGAAGTGGGGGGAGGATTTCAACCCTGAGAAGCAGAAAATTAATATAGCACCCATTTGGGTCCGCTTACCAAACCTCCCAGCCTATTTTCTTAATGAGTATTAACTTAGTGGTATAGCAAAGATTATAGGAGAGCTCGTGGCAATAGACCATTCAACTCGGGCAAGGACTAGACTGACACATGCCAGGATCTATGTAAATGCAAACTTGGTTTCTGATCTACCTTCTCAGGTGGAACTATCATATGGAGAGTTTCTAAGGATTCAGCCTGTGGAGTATGAGAATAAGCTGACATTTTGTAGCATGTGCAAAACCCAGGGCCACCTTCAAGCCCAATGTCTAACAATAACTGCAAACAAGGAAGCCACGAGCGAAGGTTTTTTAGGGAAAGCTAATGGGAGAGGGATCCCAAAGTTTCAAGTACCATGTCTTAACTTGGAAGGATACATACAAGTTAAAAATAACCAGGCTGACCAAGCCAACACAGAACTGGCAAAAATCTAGGAGAAAGGAAAACAACATAATGAGGGAGGCAAAAATCATAAGGTATGTAATAAATATTCCAGCTTGAACATGTTTGATATCCTATAAAATCTAGAAGTTGAAAAAGAAAACAGTAAGGATGATACCATCAGTGTCAATTTTCTTGAAACCCTAGACTCCCCATCCAAATCGGGACCATCCACAACTATGACAAAAAGCCCCAAAAGCTATGCTCAAAATGAAGAAAAATTGCCAGGTCATTTCAGTTTAAACATGGAAAAAATAGAGTCAAGAGTCAAAGTTGTGGAAACAAGAGCCAGGAATGTAGCTCCTCATCCGGTAGTGGAGCAAATTATCCCTTATCAGACGAGCCCAACGGTAAAAGGTTCCTTGAAGGAAAGCCACCTGTTTAGGAACCAGATAGGAGAGGTGAACCAAAACAAGGTTGAGGATGAAGAGGGAATTGAAAACACCCAAAATGAGGAAGAAGGTTCAAGCCCTAGATTATCATAGTATATGCCCCCTCATTTCAGTCCAAAACAGACTAGAAGCACTACCAAGCCTCCGATAGATTATGGAAGTGAAAGAAAGAAAGGGAGAATATCTATAGCAAAGCACTATAGAATGAGAATCAATGAAGAAATTGCAAACGAAAAGCAAAGAACATTGTTACAACAAGCTATTCCTGGCCAGGATAATAGTAAAATTGACAAACCCCCTTTGGATCAGGGAAGGGGGCAGGGAAAAAATATCAAACAGTCTAAATGAAGGTTATCTCATGGAATGTGAGAGGCCTAAATGACCCACCAAAACAAAGGATGGTGAAGTCTATAAGGAAGGATTGGAATCCTACTATCATTTTTCTTCAAGAAACCAAAACAGATGTGACACAATCAACACTTATAGCTAGAAGGATTTGGAAGCAAGGGGAAGTGGCCTTTCAATAGGCGAGAGGAGCATCTGGGGGCCTCATGATCTTATGGGATCCTATTAAAATAGAAGGAAGTATTATTCAGGAAAATGAAAGAGTCTTAAGCGTATTATTTCATGATTTTGATACTAATAAGAATTGGATTATGTCAAATGTTTATGCCCCCACCTCTGTCCAAGGGCGATCTGAACTGTGGGAGTTTTTGGGGCACTTGAGCCAATATTTTAAAGACATTCCTTGGGTGATTGGGAGAGATTTCAATACCCCCATTTACCCATATGATAAGAAGGGAGGATCTGGGTTACCCTCAAGGAGCATGGAGGACTTCCATGAATTCATTCACACAAATGAATTGATGGATGTAAGACTAAAAGGAGCCAAATTTACATGGAGTAACAAGAGGATAGGAAGTCAGTTGATTCAAGAAAGGTTGGACAGGTTTTTTTATCCAAGGAAGCTACAACAATTTTTGGTGATTCAACATTACAAGCCCTTCCTAAATGCGCTTCAAACCATAATCTTATTCTATGGGAGGCATTTTAGGCTAAATCCTTTAAAAAGTCATTCAGATTTATGTCAATGTGGGTTAAACATCCGAACTTCAAGAAACGAATAGAGGAATGGTGGCGTCAACCTATCCAGGGAAGTGCTTCCTTCAAACTATCTCAAAAACTTAAGATGGTGAAAAACAACCTTAGAATATGGAATAAAGAAGTCTTTGGAAATATTTTTGAGAATAAGAGAGCAATGGGGGAAAAACTGAGAATAATAGAAAGCAAAATCCAAAATGGAACCTATGATGAGGTGACGAGGACTCGAAGAGAAGGAAACCCTTTGTGAGTTTTATAATATTTTAGCTTGTGAAGAGATGTACTGGAGGCAGAAATCAAGGGCATTATGGCTAAAGGAAGGGGACTCTAATTCAAAAAATTTCCATGTTACCACATTGAGCAATAGAAGCAACAATAATATTAGAAATTTAACTAAGGTGGATGGATCCTCAACTCAAAACATTCAGGAGATCGGGGACGAGGCTGTTAATTTTTTTAGTTCATTATTGGGTGAAGAACGGGCCTGTAATGCCCAAGCAAAGGACTCTCTCCTTCAATTCATTCCACAACTCATTGATGAAATGATTAAAGAGTCTCTTACAACAACTTTTTCAGATGAAGAGATCAAGGAGGCTTTGTTTAACATGGATCCTGACAAAGCTCCTGGGCCGGATGGGTTTTCACCACGGTTTTTCCAAGTTTGTTGGGATATTGTTGGAGCAGAAGTTATGAAAAGGATTGAAAATCCAACTAACTTCATATTATTTACAAACTCATTATATAGGCTCTAATGGCCCAAAATACATAACCAAACCCATCAAATCATGGATTTGATCCAATATGCTTAACCATAAGCTACAAAAGTGCAAAGGAGAATGCACGTAACTTCTAAGTTAAGAAGAAAGGAATAATGCTAACTATAAGATCCATTTTAGCTATCTTGAAGTACACACTTCCTACTTTGAGTTCACACTTCCTAACTAACACTCCTAAATGACAACTAGAAGATAACTAGTGCCCACAAGTGCATGTGAGAAGGAGACTCACTTACAATATTAATTTGCAAGAAATAAACTATGCAAACCTAGCTAGGAACTACTAGAGGGGTCATATGAGTGATCAAACATCAATCCTCATCATGCCTCCCCACAATAGAAGCATTGGCCTCCAATGCTTTCAGAAGAGTAGGAAAGTCACGGGACATCTGATGAAAAGAAATCCAACGAGCCTGATGCGGCAACTGTCCTCGTCGAGCCACAAGATATGAGGTGGTAGACCCCTGGCGAGTCTGTCGAGTCTTTGTGTCATAGATCTGATCGGAATCCAATGGTAACTGAGAATCAGGAACCACGTCCACAGGATGACTGATAGTCGGTGCGGTCTCCAATGTAGAGTCAAAGTACAACTTCAAAAGATCTACATTGACGACGTCATGAATTCCCAAGTGTGCGGGAAGATCAAGGCGAAAAGCATTCTCGGACACCTGTTGAAGAATAGTATAAGGCCCATAGCGAATCGGTTTGATTTTACTATGAGTCTTATCAGTAAAACGTCGCTTGTCAAGATGCAACCAAACTTTGTCACCAACCTGAAATGGATGAGGAATTCGATGTCGATCCATGGCCTTTTTCTACTACTGTTGTGTCTTTTGCAAAATCTCAATCACCTTTGATTGAAGATTGTGCAAGTGCTGAATAAATGAGTGTGCCTTGTCTTGCTCCTTCTGAAGATGTGAAGTGACAGGAGAAGGCAAAGACAAAGGTAACTCATAAGGTGCCAAGGGCTGAAATCCCATACAAACCTCAAAAGGTGAGTGACCTGTAGAAGAATGTAGGGCCCTATTGTAGGCATGTTCAATATGAGTGAGACTCAAGTCCCACTTTGCTGGTGAAGCATGATGATAGATTCATAAACTTTGCACAAGGGTACGGTTTACCACTTCAGTCTGCCCATCTGACTACGGATGATAGGCGATGGAAAAGTTAAGGGAAACTCCCAAAATTTTCCACAAAGAATGCCAAAAGTGACCCACAAAGCATGAATCATGATCCGATATAATGCTGGTAGGTAGACCAAAGGAACGCCAAATGCTGTCAAAGAACAATTGGGCTAAGTCTGCTACAGAACTTGTCTTGCGGCATGGAATAAACTTAGCCATCTTACTGAATCTGTCAACCACCACGAACACACAATCATGTTGTCGCACTGTCATGGGAAAACCACTAACCAAATCCATGGAAATGCTTTCCCAAGGATGGGAAGGAATGGGCAAAGGCATGCCTAAGCCAAACTTCCTGTTAGCTGGTTTTGAGCGACAACAAACTGCACACTGTTTGAGAAATCTCAACACATCCCTCTCGCATTTTAGGCCAGTAGAAAAATCTTTGCAAGTGATGAAGTGTTTTGTGCTTCCCAAAGTGACCACCATAAAGTGTAGAATGAGCTTCCTTAAGAAGTGACACTCTAGGCTCACAAGGAACACAAACCTTGTCCAATTTGTAAAGAAGTCCTTCTTTGATGTAGAAATCTTGGAAAGGACGCAAATTGGAAGAAGAAGGCTTACTCACTTGCTCAAATATTTTCCCAAAATCAGGATCCTGTGAATACTGATTAGGCCAAGTCTGAAATCCCAAGTGTGAAGTGGACATAACTGTTAAGGCAAGAGCGGCAGGAGGCCTACTCAAACAATCAACAACAGTATTACTCTTCCCCTTTTTGTACTTGATCACCAAGTGAAATTGTTGGAGGTAAGAGGCCCACTTCATATGTCTTGATTCTTCAATTTTACTTTGAGATTGTAAAAACTTGAGAGGCATATGATCAGTGTGTACTACTGTATCTTTTCCCAAAAGATAATGTCTCCAAGTACTTGATAGCTTGAACTAATGCATACAACTCCTTGTCATATGTAGAATAGTTCAACTTAGCAGCAGAAAAAGTTTCTGAATGATAAGCAACTGGATGACCATTCTGTTTGAGCACAGATCCTAAGGCAACTTTAGAGGCATCCGTTTCAATCTCAAAAGGTTGAGAGAGGTCAAGTAAAGTTAACACAGGTGTTGTACAAAGTTTCTTTTTGAGTTTCTCAAAGGCAATCTCTTGGCTTTTCTCCCAATGAAATGGAACTTTAGACTTAGTGAGATAATGCAATGGAGCTGCAAGAGTGGAATATTGAGGAATGAACTTGCGATAAAAATTCGCAAGTCCTAGGAAACTCCTTAACTCAGTGAGAGTTGAAGGAGGGGACCACTTAAGTAAAACATCAACTTTTGTGGGATCTACCTGAATTCCACTTTCACTAATCACATAACCAAGGTAAGAAACTGAAGTATTGCCAAAAGAACACTTGGAAGAATTGGCATATAATTGATTCTTCGCAAGAAGATCAAGTGTATGATGGATATGCCTAAGGTGTTCCTCCCAAGTTTTTGAGAATATCAATATATCATCAAGATATATTATTACAAATTTGTCAAGTACATCACGAAATACATCATTCATCAACCTCATGAAGGTTGCAGGAGCATTAGTAAGACCGAAGGGCATGACCAACCATTCAAAGAGGCCCATCTTCGTTTTAAAAGTTGTCTTCCATGTATCCTCAGCTTGGATACGCACTTGATGATATCCACTTTTGAGATCTATTTTTGAAAAGAACTTAGCTCCTTGGAGCTGATCTAATAAATCATCAATGCGTGGTAGTGGATATCTATTCTTTATAGAAATTCTGTTCAAAGCATGAAAATCAATGCACAATCTCCAAGTGCCATATTTTTTAAGAACCAACAAAATAGGTGAGGCACAAGCAGTAGTACTTTCCTTAATGAAACCCTTAGACAACAAATCTTCTATTTGCCTTTTTATTTCTTCATTTTGCAAAATAGATTGTCTATACATGGGAGCATTAGGTAGTGAAGAACCAGGAATGATTTCAATGTTGTGATTAATTGTGCGAATTGGAGGAAGAGACTTTGGCTCCTGAAATATGTGTGAGTAATTTTGCAATATTTTATCCATTGAAGAGTGTTGCTTTGGAATGGATGTGGATGTAGGAGTGTTTTGAGAGCGAATGAAAATTAGAGCAACGTCACCACCTTTTTTAATTACTCTTTTTGTTTGCTTGGAATTTAGAATGATGTTAGGAGTGTTGGTGCTTTTAATGAGAAAGACCTGACCATATTTTTGAAGTGTGTAGGTTCTTTTGAAAGCATCATAAACAACTCTCCTATCATACTGAAAAGGTTGTCCAAGCAAAATCCCACAACAATCCATAGGAGTCACATCACAAGTGACTTGATCTATGAAATGTGGGCCAAGTGCAAATTTTAATGTGCAAGTGTGAGTGATTTCTGAGCCCCTTCCACTATCCTTCCAACCCAAAGAATAAGGTTGAGGATGAGGCTCCATAGGTAACTTCAATCGCTCGACAATGGACCTCGCAATTAGATTTTTCTGCGAGCCATTATCCACTATACAATCTGTTGCAAAATTATGGAGCAAATGAGCTCGAGTGATGAACAAAGCATCACGAGCGCCCCCTGATGAACTTACATTTACCAAGGTAACCTCATTGAGCTTACCTCGTAATTTCGTGTATACTCTACTTTCTCCTACTGACTCAAGGGGACCTTTGGAAGCATCCTCCTCTTGAGTAGTGATGACTAAACTTTTCTTCTTAAGCTTAAAACAATCAGCTTTTTCATGACCTTTTTTCTTACAATAGTTACAAAACTTTTTGAAGAAGAAGAAGGTTTGGAAGAAGAAGAAGAAGAAGAAGGAGTAGAAGCGGAAGGGGAAGGAGAAGAAGGAGATGGAGAAGAAACATTCTTCTTTTGAGCAAAATTCTTCTTTGGTGAGAAAGAACTATTCCCTTTTGATGAGTTTGCAACCACTTGAGTAGCAGGTGCACGGAATGCCTGCGAATGCGCCTTAAACTTGTCCTCCGCAAGTTGCGCCTGGTTGAAAACTGAATCCAATGTTTCCATAGAAACAAACATAATTTCCCTGTACAAATGTTCCAACAAACCACTTTGAAATTTGAGAATCAAAGCTTTAATATCTTCCTCCACATTCAAAAGTATCCTGTACCCGTTGAATTGAAAGATATATTCCTGCACAGTCATATTAGTACCTTGTCGAAATCGAAACCACTTAATGACCAATTCCTTAGAATAATTGGAAGGATAAAAATTGGTCTTAAGACAATCTACAAGCTCATCCCATGAGGTGAGTTCATCATGACCTCTTTTTCTTTCAACAAGTACTTTAGCTAAACCAGAAAGTTTTAGCTTAGCATATGGAACCATATCCTCATCTGAAAGCTGAGTGTAAGAAAACCAAGAACTCATGTCAAGAATCCAACTATTCAAGACTTTAGGGTTTCGAGATCCATCATAAAGTGGTACTTCACAATGAACTCTCAGGCGAGAATCATGAGCAGAAGTTGAAGCATTGTGGAGAGAAATATCATTTACCTTCATTGCAAGGTTACCAAGAACTTCTGCCATGGTAGTATCATTAGCTTTATCTGCTAAAGCATTTACAACATGTGCAAGTTCTGCCACTTGGGCAGCCAAGTCAGAAGCCATGTGAGACCGGGTATAAGCCAGGAGTAAAAGGAAAAAGCACTAAAAATCAAGGAAAAATTGGAAATTCCTTGTTACAATGTTGTGCCCTTGAAAAATACTCCTAAGGCTCAAAATTTAAAAATTTAAACTAACCTAAGGTTTACAATTTATATTTTATTAATTTAAAAATAACTTAATTAAAAATTAAATTTTAATTAATCAAAGATTAATTAATTTAATTAAGTTATTAAAAATTAAATTAATAAAAAATAAAAATTACATGCAAAACCTTAGAATAGTAAAATTTAAAAAATTACAATTATTACCCTCGATCTTGCCGAAACTGCACTCCACTTGCATGAAATTTTGAACCGCTATTGCATGCTTCTCGAGGACATTTAATTATTTTTGTCACAAAAAAATAGTACAATTCTCGGCAAGACAACTTAGGCCAATCTGGGAGCCACCTCCCTCTAGGTCGCCTCGATA
Source organism: Wollemia nobilis (assembly GCA_028583015.1). Classification (NCBI taxonomy): domain Eukaryota; kingdom Viridiplantae; phylum Streptophyta; class Pinopsida; order Araucariales; family Araucariaceae; genus Wollemia; species Wollemia nobilis. The sequence continues at coordinate 1,723,112 of JAQPPZ010017067.1, forward strand.
GTTCCGGCCTGTCACACAGGACGACATCGTCATGGTGTGGCGCGATGGTCGGCATCGCATGGACAATATGCCCCTACATCGTCGATATGATAGCGTCATCACGACCCGGCATCCAGATCTGCGATCGTGACAGTGTCGCTCGAAAGCACTATCGTCGGCTCTGCTCCGATCAATGCTACTGTCGGCACTGCAACGCAGACACTGTCACCTGACAGCGTCGAACATAGGTGCTGGCTGTCAGGTTGTCAGGCCGACAGGACAACGAAGTCAAGTGCGTCAGCTTGACATGCTCGAAAAGTCTCGAGAGCTGTCGGCCAAGCACCCACGATGCTGGAACACAGCCGAAAAAGGGCAAAAATAGCCCTGCGGCTAATTTTTTTTTTTTTTTACAATAAAATTAAAATTAATATATCAAAATAATATATTAATTAAAATTAAGTTTTCTAACAAAAAAATGAAATTTTAAATTAACCAGAAGGTTAATTTAACAACATGAAAAACTTAAATTTTTACAAATATTAGCAATTTTTGAAGGTAAATTACCTTCAAATTTTCCTAACAAATTGCTAATTGTCTATCATATCACCAAGACCCCTTCAGTAGCTCTCCTTTCAAGATCCAGTCGACACACGACCAACGTTTGAAAGGCAACTAGACCCAAGTCGACACACGACCTGGTATAGATGCTCCTCAGTCTTCAAGACTCCTCAATGGTAGAAACATCAGGAACGAAAGGCTCCCTAATTCGCATTTCACCATAGGAGAAATCCAAACCTGCCAAAGGATTTTTGTAAGACAGAAATCGGGGTAAACTTCTCCTATACTTCTTGAGCATACGGAGAAAGTTGGAACGAGGATTTTGACGCCTAAGGAACTTCCTTCTGCGAATGGTTTTCAAGCTCCCCTTGAGCTTGAACCGAGTCCTCAATGAGAAAGAATTTCTCATAAAAAATAATCTATCTCCTACCCTCTCACCTCACAAGCCCTAGTGCAAACTTGAACTAGGCTCTGATACCAATGAAAAGGATTGAAAATCCAACTAACTTCATATTATTTACAAACTCATTATATAGGCTCTAATGGCCCAAAATACATAACCAAACCCATCAAATCATGGATTTGATCCAATATGCTTAACCATAAGCTACAAAAGTGCAAAGGAGAATGCACGTAACTTCTAAGTTAAGAGGAAAGGAATAATGCTAACTATAAGATCCATTTTAGCTATCTTGAAGTACACACTTCCTACTTTGAGTTCACACTTCCTAACTAACACTCCTAAATGACAACTAGAAGATAACTAGTGCCCACAAGTGCATGTGAGAAGGAGACTCACTTACAATATTAATTTGCAAGAAATAAACTATGCAAACCTAGCTAGGAACTACTAGAGGGGTCATATGAGTGATCAAACATCAATCCTCATCAAGTTATTGCTGCAATCAAGGAGTTCCAAAGTTCAAATCATATTCCAAGGGGTTTTAATTCAACTTTCATTGCTTTGATCCCTAAAGGCCCCAACCCCAAGACTATGGTTGACTTTAGGCTAGTTAGCCTGTGTAATATATCCTATAAAATTATGTCCAAAGTTTTAATGAACCGTTTGAAGAAAGTTCTACCGGTTATCATTGATCCAAGTCAAGGAAGTTTTGTACAAGGAAGATCAATCTTAGATGGAGTTATTACTGTTCATGAGGCTCTTCATACAGTCGCTCAGACCAAAAAATTAGTCATGGCTTTAAAGTTAGACATGAACAAAGCTTATGACAGGATAAATTGGGAATTCCTAGAGGCAGTTTTATTAAAATTTGGCTTCAAAATGAAATGGGTCAAGTTAATAAGAGAGTGTATTTCTAAGCCTTGTTTTTCAGTTTTGGTTAATGGGTCTACTGTAGGTTTTTTTCAAAGCAAATGTGGTCTAATACAAGGAGATCCCATAAGTCCTATGATGTTCATCATTGTAGCTGAGGCCTTGGGAAGAACTATTAAGGTAGCAGCGGTAGCTGGACTCATATCAGGTATCAAGGCCATGTGGCTAACTACCTTGGTGACACATTAGCAATTTGTTGATGATACATTGCTACTGACTTTGGCTTCTATGGTTGAGGCAAGAAGGATTAAAAATATTCTCATAATTTATGAAGAAGCGACTGGACAGAAAGTGAATTTTGATAAGAGTAAACTTTATTTCATCAATACCCCCATTCCTAGGAAAAACAACATAGCAAGGATCATGGAATGTCAGATTGCATCCCTTCCCACCTCCTATTTAGGTCTTCCCCTATTTATGGGGAAACCTAAAGGATCAATGTGGAACATAGTTCTGGAGAGGATCCAAAAAAAGCTAGCAGGTTGGAAAGGACATTTGTTATCTCAAGTAGGCAAAGCAGTTTTAACTATGGCTTCACTTCAAAGTATACCTGTTTACTTCCTATCAGTCTTCAGATCTCCTAGTAAGGTGTATCATAAAATTGAGCAGCTTCAAAAAAAAATTCTCTGGTCAGGGACTAAGGATAAGAAAAGGATCCATTTAGTAGGTTGGAACAAGGTTTGCAAACCTAAAGTTGATGGGGGGTTAGGATTGAGGAGAGTTGCTCATATCAATATAGCTCTGTTAGCCAAACAAGCGTGGCAGTTATTGACTAAGGTCGATAATGAATGGACTACCATAGTTAGGAGGAAATACCTCCAAGGTGTGAACTTCCTTAATGACAACTTAGCAAGCAGGGGGTCTACTTTTTGGAAGGCAATCCTCACGAGCAAGGATCTTGTCAAGAAAGGTCTTAGATGGATTCTAGGAAATGGGTAAACAATAGACTTTTGGAAGGATCGATGGGTGAGAGCTGAGGAGTTATCCTAGAATCCTCGTTTGGCTAGGATTCAAGAGCATATGGAGCAACATATTGGGAAGAAGGTTGCAAATTATATGTGGCAAGATATAAATATCAACAGGTGGAAACACATCAGAGTACAGGGTTTTGAAGCGGAGTTTGAAGAGCTTTATAACATTTTAACTCAGAAAATTATTCCCTCTAGTGAGGATGAAGATCACATTGTTTGGGTTGAGACTGAAAGTGGTGACTTCATAGTTAAGTCTGCCTATAATTTGCTTCTCAATGTGGAAGATCAACAATTTCAACCAAGTTTGGTTTGGATCAAAGGCTTAATTCCTAAAATATCCTTTTTTTCATGGTTGGTGATTCAAGGAAAAATCCTCACTATGGACAATATGTTATCCAAAGGTATGGTTATTGCTAACCATTGCTACATGTGCAGGGCAGGATGGGAGACAACCCAACACTTGTTTCTAGAGTGTCCGGTAGCGAAGTCCATCCTGTATGAACTTTTCCAAGCCTTTAGGATCTCATGGGTTAAGCCTGCCCTTATATCCAAAGTGTTCCATCAATGGCCTCAACCCTTTGTTAGCCTAAAACTTAAGTACCTATGGAAAATTTTTTGGAATCATTTTCTCTGGCAGATTTGGCTAGAAAGGAACCATAGAGCCTTTAAGGATACCATTCATAACCCAAAAACCATCCTCAACAGGATTATTGTCTTTGTGAAAGAAAACCTTAGCACCTTAGTGGATAAGAACCACTCAATTCTTCCCCAAGAAAAACAATCAGCTCGGGCCTTAGGTATTGAGGACAAACCTTCCATTCCTTTGCCCAATCCCAAAAATGGGATTTCTTGGGAGCCACCCCCCCAGGGTTGGTTTTGGTGCAACCAAGGAGAACCCAGGAAGAGCTGGAGCTGGAGGAATAATCAGGGATCATCAAGGAAATCTGGTCAAGGCCTTCACTGAACCATTGGGAATCAAAACTAATAATGAGTAGAAGCTAGAGCCCTTTAGAGAGGGTTGCAAGTAGCCCAAGCAACTCAAGGTAACTTGATAATTGAAGGTGATTCTATGAACATCATCAACCTGTTAACCAATGGCAAAAAACCTCCATGGAGAATTGAGGGAGTCATCCATGAAGTGAGGATCCTTTTTGTGGCAAGACAGAACAGGAGGGCTCGTCACGTGTACCATGAGGCCAATAGGTCAGCTGACAAATTAGCCAACATAGGTGTTGATGTTGGTAGTTTGGTGACATGGACATAAGGTGTGCCACGTGAAGTGGAAAACATTATTAGTCATGAAAAGAAACCTACCCATTAAGGAGAAATATGAATGGGTGTTCTTTCCCCATGGAGTTGGTAATAACTATGGGGTTTCCCTCTAAATCATACCAAATTGAAAATGAAGGTAATAGGGTGTAAGCCTTGGAAGATTTCGACGAAGAATAGGAAATGGGCAAGCAACGGGTTTCACAAGTGCAAAGTTCCAAACTTCAATTCCTGTCAATGTAAGTAATGTTTACGATTATGTTTAGGTATGGGTGTGCTTTGTTAGTAAGGTGTTGTAGGGGATTCAACATAGTTTTTGGTAAGAAATTTTCAAGGATGACTAGGATCTACAATCTCAGCAGAAGGCTGGATATTGTAATAGGTTTTGGGTTAACCTGCAAAACCCGATAATTAATGAAGACTTTTATTTACCAAAAAAAATATTGCAGACTCACTTTCTTTCATCTTATCAGAACTTGTGTTAGATCTCTCCCACTACATATATCCTCAAAAGCTAACAATCCCTAAGAGCAATTTTATCATTAAAATACCCTGCCACTATCCAATTCACTTCCTATTTTCCAATTCTACTATCCTATAAAATTGACCATTGGTGTTGTTACTCCACAAAATTTGTAGCTCCATAGAAATTGGAAACCAATAAAATATCCCTTGAGTTTTTGATCTTGAAGATACCTCGACTAGTAGAGTGATCTAAATCCATCCAAAGAAGAGTATTCCATAAATTCACCACTCTCCCTAAAGCCCCTTGGGATCCAACCACCATGTACTCGGCCTATATCCAAATTTTCTTAATAATGATATCCATATTCTGAATGGAAGCTTTAGTCTCTTAAAGGAGAATAAATTTAGAATGATGATTTTTAATTCAACTCTGAACAATAATTTGATGAGGTTTGTTGTTTAGGCCTCTTATATTCCAATATTAGACAACCATTGGAAACTTGAATTCCAGTAAGTGTCAATCTACTTTACCTTCCTCTGGATGACTAGTTGGTCTCCCTTATTAGACAACTTCTCTTGGTTGGATTGTCTTCCTACACTCTTTGCTTGAGAATATTTTAATATTTTCTCTACTTTTTGGATCCCAAGGTCAGGTTTCCATCTGTCATTTTCTCTATATTTCATGGAAACATCATTATACACCAAAATCATTTCAAGGGTTTGGCTCCCTAGTTTTATCAGTGCTAATTGATTAGACCCCAAATTTGATTCAAAGAAACATGATGGGTAGTTTTCTCAACCCTTATAGAGGAAAGGTTAACCTTATGCGGTTCATCTATCAAGGTGGTCTCCTCCTCCATTTCCAAGAGATAATTAATAATTTCATACCTATTGAAATTTCTTTATGTTCATTGGTTGGAGCGTGTTGTCTTACTCCTTTTATTCTTCTTTCTCTTTGGAGCTTCAAAACCCTTTGTAGGGGATTAACATTCAAGGATATTGACATATTCTCTTCTTTATTCTCAATAAAATTGCTATTGGTGATGGTTTTATTTGGATGTATAGGAATATTTGTAATTCCATCCAGGAAGAAGCAAGCCAAATGATCGTATTCATGGAAAATCCTGCATCAAAATGGGATTGCCTCATAGTCTACCTATTGGATCGAGGATAAATCTCCCATGTTAATTTTTATTTTAGCTAGGATAGATTAGTTGAGGTCCATATCAATAGTAGATTCACCCCTCATCGTACCCCTAGAAACTCCTAAATAACTACCCAAAAAATTACCCAATTTTTCAAAAATCGATTCACACCAATATTCCATGAGCAGGGCATAAAGATGAACCCAAACAATCACCACAGAGGGCTCTATCCAAGGGTCAAATCCCAAATTCCATGATTGAAAAAATGGCTTGCAACATCATATGTTCTTCTCCCTAACTAAAAGTCTTTGTCTACGTCTACTTGAGAAGAAAAACTCACAATATAATAGCCATTGCTAATAAGAGAGATTGAGGTATCCCCAAGGGGATCTCAATTATTCCATATATGAGACGACATAAATCCTAAATATTATCTTATGTTGATAAACTTATAAATTAGTTCATGCTTTATTCTATAGATAATTTTATCGACCACCATGACTTGATCTATCACTAGTTTAGGATGAAGGGTGTTGAGCAAGGTGCAGAAACAGTATTGTCATTGTTGTCAACACAGATAGATAGATCAGTTGATGCAGTGGACAGGAGTTCAGAGGTCAGTCAGAGCATGTACAGTGAATATCCAAGAAGACAGAAGTGGCCAACATTCAAAAGATCAAAGAAAAAGACAAGTAAGAAAACTGTCGCGATATCGCGACATATCGGAGGAGAGAGAAAATGCTGGCAAAACTGTCGCGATTTCGTGACATATCGAAGGAGAGAGAAAATGCTGGCAAAACTGTCATGATTTCGCGACATATCGGAGGAGAGAGAAAATGCTGGCAAAACTGTCACGATTTCGTGACATATCGGAGGAGAGAGAAAATGTTGGCAAAACTGTCACGATTTCGTGACATATTGGAGGAGAGAGAAAATGCTGGGAAAACTGTCATGATTTCGTGACATGTTGGACGAAAGAGAAAGCGCAAGGAAAACTGTCATGATTTCATGACATGTTCGAAGAGAGAGAAAGCACAAGGAAAACTATCATGATTTCATGACATGTTCGAAAAGAAGGTGCAAGCAAAGAAAACTGTCATGATTTCATGACATGTTCGAGAGAAGGCGCAAGCAAAGAAAACTGTCATGATTTCATGACATGTTCAGGGAGAAGGAGCTTGCAAAGAAAAGTGTCACGATTTCACGACAATTTGCAAGAAGGATTGTACAGACAAAAAAATGTCACGATTTCACGACATGTTTGAGAGAAAGAGCTCGCAAAGAAAAGTGTCACGATTTCATGACAATCTACAAGAGAGGAGACGGATGAAAATGTGTCACGATTTCATGACATGTTTGAGAGAAAGAGCTTGCAAGGAAAAGTGTCACGATTTCATGACAATTTCAAGAGAAGTGCTAAGGAGAAAATATGTCGATTTCAGACATGTCGTTTTTGACCGAGAGAAGAAAAACACAAGGAGAAAGTGTCACGATTTCATGACATGTTGTTTTGAGGTCAAGGAGAAAAGGCAGCAAGGGAAAGTGTCATGATTTCATGACATGTTTTCACGGGGAAAGAGAAGAGCACAAGGCAGGAATGTGTCACGATTTCATGACATGTCATGTTTTCCCAGGTGCAAGCTAAGAAAAGGACAAGAAGGCAAAAATGTCACGATATCGTGACATGTCATGTTTTCGTGCAAGCCAAGAAGAGGAAGGAGAAGAGGAAAAGTGTCACGATATCATGACATGTCATGTTTTCATGGGTAAAAGGTGAGAAGAGTACAAAGAGACAGAAGTGTCACGATTTCATGATAGGTCGCAACAGCACGATTATGGACAGTTAACTAAAGTAGAACGATAGTTACAGGGGCAGTTGTAGAGGAAAATCATGCAACCAATATAAGAAGAGTCAACTAAAGTTAGTGTGATAGTTGTAGGGGCAGTTACAGATAGAAATCATGCAAGCTAAAATAAGAACAGTGCATTAAAGACAGAATGACAGTTACAGGGCACGTGACGTAGTGAAACCATCGAGCAATTATACTATCAGTCCAAAACAAGAAGACAAAACTATTAATAGGTTGCATGTAGAAATACTATGCTAAAAAGGAGTTACTCATAGAAGTGGCTATTGATAGACTGCATGAGTAAACATGAAAGTTAAAAATAGAGAGAAAAGCCTATTATAAAAGGAGGTCTACGTGAAGAATTAAGTTGTCGTTGAATGTGTGAAAGTGCTATCGAAAGAGGGTTAGAAGAGTGTTATAAGAGAGCGACAAGCAGAGCAGTAAGTGTTTACTATGTTTTGATAAATTGTAGACCAGTCAGGGTCTTGTAAAAGTGAAGGCATTTTTATGTCATTGATATAGCTTTCAAAACTGTGATCCAAGTTGGTGCTTGGATAGGGGTTGGTGCTCCTTTCTGTTGGTGCAGATAAATCAGGGGTTGGTGCTCCTTCCAGTGGGTGCTGGTAAATGGATTGTAAAATTGGTGTTTTGCAAAGGCTGGATTTGGACCGTAGTCCAAGTAGTCATTCTTGAGGAGTAGCCAAATTGGTGAACCTCGTTACATTGTGTGTTGTGGTGTGCTCTCTTGTGATAATTGCTTTACCTGCTTTTAAGTTCTCTTTGCTTCAGCTTTAAGAGTTGTAGATTTGAATTTAAATAGCTACACTGATTCACCCCCCTCTCAGTGTCATTGTGAGAATATCAATTGGTATCAGAGCAAGGTTCTTGAACAAGCTTAATCAGCTAAGGTGATCTTGGAAGAAACACAATGGCAGGTGGTGAAGGATTCTCATCAAACAAAGCTCCTTTGTTCGACGGAACTAATTACTCATTCTAGAGACTCAGGATGCAGACATATCTATGTGCATTGGGATACGACATTTGGGAGTCAGTAGAAAGTGGATACACAATACCCGCTACTCCTCCAACAGATACTGTCGAGAAGAAAAAGTTTGAGAATAACTCCAAAGCAAAGAATGCCATAATGTGTGGGCTAGTAGACAAGTGAACTGATAAGGATCATGAGCTGTAAAATGGCAAAAGACATGTGGGACAAACTGAAGAGCATTCATGAAGGAGACGACAAGATCAAGGAAGCCAAGCTACAAACGCATCGAGCTCAGTTCGAAGCATTAAAAATGAATGACGATGAGAACATAGAGGCCTATATGCTGAGAGTCAATGGAATCATTAATGCGATCAGAGGACTCGACGAAGAAATCGAAGATGCGGTCATCATGAAAAAGGTACTTAGAACTCTTCACAAAAGATTTAATTCTAAAGTTTCTGCTATAGAAGAAGCTAAAGATCTAAATAATTTTAGCATGGATGAGATGCATGGTTCTTTGACTGCATACGAAATGAGAATAGGACAAACTAAGCCCATAGACAGAGAAGCTGCTTTTAAAGCACACAAAAATATAAAAGCTGAACAAGAATCTGAGGATGAAGAGACATCGGATGAAACGGAAGCTAACTTTGTTCGAAAACTTATAAAGGGAAAAGGAAAATATAGAGGAAAGTTACCGTTTAAGTGCTTCAATTGTGGAGGCATCGGTCACTTTGCAGCTAAGTGTCCAATGAATGAGAAAACCAAAAGTGATGAAGGGTCACACCAAGAAAGAAGTGACTGGAAGAAGAAACCAAATTTTAGAAAAAGCAACTTCAAAAAGAAAAGTTTCATATCCAAGAATGTCAGCTCTTCTGAAGATAGCTCAGGTGAGGATTCTGAAGAAGAAACAGGTGAAGCTCTGTTCATGGCATTTGAAGAAGAAAAAATAGAAGAAAAATAGGAAGGTGATAAAAACATTAAGGATGAGGCTGAAGTATATCTAGAAGGAGAGTTGGTTGCTGCACTTAAAGAGTTGAGTACAGAAAGGAAAAAGAATAAAAAGGTCTCAAGAAAGCTTGAGGATGCGAATGACATAATAAACAGTTTGAAAGTACAGACAGAAGAATTTAAGAAAATGTCTGAAGAACTCGAAGTACAATTAACCATGAAAATAGATGAGTGCAGCAAACTAGAAGAAGAGATTGTTGTCTTAAGAATGCGGCTAGAAGAAAAGAATCAAAAATTGAGTTGCTATCACAAACTTGAAGGAAGTTCTACGAAGCTTGAAAAGATTATAAATAGTCAGAGGACTACAGGCATCAAATTTGGCTTGGGCTTTGTCGAAGGAGAATCGTCAAGTGGATCAAAGGCCATAACTATAGAACCAGTAAAGAAAGAAGATAAGATCAAGGTTGATCAAGGAAAAATGAATCATGCAAAAGAAAGCAACAATGCCAGGCACGAGAAGAGTGCTGACAATGAGGGATTCACAAACGTCACACATCAAAGGAGAAGAAAATTTGTGGCTCCTACTACAAAATGGCAAAGACCAACTCCCAGGTTCAATCATTCCTTTTCTGGTTATTGTTTTAAATGCAATGCTTACGGTCATAAGATTTTAGACTGCATTTATAATATAGGACAAAGAAATTTCACCAGTAGAAATGTCTTTTCACCCTTGATGGATTATGCAGTAGAATGCTATAACTGTCATAACTTTGGACACATTGCAAGAAACTGTAGAAGCACATATGCAGCAAATAAATATCAGGGAAGAAGATCTCAACCAAATAGTTTAAGGCAAAACAAAAAATTCCTAGAAAAACATGCACAGGCTACTGACAAAGAAAAGTCTAAACAAGTGACCAAAACTGTAGTCAAACCAGAGTGGAAAGAAAAGGAGTGACCCAAGGAAGAAAAGGAATCCTTGATTGTACAGACAACATTCAAAGCACAGAACAAATCTGCACCATGGATATTGGATAGTGGATGCTCCAGTCACATGACAGGAGATAAACAAAAATTTGAAAAGTTACAGAAATATGAAGGGGGCTCTGTAAAGTTTGGAAATAATGATGGAGCCAAGATAGTTGGCAAAGGATCAATCAAGATAAGTGATGGAAAGATCAATTCCAAAGAAGTTCTGTTTGTGATTGGTTTGAAGCACAACTTACCGAGCGTAAGTCAAATCTGTGAGAGAGGTCATGAAGTCATCTTTAAGAAGCGGGGTTGTGAAGTCAGAAAAGCACACAGTGGGAAGCTGATAGCTACTGGATCGAGGACTTCTAGAAATCTATATACTCTCTCAGAGACTTCAGAAGGAGCATGTTTGATTGGACAGGAAGATGAAAATTGGCTGTGGCACAAGAGGCTCGGTCATATCAGCTTTGACAATCTGGTAAAAATAAGTTCAAAAAGGGCAGTAAGAGATATACCCACCATTGGCAAACCATTAAATAGCATTTGTGCTTCATGCCAAAAGGGGAAGCAAACTAGATCCACATTTAAATCAAAGGAATACTTCACCAACAAACCTTTAGAGCTAATACATACTGATTTATGTGGACCCATGAGAACACAAAGCATAAATGGTGACAAATACTTTATGTTGTGCATAGATGACTATTCCAGGATGACATGGGTACTATTTTTAAAGCTTAAATCAGATGCCTTTGAGATGTTCAAGATTTTCAAAAAGCAGGTTGAGAATCAAATAGGAAAAAGAATTAAATGCTTAAGATCAGATAGAGGAGGAGAGTTTATCTCAGAGGAGTTTGCAGAGTACTATCAAAAATATGGGATTAGAAGACAGTTTTCAGCAGCAAGGACACCTCAGCAGAATGGTATTGTAGAAAGGAAGAACAGGACTGTGCAAGAAATGGCACGGACAATGTTGGCTGAGAACAAAATAGCTGACAGATTTTGGAAAGAGGCAGTCCATACTATAGTTTACATCCAAAACAGGTGCATGTTAAGGACGCATGAAAGCAAAACACCTTATGAGCTATGGTTCGGCAGGAAGGCAACAACAAGATACTTCAAAGTGTTCGGCAGCAAGTGTTATATCAAAAGAACTGAAGATAATCTTGGTAAGTTTGAAGATAGAGCTGATGAAGGTATTTTTCTTGGTTACTCGACAAAAAGCAAAGCCTACACATGCTACAACAAGAGGCTAAAGAAAATTGTGGAGAGTGCCGATGTTAAAGTTGATGAAGGTAGAGAACGAGAAATTACTTATCAAGAAAACTACCCTATTTATGAAGAAGTTATTGAAGGAGATGAAGAAAAGGAAACAGAAGAGAATCAAAAAATTGACCCAGATGATTTAAGTATTGACTCGAAGGAGAAGAAAACAAGAAATTCAAAACAGAGTAGCTGGCAAAAAAATCATCCCAGAGAGCAAATTATTGGGGACCCCACAGTTGGTATTCAGACAAGAAGAGCATTAGTACGGAACTACTCTCTATTATCCAGCATTGAGCCCAAAAATGTTGTTGAAGCAAGCACAGATGAAAGTTGGATGAAGGCAATTAATGAAGAACTAGATCAGATTGAGAAAAACAAAACCTGGGAGTTAGTACCAAGGCCAACAAATAAAAATATAATCGGTACTAAATGGATTTTTCGAAACAAATTGAACGAAGATGGACAGGTTGTAAGGAATAAAGCAAGACTGGTCTGTAAAGGCTATGCACAGGTTGAAGGTATTGATTTTGAGGAAACCTTTGCACCAGTAGCTAGACTAGAGGCAATCAGAATGTTTTTGGCTTTAGCAGTTCATAAAAATTTCAAAGTATATCAAATGGACGTGAAATCAGCATTTTTGAATGGAAAACTGGAAGAAGAGGTTTACATTGAGCAGCCAGATGGTTTCCAACTCGGTGATAATCCCAACTTTGTTTGCAAGTTGAAGAAAGCTTTGTATGGCTTGAAACAGGCACCCAGAGCATGGTATGCAAGGCTGGATAACTATCTTATTCAACAGGGGTTCAAGAAAGGTATGGTGGACAACAATTTGTATGTCAAAACAGAGAATGGCCATCTTATTGTACTTGTTGTTTATGTAGATGATATCATTTTTGGCAGCAGCAATGATAAGTCATGTAGAGACATAGCAAATAAAATGAAGAAAGAATTTGAAATGTCGATGATTGGTGAACTTTCATATTTCCTCGGACTGCAAGTCAATCAAAATGAAAAGGGCATTTTTATCTCTCAAGTTAAATATGTGAAAGAAATGCTGAAAAAGTTCACAATGGAGGATAGTAAACCTGTTAGCACTCCCATGACGACAGGTTGCAAGTTGAGCAAGGATGACAAATCTCCAGATGTTGATCAAACCATGTACAGATCTATGATTGGGAGCCTGCTGTATTTAACAGCCACCAGACCAGATATCTTGCAGGCAGTTTGCATGGTAGCAAGATTTCAAGCTAGTCCCAAGGAGACTCACGTAACAGCAGTAAAGAGGATTCTTCGGTATCTGAAGGGTACTATGGAGTATGGGTTATGGTATCCAAAAGGTAAGGACTTCACTCTTATTGCATATTCGGATGCAGATTGGGCGGGATGTATAGATGACAGAAAGAGTACCGGTGGAGGAGCATTTTATCTTGGAGACGAGGTTGGTAGCATGGCACAACAAGAAACAAGAATCAGTCTCTCTATCCACAGCAGAGGCAGAATACATTGCAGCAACAACGTGTTGTACGCAGATATTATGGATGAGACAAACCCTGAAAGATCTTGGTATTCACTTCAAAGAGCCAATTTTAGTTAAATGTGATAATACCAGTGCTATTAACATCTCAAAGAATCCGGTTATGCATTCTCGAACCAAACATATTGCAATCCGGTATCACTTTTTGAAGGATAAAGTTGCGGAAGGTGAGGTTAAATTGGATTTTGTTCCAACTACAGAGCAAGTAGCGGATATCTTCACAAAACCGTTGCCCAAAGAAGTTTTTGAGTACCTTCGGAGTAAGTTGGGAGTGGTCACGTTTCCCAAGAATTGACTAGCAATCGGGACCACATTCTCGGGGGGAGCATTTATGTCTGTGTTTATAGTTTTGCTCATATTCATGATTTTTGCTAACTATAACAATGTTTGTCTTGAGAATGTTGTGCATAGACTCAAGGGGAGAAGAATTACAGGAAATTGCACATGTGTTGCCAACAATTCCAAAGGGGGAGATTGTTGAGCAAGGTGCAGAAACAGATATTGTCATTGTTGTCAACACGAGACAGATAGATCAGTTGATGCAGTGGACAGGAGTTCAGAGGTCAGTCAGAGCATGTACAGTGAATATCCAAGAAGACAGAAGTGGCCAACATTCAAAAGATCAAAGAAAAAGACAAGTAAGAAAACTGTCGCGATATCGCGACATGTTTGGTCGGAAAGAAAAACTATCACGATTTCACGACATATCGGAGGAGAGAGAAAATGCTGGCAAAACTGTCATGATTTCGTGACATATCGAAGGAGAGAGAAAATGTTGGCAAAACTATCATGATTTCGTGACATATCGAAGGAGAGAGAAAATGCTAGCAAAACTGTCATGATTTCACGACATATCAAGAGAGAAAATTTGAAAAACGATTTTCTGACATATCAGAGAGAAAGAAATCACGATTTTGTGACATGTTCGAAGGAAAACTGTCATGATTTCATGACATGTTGGATGAAAGAGAAAGCGCAAGGAAAACTATCATGATTTCATGACATGTTCGAAGAGAGAGAAAGCACAAGGAAAACTATCATGATTTCATGACATGTTCGGAAAGAAGGTGCAAGCAAAGAAAACTGTCATGATTTCATGACATGTTCGGAGAGAAGGCACAAGCAAAGAAAACTATCATGATTTCATGACATGTTCGGGGAGAAGGAGCTTGCAAAGAAAAGTGTCATGATTTCACGACAATTTGCAAGAGAGTGATTGAGAAAAAAGTGTCACGATTTCCGACATGTTCGGAGAAAGAGCTAAAGAAAAGTGTCACGATTTCAGACATCAAGAGAGTACAGACGAAAATGTGTCACGATTTCATGACATGTTTGAGAGAAAGAGCTTGCAAGGAAAAGTGTCATGATTTCATGACAATTTGCAAGAGGAAGTGCTAAGGAGAAATATGTTGCGATATCTGACATGTCGTTTCGACCGATGAGAAGAAAAGCACAAGGAGAAAGTGTCATGATTTCGTGACATGTCTATTTTCTGAGGTCAAGGAAGAAAAGGCACAAGGACGAATGTGTCATGATTTTCGTGACATGTTTTTTTCACGGGTGAAAGAGAGAAGAGCACAAGGCAGAAAGTGTCACGATTTTCGTGACATGTCATGTTTTCGCAGGTGCAAGCCAAGAAGAGGACAAGAAGGAAAAGTGTCACGATATCGCGACATGTCAGTTTCCAGGGGGAAAAACAAAAAAAAGAAAAAAAGGAAAAGTGTCACGATATCGTGACATGTCATGTTTTCACGGGTAAAAGGCGAGAAGAGTACAAAGAGACAGAAGTGTCACGATTTCACGACAGGTCGCAACAACACGATTACGGACAGTTAACTGAAGTAGAACGATAGTTACAGGGGCAGTTGTAGAGGAAAATCATGCAGCCAATATAAGAAGAGTCAACTAAAGTTAGTGTGATAGTTGCAAGGGCAGTTATAGATAGAAATCATGCAAGCTAAAATAAGAACAGTGCATTAAAGATAGAACGGTAGTTACAGGGCACGTGATGCAGTGAAACCGTCGAGCAGCCGTTATACTGTCAGTCCAAAACAAGAAGACAGAACTATTAATAGGTTGCATGCAGAAATACTATGCTAAAAAGGAGTTACTCATAGAAGTGGCTATTGATAGACTGCATGAGTAAACACGAAAGTTAAAAATAGAGAGAAAAGCCTGTTATAAAAGGAGGTCTACGTGAAGAATTAAGTTGCCATTGAATGTGTGAAAGTGCTATCGAAAGAGGGTTAGAAGAGTGTTGTAAGAGAGCGACAAGCAGAGCAGTAAGTGTTTACTGTGTTTTGATAAATTGTAGACCAATCAGGGTCTTGTAAAAGTGAAGGCATTTTTATGTCATTGATATAGCTTTCAAAACTGTGATCCAAGTTGGTGCTTGGATAGGGGTTGGTGCTCCTTTCTGTTGGTGCAGATAAATCAGGGGTTGGTGCTCCTTCCAGTGGGTGCTTGGTAAACGGATTGTAAAATTGGTGTTTTGCAAAGCCTGGATTTGGACCGTAGTCCAAGCGGTCATTCTTGAGGAGTAGCCAAATTGGTGAACCTCGTTACATTGTGTGTTGTGGTGTGCTCTCTTGTGATAATTGCTTTACCTGCTTTTAAGTTCTCTTTGCTTCAGCTTTAAGAGTTGTAGATTTGAATTTAAATAGCTACACTGATTCACCCCCCCTCTCAGTGTCATTGTGAGAATATCAAAGGGTTGCCTAGGGAAGGTAGCCATTAATCCTTGCCTAGTATGATTGTTGCTTTGGATTCTTTGGCACTACAAATAAAATAGAATGAATATTTGAGTCTCTAAAAAAGACATCCTCCATATCCTATTTCCCTTTAATTGTATCTACAAATGATCTCTTAGGGGAGGGGGGCTAAGGAGGGGGTCCAAAAGGGCCCTCATTAGCACCCATAGACCACTTCATAGTATACACATAGTACTTCACTTGAAAAGAATACTTGCACCTGCACACAAAAAAAAACCTAAATTTCTACTTCCAAAATAATTTCAATATTTCTCTATCATTTTCATGAATCCAAAGATCTACAAACCCCACACCAAACACACTTTTACTTGCATGCTTTCCTTTGATGAAGTAATTTCTCTACACTTTCATTTTATTAGTCCATAAAATGACATTGGGTTTATTTTCTAGATGATATCTATCCCCCAAGTAGAGAAATGCCAAGGCAATGTGATTGACTAAAGCTATTGATATGGCACATGAATTAGGTTATAATACTTTTGACATTTGTCACATTTGCATATATGATTATGAGAATCTCGTTCAATAGTCAACCAATAATAGCCCATATGAATAAGTTTCTTAATGATGGCACTACCATTGAAGTGTCTACCACATGCCCCCTCATGGACATCTTGAATGTCTATTTTTGCTCCATTTGTATTGAGGCATCTTAAGAGAATGCCATTGAAGGTTCCTCGATAGAGGATATCTCTAATTATGAAAAATCGACAAGTGCATTGCTTGGGAGTCTTTTGCTCATTGTGGTTTATGCCCTTAGGCAAAACATCACTCTTAAGAAAATTATATATTTCCTTATACCAAGAGTCAAGGGTCGACGCTTGTTCAATGGAAAAAATAGCCAACGATTCTTGACTGGATTACAATGTTTTTTATTTTCTAATTTTATGGATGATAATTATCGCTTGTTCATCCTCCAACTCTAGAGGTATGAATGATGTAGCAACATCCATTGTATCCGCTTGGCGGTTACTAGAACATGGAACTGTATCGATAGTTACCTTTTCAAAGGAAGCCATCAAGTTATCCATAATGCCTTTGTATGGATTTAGTTCAACATCCTTAGTTTTATAAACTCCATTGATTTGGTTAAGTATTTATTGAGAATCTCCAAAAATGGAGAGGCTAGTGACTTTAAAGGTCAAAGTTGCTCATACTTTGAGGATAAGAGCTTCATATTTGGTCATGTTTTTAGTACACAAGAATTGGAGCTTAAAAGATAATGGAAATATGATTTGCAATGGTGACACTAGGATGATTCCTACTCCTGCCCCTTTAACACATCTTGCACCATCAAAGAAAAGAGTCCAAGAATCTTGTTGTGATGTGTCAAGAGTGTACACCATCTCATCGGGATATTAAATCTCTAAGGGATGATTGGCTAGCAAATGGGCTATTGCTAGCTGAACAGCTACCACTTGTCCCTTTACCATTTTTTTACTAATAAATTCAAGATCAAATTCATCAAGTGTGATAACCCATTTTTCTATTGGTAGGATTTAGACATAAGGTATTACAATAGATCAACTTTGGCTATAACATAGATCTTGCGACTTAACATGTAATATCTTAGTTTTTGGGAATCAAAGACCATGGCTAAACACATATTTTCTAAAGGGGTATATTTAGTTTTGTAATTGATGAGGGTCCTACTAATGTAGTAAACAACTTGCTCTTTTTTTTGTTCATCATATTGTGCTAGCATGGCACCTAAAGTGTTATTGACGTGATATACAACAATAGTGGCTTGAAGGGATCAGGTAGGACAAGAACTGAGGGAGACTACAAGTATATTTTTAAAGCATAAAAAGTTGTCTAATATTCCTCATCCTAATTGAATTTTATTTCTTTTTGAAATAATCATGAAAAGGTTGGCATTTGTCAGTAAACTAGGATATAAATCTCTTAATTGCTTGAAGCTTTCCTTGCAAGCTTCTAAGCTCTTTCAAGTTTTGATGGGGTGGCATGTCTATTATTGTTGATATTTTATCAAGATCTACCTCGATACCTCATAGAGACACCATGAAGCCTAATAGCTTGATAAATGTTTCCCCAAATATACATTAGGAGGATTTTAGACAAACTTTGTACTCTCATAGTCGTTCAAAGATTCATTTTAAGTCCTTGACATGATCTTCTCTTTTCATTGATCACCTGAGTAGATCATTGACATAATATTCAATGATATCATGCATCATATTGTGAAAAATATATGTCATGGCATGTTGATAAGTTGCACCAATTTTTTTCAACCCGAAGGACATAACTTCATAACAAAAGGTTCACAAAGGAGTACTTAATGTTGTTTTGGCTTGATCCTATGCTACTATGTAAATTTGGTTACCGTTAAGGATAGAATTCCATAGCCAGCAAAGAAATCTACTATCATATCTATGTTTGAGAAATAAAATTCATCCTTAGGATAGGCTTTGTTAATGTCTTGAAAGTCTATGCATACTTGCACAATACCTTCTTTCTTGGCAACTAGTACTATTTTCAATATCCAATTGGAATAATCGATAGCTTTAATGAAATTGACTTCCAAAATCTTTTGGAGTTCCTCTTTGACTAGAAAAGTGACTTTTGGGTGTATTTTTCATAATTTTTGTTTCACCAGCTTACCATCAGGCTTAACTACTAAGTGATGAACTACCAAGGATGTATCCAATCCAAGCATGTTTGCATAAGATCATGCAAATATATCATAGTACTCAGTTAAGAGCTTTGTATACTCCTCTCTTTCTTCCAAAGTTAGGATCTTTCCTAATTTTATCATTCATGGATTTTCACTCGATCCTATGTTTACATCTATGGTTTCTTCAATTAGGATGTTGGATTCATCTTCATAATATGGTGGGGTGGGTATAACCCCTAGACTTCATAGTTCATCGTCCTCTAAATTTTGTTGCTCCACACTAAATGATTATGAGGGATGTGGATCTAGATAAATAATTCCTTCAATAGGGATATCACTAGGAGGAGATGTATCATTGTTGTTACACCTAAAAGGAGAGTGAGGTAAAAAAATCACCTCATAATCATTTATGTGTAATTTTGATACAAGATTGGTCATCAAGTGAGATGGGATATCTTTATCTTCATGCATTGAAGATGGTATGTGCTTATTATCAAGACTATCATAGGGGTCTTGTCTAATCTCTTTAATAGGCTCAATATTGATGGTATTGATTCATGTATATTGTGAAAAGAGATCAGAATAGGTACCAGGGAGAGGCTCAACTTCCTCATCTTCATCCCAATATAGATCTATTATTAAAATTTCTTCTATTGGTGGTTCAAATTAATACAATCATGTGTCATCATCATCGCTTTCAGAGGAAGGAACAAAAGAGATTTTTTTGTGGTCATGGAAATACCCCAATCCACAACATTCAAGCCAGGTTTTGGTTTCTAAAGTCTCTTTGATTCCTTATCCTCAAAGTTCTAGGTCTTTTTTTATGTAACCAAAGTTACAAAGGATTTATTTGGGGATAGGGTAAAGGTTGGAAAGAAAACATGTGGTGTACCTCTACTCTCTTAATCGAGGATTAGTCTCATGTATCATTTCCTCATCCATCATTCCTGCTAATATGAAAGTGCAAGTTCCTATATTGATGATTATCCCTCGTCTAGAAGGTAACCCATAAACAGGTGATGAATGTAACCTAACCAAGTCTAAGGCTAATAGTTCATAGTGTTGATCATTAAGGTTTATGTTGTGTATATCTTCTATATTTTCTTTAACTTTTTTATATCCTGATGATTGATATCTTCTTCTTTGTGGATGCTTATCTCCTTAGGTAAATCAAACCTTAAGGTATATGAAGGGAAGAGAATCATTCAATGAAGGACAAAGTCAAGCTTTTGGATTTTTTTACTCGATGTTATTGTAATAGGCAAAAGAATCATGGTTAACTACTATGCTATATAACTTTACTTGATATTTGAATTTGATACACTAATGATAATTTGAGGGGATAATCTACATAGCATGGATCTAAGATCACCCTAAAAAACGGTTATAGTTTAGCTCACATGGCAACATGTAAAATAACGTATTCAAAATACGAGGCCTTACTTTTATTGGTAGAACTATGGTCCCTACAAATTCCTGTTCTTCATTGTCATAAGCTTTTATGATAATATTTGATTTTTTCAAATCTTGCTTGTTGAGCCCTAAGACTACAAACATTAATTAACAATCCATTATAAATGAGAACCCTTTTGATGGATTTTTTAGCTTTCCACGTAGATTAACTCACATAAAGCTTTATCTAGGATTAAGTATAAATCAAATATATGCTACTAATCAAAATAACAATGAATCTCAATACAACAATATCTCACAAATATAACTTAAATATATACAATATCAAAATATTACAAAAATAATTCAAATTGATTACATTGCATGGAGCTTTATCTCCAATATATAATTTTACATGAATTTTCAGTACTCTACCTATTTCTCTCCTCTAACATATGGGAGATGCATCCTTTTATATTCCTCATATTGAGACAAAACTCTCATCTTACCACATACCAAGGTGACTATTCATTCTCTCTCTTGACACCTTGCACTTTCTCTCATTTTTTCAATGAGTTTACACATGTTTTTATGAGGGGTATGGTCCCCTCATACTGTGTGGGATTTGAACCTTGGACCTCTCAAAGAAAGGCCAAAGCCCTTACCACTACAGTAAGCTTGCAGCTCCTCTTTCTATCATATTGACACAACATTATATAAAATATAAATCAACTACTATAACAACCCAAAATCTACTAACCAAAAAAAATTAAAAAGAGCACTTACAACAAAGCTCATAAGGAACCTTCATTTATTTTATTTTAGCATGTAAGGCTTCACCACATTTGAGTTCTAAGTCACTATAGACAACACTCAGTGGACATGATTGGCCATCTCCCGTAATATTTTGGGGTTCACCTTACTAATACCTGCACATTTAGAATGATACCATTAAGTGATTCCCCCACCTTTCCCATACCATAATCAACTAAGGACCATTTAACCATGATGTAGGATTATCCTTTAAGGACCATAACACTTAAAGGAGGACACTCATTCCCTAACCTTACTCTAATTCCATATCCTTTAGGTAGGTTAACCAATTGTAGAGACTTGGTGCTTAGTTACCACACCTTCGTGGGCTAACTAAGGTCATTGTCACTTTGATGACAACTAACATGATCCCCTAATCCTACACGATCAAGGGATCACCATTGTTGCCTTGTGAATGGTCTTCCCATCCTTCAGATGGGACACACCTAATCCTACATATTCAAGGTGTGACGATTCACAAGTACCCTTGCTATTGTATTCACACAACTCATTCGAAGTTTATGAGTTCATAGTTATTGCATTATTGCAACTCCTTCTATGACTCATATCTACCTGGTTCTTGCATTCACACAACTCCTAGTTTTATAAGTTCCTATCTATTTCATTCTCACAACTCCTTCTAGGACTCATATCTACCTGGTTATTGCATTCATGCAACTTCTCCCAGGATTGGGCTTTATGAATTACAAGAGGAATATTTCTACCCATCCCAAGGTTAGAAAATCTATTGCATTGTTTACTCTAAAATATAATAAAAATAATAAGCATACCATAAACCATCAATTATGAAATGGTAGAAATATAAACCAAAATCTCCTCTTTACCAAAAGCCACATTTGCTTAAAATCAAACTTGACATTAATTCAAGTGCTCATAAAACATAATGTTATAACCAAAAATTAACCAAGCATTCCATATTAAAGTATGCATTATTTAAAAGAAAGAGACATCATTTAATACCAAATCAAAGTTCCAATCCTATAATTGTAGCACTCAAAAATAATTATTTAAGGTAACATAAAATTTTAGTTTGTACAATCATCATTTTTACAAAAATTATTACACAACTCAATCTTTACAAATCCTTTCTTCCACATCTACTAATGATTCAAATATCGAGAAACTCATTCCTAAAATTCCTCAAACTAGTCGTAAATAAACAAGTCTATTTGAGAGGATATTACCATCCATGGTGTTATGAGGTATACTTGGGGATCAGAACAACTCTTCATGCAATGCAATTCTACTCATGTCATTCTCTATTATGCCACAACCATGCATAAAACCAAATAATCAAAACATTCCAAAACAATACAAGAGAATCCCATACTTCTCTTTTTAATGACTCCTTAATCCACATAGGTCTCAAGAATTCATTATAATAGTTTTTCTTTCAAAACCATAGTTCAAAAATACATAAAAAAATAGAGAAGCTCATACTTCTCTATATACTAATCCTCTAACCCACAAAGGTCTCGAGAATTATTATATGAGCTTCTTTTTCAAAACCATAAATCAACAATACATAAAAATTAGAGAATCTCATACTTCTTCATATAATGATCCTCTAACCCACAAAGGGCTTAAGAGTTATTATTTGAGTTTCTTTTTCAAAACCATAAAACAACAATACATCAAAATAGATAAGCCCATACTTCTTCGTATAATAATCCTCTAACCCACAAATGTCTCGAGAGTTATTATACGAGTTTTATTTTCAAAACCATAAAACAACAATACATAAAAAATAGAGAAGCCCATACTTCTTCGTATAATAATCCTCTAACCCACAAGGGTCTCGAGAGTTATTATACAAGTTTCTTTTTCAAAACCATAAAACAATAATACAACTATATCTATATTATCTTTCTTTTCAAAGTTTTACATTTTAATATTAAAAGAAGAAGGATTATTATCTAAAAAGTAAGCTTAAATATCAACTAAACATAAATCTTCTAAGAGCAAGCTTACAACTTTAAAACTAAATATAAAGATTCTAAAAGTAAAAGATACTTTAACCAAGGCAAGCGCTAATTAAACTTGAAACAACAGTAGAGTAAGATCATGGTAGCACAAATGTTCCTCAACAAACACACCTAGCTAACATAAGATAAAATGGGGACTATTCAAAACACAACAATGAATAGCTCTAAGTATACACTACCACTCAAGACTACTACAAGCAACGCTAGCACATAAGCAGACAACAGAAGGATGCATTGCTCATAGGGTGATGAAAATACATCAATTAACCACAACACGATGATGAAAATATGTAGGGGTGCTCTACAACCAAGCAAATGACACAACCCATAAGTCACAACATGCAGATCGACCAAGAATGTAACATAGGATCGTTTCCACAAGTAACAAAGGTTGAAGAAAGTCACAGAAGATGTCAATAATTGAACCATGGGTAACTCAAAACTTAACACAATATGGGCAGGGAAGACCGATGTCAAGAAACAAAAACCAACAAGAGCACACCATCAAAAGAACAATAATGCATAAAATATAACTAACCAATTATAAAGCAACACAAGCATAGAGTGAATCCAAAATAGGGATAAACACCTAAATCATATGTTCCAAAATCTCCCTTGGATTGCTTCCCAACATCGTTGATTGGTCATTATCTTCTACCTTTGCTTTCGTTGTTTTCTCAAATATCAATTATCCTTTACATTGCCTTCACCGTGGCTTTAAGGTATAATCATTACCTTAAGTGAATGAACATCCTCCCATGAACAAAGAGTGTTACGCTCTTCCTTGCCATGCACAAATGAGCGGTTTCCACTACCCAATATTTCAATAAAATCAAAGTCGACCTTTGGCTTCCCAAGGTAGCTTACCATAACATACTCAAAGACCACAATATAAGGTACTTAATGCTTGGTGCCTTGGTTAATATTTTAATTAAAGCATGAATATAAACAAAACTATGCAATGCTTGATTAACTGATAAAGTTAAAGTTGTCATACAAGCAAAACAAGGGTATAATAAGCTAATCAAAATATAACATCTTTTCTAGCCACAAGTAACTAAGACAAGCATGGCACTACATCCTCAATATTCTACACCATTGTTTTATCCCAAATAGGTGGCCCTTTTTATGATAGCACAAGCTATTACCAACCTTATTGAGGAGGCTCATTGCAAGCAACATCCTAGCCCAATGGTGTGAATATGGAGACTCAAAATGATATGCATCTACATGAAGGTAATTTTTTCATGTTTACCATGAGTTACCTATGAACAAGTCATCATCATCACTTTTCCAAAGTAACTCTCAATATAGGTGGCTTATCCCTACATTTCCATCTAGAGAGGTACCTAATCCTACATCCAAAAATGCATCAGTAGTACCACATTCTATATTTGAAAACATTGAAATCATTCCATCATATAGACATCAACAAAGAACCTATACCAATTATCAAACATATCCTCATATAGTTTATTTTTTATAAAAAATTTGCCAAGGGTGTTACAACTACCAAACTAATATCTACTAGGAAGCCAAATAATGTAATACCTACAACACCCCTTTGTATGACATTATTCGGTAAGAAGACTTTTTGCCTTCATTATCTTATTTTTATTTCTCTTTATTATTTAGTTCTACCTTTGGTACTGCTAAATATATGCAACCTACATTAGGTCTACCCTTGTATCAATGTATCTGAGTCACCTCTAAGTATTTACCTCTGGGTCACTGGCTTTGGGTGTCTGCCTTTAGGTCTCTCTCTCTCTAGGCCACCTCTAGATCATCATCTCTAGATCATCCACTAGAACAATCTTCATACCATATTCTCTGTATAATCATCACTATAGGTGCTTTTGCTATAGGTCACCTCCCAAGGTATGCTTGGGTCATAATCATTCATTTCATATTTCTTCATGATAATACCAATATCATTCACCCAAGTTTTGTAGGTGAGTTGGAGAGGAGACGACAATCCTCGAAGGGAGGTCCCAGGTTCAAATCTCCACCCTACCAAAAAGCTGAATTGGGTATCCAAAATCCAATTGATAATGTTGGTGCGAGCAGGGTCGGGTGCGACTCCCGGGTGACTTTGGCGGTGTAGAACCCCCTTTTTGTGGTATCTTATACCAAGGCGGCTTTGTGAGGGTTTTTTCGCTTAAAAAAAAAAAAGATAATACCAATATCATCCTTTATAGTCAATAAACTTTGATTTTCATTATACTTGGTTTCCTTTTATAGAAACCATACAATATTTCTTTCATCTTATTCTATTCTTTCATACTTAACCATCAATAATCCATTTTTTATTTTTTATTTTCATTTTCTTTATGTAGACAAGATTTTTGAGAATTATTATATCCTCCACAAGTTTCACAATGG
The DNA here is from genome assembly GCA_028583015.1 of Wollemia nobilis. Lineage (NCBI taxonomy): Eukaryota > Viridiplantae > Streptophyta > Pinopsida > Araucariales > Araucariaceae > Wollemia > Wollemia nobilis. The sequence goes on from JAQPPZ010017067.1 coordinate 1,748,392, forward strand.
ATATTCCAACATTTCTCTATATTATGTCTATATCTACCACAATGATTACATTTATTCCTTATTACAAAAATCCTTTTTCATTGTTACTGATTCTATCAGTCTCTGTATCTAATTTGATGTCACTATTTTCTATCATGAATTTAGTTCCTAATTTATTATTGTTGGTTTGTCCTATATATCGAAGACCTTCATATTTTGGTCTTATTATTGGTATAATTGTTTTTTATTTCTTGTCCATGTTTTCCCAAACCTATCTTTATACCCTAATTTACTTAATAATTTTGAACTAATCCCTCTAGTATATCTTTCAAAATAACTAAAATGATCATCAGATTGATCCTTATCAACATCAACAAAACTTTAAGAATTACTATCCCTATCATCATTTGATTCTTTTTCATCATTAATTTTGATAGCATAAGATTTTTATGACCAATCACAAACTATACTCAAATCATCTAAGTTGCACACTATATATTTTCTTTTTATGTCACAACATGCATTTACTATCATAGGTTCCAAGTCCTTATTAGATTCCTCATTACTTGATAACAAACATATGTGATTTGCCATAAGATTCATGTGAACAAAATTTGATTGTGCAACATAAATAGCTTATTACTCTAAAATATTTTATTCCCTTTAGAAGATTCTTGGTCTTGATCCTTCCTAGTCTATTGAAAGTCAAATCTTCAATATTCAAATTAGATAAATAATTCGAGTTACAAACATTATATAGTGTTTACAATGTAGTTGGAGAGATATTAGGAAGAGAAGAAATAGGGAGGAATAGAAAAAAGGAATTAGAAGTCTAATGCTCCTGTCGTCCACCAATCTATCTGCCGCCCAATCATGTTGACTAGGATGTCGTCCAATGGGGGCAAAAAGGTAAGGTCAAAACAAAAGTTGACAAATTTTTTACCATTTAACTTCCAACATTCTCCCCCTTAAAGTTGAGAGGACTGACTATACAGTCTCTCAGCTTTATATATTGAGCTTTAGCCATGCCTTTGGTGAAGATATTTGCAATGTTGTCCAAAGTGCTACAATATTTAAGCTCAACTATCTGTTGCTCCACCATGTCTCGGATGAAGTGATACTTCATATCAAAATGCTTTGATCTGCTATGGTGGATTGGATTGTATGCCAACTGAATGGCACTCATGTTATCACAATACAGTCGAGTTGGACCACTTTGACTTTCTCCAATCTCTTCAAGGACTTTTCTCAACCATAGGGCTTGAGTACTAGCATGTGTGATAGCTATATACTCAGCCTCAGTAGATGACAATGCTACAATAGTCTACTTCTTGGAACTCCATGTAATTAGTCCTGACCCTAGACTAAAATAGTTCCCTGATGTAGATTTCCTATCATCTATATTGCTGCCCCAATCACTGTCACTGAAGCCAACTAATTTCACAGAATTACATTTGTGGTAATGGATTCCAAAATCCAATGTACCTTTTACATATCTTAAGATTCTTTTAGTTGCTTGTAGATGCAGCTCAGATGGACTTGCCATAAACCTTGAAACTAGAGAAACAACATATTGAATATCGGGCCTTGTGTTGGTGAGAAACATCAAACTCCCAACCATGCTCTTGTAAGTGGTCATGTCAACCTTTGGTGCTCCGTCATCCTTGCTCAATTGGATTCCATGTCCAGTTGGAGTTGCAACTGATTTGCACTGCTCCATGGCAAATTTCTTGATCATGTCTCGAGCATACTTGTGTTGACATATGAAGATCCCCCTATTTGATTGATGCACTTCCATGCCTAGGAAGTATCACATTAAACCGAGATCTTTCATCTCAAATTGCTTCATCATGGAGTTTTTGAACTCCATATTCATTTTAGTGTTACTACCCATAAATATTAGATCATCCACATACAAACAAACTATGAGAATGTCTACACCATGCTTTAGGTAGTAAAGAGTTGGTTCACTTTTGCTTCTAGTGAATCCATACTCGCTGAAATAGCCATCAATGCGTGAGTACCAAGCTCTTGGTGCTTGCTTGAGGCCATATAGTGTTTTTTTCAATTTATAAACAAGGTTCTCCTTTCCTTGTTCTTGAAAGCCTTGAGGTTGTTGAACATAAACCTCCTCAGTCAAGTATCCATTCAGAAAAGCACTTTTCACATCCATGTGTTGAATGTTCCATCCTTTATGGGCAGCTAAGGAAAGAACTGATCTGATTGTCTCTTGTCGTGCAACAGGAGCAAAGGTTTCCTCATAGTCAATGCCAAATTTTTGAGTAAAACCTTTTGCTACAAGTCTCGCCTTGTGCCTCTCAATGCTTCCATCAGCATTGAATTTGGTCTTGTAGACCCATTTACATCCAACACATTTTTTTCCTTTGGGTAGCTTTACTAGCTCCCATGTATCATTATTTTTTATAGAGGTTATTTCCTCTTCCATGGCTTCTTGCCATATATTTTGAGTACAAGCCTTCTCATAGCTAGCTGGTTCTAGCTGTGCACTAGCCAATAAAGCATAATTGACTACATCTCCCTTAGGATCATGGGAGTCATCATCCCCATACAATTGCAAATTTTCAAGTTGCTGCAAAACTGTATTCATTTCACTAGCTTGGCTTCTAGTGTATCTTTTCTGGAAATTTCGATCCAACATTTGAAAAGATGGATGATGTTGTAATGTTCTTTTGCCTCTTGATGGAGAGTCACTGTCAATGTCCATCGGTGAAGAACTTACTGATCTCTATGGAGAAGGACTTGGAGTGGCGGTTGAAGTACTTGATGTAGTACTCCTGCTTGGGCTTGGAGGGGGTGGTGTGCCTTTGCTTTTCTTGGGAGACACCTGTTGTACCTGTGAAGAACTTACATCTTGGGACTCATCATCAACAAAAATTCTTTGATGACCCCATTCTCCCCCTTCATCAAAAATTACATCCCTAGAAAGTACAATTTTATGAGTCTTGGGATTGTAGAGTCTATATGCTTTGGTAGACTCACAATACCCTACAAATATACAAGCTTGAATTTTGGGATCAAGCTTCTTCCTCTTCTCATCAGGAATGTGCGCATATGCTAAAGAACCAAAAACTTTGAAGTGCTTTACATTTGGTTTCTTTCCATACCACCCCTCATAAGGAGTGATACCATCTAAACTAGAAGTTGGACTTCTATTTAGAATGTATACATTGGTTCTTACAGCATCAACCCAGTACATATTAGTTAGATGCTTAGTCTGAAGCATCATTCTCGCCATCTCAACTATGGTGCGGTTCTTTCTCTCTGCCACACCATTCTGTTGTGGGGTATAGGCAGTGGTGAATTGCCTTTTGATCCCACTTGCTTTACAATATTTCAAAAATTCTTTTGAGGAGTACTCGCCTCCTCGATCTGTCCTAAGACACTTTACATAACACTCACTTTGTTTCTCTACATTGTTTCTGAAATCTATGAAGCAATCAAAAGCTTCATCTTTATGTTTCAAGAAATAAATCCAGCACATTCTAGAGAAATCATCTATGAAAGTGAGAAAATAGGAATTGTTTTCGATACTCTTTGTCTGCATTGGACCACAGATGTTCGAATGCACTAACTGAAGTGGATAGCTGGCTCTCCATGCTTGTCCTTTTGGAAACTTTGACCTTGAGTGCTTTCCCAAAGCACATCCTTCACAGACCTCCTTTTGTTCGTTGATTTTGGGAAGTCCTATCACCATAGCTTGAGAAGTTAGTAGTTTCAAGCTAGCATAATTAAGATGACCATATCGCAAGTGCCAAAGCACACTTGGATTTGCTATAGCTACATTTGCAAGTTGAGCTCCCCCTGGCTTGCCAAATTTGAGAGGGAATAACCGATTCTTGGTCATTGGGACCTGTGTGATGACACGATTACAATTGTTTTTATCAAGAATGATACATTTTCCTTCATCAAAAACAAGTTTGTAATTATTCTCCATCATTTGCCCAACGCTTAGCAGATTGTGTTGGAGCTTTGGAGTGTAGTAGATGTCATTCACTTTCTTTAGTCCTTCTTTCATTGGAACCTCCATGGCTCCAATGCCTTCGACTTGCAAAGCTTTATCATCCCCTAACTTGATGTGGGATTTATAAGTGGAATCTAGAGTAGCAAATAGATTTTCTTTGCCACTCATATGGTTTGAGCAACCAGTATCCAAAATCCATGTGTCATTTAGATTTTGTTTGATTGTCCATATGAAAGAAAAATATTAGAGGTATCATCTTCTTCACCATAATTTCCATATTGACTATTGCTGCCTTGAGAATATTTTGACCAGTAGTCACGAGCAAAGTGACCTGGCTTGCCACAGTTAAAACAAGTTGTTTTGGATTTGTCACTTCCTCGTCCTTGATTTCCACTTCGTCCTGGATTTCCTCCTCGATTTTGGTTTCCACCTCTGTTCTGATTGCCTCCTCTATAGTTGCCTCTGCCTCTACCTCTTCTCTGGTCTCTGCCTTGACCTCTTCCATGTCCTCTTCTAGTATTTTCATTGGATGTGAAGGCTTTATCATCGCCTCCATAGCTGGTTGAAGGAGATTCCTGTAATCTCTCTTCATGAGACATTAACGACCCGATTAATGCATCAAATGTTAAAGTGGAAAGATCTTTTGACTCTTCTATAATTATGGCTATGTGATTCCATCTTTGTGGAAGTGTTCGCAACACTTTCATTACAATTGTTTCAGGCTTAATTTCCTCACCAAGAGTAACCATTTTATCTACAACTGCCTTGACTCTGACACAGTAGTCACCTATTTTTTCGTCTTCTTTCATTTTGAGATTTTCAAAATCTCGTTTCATAGTTTGAAGCCTCACTTGCTTCACTTGATCACTTCCCTGGAATCCATCTTTCAAAGCTTTCCATGCAGCTTGTGCAATTGTACAAGCGGTGATTCTAGGGAATATACTCTTCTCCAATGTTGCTTGGAGATGATAAAGAGCAGAAGAGTTGCTCTTTTGTCCTTCTTTTCTTGTTTTCTTATCTCGTGGCACTTAATGTTGCCCGACTCGAGGGTTCGGTGTAACCCTCTTCTACTATGTCCCACAAACCTTTCCCTATGAGTAAGGTCTTCATTTTGATAGACCAATACTCGTAGTCATATCCGTTGAATTCTGGAATTGGTAGATTGTTATGTGAGGCCATAGTTGCTATAAACTAAAACACTCTCTTTATTTCTCGGTTACAATAAAGCACTCTACTTTTAGAAGGAATAAATAAGAAGAAAGAAGAGATTACAAATTTAAGTCAAATCTGACTTGATTCACTCTTTCATTGATTGCTTGTTCCTCTTGCTGTGGCGCTGCTATTTCTTGATTCACGAAATTGTCTGCTACTTGTTCTTCATCGTCACTGATCAATATTATCTCAAGTGATTCTGGTTCTAGAATTTCCACTGAATTACTGTAATGAGTATATTTTTATTCTTGTGGTGCAACTTCTACGGATTCGGATTGCTCAAATCTACTCCCAAAAGAGTTATCTTCAGAGTCTCCCTCGTACCCTGAGTCTGGATGCCTCTGGTGTGCTATTACTGTGTTCTGCAACTGACTAAACACAATATGTAGCCCATAAGCTCTCACTTTTTCATCAAAACTGTTATCATTTTCTCTCACCAAAAATGCACATAGGGCATGATAACAACCACTTGGTCTTATCATCAATGCCTCTTTACAAATTTCAGTTTGGTCTTTTGTCTCTCTTACAAGGAAAAAATACTAAGCCTCTCAGGCTTGTTACAGAAAAAAGGAAAAAAATTCTAGTTTTTATAGCCTTCTAGGCTATCACAACATATTTTTCCACTACAATTTTTTATTCCTCGAATCAGGTGTAAAGCTCCTTCTTTTACAATAAATTGCCTCTTAGGCAATGTTTTTCCAAAAAAAATTATATAGTTTTCTTTCTATTATAATTTTAAAAGTTATTATAATAATAAGTTAAATAATAATAAAAAATATTGGTTTTCTTTAAAAAACTTAAAAAAAAACAATATAATTTAATATTATTAATAAAATTTATTATAAAAAATTATAAAAAATAAAAACCTTTTTTTTTTAATTTTAATGCCAATTTCTTATGCGACCTTCGAAGACCTTTACCATATGCCAATAATAAAAAAAAAACTTTATGTCGCTGGGTTTCGAACCCGCGACCTCCCCCATGCAACAATCGACCCTTTACCACTCGTGCTACAAGCCGCTTTTGGCTGTAAACTCCTTCACATTTATTTAAACACGAGGGCGACGCGATTTAATTAAAAAAAAAATAAAACCTATTATCCCACATGCATTGGGATTTCGGTGCAGAGGGTGTTTAAAACAATGGGCATGCGGTAGATAGTTCGATTGCCTTCGGGCAATCGGACCTTGCCCTTTTGCTCCCTTCGGGCGAATCGCCTTTCGCCACGTCACCTTCTCCTTGCTTGTCCGCTCGCCACGTCAGTCTTTCCTTGTTGTGTGTCCGCCACGTCACCGCCTAGTCAGCGTTCCGCCACGTCACCGCCTAGTCAGCATTCCTCGATCCGCATGTCGTCTACGTCAACTATGCCACATCACCGTTCGGTCAGCCTCGGTCCACTCTGCCACGTCAGCCCTACTGACTGCCACGTGTTCGGTCTGCTGCTACTGGTCTACGGGCCTCACCTCGCCTTCAGTAGTCCACCTCGAGAATCATGCCTTCATGTGTCCTCGGGTTTCGTGTTGGCCTACTCGCTTGGCTTCGGGATCCGCACCCTGTGGGACTCCTCAAAAATCATGCCTAGCCTCGGCGCTCCTCCTACGCTCCTATGGGCCTCCTCGGGCCTCCTCGAGAATCATGCCTGGCCTTGAAAACCTAGACACTCCTCCTACGCTCTGATACCAGATATTGAAAGTCAAATCTTCAATATTCAAATTAGATAAATAATTCGAGTTACAAACATTATATAGTGTTTACAATGTAGTTGGAGAGATATTAGGAAGAGAAGAAATAGGGAGGAATAGAAAAAAGGAATTAGAAGTCTAATGCTCCTGCCGTCCACCAATCTATCTGCCGCCCAATCATGTTGACTAGGATGTCGTCCAATGGGGGCAAAAAGGTAAGGTCAAAACAAAAGTTGACAATTTTTTTACCATTTAACTTCCAACATAGTCAATGCATTATACTTGCAAGATTTTGTATTATGTCCATTTTCACACATATAACAATTTTTTTTTTGGTTTTGTGATGAAATGAAAGATCATTTTTCTACTACAAGAGCCTTATTGGATGACTCATTTCTCAATTGATTTTTAAGTTTATATTATTGAAGAATCAACTCCTCAAATGATACCTTTTTGTTTGATACTAGAATATATGTGATCAACATTTTCAATGATTCACGAAGTGCTCTAAGTACAATTGAAACTAGGAGTTTATCTTCAACCTTTTCTCCTAAGGTATGCAATTTTGATTTTAATTTTTATATCCTTCAAAGAAAATATTCTATGTTTTCTCCATCATGAACTTTTAGTGCATACAATTGTGATTGTAGGTGTAAAATGGTTTCCTTATTCCTTCCTTCAAATATCATGCACAATTCCTATGCAATTTTTTAAGTTTTTGCTTCACTGATGTGTGCTTAAATTTCATTAGGTATGCCAAATAGAATTAACATAAGAGCTTTAGCATCATCATATTTGAATTTTTTTATTCATGTTTTATCTTCTGGAATGTTTCTTTGTCTATTCACCACATCTCAAAGTTTTTCAACAATAAGTATTGACCTCGTCTTATTTTTCCATGGAGTAAAATTAGTCCCCTTTAATAATTGAGATTCAAAAAAAAATTCTTGTATTTGCCATTTCCTTTGAAGTTGACAACCTTATAGCTCCATAATTGAAATTAGGAAAAAAAAAAAAAACTAAATTTTGCAAAAAAAATAATAATTTAATTTTTTTAAACCTTTGAGGTAGTAATCCTTTCAACTTCAATTAAATTTTAAAAATTTAAAGTTTAAAGTTTTTCAAAATTTTCTAAAAACTTTAAAACTTTAAATAATCATCAATCTTTTAAAAAATAAATCACTCCACTCAAGAAACTTTAATAAACCTTTTAACTCCAACTAATAAAAAATAACTTTAACTTTTAAATCAATAACTATCTTTAACTTTAACCTTATCTCTCCACTTAAATCTTAATTTATTTTTTTTAAATAATTAACTATTTAATCCTTGCTACTCCACTTTTAAAAAATAAAGCCTTAATAATTTTTTCAAAAACAATCCTTATAACTCCTAAGATTTAAATTTAATTAAATAACTTTACTAATCTTCTTTCCCCCTTATAACTCCTAATACTTACATTTATCAAATAACTTAACTAATCTTTTTTATTTTTATTTTTTTACCTTCTTATGAAAGTAAATGAATATGCATACTTTTAATTTTTGAATTCAATGCTTCAGTTTCAAAAACTTCCCTCCAAAGTTTTTAAATCCTCCGAAGGCAATTCGTTCTCAAACTCCTTCTTAAGTATTTTTAATTGAAGCTCACTTTGACTAAATTAATGTTTGCTTTAGCTTCTACTTTGAACGAGTTAATCAATGCTTAGGTGAAATGCTTTATGTAACCCTAGCATACCAATTGTTGCTTGATGAAGCTTACTGCCAAATGGTGAATACTAAGACGTTATTGTTGTTGTTTTATCGCCTCTTCCAATCGTTACACTGTTATGAACATTACTTCATTCCATTGCTATGGATGTTGTTTCTTTCCACTACTATGGGCGTTACTTTCATTACGCTACTTTAGACATTGTTGTTACTTTATTTCTCCACATATATCTTCTTGTGTGGATGTTTTGTCTCTTCGTGTGACTCTTGAGACACTTGAGCTTCTTTCAATTGCTACTACTTGTTCCTCAAGCTTTTAATGGTGCTATTATATTTTTGTTGTCATCACACCAATTTTATCTACAAGATATAGAGATGTCCTTTCTCATTGACAATGTAACTCTCGAGCGGATCCTTTTGCTTGGAATGGGTTTTACAAAGGGACACATCCCTTCACCATTCACACCTTTTAGATAGATGTAAATAGGACAAGGAGGATGCTCCAAAGATCATCGAAGAACATTAATTTATTATATTGTGGGTTTCTGCCTTTCAATACAAACTATGATTCTATTCAAACAATGATTATTTTCTGCATTCAATTCATATTTCAAGTTGCAGGTTCATAACGGAGACATTGTCACAAGGCCTTTGTTATATTTGTTCGCTATAAAAATATTATAATGTTTGTTGTACATTATAATGCTTACTTTTCTACACTCCTTTATAAATTATCAGGCCTCTGTTATATTTTTTTGGTTCATTGTAAATGCTAAGTGCTTACTATTCGCTGCTAAACCTCTTCTCACCTTGCTTTAAAACATTAATGTGCTTGTTGTTTGCTACTAAATTGTTACTAGGCTAGATTTCTTTAAACTTGCATTATCTTGTTGACCTTTTAGTGATCATTTATCTTCATAGACTACTTTGCTTCGTGTGCTCCTTTATTATATACTCGATATTGTCTTTTCTCTTTCTTTCTACAACAATCAACTTATCTTCTTACTTATTTCCTTTCTTACTTTTTGCAATATCAAAGTTTATCAAGTTCTTCTTTCTTATAATAATCTATATCAAATACTTTAAAACTACTTCTTCTCTTTTACTTTCTATCAAATATTTCTTTATGTAAATAATCTATTTTCTTCAAAATCCTTATATTTTTTTTTGATAATCTCTTTCTCCTTCAAAAATTAAAAAACTTCAAACTTCTATAAAAAAAATATATATATACTTTTTAAATACTTTTAAACAAACTACTTGAATTCATTATCACTCCAAACTTCGGAAAATAAATCTTCTAACTCTTTTAATATTTCAAATAATAATTTAACTAAGTAGACATCCTTATTACTCCATAAAAAATTAAAACTCAAAAAACTAAATACTTATCACTCCATAAATGAATTAAATATTTTAACTATTCTATCATACCTTATAACTCCTTCATAAACTTAATAAAATATTTAATTAAATATTTAGCCTTTTAACTTTAGAATACCTTTTAAAATGTATGTAACTTTAAATTACTCATGGTTTTTGAATTGTTCTTGTGCTCCGATCTCCACGCTTGCTACTATGAAGTGAATTTTCATAGCACTTTATGGCTTTGATACCATTGTTAGCTTTCCAAGTAGATTAACTCACAAAAATATTTATCTAGGATCAAGTCTAAATTAAATATATGTCACTAATAAAAATAAAAATGAATCTTAATACAAAAATATCTTACAAATATATCTCAAATATATACAATATCAAAATATTACAAGAATGATTCAAATTGATTACATTGCATGGAGCTTTATCTCCAATATATAATTTTACATGACTTTTTAGCACTCTGATTATTGCTCTCCTCTAGCATCTGGGAGATGCATCCTTTCATATTCCTCATATTGAGACAAAACTCTCATCTTGCCACGTATCAATGTGACCCTTCATTGTCTCTTAACACCTTGCACTTTCTCTCATATTAACGCATACATTATATAAAATATAATTCAACTACCAAACTAATATTTACAAGTGGGCCAAATAATGTAATACTTCCAATAGGATTGCTCACCAATATTGCAAGTGATATACAAGGGTATCTCTCCAAGCATAGAGGTAGGTGGAATGTCATCCTTGAATAAGGATATAATTGAATGATTCACACTAAGTGACCCCACTATATTGGCCAAATCATCCAAAGTGATGTTTTTGGGTATTATTTGTTCGTTTAAAAGCTTGAAAAAATATATCTACGATTTGGAGAGGTTTGCAACAACTCAAGTATGAAGATCTTAGCTAGTGTGTCCTCTAATTGTTGCTAAAGGTTAAAAGGGTTTTTTTTCTTGCGTTTTTAAAACCAAATGTGGTTCTTTATGAGTGTTTGCACATCTTGACCATAAAACTAGGGGGGTCAAGATGTGGTTCAGAGGCTTGACCCTTCTCCCTTACCTGTTGCATAATTATAGTGCAAATATGAATCATCCCTACCATATTCTTATCTTGTGGAGGGATATATCTTTACTGCACTTGATTGACAATGTTTTGTCCATGTTTAGGTAAGGGGTCATAGAATATCCACAAATTTTGGTTAGAAGATGTTGCTTGTTCAAGACTATCAACCACTAGATGGCATTGATCAACAAGATCTTGTACCACATTCTTGAGAGTGATACACTTATTCGTGTTGTAACCATTAGTGAAATGAAAAGCACATTGTTGATCAACCCTGAACTAGGAAATATTCTCCCTTTCAAGTTCATGTTGTCTTATAGGGGGTATCTCTATCATCTTAGTCTCTAATAACTATGTCAACATGAAAGATAGAGACTGATTTAACTTCTTAAACTTCCTAAGAGGCTTTTCTTGAGTTTTAGCTAACATTAACTTGTTTAAGATTATAGTGGTACTAGTGTTTTCTACTTTAGAATTGGTGTTAAATCGAGAATAAATAATGCCACCATACATAATATGTTTGTTCTTACAATGTCCTTTAGTATAGGGGGAAGGTGATTTTTCCTCTTCTTTCTTGATTTTCAGTTGCCCTATTCATTGAAGAGCAACTTCCATTTGTTTTGCAAGATCAATCACATCATAAAAATACACAATAAAAGTTATCTCTAAAGGATATGCTAAATGCTCTTGTAAATTACATATGAAGATATGTAATAACTCCTTTGGTGGTAAAGCAAAAGGTAGTTTTCTAACTAGCTTTGGCCACTGAGGCAAGAATTCACTAACAGATTCATTTTTCCCTTATTTAAGTTGATACAAACCATCAACTGTATACTTTTTTATGATGTAATCGATGAAATATTGAATGAACATTTCTACTAGATCAAAAAAAATTTGATCAAGTGGTGGGGTAGTTGATAGAACTATTCCAAGGCTTCACTGCCAAGACTCATGGGAAAAACTTAAATAAAAGTAATTCATCATACTTGATGTCATGACTTGCTGCTCTCAAGATTCAAATGTATTCTATAGGATCGTCATCTCCCTTATATAACCAAAACTTCAGTGGGATAAAGGTCAAAGGATAAGGTCTATTTTTTAAAATAGTCCTTGTAATAATACTTCTTAAGTGTACCTCCTTAAATAGAGGCTAACTATTTTTTAAATTCTAAGTTTTCTTTTTCTAATTGTTCTAGCTTAGCATTGATATTCTAAAATCTAGGATAATGCATTGATGGTACTATAGAATAGGACTAATGGTTAATTTAAGGGTAATACTAAGTATTTTTATGGGATGATCTATAAGGGATTATTGTGTTGCTAACTTCAGGATTACCTTGGAAAGGAATGTTAGTAGAATAAATGTTAGTAAATGAGAGGTTAGTTTGCACATGCATGCTATAGAATGGGTTAGAAGAAACCACATTTGAAGCATAAGATATTCTAGGGAGAATTGGACTTGTGGTTAGCTTTGGTGTGGAGAAACTAGAGGGTTTAACTTGAGTTTCTCTATGTTGGGAAGTATAGATCCAAATTACCTAAAGAATATGAGATACTTGGTGATATGCTTCCTAAGTTTATGGTGACAATTGAGTCTCACTGTTGAGTACTCATGAATTTTGATCTAGGTTGGTGCAAAAGTTCTAGAAGAGGTTCTTCTATGGAAAAATGAAGTTGTTCTTCTACTTTAAATGTGGCTTCCATAATTTCTTTGTTTCCTTGTAGAAAAGTAGCAAGGTGGTCTATGGATTTGAATACTACCTCTCCTTGTTCATTGTGAATAGGAGAAAGAGTCCCTAGAAGGAGGAGCTTCTTCCTCTTCTTCCTCATAGGTAGGGTTTTCAATCAAAGGTTGCTTCTCTGGAAGTTCATATAAAGTGATCAATTTTTGTGTCATTTTTCATGCAATGTTTTGAGTGATATAGGGAGGTTCACACATGGAAAATGAGTTAAATTTATTAAATTTTGTTTTGATATTACTTATAGCAAAGAAGAAGAAGATGTTTGATATACTTATGTCACCTTGAAAAACAACCCTCCTCATCACTTCCACTAGTCCATCATAATATACTAGACAAGAAGGATTTCTCCCTAAGGTTTGTACATTGGTTTGCTCAAGGGGTCGTTAACCTTCTCCCAGTAGGACTAACAATTGGTTATATTATTATTATATTGAATTAATATGATTTATCTAAACAAAAAATATTAAGAGATCTTGATTAAAGTGTAATAGATTTTATCCTGGTTAAGGGATGTTAAGCAACAATATTTTTGGATAAAAGACCCAAGTGATGTTTCACGTTAGGTTCACCAAATACGTGGGATGCTAAAATATTGCACCCATATTGGAAGTGTTGGCCTTGGGGGTGCATTTGCTTTTTCTTGACCTCATCCACACTCGGGCAGGAGAGCACTACTACTAACTTGTTGTTTTTGTGATGACTGTGTTTTGCATGCAATACTATCTTTGGTGGGAGAGTTTTGGGTTCACCAAGAGATTTGTAGATTCCCTAATATATTTGATGTGTTCAATTTTGACAAGCACCTAAGTTTTGGTAGTCTATCCTAGGGTTTAATATTTAAGATGAGAGTGCAATGCAATACAATATGAAAACATCGATGCAAAAGACAAAGTATTTATCCTATATGCGATTTTACTTTTTATGATTTGCTATCTACTTTACGAAATAAAATATATCTTTTTCTTTTTATTTTTCAATGAAGGCAAAGGTGCAAGAAAGAGGAAATCACACAAATTATCCTAATTCAAAGCTACATGTGATATACTTTTGAATGCCTAGGAAAGCAAGAAAATGCATTATCTAGACCAAGGATTCTTTTTTGTTTTTCTTTTATATTGTCATGACAAAGGGAAAATAACAAAATAGAGCAAACAAAAAATATTATGCTATGAATTGGAATACTGGAGGATAAAAAAAACCTACTTGTTTCAATGTTTGAAGATAATACATCGTTTGAAGTCAAATACACTCGTGTGAATACATTGATCGAAATTCTTTCAGCTAGCGTATTCATGAACACCTTTAAAATAAATAGAAAATGATGGAAATTATAATTTGGGGGCTTGTCAAATAGCAAGAAGATTGCTTCTTCTTGGTTTTCACAAACAAGCCCTCTGTTTATGCAAAAATCAAGGTGTCTTGCCATGGATGACAGGGTATGTTGAGAAACATAGACCTTTTATACTATCAAAAGGATGAATAGGGATAGGTTTTATTGGAATAGATGTTGGGGGATAGGGAATTTGATGGTTTCTTAGAGATATAGTGAATACGTTACCTAAAACAATTTTAGTTGGTAAATTTGCTTTGGGTATTGTAAAGTAGAGGATGACTATTTTTGTTGAGATGATGACATGATGACAATGTGTAAATACATCGTCTAAGATGGATTTGGTCGATGGATTTGCTCAATCCATAAATGAAACAACAATTCTCATCCTAGAATTGCTTTAGACATTCTTTGCTAGAACAGAAAAGGTTTTTTTGGCTATTCTTATTCTACAAGGGCTTTCTAAGGCACCTACATGATAAGACAAGAGAAACTATTACCAAAGTTATGGTTAGATTTGAAAACACATAATATATGAGTTCACTATGAATATAAATTATGAAAAATAAAAATGCTAATGATATTTTATAAGCAAGACCAAATACATGATAAAAAGGTATCATCGAGCTTTCAAGCACAAAATGCCTCCTTTCCTTTGTGGCAAAATTGTTAATGACTTCATGAAAGAATTTTGGCAGCACTTCGTCGCTTGTTGGATTTGCTTGTAAATTTGATAGAATAGATCTTCATTGCAAGGGAGTGTTGTTTTTTTTTGCTCCTCCAAAGGGGTTAATATATAGGATTCTTCCCTCTTAGATTTTTCTAAATGGGAGAGACAAGGTGGCTGGCATGTTGGTTGGTTGGTTGGACTACAAATTGATTTGCTAACTAAGGTAGGTTTAAGGTAAGTTTTTGACAACTTGGGAAGCGAAAAGGAATCCATACCCTCCATTCCCTTCTTATAAATCCTCTACGCTTACAGGTTGTTATCCAAGCAAGATTTACACCCTAACGGGATTCTATAGGTGTAATTTATATTTTCAATTTTTGGGTACAAATACATCGCCTAAACGAATACACCATTGGGCATATTCATGCTACTAATCATTAGAGGTCAAGTCTGGTGCAAGAGGGAAAAAATTGGATGTTCGTGAATATTCCATGCTAAAATAATATTCTCTCTAAGTCGATGGATTTGCCTCTGCTAGGTTTTATCAACATTTTTTGGAGTTGGGTTAATTTTTATGATTAACTTGACCAATTTGTTAGTTTGCATCAAAAATTGGTGTAAAATAGATTATCCGATTTTAGGTATCTACAACATCATAGCTAACTATCTCTATAGGCTAATTTCTATACTTAGATACCTTCCCAAATTATGAACCAATATCCTTTAAATCATTCACTTTTGAGTTTTTTAAAAAAATTGCTTTAATTGTCCTTGCTTTAACTAGAGATTTATCTCCCTAGATAGAGATATGGACCGGTTGCAGAGCATTGTCCTTCCTGAACTCTTGTACTAAGAACATACTAGGTTCAACTTAAAATCCCTTCTTTGAGAGTTAATCAACTTCACTTTTAATTTCTCTATAAATATACCAAAAATCAAAAGCTTCACTTTGATCCACAACTTTCTATTTGAGAGAATATTTTTTTTGGTAAATAAAAAGTCTTCATTAATTACCGGGTTTTGCATGTTAACCCAAAACCTATTACAATATCCAACCTTCTGCTGAGATTGTAGATCCTAGTCATCCTTGAAACTTTCTTACCATAAATTGTGTTGAATCCCCTACAACACCTTACTAACAAAGCACACCCATACCTAAACATAATTGTAAACATTACTTACATTGACAGGAATTGAAGTTTGGAACTTTGCACTTGTGAAACTTGTTGCTTGCCCATTTCCTATTCTTTGTCAGAATCTTCCAAGGCTTACACCCTGTTACCTTCATTTCCAATTTGGTATGATTTAGAGGGAAACCCCATAGTTATTACCAGCTCCATGGGGAAAGAACACCCATTCATCTTTCTCCTTAATGGGTAGGTTTCTTTTCATAACTAATAATGTTTTCCACTTCACGTGGCACACCTTGTCTCCATGTCACCATACTACCAACATCAACACCTATGTTGGCTAATTTGTTAGCTGACCTGTTGGCCTCACAGTACACATGACGAGCCCTCTTGTTCTATCTTACCGTAAAAAAGATCCTCACTTCATGGATGACTCCCTCCATTCTCCATGGAGGTTTTTTGCCATTGGTTAACAGGTTGATGATGTTCATAGAATCACCTTCAATCATAAAGTTACCTTGAGTTTCTTGGGCTACTTGCAACCCTCTCTAAAGGGCTCTAGCTTCTGCTTCGTTATTAGTTCTGATTCCCAATGGTTCAGCAAAGGCCTTGACCAGATTTCCTTGATGATCCCTGATTATTCCTCCAACTCCAGCTCTTCCCGGGTTCTCCTTGGCTGCACCATCAAAATTTAGTTTAAACCAACCCTGGGGGGGTGGCTTCCAAGAAATCCCATTTCTAGGATTGGGCAAAGGAATGGAAGTTTTGTCCTCAATACCTAAGGCCCGAGCTAATTATTTTTCTTGGGGAAGAATTGAGTGGTTCTCATCCACTAAGGTGCTAAGATTTTCTTTCGCAAAGACAATAATCCTATTGAGGATGGTTTTTGGGTTGTGAATGGTATCCTTAAAGGCTCTATGGTTCCTTTCTAGCCAAATCGCCGAGAGAAAATGATGCCAACAGATTTTCCATAGGTACTTAAGTTTTAGGCTAACAAAGGGTTGAGGCCATTGATGGAACACTTCGGATATAAGAGCAAGCTTAACCCACGAGATCCTAAAGGCTTGGAAAAGTTCATCCAGGATGGACTCGGCTATCGAACACTCCATAAACAAGTGTTGGGTTGTCTCCCATCCCGCCCTGCACATGTAGCAATAGTTAGCAATAACCATACCTTTGGATAACATATTGTCCATAGTGAGGATTTTTCCTTGAATCACCAGACATGAAAAAAAGGATATTTTTAGGAATTAAGCCTTTGATCCAAACCAAACTTGGTTGAAATTGTTGACCTTCCACATTGAGAAGAAAATTATAGGCAGACTTAACTGTGAAGTCACCACTTTTAGTCTCAGCCCAAACAATGTGATCTTCATCCTCTCTAGATGGAATAATTTGTTGAGTTAAAATGTTATAAAGCTCTTCAGACTCCGCTTCAAAACCCTGTACTTTGATGTGTTTCCACCTGTTGATATTTATATCCTACCACATATAATTTGCAACCTTCTTCCCAATATGTTGCTCCATATGCTCTTGAATCCTAGCCAAATGAGGATTCTAGGATAACTCCTCAACTCTCACCCATCGATCCTTCCAAAAGTCTATTGTTTGCCCATTTCCTAGAATCCATCTAAGACCTTTCTTGACAAGATCCCTGCTCATGAGGATTTCCTTCCAAAAAGTAGACCCCCTGCTTGCTAAGTTGTCATTAAGGAAGTTCACACCTTGGAGGTATTTCCTCCTAACTATGGCAGTCCATTCATTATCGACCTTAGTCAATAACCGCCACACTTGTTTGGCTAACAGAGTTGTATTGAGATGAGCAACTCTCCTCAATCCTAACCCCCCATCAACTTTAGGTTTGCAAACCTTGTTCCAACCTACTAAATGGATCCTTTTCTTATCCTCAGTCCCTGACCAGAGAAATTTTTTTTGAAGCTTCTCAATTTTGTGATACACCTTGCTAGGAGTTCTAAATATAGGAAGTAAACGGGTATACTTTGAAGTGAAGCCATAGTTAAAACTGCTTTGCCTGCTTGAGATAACATATGTCCTTTCCAACTTGCTAGCTTTTTTTGGATCCTCTCCAGAACTATGTTCCACATTGATCCTTCAGGTTTCCCCGTAAACAGGGGAAGACCTAAATAGGAGGTGGGAAGGGATGCAATCTGACATTCCATGATCCTTGCTATGCTATTTTGCCTAGGAATGGGGGTATTGATGAAATAAATTTTGCTCTTATCAAAATTCACTTTATGTCTAGTCGCTTCTTCATACATTATGAGAATATTTTTAATCCTTCTTGCCTCAACCACAAAAGCCAAAGTCAGTAGCAATGTATCATCAACAAATTGTTGATGTGTCACCGAGGTAGTTAGCGATGTGGCTTTGATACCTAATATGAATCCAGCTATCGCTGCTGCCTTAATGGTTCTTCCCAAGGCCTCAGCAACAATGATGAACAACATAGGACTTATAGGATCTCCTTGTCTTAGACCACATTTGCTTTGAAAAAAACCTACAGTAGACCCATTAACCAAAACTAAAAAACAAGGCTTAGAAATACACTCTCTTATTAACTTGACCCATTTCATGTTGAAGCCAAATTTTCATAAAACTGCCTCTAGGAATTCCCAATTTATCCTGTCATAAGCTTTGTTCATGTCTAACTTTAAAGCCATGACTACTTTTTTGGTCTGAGCGGCTATATGAAGAGCCTCATGAACAGTAATAACTCCATCTAAGATTGATCTTCCTTGTACAAAACTTCCTTGACTTGGATCAATGATAACCAGTAGAACTTTCTTCAAACGGTTGGCTAAAAATTTGGACAAAATTTTATAGGATATATTACACAGGCTAATCGGCCTAAAGTTAGCCATAGTCTTGGGTTTGGGGCCTTTAGGGATCAAAGCAATGAAAGTTGAATTAAAACCCCTTGGAATATGATTTGAAATTTGGAACTCCTTGATTGCAGCAATAACTTTTGCTCCAACAATATCCCAAAAACTTGGAAAAATCGTGATGAAAACCCATCCGACCCAGGAGCTTTGTCAGGATCCATGTTAAAAAAATCCTCCTTGATCTCTTCATCTAAAAAAGCTGTTGTAAGAGACTCATTAATCATTTCATCAATGAGTTATGGAATGAATTGGAGGAGAGAGTCCTTTGCTTGGGCATTGTAGGCCCGTTCTTCACCCAATAATGAACTGAAAAATTAACAGCCTCGTCCCTGATCTCCTGAATGTTTTGAGTTGAGAATCCATCCACCTTAGTTAAATTTCTAATATTATTGTTGCTTCTATTGCTCAATGTGGTAACATGAAAAAATTTTGAATTAGAGTCCCCTTCCTTTAGCCATAATGCCCTTGATTTTTGCCTCCAATACATCTCTTCACAAGCTAAAATATTATAAAACTCACAAAGGGTTTCCTTCTCTTCAGTCCTTATCGCCTCATCATAGGTTCCATTTTGGATTTTTCTTTCTATTATTCTCAGTTTTCCCCCACTACTCTCTTATTCTCAAAAACATTTCCAAAGACTTCTTTATTCCATATTCTAAGGTTGTTTTTCACCATCTTAAGTTTTTGAGATAGTTTGAAGGAAGCACTTCCCTGGATAGGCTGCTGCCACCATTCCTCTATTCGTTTCTTGAAGTTCGAATGTTTAACCCACATTGACAAAAATTTGAATGGATTTTTAAAGGAGTTAGCCTAAAATGCCTCCCATAGAATAAGATTATGGTCTGAAGCGCATTTAGGAAGGGCTTGTAATGTTGAATCACCAAACATTGTTGTAGCTTCCTTGGATAAAAAAACCTGTCCAACCTTTCTTGAATCGAGTTGACTTCCTATCCTCTTGTTACTCCATGTAAATTTGGCTCCTTTTAGTCTTACATCCATCAATTCATTTGTGTTAATTAATTCATTGAAGTCCTCCATGCTCCTTGAGGGTAACCCAGATCCTTCCTTCTTATCATATGGGTAAATGGGGGTATTGAAATCTCCCCTAATCACCCAAGGAATGTCTTTAAAATCTTGGCTCAAATACCCCAAAAACTCCCACAGTTCAATCTGCCCTTGGACAGAGGTGGGGGCATAAACATTTGACATAATACAATTCTTATTAGTATCAAAATCATGAAATAATACGCTTAAGACTCTTTCATTTTCTTGAATAATATTTCCTTCTATTTTAATAGGATCCCATAAGATCATGAGGCCCCCAAATGATCCTCTCGCCTGTTGAAATGCCACTTCCCCTTGCTTCCAAATCCTTCTAGCTATAAGTGCTTATTGTGCCACATCTGTTTTGGTTGCTTGAAGAAAAATGATAGTAGGATTCTAATCCTTCCTTATATACTTCACCATCCTTTGTTTTGGTGGGCCGTTTAGGCCTCTCACATTCCATGAGAGAACCTTCATTTAGACTGTTTGATATTTTTTCCCCTTCCCCCTTCCCCGATCCAAAGGGGGTTTGTCAATTTTGCTATTATCCTAGCCAAGAATAGCTTGCTGTAACAATGTTCTTTGCTTTTCGTTTGCAATTTCTTCATTGATTATCATTCTATAGTGCTCTGTTGTAGATATTCTCCCTTTATTTCTTTCACTTCCATAATCTATCGGAGGCTTGGTGGTGCTTCTAGTTTGTTTTGGACTGAAATGAGGGGGCATATACTGTGATAGTCTAGGGCTTGAACCTTCTTCCTCATTTTGGGGGTTTTCAATTCCCTCTTCATCCTCAGCCTTGTTTTGGTTCACCTCTCCTATCTGATTCCTAAACAGGGGGTTTTCCTTCAAGGAACCTTTTACCGTTGGGCTCGTCTTATAAGGTATAATTTGCTCCACTACCAGATTAGGAGCTACATTCCTGGCTATTGTTTCCACAACTTCGACTCTTGACTCTATTTTTTTCATGTTTAAACTGAAATGACCTGGCAATTTTTCTTCATTTTGAGCATAGCTTTTGGGGCTTTTTTTCATAGTTGTGGATGGTCCCTATTTAGATGGGGAGTCTAGGGTTTCAGGAAACTTGACACTGATGGTATCATCCTTACTATTTTCTTTTTCAACTTCTAGATTTTCTAGGATATCAAACATGTTCAAGTTGGGATCTTTATTACATACCTTATGATTTTTGCCTCCCTCATTATGTTGCTTTCCTTTCTCTTGGATTTTTTCCAGTTCTATGTTGGCTTGGTTAGCCTGGTTATACTTAACTTGTATGTATCCTTCCAAGTTAAGATGCTGTCCTTGAAACTTTGGGATCCCTCTCCCATTAGCTTTCCCCAGAAAACCTTCTCTCATGGCTTCCTTTTTTGCAGTTATTGTCAGACATTGGGCTTGAAGGTGGCCCTGGGTTTTTCACATGCTACAAAATGTTCGCTTGTTCTCATACTCCATGGGCTGAATCCTTAGAAACTCTCCATATGATAGTTCCACCTGAGAAGGTAGCTCAGAATCCAAGTTTGCATTTACACAGATCCTGGTGTGCGTCAGTCTAGTCCTTGCCCAAGTTGAATGGTCTATTGCCACGAGCTCTCCTATTGTCTTTGCTATGCCACTAAGCCAGTACTCATTAACAAACTGGGCTGGAAGGTTTGGTAAGCGAACCCAAATGGGTTCTATATTAATTTTCTACTTCTCAGGGTTGAAATCCTCCCCCCACTTCCTCATAAAGAGGCTACGCCTTCCTAGAAAGCAGGG
Source organism: Wollemia nobilis (assembly GCA_028583015.1). NCBI lineage: Eukaryota > Viridiplantae > Streptophyta > Pinopsida > Araucariales > Araucariaceae > Wollemia > Wollemia nobilis. The sequence continues at coordinate 1,769,981 of JAQPPZ010017067.1, forward strand.
TCCTCCTGTCAAGATGCGCTCTACATCATCTTTGTTGTTGAGTCTTATCATAAAAAAACCTCTTGACATGGCTAAGATTTCTAAGCTTCCTAAAGTTTTCCACTTTGTCGCGGCCCATGAGCGAATAGTCTCAATGTCCGGCCTTCCTCCCAAAAACTTGCCAATTAAGGATGATGCCTCCAAATCCAAGAATCTTTCCATAATCTCCACTAGCGCATTTAACCTGTTATTGTTTGGTATTAGGGGCGGTAGTTCACTGACTAGCTCCTTATTTTCCTCTTTCAGCATTTCCAAAAATGTTGGGCCCTTGTTGCCAGCTCCCGAACCCCAGTGGGACCCTTTGTCTGAGGGTTTATCTGGAGGATCTATACCTTTAGCCTTTTCAAACTAAGCTAACAAGGGATCCTTTTCCTTTCCAACTATAGCATTCTGCCCTATCTCTGGATCTTCTCCTTCCGTTGGTTCAAAATTCCTACCTGCCATTTTTGCTCCTCCTCCACTTCCTCCACCGCTCCTCATCTCTCCCTTCTTTATATTTTCTTCATTTGAGAGAATATGGGTTGTAGATCAATTATTATATTATTAAGTTAACATGAATAAATATGCTAAACAATATTTTATTTTTTTGCTAAATAATAAGGGGTTGTACTTGGGTCCCCCACCCTTGAGAAATTACATATCTATTTTTTAGAGCTTGAAAGTTTACAAATAGAAACACTTCTCATCTCAATTGATATGTTATAGCTAGAAACCTACATCATTTTACATAAAATGTTTGAATTCTTGATTTTCATTTTTTGGATCTTTTCAAATCTATGTATGAATACATTTAATCCAAAAATTAGCATATTTCTTGACATTTTCCTATAGCAACCTTCACAATGCCAAATTTTCACCTCTACCATCTATGCCTTGCATCTTAGTAGAGTAATATTTCCAAAACATCGCACTATCAAAGTTTGCTTTACCAAATCTGGATTTCTAGTTTCCTTCCTGAAACACAAGTGTAACCACAAAAATTATAATAAATAGTCTAAATGAAAATACATTATTGTTACAAAATAAAGTAGATATTACCAATGGAAAATATTAAAGTAAATCTTAATCAATAATTGATCCAGGAAATCAACATTATTTTATCAACTTCAACTAAACTTTCTACTTCCTCTAGCCATGGAAAGTAGAATTTAACTTCATGATCATCAAACCACTCTATTGGCTAGCCTACTTCCACATGTGTTTCCTTCCCTTAATATATGTGTAAACCTGATTTCTTCAAACTCTTTAGCAAGATCTTGAATGTCCACAATTATCTCTTGTATGCTCCATGGGGCCTTTGCTTTCCTCAAAATCGTATTTATAACTATGAGAGAATCACCTTCCATCCATACTCTATTCCATTTTATTTTTTTACATATTTTTAACCCTTTTAAAGTTTCCCAAGCTTCAACTTTATTATTTGTCTTAAATCCACTATTGAAAGCCTAATGACATAAAATCTCTCATCTATTATTTCTAATCATTCCTCATCCTACTACTAGTCCTGGATTTCCTTTAGATGCTCCATAAAAATTCAATTTAACCCACTCCACAAATGGTGGTTTCCACTTTATATTATCCTTATTTTTGCTTCTCTTGTACCCAACATCATAATTCCATTTAATGACTTGACTCCATCTATCAAGGCTCTCTACTTCTAAATTAGGGATTGGGTGAGTTGATAGGGTTGGTTTAGACTCCTCTATGGCTAAATATATCTTCATTTTTCATTACCTCTAAATTGCTTTCCTTTCCTTTAAATATTCTTCTATTCCTTTCTAGCCATATAGTCCAAAATATTGTATCTTTTGATATATCCCATATTGTTTGTAAAGCCTCACTTTTATAAGTGATATACCATTGCTATAACCAATATTTAATTTTTCTATTCATCACCATGCATTTACCAAATATATTAAGAATCCATTGCCATAAATTCTATACTATTAAGAAATGTCCCAAGAGATGGTTTATACTCTTCTCCTCCTTTTTATAAAAAATACATTGAGAGGTTCCATGAAAACCCCTTTTCATAAGGTTATCCTAGGATAAAAATATTCCATGACCTACTAGCCAAATAAACATTTTGACTTTAGGAATGTTTGGGCTATCACAAATATCTCTCCATATTCTAGTGATATTATTATTTTGTTGGTGTTGAACATTATATACTTTTCTTGTTGTGTATTCTCCTAAGCTATTCAACTCCCAAATCAATTTATCCTTGGATCCCCTTGGAATAATCACAGTTGTTATCTTTCTAATCAATTTCCTCCTAGCATTAATATCTTGTATACTTGTAAAAAAATATTCTTTCCATTTGTATCTTCCTTCTCGATCCTTGTACAAAATGTTTGAAACCCTATCACCATATTTATCTTGAAGTAATATCATCCAAGGTTTCAAAATTGGATCTAAATTAAGTGGTTTTTTATCACACCAAGTATCCATCCAAATATAATTTTTTTCTCTAATTCCCACCACCCATATTAAATATTTAATCATAAGATCAATAGATTTTTTAAACCATTCCAAAGAGAAGAACCATTTGGAAGAGAGAATGCAATAAATATTAAACTTGGGTCATTGGGATCAACATACTTAGAAAAATTCATGTCCATTGTCTTTGAATTTGTTTGTACAATCTCCAAATAACTTTTCCCCTGAGAGCTAATTTTGCATCTCTAAGAACTCTTAAACCAAGACCTCCCCTAGTTTTATCATCACACAACTTGATCCATTTCACCAAAGAAAATTTCCTTTTATCATGTAAACCTAACCATAAAAAGGATCGCATAGATTAAACATTTTTCAACTGATTTTGGCATAGAATACAATGACATATAATATGTTGGAATGGCTTGTAAGACTAACTTAATTAACTACACTCTTCCTACTAATGATAACCATCTACATTTCCAAGCTAGAAGTTTATTCTGAACTTTACTAATAACTAGATTCCATAAATCTATCCTCATTCTCCCCTCAAATAAAGGCATACCTAGATAAGTTGTTGGTAAATTTACCTCCTCCATTTGAAGCAACCTACAAATTCTTGATTTGATATTAGAAAGAGTGTTAAGGAAGTAAATTTTGGATTTAGTCCTATTAAATTTTTGCCTTGAAGCTCTTTCGTACTCTTTTAAAAATTTATTCAAATCTTTGGCCTCATTTATCCTTGCCCTTACAAAAAGGGTTGTATCATCTACAAACTATTGATGGGTGATGTTATCGATGTTATTACTAACCTTAAGTCCACTTATAAGCCGATCTTTGCAAGCCTTATTTAAGTTCCTACTCAAAAATTTAGTCATAATAATGAACAAATAAGGAGATAGAGGATCTCCTTGTCTAAGGCCTCTCTTGGCTTAAAAATATTTTAACACTAACCCATTGACCAAAACTGAATACTAAACTATAAAGACATAAGCTTTAATCCATATTTTTTTATTTGTTCCCGAAACAAAACTTATCTAAAATTGTAAAAAGACAATATCATTTAACCCTATCATAGGCTTTACTCATATCAAGTTTTAAATATCATTGCTTTCTCTTTTCTTAAAGTTGTTGAATGTATAACTTCACGAGCTACTATGATATCATCCAAAAAATTTCTCCCTTTCAAAAAACCTCCTTGCTCTTCTGAAATGATTTTGTCTAACAATGGCCTTAATCTATTTGCCATCACTTTGGAAATAATCTTATATGTCATATTACATAGGCTTATGGATCTAAAAGAATCAAACAATTTAGCATACTTATTTTTTGGAATTAGGGTAAGACATGTTGTATTTATTTTATAAGGTATGTATTATTTTACCATAGACTATTCCATTACCACCAATAAAGAATTTTTCATGATGTCCCAATTATGTTGGTAAAAAGCTACAGAGAGCCCATCTGGACCTGGGGATTTATCCTTATTAAAAGAGAAAAGAGCTAAATGAACTTCTTCTAGAGTAATAGGCTCCATCGGTTTCCTATTGTCTTCATTCGTTATAACTGAAGGAACATATTGAAGAATTTTATAATTAAGAACTTTGGTCTCCTCTGAACCTAAAATATTATGATAAAAATACTTTGCCTCTTTTCTAATTTCACTTCGATCTTCAATTCAAACCCCTTCAATTGATTTAATTATACTAATTTTGGAAGTAGATCTATGTGCTCCAGTTGATTGTGTTTTAGTTTAACATTTTATGATGGTGGTACAACTGGTATAATCATTCTAGGTTTGTTTCTTTATTTCATTTCTTTACATTTGGTTTGTTTTGTTTATGCTTAGAATCTGTGTTATATATTAATACCTATTTTGATTATTGTATTTCTCCTCGATGTATGCAACTAAGAGGATCGAGACTCAATGAAATGGAACCCAACCAGTGACACATGATAGAATGTGATAGATCAGACGCTCAAATGGAACAATTAAAGAAGAAGAAGTTGAACATAAACTTATACTAATAGGGGGGTGAACAGTATAAGATAAAACTTTTTACTTTTCAATCCAAATGATAACAACAATAATATCAATGCAGTAATAAAACAATGCATAAATCATCACACATATGAGAGACACATATTTAACATGGTTCACATAATATGGGCTACATCCATGGAGAAATATTTCTTATAAATTTCTCAATAAATTTCATGGGCACCAACCCACAGGAGACACCAATCCCCTATTACAATGTTTGTGGACACCAATCCATAGGAGACACCAATCTCCTCTCAAGTTCGTGGACACCAATCCATAGGAGACACCAATCCCCTCTCAAGTTTGTGGATACCAATCCACAAGAGACACCAATCCCCTCTCAAGTTTGTGGAAACCAATCCATAGGATACACCAACCCCATATCAAGTTTTTAGACACCAATCCACAAGAGACACCAATCCCCTCTCAATTTCATGGATACTAATCCACATGAGACACCAATCCCCTCTCAAGATCATGGACACCAATCCACATGAGACACCAATCTCCTCTAAAGTTTGTGGACACCAATCCATAGGAGACACCAATCCCATATCAAGTTCGTGGACACCAATCCATAGGAGATACCAATCCCCTCTGCTGGTTTGTGATTTTACTCAGGTTTATCCTAAAATATTGCTCACAAACCTACTCACAAACACTGCTTCAAATTTGCTTCAAAACCTGCTCAAATCTGCTCCATAATCTACTCACAAAAACTGCTTAAATCTACTCCATAATCTACTTACAAAACTGCTCAAATCTACTCCAAAAATTGCTCGTAAAACCGATTTTAACAATGCTCATATATTACTAAATATTGCATATTGATATCATCAAGTTCTTCACCTATTCTTCAATGTACTTTCCTCAAGTAAAGTAATTCAAATATATTTACCCAAAATTATTTTATATTCATGAACATATAGAAAATGATATGCACTAACAAATGCCCAATATGTTCTTCACGTTCATTAAGTTTGGTTCTTCCACATGTCTCACATTAAAAGGTAGCTCTAGTCTAACACTTAATAACTAGACTTACAATTGTTGATTTGCACAATTTCTTCCCTTTTGTAGATAGCTGAAAATGTCCTTTTCAATTGAACCTTTTCACATTAGCCTTGCACTATGTGACACTTTGACTTGCTTTAGAACAATCCTTCTATTTAAGTGAGACTATAATATTTTACTTATTTCCACATTCACTTCAAAACCAATCACAATGCATAAATTTATCTTTCTCATCTACTCCCAAAATCAATTACGAACAATGCACAAATTTGCTTCCAAATATGATCTATAACTCTTGCACATTTACTTCCAATTTCAATCAAAATAATACACAAGTTTGGTCACAAATCTGATCTATTTGTACATTTATTCTAAATTTCAACCAAAACAATGTACATCCAATAATTCCTTATACCTCCAACCATATGACAACAAAATATTTTCCTTAACCAAAATCACCTAAGAAAAGAATTATATCACCATACCTCTAAATTTGCCTCAATGATGATTGATGAGCACAAAAAATGCTCATATTTTTACATGGATTTCTAACATATTATATGACATTATTATTATAGAATGTATATTTTATGAAAGTTTTATATATATTTAATAGTAAATTACGTATATTATCTAATATTTGTTTTTAAGTGAATTGTGTACAGATTTAGTGGTTTTTATGGTATTTTAGCATGTTTACGTCAAGGTCCCACTCGGACTTGGCACTTTCAATTTCATAAAGATGAAACATCTGCAGTACATCAGTGGGAAGTGCTAATTTAGGTGCTTGATTTCCTTTGAAGTGCCTAACTTTTATTTGGTGCTTAACTGAGGGGTGTTTGCTTCTCATTAGGTGCCTGCTTCCCATTATGGTGTCTGCTTCCCGTTATGGCGCCTGCTTCCCGTTAGGCGTCTGCTTCTCGTTAGGCGCCTGCTTCCCATTATGGTGTCTGCTTCTTGTTGATGCAGAATTGCATCTCGACTCTAGTTGATGTAAAATTATAGCATGTCCCTTGTCAACAGAACAGAACAAATATTTCAACAATAGATGCAGATGATATTTTAGAAAATATGCATATGAAGGACAATATCAAAGACCATGTGTTATCTATTTTTTAGCAATACGTAAACAACAATGTAAATAGATAAAGCATAATATTAAACGTATTATGTTCTGATAAAAACATAATATATTAAATTAGTCTGAAATTAAATATTTTTTCTTTATCTTCATTTTTCATGTGTGGTTGTAACTATAAAATCAGGAATTGATTTGCTCTCAATGTAATAGGATATGGTTGCATATCTTATAAATATGTAGGCCACCCCTAATAAAAATAATCCTGGATGTCAAAATTATTTTGTAATTTTTTGAAACTATAATATATACATTTGAGTGTTTTTATTAATCTCAAACTAGCGTCCGGTGAATGAATTGATCGAACGAAAGACTACTGGAACTTGGGTCCACTCTAAACAGTACTCCTTCCCCTTTTACCTTGCTTTCTGTAGTTAATTTATTTACTATTTTATTAGATTATTCAATTCTTGTAGTTTCCCCTATTTTCTTAATTTTCCAGCAAGTGCTTGTTTTAATTTTCATAGGTTTATTTTTAGTCGTGTTTATTTTTAATTCATTATTTATTTTTCTGCACTTAATTCTATTGAGTTTGGATGAACTGAAAAATACACAAAAATACCTCTAGTAAACCAATAGACATAAAGGGACTCATTCCTTGTACTACAGACATATATTGTGCGTGATACTCACAAGTTTACGAGCTACCCCAAGTTGACAAATTAAATGGAGGCAATTAATTGAACTGTAGAAAATTAATCAATGTTTTTCCCAACATTTTGGCATCGTTGTTAAGGAGTGTCACAATTGTAATGTATGATCCATAGGTCAGTTAAGTTTAAAAATTATATTTAGATTTCATTGTCTGTAGATCATCTACCTACAAAGCATGAGTCCATCAAGAGCCTAAAAAAATCCAACGAATCATTTATTGAAAAATATAGAAAATACCTCAAACTTAGAATATTATGAAAATATTTATTAAAGAGAAAATCCCATCCATTTGAGTTATCTTATCACAAAAACTCATTTTACGAAATATTTTAGTGACTAGGATGGGAAAAATTTAGCAATTATTTTAGAAGTATTCCAAAAAAAAAGGAAAAACTACCAATACGAAGAATAGCCTCCATAATTAAAACAGAAATAGGAATGTTGTTTAAAAGTGTGAAGAGTGAAATTTTATCTCTTGCTTTATAGCCAGACACATTACCGAAGAAGAAGCAATAATCTGAAGCAATGTCTGCCTTTGTTTGTTCGAGGTGTAAAGAAAATCATGAAAAAAAAATATTTTCGAAGAATACAGTAGAATTTTATGAAAACTGTCACCTGGATCATCAAACCAGGTTGTATCCAAAAATACTAAAATAAAATCTGGAAGAAGTAGAAACTTACTTCGTGGATCTACCTCCACAATTACAACTATCAAAAATCTCAATTTACCAGTTTCACCTTCTACCAGGCCAAAATAGTTGTTGTCATCACTAGAGCTGAATCCCAACAACTGTTTAAATTCACTAGCTAATCAGGGAGTTATAAGAATAAACTCAATGTGTCATAATAGTGTAGAAATAAATTGTTTTGTTGAAAAATCAAGTAATGAAGGACTTCCACTGTATCCTAAAAGGTTATTAAAAACCAAAGAAATGACCCCACCTAAGTTTGATATTATGGAACAGTTAATAAATCTTACTGATATCATTCCTCAAACTATCAGGTTTGTGCATATTTACACTAAATCCATTAGGGAGGTATGTCTCAAGATATTGATATGGGAACCATAGTAAAAAACAATGAAGTTGATAGGTCAACATGTTAATGTAATATTAGACAAAACCTGTCTCAAACGCCTAACTGTAATGATAAAATTTTCAGGCTTAATATTTCCCAACACTTTGGTAAAATTTAACGCTAACATTAGATGTAGAACAAGAAAAATGGTAGTTAATAAAAAACTTTAAAAACAATAGTCATCCATCTGTCTGCACAATCTGCCAATGAGTTAGACAAATATGGTTTTGAGGTCAACCACGAAGATTCTCTTCCTATGTTGTAATATATCACAGAACTGAATAAAGAAAGGGATGGGACAAATGAAGTCTTAATTGTATCAAATTTTAGAAACAAATTAATATCTTATCACAAGACCCAAATTCCAAAGGCTTTCTCGATTACAATCATGGGGGAGACCCCACCTTTAATGTTATCATCCACAGCACGATGAACGCTATTAGAGCGTTCAAATAAAAGAATAAAAAATAAAAATAAAATACTTAGAGTTCTCTTTAACATCATTAGTTTAGGTTTTTTCTTTTTATTTTGTTATGTTTTGTAGGGTAGCGTAAATCTCATCGCAGATTGTAGGCATCCACAATAACCAGACCTACCAGCATGCTATTTTCCTTAAAAAAGTGCAGTCCCTAGGACTTTCCAGGTGGTCACCCATCCCAGTTTTACTCCATGTTATAATGCTTAACTTTAGATTTTTTATGGGATCTGCTACCAGGCGTTCAATAAAACACATCTGTTGCATGCGGTTTGGCACCATGGGCAGATATGCAACACTTGGTCATGGAAGCACCAACTGTGGCAGATAAAATATGAGCTCAGATGGTTCATATATTTCTGTTGAGTATCGCATATCTGCTCATTAGATATTTATGCACATTCCAAGGTCATTAATGAACAAATTTCGAGGAAGGGATGTGTGTCGTCTCACGAAGACATGTTTTTTCTAATATTTTCTTGAATTTTTGCAGAAAACCTCAAATGAATAAATTGCAGTAATCAAGAACCAGTCATATGGAGAAATATTTTCCATATGGAAAATAAGCATGTTGTTCTTTGTTCCAGTACACATGGTCATCATCAAACAACTAATACAAATGCACCACGAACATTTGTACATTATACATGTACAAAACATAATATAGGTGTGTACTTAATTTTTTGTTTTGTATATATATATATATATATATATATATATATATATATATATATATATATATATATATATATATATATATATTTCATAGAAATATATTTTTATAAAATAGTGTCAGCACAATCCCCATTAAATTGTCCATCCAACCATTTAGTCCCATTTGGTATTTTGTCCACATGCAAATATTTTGTTGGGAGAACACTCATGGTCATCATATTAAAAATCTGACACATGCTTTACAAAATAATAGAGTTGTCATATTAAAAATCAAAAGTGGAAAGAACAAATAGATTTACCATGGGGAAAATCCATAAATCATTTGTTTAAAAAGAATGAGCTACCATAGCCAGAAAAAGGAGAAAGAAAAACAGAGCCTATTGAACAATCGTTGCTAAAAATGGAAATTATAAGCACCAGTTGTCACAAGGGCATGCCACTCTTTAAGCATTTGGTGTCACAAGGATGCGCCACTCTTTTAAGCATGGGGGATGATGAGCACAAAAAATGCTCATATTTTTACATAGATTTCTAACATATAATACAACATTATTATTATAGAATGTATATTTTATTAAAGTTTTATATATATTTAATAGTAAATTATGTATGCTATCTAATATTTATTTTTAAGTGAATTATGTGCAAATATAGTGGTTTTTACGATATTTTAGCATGTTTACGTCAAGGTCCAACTCAAACCTGGCACTTTCAATTTCATGAAGGCAAAACATCTACAGTACATCGGTGGGAAGTGCTAAGTCAGGCACCCAATTTCCTTTGAAGTGCCCGACTCCCGTTTGGCGCTTAACTAACAGACGCTTGCTTCCTGTTAGGCATCTACTTCTCATTAGGTACTTGCTTCCCGTTATGGCACCTACTTCCCGTTAGGCACCTACTTCCCATTATGGTGCCTATTTTTTGTTGATGTAGAATTATAGCCCGACTCCAATTGACGTAAAATTACAGCACAACCCCTGTTTTTGGTAGAACATCACAGATATTTCAGTAATAAATGTTGATGATATTTCAACAAAGATGTAAATGAAGGTTAATACTAAATACCATGTGTTATCTATTTTTTAGGAATACATAAATAGTAATGTAAATAGATAAAGCATAATATTAAACATAATTTGTTCTAATAAAAATAGAATACGTTAAATCAGTCTGAAATTAAATATTTTTGTTTTATCTCCATTATTCATGCCTGTTGTTGTAACCAAAAAATCAGGAATTGATTTGCTCTTAAATGTAACAGGGCATGGTTGCATATCTTATAAATATGCAGGCCACCCCTAATAAAAATAATCCTAGATGTTGTAATTATTCTGTAATTTTTTGAAATTGTAATATATACATTTGAATGTTTCTATTAATCTCAAACTAGCGTTCGATGAATGAATTGATCGGGCAGAATACTGTTGGAGCTTGGGCTCACTCTAAACATTACTCCTCCCCCTTTTATCTTGCTTTCTGTAGTTAATTTATTTACTATTTTTTTATATTATTATTTTTTTGCTAAGTAAAAGGTTTATATTGCAAAAAAAGGGTTTTAAGGATCCCTGAACCTATTTACATAAGCAACAGAAAAGCAGTGCCATGCTGGAAGGAAGACTAAGGACCCCAGTAGAAGACCATATTAGTGAAGGTCATGGAAGAGGATGCAGCCTCAGCCTTAGACATACTAGAGACAACCCTATAGACCCAAAAGTGAGGACGCAACCTCATACCATAAGCCGAAACCAAAACCCGAACTTAGATAGAAGGATAAGTCTAAAATAAGAAAATACATAAACGCAGGACATACATTAACAAGAAAAACCTAAAGACCAGTAATACTTAGGCTCCACGCAGGGAAGCGATGAGGGCAGAAAAATGTAAACAAAAAGGAACAAAGGGAGCAGGGTGAGACAGAGGAAGTCATTCCTCAGCCTCAACTTTTTCTTCTTCCTTATCATCCTCTTCAACCATTTCCTTAGGTTCATCATCCTTGGGTTCAGTCTTGATAGTCGCCAAGGTCGGTTCAGCAACAACAATGTCAGCTTGAGTAATCTGATCAGTGTAGAATAGCTTGTGGAGCCCCTCCCTGATGTCCATAGTACAATTCATCATGCAGTTCATCATTGTCATAGTAGAGGCAATAATGTAATCCTTAAGCTTCTTGTTCTCCTCATTGTCATCTCTGATATCAATCACCTTACTCTTGGCAGCCAGGTTCTGAATCCGTGTCGACTTTCTCATCGGTTCCTCACTGCTATCAAACGTAATGCTTTTCCTCGCCTTCAATTTGGAAAGGGCTTCAGTTGCCTTTTTCTTATTTTTCACTTTGGATAGGCGTTCGACAGGGGAATTATTTTTGGCAGGGCTTCTAGGGTCTGGGTTAGCCTTAGGACTGTTGGCAATGATATAAGTGTAAATAACCTTAAACATACCTTGATGCCGGGGAAGGTCATGGTTCTTCTTGTCTCTGTAGGAGGAAATTGAGTGGTTCATGGAGTTTAGGAAGAACAGAGGAATGCTCAAGGGGTTTAATTCTCTAAAATGGTTGACGAAGGCCAAATGATAGGTTTTCATGGGTTTATCAGGGTCATCGACACAAATGAACTCCATAATGGGTTTCATGACAGCATTCTAGGGTATGGACAAGTCACTTCTAAAAAGGCCAGAACCCTTGACTTTCTTAATGATTTTTTCATTTCCTTTGAAATGGTCCAACTCAACTTCCCAATTGTGCTTGTGGTGATGGATGGACCGACCACCTTCGATAAATTGGCCAGTGATGGAAGCAAGAAGGTGAGCATCGACGACGAAATCCCTCCCTCGGATAGACACAGCGCCATTATCCCATGATTTGAGGAAAGCCATAGTTATCTCAATCTCATCACCGGAGAAGAGGTGAAGGAAAGGGAAAAAATGTATGTCCTCAAGGACTGGGTCAGCAAGAGAGTCGCACACATAGGCATTGGGCTCGATATATTCACTCGACATTATGGGGACAATGGGGTGATCGATGACAGAGCGAGAAAGAGACAGGTCGACCGGGGGGAGGAAGGCGTAGGCGAAATGGGCAAAAGTTAAAATGGAGAAGGAAGGGGGAGGTTGAAAAAGAAATGGAGTGGAGGGGTTGGAAATTCAAAGTGAAAAAAGGAAGTGAACGAGGTGAAAGCAATGAAGGGGGGACAAGTGGAGGAAATATGGCTCACACATGGGGAAGGGCAGCCTAACCAAGGAGGGCCGATCACCAAGGTCTAAATAAATTTTTGGAACCATGCGATAGGCTAGGAAATCAACACGCAAAGGGCTGGGAGTTCCAAGGTAGAACCAAACTTTCCACTTCTTTCTTGGTCGAATGTCCAGGTGTTTAAGGATCTTGATAGCGATTTGCACACCTAACGCCTACCACGTGTGGAGCTTGTTGACATGGATGTTGATCTTAGCATGGGCCTTAGACAAAGTCTGAGCATTGGAACGAACACCCCCGCTAACCAAGGAAGCAAGCCTCCGAATCAGCTGCCAGGAGGCGGTGCATTGGAGATAATAATGAAACTTCACGCTATCATCATTGAAATCTGCACACCAAGACCTGCACAAGTGGGATAGATAAAAACATTGATTGCCATGATCGTTAGAGGATGAGCCACAAAAATTTTCCCAAAGGTAAGGACACGGTGGAAGGGTGGTGGTGACGGCAGGGTGTTGGTGAATGGAAAAGATTTCAAGAATAGAGGTAGTGAGAGACATGTGGTGCATGGATCAAGAGCCAGCGTGAATGAAAGCCAATAGAATGACATGAATTTGCTGACTGGGAAGATGATAAAGATGGTGTAACGCATGGGTATTGGGCCGAGAATGACAATTGCTCGTCACGTGATGAGGTGACAGATGACAAAATTTATTGTTGGTTTTGTTCATGAGGATCAGGAGGGATGACCTGGGGATGGGCTTCCTACTGAGGAAGGCTTCTATGATGCTTCTCTTGGTTCACCACTCTCTGGACTTCCTCTGGGAGATTTGTATGCCAAATTTGGAGATTAACCATGCTGACCCCGATATTAGCTAAATTGTCAGCCACCTTATTGGATTCTCTGAAGGTGTGTTGGCAGATGACTTCCTGCCTATTGAGGATGAGAGACCTAGCTTCCTCAATGTAGTCTTTGACTCTCCAAGAAGGGTTGGAATTAATGTTCTTGAGATAATTGATAATATTGAGAGAGTCTCCTTCCACTATCATATTGGTGGTGAAATATTTTGCTAGACTTAAGCCTCTCCACATACTTTTGGCTTCTACCACATGATTTGTCTGTTCACCTAATCCTTTAGCAAAAGCAAGTAAAGAGTTTCCTTGATGATCCCTCAAGATACCTCCAGCTCCAGCCTTCCCAGGATTACCTTTGGTAGCTCCATCAACATTAAGTTTGAGCCAACCAACTAGGGGAGGAGTCCAAACAGTCTTTGGTCGGATGAAGGAGGGAGGACGAACATCCTCTAAAGACAATCCCAACTCCTTTCCTAGGTCCGATTCAGCCTTGGAAGTAGGTTTGGATGAAGGGGGGATGAGGAAGGTGTTCTCTAATGCGAAGGCCAAAATTTTAGCTAAAACAAGCTTTGGGGATTTTGGCTTGAGGGAGAAAACTCTATTATTTCTTTCGAGCCATACTTGCCAAAGGAAGTGGTGGAGGGATATCTTCCTAGAAAAACTGAAGACGAGGGTCGTGGAAAGGGGCAGGCCACTGATGGAAGAGATCTCCTATAGAGCAAGGTTGGGCCCACTATATATGGAAGTGATGGAAAATAGAATCAAGAATGGAAGTGGAAAAGGGGTAGTGGAGGAAGAGGTGGCTGGTGGATTCCCAATCATTAAGGCAAAGATAACATCTGTTAGGAATGGGCATGCCTTTTCTGATGAGATTATCAATAGTGAGGATTTTCTCTTGAATGGCTAGCCAAGAAAAAAAGGAGATCTTGGGGATGAGGTGCTTGACCCAAACTTTGTCAACTGGATGCAAAATATCCTCAAAATCAAGGAGGAGAAGGTATGCCAATTTGATAGAGTAATTTCCACTTTTAGTATGTTCCCAGATGATATGATCAGGTAGCATGGAAGAAGGGATGATAGTGGAAGACAGGAGGGAATTTAACAGATTGGATTCGACAGGTAGATCAGGGTGAGCAATGGGAATCCAGTTTGGAGGTATACTCAGAGTGAAAAATTCAAAGACTTTGTGGCCTATTCTGTCATCAGTAAAAGGTTTGAGTTTGGACAAAATGGGATCATTGAGGAGGGGTCCTCAGGTGATCCAATTATCACTCCAAAAATTAATGCTTCTTCCATCTCCCAACATCCACCTTAGTCCTTTGATGATGAGGGACTTAGTACCACGGATAGAGTTCCAGAAAGCTGACCCTCTGTTTGGGATGCCTTCATTGAAGAAATCACCATTTTGGAGATATTTTCTTTTTATGATGGTGATCCAAGCATTGTTGTCTCCAGAAACCAGCCTCCAGGCCTGTTTGGCAATCAACACAGTGTTGAGGGCATGAATCCTCCTGAGTCCTAATCCCCCTTGAATTTTGGGTCTGCACACCTTGTCCCAAGCCACCAGATGAATTCTTTGCTTGTTGTCAGTGCCTGTCCACAAGAATTTTTTTGTATTTGCTCTATTTTTGCTGAGATTAGGGTGGGGGCCTTGAAAATGGATAAGAAATACACAGGAATGCTTTGAAGGACCACAATAGTTAAAGTACATTTGGCAGCTTGGGACAATAGATTTCCTTTCCACCCTACAAGTTTTTTTTGGATACGCTCAAGAACATTGTGCCACATAGAAGCTGTGGGTTGGCCATAAAATAGAGGAAGGCCAAGGTAGGTGGCAGGAAGGTCAGCTATGGAGCATTCAAGGATTCTAGCAATCTTGATTTGCCTTTGCATGGGAGTATTTAGGAAGTACAATTTGCTTTTGTTGAAATTGACTTTCTGGCCAGCAACTTCTTCATAAAGATGGAGGATAAATTTGATGACTTTTGCTTCAAGGACAGAAGCCTTTGTTGAAAGAATGGTGTCATCCACAAATTGTTGATGCGAGACTAGTGTGGTTTGAGAGGAAGCTTTGATCCCTGATAGCAGACCTGTTCTGCAAGTAGCCTGTATTGTTCTACCTAGAGCTTCAGCTAAGATGATGAATAACATTGGAGATATGGGATCTCCTTGCCTAAGACCTCTACTACTTTGAAAATAGCCTACTACAGACCCATTAATGAGGATAGAGAACCAAGCCGAGGAAATGCAGTTTTTGATAAGATCAATCCAATCGGGATGGAACCCAAACTTGCAAAGGATGGCTAAGAGAAAATTCTAGTTCACTCTATCATAGGCTTTATTCATATCAAGCTTGAGGATGCAAGTGGGGTTTTTAGATTTGGAGGTAGAATGAAGGGCTTCATGAATGGAGATGACCCCATCCAGGATTGACCTACCCTGAACCGAACTCCCTTGATAGGGGTCAATGATGGAAGGTAGGATAATTTTCATTCTAGTAGCCATGATTTTGGTGAGGATTTTGTAGACTATGTTGCAGAGGCTGATAGGCCTAAAATCAGCTAAGGACTTGGTTTTTTGGTGTTTGGGAATGAGGGATATAATGGTGTTTGGTTTTTTGTAGACTATGTTGAATGAGGAATTATATTATTTAATTCCTATAGTCTTCCCTATTTTTTGTAATTTTTTAGCAAGTGTGTGTTTTAATTTTTATAGGTTTATTTTCAATCATGTTTTTTTTAATTCATTATTTATTTTTCTGCACTTAATTCTATTGAGTTTGGATGAATTGAAAATACACAAAGAACACCCCCACCAAACCAATAGGTATAGAGGGACTCATTCCTTGCACTACAGGCATATACTATGCGTGATACTCACAAGTTTACGAGCTACCCCAAGTTGACAAATTAAATGGAGGCAATTAATTGAACCATAGAAAATTAACCAATGTTTTGCCCAATAATGATGATCTTATTTTGCATGAGCTTTCCAAACCTATTTTGACAAAATTAATTTTTCTTTTATTTACCCCTTCAAAAACTGGTTAGCAATTCTCTTTTTCTTTTTTTGATTACATATCAAATCAATCTCTTTAAAAACCCTTAAAAATATGCACAATAAATCTTAAAAATAACTTCTTATATCTCCTTTTTTAAATTCTCAATATAAAGCTTTATTAACAATTAAACCCTTAAATCTCCTTTTTCTAACATGCAAAAATACAATTTAAAATTAACCACAATATACCTTATATCTCCTTTTTCTAACATGTCAAAAATACAATTTTCAAATTAACCACAAATACACCTTATATCTCCTTTTCTAACATTCAAAAATACAATTTTCAAATAATCATGCTACACCTTATATCTCCCACTCAAATTAAATTAAATAAAAAAATTTTGCCCTTACCTCATATAACAAGCCCAGCAAATGCAGAGGAGATTCAATCTCCTAACCTCTGCCAACATAGCACCCTAGCACAAATTGGGCAACCATTTGGGCAACCCCAGCAGGTAGAATCAAACACACAACACAAACTAAATAAGTCCTCAATTTTATCTTCTTCAACTAAAATGTTCTCTCTCTGCCAACCAAAACAACACCTACACGATTTCGACCCTGCAACCCCTTGTTCCGCGGTGCCTTAGTGCTAGCTAGGCGACCGGCTAGGCTAGCCACCCATATGAGACCAAAATGGAAGCACAATATATTTATTCTCTTTTCACTCACAGTCACAAAATGTGTTGTTTTCCTCCTCTTATTCTTTGCTTCGATTTTTGCACGAAGGGGTATACGAATTGCACTTTAAAAACCATCTTTCAAAATGAATTTGTGCTTCATATATATATATATATATATATATATATATATATATATATATATATATATATATATAGCCACCCATATGAGACCAAAATGGTAGCACAATATATTTATTCTCTTTTCACTCACTACCACAAAATGTGTTATTTTCCTCCTCTTATTCTTTGCTTCGATTTTTGCACAAAGGGGTATACGAATTGCACTTCAAAAACCATCTTTCAAAATGAATTTGTGCTTCATATATATATATATATATATATATATATATATATATATATATATATATATATATAT
Source organism: Wollemia nobilis (assembly GCA_028583015.1). Lineage (NCBI taxonomy): Eukaryota > Viridiplantae > Streptophyta > Pinopsida > Araucariales > Araucariaceae > Wollemia > Wollemia nobilis. The sequence continues at coordinate 1,787,694 of JAQPPZ010017067.1, forward strand.
ATATATATATATATATATATTCTTTCAAAATGAATTTGTGCTTCATATATATATATATATATATATATATATATATATATATATAGCCACCCATATGAGACCAAAATGGAAGCACAATATATTTATTCTCTTTTCGCTCACTACCTCAAAATGTGTTATTTTCCTCCTCTTATTCTTTGCTTCGATTTTTGCACAAAGGGGTATACGAATTGCACTTCAAAAACCATCTTTCAAAATGAATTTGTGCTTCATTATATATATATATATATATATATATATATATATATATATATATATATATATATATATGTATGTTTACCTTTATTACCCAAGGACGTCGGTGCCTTTAAATTTAAACCACTTTATATTATAATATTTTAAATCTTATGATTTAAATATTATAATATTAACTTTTAAATCTTTGTCCCTCTCTTGTAATATTTAAATATTTTTGTCCCAAGCCTTTAAACCTTTTTATCCCAAGCCTTTGTCCTTCTCTTTATAATAATCCTTAAAAATATTTTCATTTCTTTGCTTCATCTGAAATATATGCTTGCCTTGGATAATTATCCATTGTTTGTTATTCACCAAGCCCATAGTTGACATTATTGATATATTATCCATCTTTATAAACTTATCACCCTTGAAGAATATTTCCACTTTGAATACCATACTCCTTTGACATCAATGACAACTTAGTATTTCTAACAATATCTCGATTTGTCATTGATGGTAACCCTACAAAACAATTCCTCTTACTACAACTGGATTCACAATCTGCTCCCCCTGACAAGTTGCTTCCCCTTACTAAAATTATCCCCCTTTGAAATCAATGGCAAAGGGCTCCTTGGGGCTGAAATATAAGACACTAAACACAACCCCCTCACCACCTCCTTGTCTTGAGGTGATCAATTTTGAGATGGGATTAAAGTTACTCCCAACTTACAATGCTCTTCTTATTTTTCAATTTTCTTTTTCCAAACTTTTGTAGTCATACCTCTTTGAATATTTTGAGCATTCTTTTTCTTTATTGTCTTTGGAAGTTTTGGGAACACTTCTCTACTACATTTAGCCTTAAGCCTAAATTTGTTGCAGTTGTAACACATGATGTTGTAGTCTTTGAAATGTACAAATAACTTGAAATTTATTTTGATGAATCCATAATCATTCTTACCATGAACCCTGCAATGTACAACTTTATGACAAAATTTATTACATGAGAAACAATAACCCTAGAAGAAATATTCATCTTGTCTTGGAGGATATGGGCGTATGGTTCTTTCTTTGCTTTTTCTGTAATGCTCCATGTTCCTTTATGGTGCATTGTTTTATTCCTTATAAATACTTCCACTTTTCAACATATCATCATAGGTCTTGGACTCTTCTTCTTCAATTACTTTCTTTGATGCTTCTATTTATTTTGAGCTTGACTCCCCCTTTTGTTTCTCTTGACCTTCTTCAAAACAAAGTCTAGTTTTCATAAATGGAGATCTTTGTGCTTTGATAATATCATCCAAGTTTTTTGAGCTTTTCCTAAATTGATATATCTTATCATTAAATTTTTCAAGTCCATTCCTTAAAATGATAACTTCATGTTCTAGTCTCTCACACTCTAGTTCTTTTGCCTTTAACTGTTCAGTCATACCTTCTTCAATTCTCCTTTCCTCTTCAACCTTTACTTTTAAGTCAATGATATCTTGTATAGTTTTACCTTTGTTTTCTCATCCTCTTGTACTTGAGCCTTCAATCTTGAGTTCTTCTTTCTAACCCTATTTAACTCTTCAAGAGCAGCAATAAGTTCCTCTTCTATGTCAACGATGGATTCCTCTTCATCTTCTGAATCTTCCTCTTCTTGGTCTTTAATAACAGGATCATCTTCTTTCCCTTCTATGGCCAAAAATAGAATTTCTTCTTTTACATTATCGAAGAAGCTTTCATCACTGCTACTGGAAGCACTACTTGCTTCTTCAACATAAAAACTCTTCTTGTGTCTTTGAAATATCTTCTTCTCATGTTTGCCTTGATCGTGCCTATTTTTCTTTTCATGATAAAATTTTCTTTTTTTATTTTTCTTGTATTCCTTTTCTTCTTCACTAGTACTACTTCTAGCCTATGGACAATTAGATGCATAGTGACCAAGGTTACCACAATTAAAACATTTCATAGACTGCATACCTTTGTGTTTTCTTGGACCCTTCTTATTCCTTCACACAAAATTAGCTTCTTCTTCACTACTTGATTCTTCACTTGATTCGGGTTCTTTATTATTTGCCTTATTTGAAGCTTTGAATGCTACCTCTTGTTTGGATATTTGATATTTTTTTGTCCTTATCTCATAGGCTATGAGAATCCCATGTAGCTCATCCATGCTCAAAGTTTTGAGATCCTTAATTTCTTCAATTTTTGAAATCTTTGCATCAAACCTCATGGGAAGTGACCTCAAGATTTTTTTAACAATCTTAGAGTCTTCAAAACTTTTGCCAAGTCCATGAATGGTGTTGACAACCTCATCAACACGAAGTAGATACCTAGCAATATCTTCCTCATATTTCATCTTCAAGTCTTCAAATTTCCTCCTGTGGGTTTGAAGTTTTACCATTTTAACCTTGTTGTCTCCTTCATAAGTTGTCTATAACTTATCCCATATTTCTTTTGTTGAAGTGCATTTCATGACTTTCATAATATCTGATTCACATAACCCACTTAAGATTACATTCATTTCCCTAGTATTATTTTCATATGGTTTCTTACCATTTGCATTTGTGGGAGGACTTGTAGATGGAGTGAACGTATTCTCAATAGATTACCATATATCATATCCATGTTCCATCAAATAAGTCTTCATCCTTATGCTCTAGAAAGCATAGTTAGCCCTATCAAACAATGGTGCCCTATTTGACGAAAATCCTTCCTGATGTTCCATGTGTGTTCTTGTAAGATCTTCCTTTAAGCTATTAGACTTTCACGAAGGAACTCGCTCTGATACCAATTGAAGAACACAAGCTTATACTAAGATGGGGGTGAACAATATAAGATAAAACTTTTTACTTTTTAATCCAAATGATAACAATAGTAATATCAATGCAGTAATGAAACAATGCATAAATCATCACACATATGAGAGACACATATTTAATGTGGTTCACCCAATATGAGCTACATCCACAAAGAAATATTGCTTATAAATTTCTCAAAAAAATTCATAGGCACCAACCCACGTGAGACACCAATCCCCTCTCAAGTTCATGGACACCAATCCACATGAGACACTAATCCCCTCTCAAATTCATGGACACCAATCCACATGATACACCAATCCCATCTTAAGTGCGTGGACACCAGTCCACATGAGACATTAATACCCTCTCATGTTCATAGACACCAATCCATAGGAGACACCAATCCTCTCTCAAGTTTGTGGACACCAATCCATAGGATACACCAATCCCCTCTTAATTTTGTGGACATGAATCCATAGGAGATACCAATCCCCTCTCAAGTTTGTGGACATCAATCCACAAGAGACACCAGTCCCCTCTCAAATTCATGGATGTCAATCCATAGGAGACACCAATCCTCTCTCAAGTTCATGGATACGAATCCATAGGAGACACCAATCCCCTCTGCTGGTTCATGACTCTACTTAGGTCTGTCCTTAAATCTTGCTCACAAACACTACTTCAAAACCTACTCAAATATACTTTGTAATTTGCTCACAAAAATTACTCAAATTTGCTCCATAATCTTCTCATAAAAATTGCTCAAATCTGCTCCAAAAACTGCTCACAAAACTGATCCAAACAATGCTTATCTATTCCCAAATCTTGCATACTAATGTCATCAAGTTCTTCACCTATTCTTCAATGTGCTTTCCTCAAGTAAATTAATTCATACATATTCTACCTAGAATTATTTTATCTTCATGAACATATAGAGAATGATATGCACTAACAAATGCCCAATATGTTCTTCACATTCATTAAGTCTGGTTCTTCAACATGTCTCACATTAAAAGTTAGCTCTAGTCTAGCACTTGATAACTAACCTTGTAATTGTTGATTTGCACCTTTCCTTCCCTTTTGTAGATAGCTGAAAATATCCTTCTTTTCAATTGAATCCTTTCACATTATCCTTGCACTATGTGACACTTTGACTTGCTTTAGAACAACCCTTCTATTTGAGTGAGACTATACTATTTTGTTTATTTCCACATTCACTTCAAAACCAATCACAATGCGCAAATTTGTCCTTCTCATCTACTTCCAAATCAATCATGAACAATACACAAATTTGCTCTTCTTATCTACTCCCAAAATCAATCATGAACAATACACAAATTTACTTCCAAATATGATCTATAACTCTTACACATTTACTCCCAATTTCAATCAAAATAATGCACAAGTTTGCTCACAAATCTGATCTATATCCTTTGCACATTTATTCTCAATTTCAACCAAAATAATGCACATCCAATAATTCCTTATACCTCCAACCATATGACAAAAAAATATATTTTCCTTAACCAAAACCCCCTGAGAAAGGAATTATATCATCATACCTCTAAATATACCTCAATGATGATGATCTTCTTTTGCATGAGCTTTCCAAACCTATTTTGACAAAAATAATTTTCCTTTTGTTTGCCCCTTCAAAAACTGGTTAGCAATTCTCTTTTTCTTTTCTTGATTAGATATCAAATCAATCACTTTAAAAACCCTTAAAAAGATGCACAATAAAGCTTAAAAATAACTCCTTATATCTCCCTTTTGAAATTCTCAATATAAAGCTTTATTAACAATTAAACCCTTAAATATCCTTTTTCTAACATGCAAAAATACAATTTAAAATTATCCACAATACACCTTATATCTCCTTTACACCTTATATCTCCTTTTCTAACATGCAAAAATACAATTTTCAAATAATCACGCTACACCTTATATCTCCCACTCAAATTAAATTAAACAAAAAAAAATTACCCTTACCTCACATAACAAGCCCAGCGAATGCGGAGGAGATTCGATCTCTTGAACTTTTCCAACATAGCACCCTAGCATATACTAGGCAACCAGCTAGGCTACCCCAATGGGTAGAATCAAACACGTAGCACAAACTAAATAAGTCCTCCATTCTATCTTCTTCAACCAAAACGTTCTATCTCTCTGCCAAACAAAATAGTGTCTGCACGATTTTGACCCTACAACCTCCTGCTCCGCGGTGCTTTAACACTAGCTAGGTGATAGGTTGGGCTAGCCACCTAAACAATACCAAAATGGAAGTATGATATATTTGTTATCTTTTCGCTCACTACCACAAAACGTGTTATTTTCTTCCTCTTATTCTATACTTTGATTTTTGCACGAAGGGGTATACGAATTGCGCTTCATAAATCATCTTTCAAAATGAATTTGTGCTTTATATATATGTTTGCCTTTATTACCCAAGGACTTCAATGCTTTTAAATTTAAACCACTTTATATTATAATATTTTAATCTTATTATTTAAATATTATAATATTAAATTTTAAACCTTTGTCCTTGAAGAACATAAGCTTATACTTAGAGGGGGGTGAACAGTATAAGATCAAAACTTTTAATTTTCTTTTCAAATGATAACAACAATAATATTAATGCAATAAATGAAACAATGCACAAATCATCACACACATGAGAGACAGATTTAACGTGGTTCACCCAATATGGGCTACGTCCACGAAGAAAATCTTTCTTATAAATTTTCTCAACCAATCTCTTGGAAACCAATTCCCTATTACAATATTTATGGGCACCAAACCAAAGGAGACATAAATCCCCGATGCTCAAGTTCATGGACCTCTATCCATAAGAAACCTTTGTCCCCACTACTCTAGTTTGTGGACCTCTATCCATAGGAGACCTTAATCCTCTTTGCTCTAGTTCGTTGGACCTCTATCCACAAGAGACCTTTGTCCCCTTTGCTCTGGTTCATGGACCTCTATCCATAGGAGACCTCTATCCCCATTTCTTTGTTTTGTGGACCTCTATCCATAGGATAGCTCAATCCCCTATGCTATAGACTGCTTCAAGCCTTTACACAAGGCTTGCTCAATTTTACTCCAAAACCTGCTCTCAACTATGCTCAGATCTGCTCCAGTTCTACACACAATACTTGCTCAAATCTGCTTACCAAAACCTGCTCTAATATCTACTCAGATCTGCTTCAAGCCTACACACAAGGCTTGCTCAAATCTGCTTACCAAAACCTACTCTAATCTCTGCTAAAATATGCTCTAAGTCTACACATAAAACTTGCTCAAATCTACTCACCAAAACTTGCTTTAATCTCTGCTCATATCTACTCCAAGTCTACACACGAGACTTGCTCAAATCTGTTCACCAAAACCTACTCTCAACTTTGCTCAAATCTACTCCAACCCTATACACAAGGCTTGCTCAAATATTCTCCACCAAAACCTGCTCTTAACTCTGCTCAAATTTTCTCCAATCACTTTCTTAAATTTGCTCTTATCCTCTTCACAAAAATTGCTTGAGTTTTCTCACAAAACCAGCATAATTTCTCTTACAAAACCTGCTCAAATTCTCTTGCCAAAACTTGCTTAAATTTTCTCACAGAACCAACTAAAGTTCTCTCAAAGAAAAATAGCACAAAACCTCTTACAACACTTACTTTATTTTGCATCATCGGCCCAGTGATGTAGATGTGCCCTCAACTTTATATTTTGAAATTTCAAACAATTATTCTTTAGTAACTTCGTAACACTGCTTTTACTCAGAATTATTTTATGTCATATAATCAGATAATATCAAATACTCCAAGTATTATTCTGCCATCTCAGACCTTGTCTTGACAAAGACAACAAATGAGTTGCTTCTACTATTTTTGAAATAATATTTGAATCACTAAATATTAATATCTACCTTGTCTTGCTTATGCAGATATCACCATTGTTCATGTTGTTCACGCACAAATCAAATGAAATCAAATTAACACAATTTTTGGCAATGTTTACTGCCTCTGTTTTGTTACATGCTCTACTTTGTGATGACCTCTCCTCTCAAATGGTGATTCCCTTCTTTGATAGCAATGTCAATAACCTTTGGTGGCAATAAATTTGAATGACAACGAATGTCTCATTGACAACAAACCCTCAATTGCAACAATCATCAGGCAAAATCGCTCTTCTCAATGGGTAGCAAATAACAAAGATCTTCTCTTTTACACATAGGAAATTCACTCTTCTCTAATGTATAAAGAACAACAGTGGAACCTCTCTTTAAATGGGACAACGAACAATAGCTGGAACACTTTCTCAAGTGGTGACTAATTCCATAAAAAACAACTCTCCAAATGGGTAACTCAACAACAAACAAAAAACACTCAAACGATGAATGACATGTCTCAAGGTGCAATTGTGAATCAACAAAGCATCTCTCTTTTTTAAAAAAACTTTTGATGGTAGATCCTTTCGTGGTGGTAGTGATTGCTACATCTCTTTTTTAAAATAAGCAAAATCAATCTTGTGAACTCTGATCTCTTTCTTATTTATACATAACCTTTTATTTCTTTTATATATTAAAGGGTCGGTCCACGAAACTTTAATATTCTTTTATATAAACATTTTCATATATTTAAATATTTTAAATATATTTAAATATTTTAGATTTAAATATAAATTTTCTCATAAACCTTCGGTCCATGACACCTTAAAAATTTTCATAATATGTTCACTTCATATTAACCTTCTTATAAAAAAATTTCCCATGATATTTTAATAAACATTTTCATTCCTTTATATATTAAAATCCTTAACCTTTGACCTTTGTAATATAAAACCTTTTTCAACCTTCTTTATAATATTTAAAATAAATATTATAAACCTTCTATCTCAAGCAACCCTTAAATAAAACCTTTGCTCAAATATTATGTCCATCCTTAGGCTTTATATCCTTGAATAATATTCCTGCCTTGAGTACTGTGAACCTTTAACATTAATGACAACTCAATATGCTCAATATTTCCAACAATCTCTCCCTTTATCATTGATGGCAACCCTTCAAAAAAATAATTCCTTTACTGCAACTAGATGCCAAACTGCTCCACCTACGAAGTTGCTACCCCTGACAGGTTACTCCCCCTCACTGAATTCTCTCCCCCTTTGGCATCAATGGCAAAGGGCTCCTTGGGGCTAATAATAATACATTTAGCATAGCCCCCTCACCACATCTCTTGAGGTGATTAATTTTGGGATGGGAGTAAGACTACTCCCAACTTACAATGCTCTTCTTTTTCTCAATCTTCTTTTTCCACACTTTTGAAGTCATACCTCTTTGAAACTTTTGAGCGTCCTCTTTCTTACTTGTCCTTGGAAGCTCCGAAAATTCTGTTCTACACCATATTGCTTCATGCCTAAAATTATTGCAATTGTAACACTTGATGTTGTAGTTCTTAAAAGATGCAAATAACTTGAAATTTCTTTTAGTGACGTCATAATAATTTATGTCATGTACCCTGCAATGTATAGCTCTATGACCAAAAATATTACATGAGTAGCAATAACCTTGAAAGAAATATTCATCTTGCCTTGGAGGATATGAATTGAAGTTCCTCTTGGTGAAGCCATAATCATTCTTACCATGAACCCTGCAATGCATAGATTTATGACCAAAATGATTACATGAGAAACAATAACCTTGGAAGAAATATTCATCTTGCCTTGGAGGGTATGGTCGCATGGTTCTTTCATTGCCTTTTTTGTGATGGTCCCTATTTCTTTATGATTCTTTGTTTACTTCCTCTTTTATACTATCACCTCTCAATACATCAGCATAGGTCTTAGGCGCTTCTTCAATTTCTTCCTTTGATTCCTTTATCCCTTATGAACTTGAATTCTATTTTTGTTTTTCTTGACCTTCTTCAAAACCAAGTCTTGTCTTGATAAATGGAGATCTTTGTACTTTGATAATATCATCCAAATATTTTGAGCTTTTCTCAAACTTATGTAGCTTATCATTAGAATATTTCACTTCCATCCTTAGAGAAACCACTTCATGTTCTAATCTTTCACATTCTAGCTCTTTTGCCTTTAACTATTCAACCATACCTTCTTCAATTTTTTTTACCTCTTCAACCTTAACCTTCAAGTCAGTGAGATCTTGTAGGAGCTTTACCTTTGCTTTCTCATCTTCTTGTACTTGAGTCCTCAATTTTAAGGTCTCCCTTTTTGGCTCTTCAAGTACCTTTTTTATTTCAACTGTAGCTTCTTCCTTTTTTGAATCTTTTTCATTTTCTAGGTCTTCAATTATAGGATCATCTACTTTTTCATTATCAGAGAGGCTTTCATCACTGTTACTTCCAAAAAAATCTTCCTCTCATGTCTATTTTTCTTTTCATAAATGTATTCATGTTCATATTCATTGCTACTATATCCATTTTGTAGATAATAAAGTGCAAGGTGACCAATGTTGCCACATTCAACACATATCACAAAGTTAGCCTCTCCTCCACCACTTGATTCTGATTCTTTATATATTTCCACTTTCCTTTTGAGAGCAAAATCAAATTCTTCTTCCATGTCCACCATAGTTTCCTCTTTCTCTCCATTTTCTTGGATTTCAATTACTGGAGCATCTTCCTTTTCTTTCATGGCCATGTGTGTTCCTTCCTTATTAGGAGGATATGGTCTCATGATTTTTATTTTGCCTTTCCTGGTCATGTGTGTTCTTGTAAGATCTTCCTTCAAGTTGTTAGGCTTCCCTTAAGGAACCCACTCTGATACCAATTTAAGAACACAAGCTTATACTGAGAGGGGGGTGAATAGTATAAGATCAAAACTTTTACTTTTCTTTCCAAATGATAATAACAATAATATCAATTTAGTAAATGAAACAATGCACAAATCATCACACACATGAGAGACAAAGATTTAATGCAATTCATCCAATGTGGGCTACATCCATGGAGAAAATATTTCTTATAAATTTTCTCAACCAATCTCTTGGGAACCAATTTCCTATTACAATGTTTATGGGCACTAACCCAAATGAGACACCAATCCCCTATGCTCAAGTTCTTGGACCTCTATCCACAAGAGAAATATATCCCCACTACTCTGGTTTGTGGACCTCTATTCATAGGAGATCTTAATCCCCTTTGCTCTGGTTCATGGACCTCTATCCATAGGATACCTTTGTCCCCTTTGCTCTAGTTCATGTACGTCTATCCATAGGAGACCTCCATCCCCACTGCTCTGGTTTGTGGACCTCTATCCATAGGATACCTCAATCTCCTCTACTCTAAACTGCTTCAAGCCTTTACACAAGGCTTGCTCAATTCCACTCCAAAACTTGCTCTCAACTCTACTCAAATCTGCTCCAAGTCTACACACAAGACTTGCTCAAATCTCTACTCATATTTGCTCTAATCCTACACACAAGGCTTGCTCAAATATGCTTACCAAAACTTGCTCTAATCTCTGCTCAAATCTGCTCCAAGTCTACACATAAGACTTGCTTAAATCTACTCACCAAAACTTGCTCTAATCTCTACTCAGATCTGCTCCAAGTCTACACACAAGACTTTCTCAAATCTTCTCAACAAAACCTACTCTCAACTCTACTCAAATCTATTCTAAGCCTATATACAAGGCTTACTCAAATATGCTCCACCAAAACTTGCTCTTAACACTACTCAAATCTGCTCCAATCACTTGCTTAAATCTGCTCTTATCCTCTTCATAAAAACTACTTGATTTTTCTCACAAAACCAACATAATTTCTCTTACAAAACCTACTCAAATTCTCTTGTTAAAACCTGCTTAAGTTTTCTCACAGAACCAGCTAAATTTCTCTCAAATAAAAATAGCACAAACCCTCTTACAACACTTGCTCACTTTATTTTTCACCATTGGTCTAGTGATGTAGATGTACCCTCAACTTTAGATGTGCTCTAATCTCTACTTAGATATGCTCCAAGCCTACACACAAGGCTTTATAATATCTTCTTACCAAAACCTGTTCTAATATCTACTCAAATATGCTCCAATTCTACACACAAGACTTGCTCAAATCTGCTCACCAAAATCTTGCTCTAATCTCTGCTCAAATCTACTCCAAGTCTACACACAAGACTTGCTCAAATTTGTTCACCAAAATCTGCTCTCAACTCTGCTCAAATCTTCTCCAAGCCTATACACAAGGCTTGCTCAAATTTGCTCCACAAAAACCTATTCTTAACTCTGCTCAAATCTTCTTCAATCACTTGCTTAAATCTGCTCTTATCCTCTTCACAAAAACTACTTGAGTTTTCTCACAAAACCAACACAATTTCTCTTACAAAACTTGCTCAAATTCTCTTGCCAAAATCTGCTTAAATTTTCTCACAAAACCAACTAAATTTCTCCCACCAAACCTGCTTAAGTTCTCTCAAAGAAAAACAACACAAATCCTCTTACAACAATTGCTCACTTTATTTTGCACCGTCAGCCCAATGATGTAGATGTGCCCTTAACTTTATATTTTGAAATTTCAAACATTTATTCTTTAGTAACTTCATAATGCTCATTTTACTCATAATTATTGTATATCATACTCTAAGTATTATTTTGTCATCTCAGACCTTGTCTTGATGAAGACAACAAATGAGCTACTTCTACTATTTTTGAAATAATATTGAATCACTAAATATTAAGAGCTACCTTGTCTTGCTTGATGCAGATATCACCATTGTTCATGTTGTTCATGCACAAATCAAATGAAATCAAATTGACGTAATTTGTGGTAATGTTCACTACCTCTATTTTGTTATATGCTCTACTCTGTGATGACCTCTCCTCTCAAACGACAATTCCCTTCTTTGACAACAATGTCAATAACCTTCAATGGTAGCAAATTTGAATGACAATAAATGTCTCATTGACAAGAAACTCTCAATGGTAGTAATCATCAGGTGAAATGCTCTTCTCAATAGGCAGCGAACAACAACGATCTTCTCTTTTACACACAACAAATTAATTCTTCTCTAATGGACAAAGAATAACGGTGAAACCTCTCTTTCAATAGGACAATGAAAAACAACTATAACACTTTCTCAAGTGGTGGTGAATGACATAAAAAAAAACTCTCCAAATGGGCAACTCAACAACAAACTAAAAATACTTGAATGACAAATGACATGTTTCAAGGCGCAACTGTGAATCAACAACGAAGCATCTTTCTTTCTTTTTTAACTTTTTGTGGTAGATCCTTTCTCGGTGGTAGTAATTGCTACATATCTTTTTGAAAATAAGCAAAATTGATCTTGTGAACTGCAATCTCTCTCTTGTTTATACATAACCTTTTATTTATTTTATATATTAAAGGGTCGACCCATGACACTTTAATATTCTTTTATATAAACCTTTTCATATATTTAAATATTTTATATTTAAATATAAATTTTCTCATAAACCTTCTGTCCATGACACCTTAAAACTTTTCATAATATTTTCACTTCATATAAACCTTCTTATAAACCTTTTGCCCATGATATTTTAATAAACCTTTTCATTCCTTTATATATTTAAATCCTTAACCTTTGACCTTTGTAACATAAAACCTTTTTCAACCTTCTTTATAATATTTAAAATAAATATTATAAACCTTCTATCTCAAGCAACCCTTAAATAAAACCTTTGCTCGAAATTATGTCCATCCTTAGCCTTTTCATCCTTGAAGAATATTCCTGCCTTGAGTACTTATGAACCTTTGACATCAATGACAACTCAATATGCTCAATATTTCCAACAATCCCTCTCTTGTAATATTTAAATGTTTTTATCCCAAGCCTTTAAACCTTTTTGTCCCAAGCCTTTGTCCTTCTCTTTATAATAATACTTTACTTTAAAATATTTTCCTTGCTTTATTACCTTTGAAATATATGCTTGCCTTGGATAATTATCCATTGTTTGTTATTCACCAAGCCCATATTTGACATCATTGATATATTATCCATCCTTATAAACTTATCACCCTTGAAGAATATTTTTGCCTTGAATACCATGCTCCTTTGACATAAATGACAACTTAGTATTTCTAACAATCTCCCCATTTGTAGGTCCGAGGTGTAGACCAATTGGTTCAACCAAACTTCGTAAGGGGGTGAAGGTCCAAGGTTCAAATATTGGGCCTCGTTGGACTGAACGCTTATCCCTTTCCTAGTGCTTTCAATGGCATAAAAGGTTTAAAATTATTTAGGCATGCTGGCTATAGGGACGGACTATGCAAAGATCTATGTGGCAACTTTTGGTGTAGACAATGAAAAATACTGTAGCGGCCATAAAAGCTTAACAACGTAGAATACTGTGGTGGCCATAAAATCCAGACAGCCTACCTAGATTCATGGCAGCTATCGATTCCACCATGTAAATTAAAATAAATAAATAAACAATCTCCCCCTTTGTCATTGATGGCAACCCTACAAAAAAAATCCTCTTATTGCAACTGGATTCACAATCTTCTCCCCCTAACAAGTTGCTCCCCCTTACTAAAATTCTCCCCCTTTGACATCAATGGCAAAGGGCTCCTTGGGGCTGAAATATAAGATACTAAACACAACCCCCTCACCACCTCCTTATCTTGAGGTGATCAATTTTGATATGGGAGTAAAGTTACTCCCAACTTACAATGCTCTTCTTCTTTTCAATTTTCTTTTTCCAAACTTTTGTAGTCATACCTCTTTGAACATTTTGAGCATCCTTTTTCTTGCCTATCTTTGGAAGTTTTGGGAACACTGTTCTACACCATTTAGCTTTATGCCCAAAATTGTTGCAATTGTAACACATGATGTTGTAGTCCTTGAAAGGTGCAAATGACTTGAAATTTCTTTTGGTGAAGCCATAATCATTCTTACCATGAACCCTACAATGTACAACTTTATGACCAAAATGATTACATGAGAAACAATAACCCTGGAAGAAATATTCATCTTGCCTTGGAGGATATGGGCGCATGGTTCTTTCTTTGCTTTTCCTGTGATGTTCCCTGTTCCTTGATGGTGCATTATTTTATTCCTTATTGATGCTTTCACTTTTCAACATATCATCATAGGTCTTGGACTCTTCTTCTTCAATTACTTTCTTTGATGCTTCTATTTATTTTGAGCTTGACTCCCCCTTTTGTTTCTCTTGACCTTCTTCAAAACCAAGTCCAGTCTTCATAAATGGAGATCTTTGTGCTTTGATAATATCATCCAAGTTTTTTGAGCTTTTCCTAAACTGATATATCTTATCATTAAATTTTTCAAGTCCCTTCCTTAGAATGATAGCTTCATGTTCTAGTCTCTCACACTCTAGTTCTTTTACCTTTAATTGTTCAACCATACCTTCTTCAATTCTCCTTGCCTCTTCAACCTTTACTTTTAAGTCGGTGAGATCTTGTAGAAGTTTTGCCTTTGTTTTCTCATCCTCTTGTACTTGAGCCTTCAATCTTGAGTTCTTCTTTCTAACCCTATTTAACTCTTCAAGAGCAACAATAAGTTCCTCTTCTATGTCAACTGTGGCTTCCTCTTCATCTTCTGAATCTTCCTCTTCTTCTTGGTCTTCAATAACAGGATCATCTTCTTTCTCTTCTATGGCCAAAAATAGAATTTCTTCTTTTTCACTATCGAAGAAGCTTTCATCACTGCTACTGGAAGCACTGCTTGCTTCTTCAACATAAAAACTCTTCTTGTGTCTTTGAAAGATCTTCTTCTCATGTTTGCCTTGACCGTGCCTATTTTTCTTTTCATGATAAAATTTTCTTTCTTTCTTTTTCTTGTATTCCTTTTCTTCTTCACTGCTACTACTTCCAGCCTGTGGATAATTAGATGCATAGTGACCAAGGTTACCACAATTAAAACATTTCACAGACTGCATACCTTTGTGTTTTCTTGGACCCTTCTTATTCCTTCGCACAAAATTAGCTTCTTCTCCACTGCTTGATTCTTCACTTGATTCTGGTTCTTTATTATTTGCCTTCTTTGAAGCTTTGAATGTTGCCTCTCATTTGGATGTTTGATATTTTTCTATCCTCATCTCATAGGCTGTGAGAATCCCATGTAGCTCATCCATGCTCAAAGTTTTGAGATCCTTCATTTCTTCAATTGCTGAAATCTTTGCATCAAACCTCATGGGAAGTGACCTCAAGATTTTTTGAACAATCTTAGAGTCTTCAATACTTTCTCCAAGTCCACAAATGGTGTTGACAACCTCATCAACACGAAGTAGATACCTAGAAATATCTTCCTCATCTTTCATCTTCAAGTCTTCAAACTTCCTCCTATGGGTTTGAAGTTTTGCCATTTTAACCTTGTCATCTCCTTCATAAGTTCTCTATAACTTGTCCCATATTTCTTTTGCTAAAGTGCATTGCATGACTTTCACAAACTTTGATTCACATAACCCACTTAAGATTACATTCATTGCCCTAGCATTATTTTCATATGGTTTCTTACCATTTGCATCTATGGGAGGAGTTGTAGGTGGAGTGAACCCATTCTCAACGGATTGCCATATATCATATCCATGTGCCATCAAATAAGTCTTCATCCTTATGCTCCAAAAAGCATAGTTAGTCCCATCAAACAATGGTGCCTTGTTTGATGAAAATCCTTCCTGATGTGCCATGTGTGTTCCTATAAGATCTTCCTTCAAGTTGTTAGGCTTTCACGAAGGAACCCACTCTGATACCAATTGAAGAACACAAGCTTATACTGAGAGGGGGGTGAACAGTATAAGATAAAACTTTTTACTTTTCAATCCAAATGATAACAACAATAATATCAATGCAATAATGAAACAATGCACAAATCATCACACATATGAGAGACATAGATTTAATGTGGTTCACCCAATATGGGCTACATCCATGAAGAAATATTGCTTATAAATTTCTCAAAAAATTTCATGGGCACCAACCCACAGGAGACACCAATCCCCTATTACAATGTTTATGGACACCAATCCACAGGAGACACCAATCCCCTCTCAAGTTCATGGACACCAATCCACAAGAGACACCAATCCCCTCTCAAGTTCATGGACACCAATCCATAGGAGACACCAATCCCCTCTCAAGTTTGTGGACACCAATCCCCCCCTCTCAAGTTCATAGACACCAATCCATAGGAGACACCAATCCCCTCTCAAGTTCGTGGACACCAATCCATAGGAGACACCAATCCCCTCTCAAGTTCATGGACATCAATCCATAGGAGATACCAATCCCCTTTGTTGGTTCATGACTCTAATCAGGTTTGTCCTTAAATATTGCTCACAAACCTACTCACAAACACTGCTTCAAATCTACTTCAAAACCTGCTCAAATCTGCTCCATAACCTACTCACAAAACCTACTCAAATCTCTATCCATAATCATGCTCACAAAAACTACTCAAATCTACTTCAAAAACTTGTATACAAACAATCCTCATCTATTCCCAAATATTGCATAATTATGTCATCAAGTTCTTCACCTATTCTTCAATGTGCTTTCCTCAACTAAAGTAATTCAGACATATTCTACCCAAAATTATTTTATCTTCATGAACATATAGAGAATGATATGCACTAACAAATGCCCAATATGTTCTTCACATTCATTAAGTCTATTCTTCCACATGTCTCACATTAAAAGGTAGCTCTAGTCTAGCACTTGATAACTGACCTTGTAATTGTTGATTTGCACCTTTCCTTCCCTTTTGTTAGATAGCTGAAAATATCCCTATTTTCAATTGAATCCTTTCACAATATCCTTTCACTATGTGACACTTTGACTTGCTTTAGAACAACCCTTCTATTTGAGTGAGACTATACTATTTTTCTTATTTCCACATTCACTTCAAAACCAATCACAATGCACAAATTTGTCCTTCTCATCTACTCCCAAAATCAATCATGAACAATGCACAAATTTTCTCTTCTCATCTACTCCCAAAATCAATCATGAACAATGCACAAATTTACTTCCAAATCTGATCTATAACTCTTGCACATTTACTCCCAATTTCAATCAAAATAATGCACAAGTTTACTCACAAATATGATCTATATCCTTTGCACATTTATTCTCAATTTCAACCAAAACAATGCACATCCAATAATTCCTTATACCTCCAACCATATGACAACAAAAATATTTTCCTTAACCAAAACCACCTGAGAAAGGAATTATATCACCATACCTCTAAATCTACCTCAATGATGATGATCTTCTTTTGCATGAGCTTTCCAAACCTGTTTTGACAAAAATAATTTTCCTTTTGTTTGCCCCTTCAAAAACTAGTTAGCAATTCTCTTTTTCTTTTCTTGATTAGATATCAAATCAATCACTTTAAAAACCCTTAAAAATATGCACAATAAAGCTTAAAAATAACTCCTTATATCTCCCTTTTGAAATTCTCAATATAAAGCTTTATTAACAATTAAACCCTTAAATCTCCTTTTTCTAACATGCAAAAATACAATTTAAAATTAACCACAATACACCTTATATCTCCTTTTTCTAATATGCCAAAAATACAATTTTCAAATTAACCACAATACACCTTATATCTCCTTTTCTAACATGCAAAAATACAATTTTCAAATAATCATGCTACACCTTATATCTCCCACTCAAATTAAATTAAACAAAAATTTTTGCCCTTACCTCACATAACAAGCCCAACAAACATGGAGGAGATTCGATCTCCTGACCTCTACCAACACAACGCCCTAGCATAGACTAGGCAACCAACTGGGCTACCCCAGTGGGTAGAATCAAACACGCAACACAAACTAAATAAGTCCTCCATTCTATCTTCTTCAACCAAAATGTTCTATCTCTCTACCAACCAAAATAACGCCTACACGGTTTCGACCCTGCAACCTCCTGCTCCGTGGTGCCTTAGCGCTAGCTAGGTGACCGACTAGGCTAGCCACCTAGATGAGACCAAAATGGTAGCACGATATATTTATTCTCTTTTCGCTCACTACCACAAAACATGTTCTTTTCCTCCTCTTATTCTCTACTTCGATTTTCGCACGAAGGGGTATACGAATTGCACTTCAAAAACCATCTTTCAAAATGAATTTGTGCTTCATATATATATATATGTTTACCTTTATTACCCAAGGACATCGACGCTTTTAAATTTAAACCACTTTATATTATAATATTTTAAATCTTATGATTTAAATATTATAATATTAACTTTTAAACCTTTGTCCCTCTCTTGTAATATTTAAATCTTTTTTTCCCAAGCCTTTAAACCTTTTTGTCCCAAGCCTTTGTCCTTCTCTTTATAATAATCCTTTACTTAAAAATATTTTCCTTGCTTTGCTTCATCTGAAATATATGCTTACCTTGGATAATTATCCATTGTTTGTTATTCACCAAGCCCATCTTTGACATCATTGATATATTATCCATCCTTATAAACTTATCACCCTTGAAGAATATTTCTACCTTGAATACCATGCTCCTTTGACATCAATGACAACTTAGTATTTCTAACAATCTCCCCCTTTGTCATTGATGGCAACCCTACAAAAAATTCCTCTTACTGCAACTGGATTCACAATCTGCTCCCCTGACAAGTTGCTCCCCCTTACTAAAATTCTTCCCCTTTGACATCAATGGCAAAGGGCTCCTTGGGGCTGAAATATAAGACACTAAACACAACCCCCTCACCACCTCCTTGTCTTGAGGTGATCAATTTTGAGATGGGAGTAAAGTTACTCCCAACTTACAATGCTCTTCTTCTTTTTCAATTTTCTTTTTCCAAAATTTTGTAGTCATACCTCTTTGAACATTTTGAGCATCCTTTTTCTTGCTTATCTTTGGAAGTTTCGGGAACACTGTTCTACACCATTTAGCTTTATGCCCAAAATTGTTGCAATTGTAACACATGATGTTGTAGTCCTTGAAAGGTGCAAATGAATTGAAATTTCTTTTGGTGAAGCCATAATCATTCTTACCATGAACCCTGCAATGTACAACTTTATGACCAAAATGATTACATGAGAAACAATAACCCTGGAAGAAATATTCATCTTGCCTTGGAGGATATGGGTGCATGGTTCTTTCTTTGCTTTTCCTATGATGTTCCTTGTTCCTTGATGGTGCATTGTTTTCTTCCTTATTGATGCTTCCACTTTTCAACATATCATCATAGGTCTTGGACTCTTCTTCTTCAATTACTTTCTTTGATGCTTCTATTTCTTTTGAGCTTGACTCCCCTTTTTGTTTCTCTTGACCTTCTTCAAAACCAAGTCCAATCTTCATAAATGGAGATCTTTGTGCTTTGATAATATCATCCAAGTTTTTTGAGCTTTTCCTAAACTGATATATCTTATCATTAAATTTTTCAAGTCCCTTCCTTAGAATGACAACTTCATGTTCTAGTCTTTCACACTCTAGTTCTTTTACCTTTAACTGTTCAACCATACCTTCTTCAATTCTCCTTGCCTCTTCAACCTTTACTTTTAAGTCGGTGAGATCTTGTAGAAGCTTTGCCTTTGTTTTCTCATCCTCTTGTACTTGAGCCTTCAATCTTGAGTTCTTCTTTCTAACCCTCTTCAACTCTTCAAGAGCAACAATAAGTTCCTCTTCTATGTCAACTGTGGCTTCCTCTTCATCTTCTGAATCTTCCTCTTCTTCTTGGTCTTCAATAACAGGATCATCTTCTTTCTCTTCTATGGCCAAAAATAGAATTTCTTCTTTTTCATTATTGGAGAAGCTTTCATCATTGCTATTGGAAGCACTGCTTGCTTCTTCAACATAAAAACTCTTCTTGTGTCTTTGAAAGATCTTCTTCTCATGTTTGCCTTGACCATGCCTATTTTTATTTTCATGATAAAATTTTCTTTCTTTCTTTTTCTTGTATTCCTTTTCTTCTTCACTGCTACTACTTCTAGCTTGTGGACAATTAGATGCATAGTGACCAAGGTTACCACAATTAAAATATTTCACAGACTGCATACCTTTGTGTTTTCTTGGACCCTTCTTATTCCTTCTCACAAAATTAGCTTCTTCTCCACTACTTGATTCTTCACTTGATTCTGGTTCTTTATTCTTTGCCTTCTTTGAAGCTTTGAATGTTACCTCTCATTTGGATGTTTGATCTTTTTCTATCCTCATCTCATAGGCTATGAGAATCCCATGTAGCTCATCCATGCTCAAAGTTTTGAGATCCTTCATTTCTTCAATTGTTGAAACATTTGCATCAAACCTCATGGGAAGTGACCTCAAGATTTTTTGAACAATCTTAGAGTCTTCAATACTTTCTCCAAGTCCACGAATGGTGTTGACAACCTCATCAACACGAAGTAGATACCTAGCAATATCTTCCTCATATTTCATCTTCAAGTCTTCAAACTTCCTCCTATGGGTTTGAAGTTTTGCCATTTTAACCTTGTCATCTCCTTCATAAGTTCTCTATAACTTGTCCCATATTTCTTTTGTTGAAGTGCATTGCATGAATTTCACAAACTCTGATTCACATAACCCACTTAAGATTGCATTCATTGCCTTGGCATTATTTTCATATGGTTTCTTACCATTTGCATCTGTGGGAGGAGTTGTAGGTGGAGTGAACCCATTCTCAATGGATTGCCATATATCATATCCATGTGCCATCAAATAAGTCTTCATCCTTATACTCCAGAAAGCATAGTTAGTCCCATCAAACAATGGAGCCCTATTTGATGAAAACCCTTCCTGATGAGCCATGTGTGTTCCTGTAAGATCTTCCTTCAAGCTGTTAGGCTTTCACGAAGGAACCCACTCTGATACCAATTGAAGAACACAAGCTTATACTAAGAGGGGGTGAACAATATAAGATAAAACTTTTCACTTTTCAATCCAAATGATAACAACAATAATATCAATTGCAATAATGAAATAATGCACAAATCATCACACATATAAGAGACACAAATTTAACGTGGTTCACCCAATATGGGCTACATCCATGGAGAAATATTGCTTATAAATTTCTCAACAAATTTTATGGGCACCAACCCATAGGAGACACCAATCCCCTATTACAATGTTCATGGACACCAATCCCCTCTCAAGTTCATGGACACCAATCCATAGGAGACACCAATACCCTCTCAAGTTCATGGACACCAATCCATAGGAGACACCAATCCCCTCTCAATTTCATGGACACCAATCCATAAGAGACACCAATCCCCTCTCAAGTTCATGGACACCAATCCATAGGAGACACCAATCCCCTCTCAATTTTATGGACACCAATCCATAAGAGACACCAATCCTCTCTCAAGTTCATGGACACCAATCCACATGAGACACCAATCCCCTCTTAAGTTTATGGACACCAATCCATAAGAGACACCAATCCCTCTCAAGTTCATGGACACCAATCCATAGGAGACACCAATCCCCTCTACTATTTTGTAACTCTGCTCAGGTCTGTCCTCAAATATTGCTCACAAATCAACTCATAAATATTGCTTCAAATCTACTTCAAAACCTACTCAAATTTGCTCCATAATCTGCTAACAAAAATTGCTCAAATCTACTCCATAATCTTCTCACAAAACCTGCTCAAATCTACTCCAAAAACTGCTAACAAAACTGATCCAAACAATGCTCATCTATTCCCAAATATTGCATAATGATGTCATCAAGTTCTTCACCTATTCTTCAATGTGCTTTCCTCAACTAAAGTAATTCAGACATATTCTACCCAGAATTATTTTATCTTCATGAACATATAGAGAATGATATGCACTAACAAATGCCCAATATGTTCTTCACATTCATTAAGTCTTGTTCTTCCACATGTCTCACATTAAAAGGTAGCTCTAGTCTAGCACTTGATAACTGACCTTGTAATTGTTGATTTGCACCTTTCCTTCCCTTTTGTAGATAGCTGAAAATGTCCTTTTCAATTGAATCCTTTCACATTATCCTTGCACTATGTGACACTTTGACTTGCTTTAGAACAACCCTTCTATTTGTGTGAGACTATACTATTTTGCTTATTTCCACATTCACTTCAAAACCAATCACAATGCACAAATTTGTCCTTCTCATCTACTCCCAAAATCAATCATGAACAATGCACAAATTTGCTCTTCTCATCTACTCCCAAAATCAATCATGAACAATGCACAAATTTGCTTTCAAATCTGATCTATAACTCTTGCACATTTACTCCCAATTTCAATCAAAACTAATGCACAAGTTTGCTCACAAATCTGATCTATAACCTTTGCACATTTATTCCCAATTTCAAGCAAAAACAATGCACATCCAATAATTCCTTATACCTCCAA